>OY728150.1:139184394-140434394 GCA_963277665.1 Viscum album
ATTATAAGTATCACACACTATGTCGCAGCCCCAAACCCCATGGGACACATGATTCGGTGGCCTATGATATAATATGTGGGGATACATAAATTTAAATGACCATGAACAAGTTGTATTCCAAAGTACATAGACATGGGTATCATACATGAACACGGACCGGGAGCACGGGATGAACCCCCTGTGGGTGAGCCATGCCACATAGTCCACCAACATGTCTTGTATGCCTACATGGAAAACGATCCATGTACCTGTTGGGACATAGAAAAGCTATGGATTGGGGAAAACACTATGTTTGTCCCCTAACACAATGTTACACCTTATCCCATTTTTAATAATTGTAAAGCCCTCTTTTCACCTTCATTTAAACTCAGATTTTGTCCTGAAGGTATCATTTCCTATGTGATTTTCAATATAGAACAGGATGGTGGCCTCAATTGTAGATTTTAATATATGATTCCAGATGTTATGAGTTGGATTATTCTTTTTGTGATTCTTGATTATGGAAGTGATCTGGCAGGATCACCCATGTTTTGAAATGGAACACTCTAGACAGGCTTGTCATGGGTCCTCTACGTACAAATATAACTGCACCCTCTTATGGGTATGGATATGAGTAATTTAACTTTCAATAGAGGGGAAGCCTCCTACTATGATATGGAATGGGTCCTCAACCTATACATAGAGTGTCACCCTCCTACAATGTTTGGGATTGGGTCCTCTAATAAAAGAGTGGAACCCACTTGATGGGTAGTGTGTGGGACCACAATCTATTATCTCAGTGTAACCCTCCTATAGTATCTAGATATGGGTCCTAGATTTTTGGAGTGTCACCCTCAACCTGCTAGGGAATGTGTCCTCTGCTGACCATTAGATTGGAACCCTCCGACTGTATTTGGAATGATTCCACTACTGACTACACGAGTGGAACCCTATAGCTATGTCGGGAGAGGGTCATATACTGACTGTTAGAGAGGCACAATAATCTAAACTAGGAATGGTTCCTCTACCAACTACTTTAGTGGACCCTTACCTAAGATAGGGCATGGGTACTCTATCTATCTAATATGGTTCACCCTCCATTTGTAATGGGGAAAGGTTATTTTACCTAGATATTATGCCCCTTGACTATGGAACATAGTGGTGAGGTGTGGCTAGACTTGGATGTTTCCTACTGTGATGATTTATGAGATACTAGACATATTTTATAGACTTTTTTAACTAATGGAACTATTTTAAAATTCTAGGATAGGAGAATGATATCCCCTTCTCTCTCATTATGGATTCATAGTTTTGAGCATATATATATATCAACATTATTGGATTATGTTTAATATGTTTATTTTGGATGACCTATATATAAATTATTATCATGACTCTTATTGACCCCCCTTCAGCTTTCAGGTTGTATTACTGGGTATGTATATACTCACCTCGATGTAAGATTTACCTATGTGTGTTGTGTCTAATGCCGACAACGGACATGTTGATGGACACTATAGATGACCTTAAGGATACCTGGTGCATTAGACTATGTATAGTGGTCGAAGTATGGAGATTAGAAGATAGTCCATATCATCACTTTTTCTCTCATGTTTTTTAGGTTAAGAAATCATTATGGTTGGGTTTTTATTCTTCCAGTTTACTATGACATTTCACTGTCACACTCTTGTACATCATATAGGCTGTATTATGCAATATTATATTTTTCATATTCCATTTTTTCTTATAAATATGAAATTATGCATTGAGATGGTTGGGTGTGTGTGTATAGGTTTTTTAGTCAATGGAATCCCATGATAGATATTTATTTTCAGGCTTGTCTCTAGCCCTTGGCCCATAGAGGTAAGCATAGGGTTATTATGGAATGATCCCTAGTGGGTTGGGTTATGTTATCTATTCCAACTCTACAAACACCAAGTTCCCAATCCTCGGCAATGATTAACTTTTATCCCATTGGATAAGTGAATGACACTTTCCCCTAACTATAGTCAATGAGATCTCATAAGCTAGAAAACTAATCTATATTTCGAATCAAGTCGAAGGTCATCATCTATAAAATCAAGAAATAACACATATGTCTATATCAAGTGATGGTTATATGAAACTGTAGTAATCTATAGAAAAAATCTACTTTTGTTATGAATGGTTTATCAAGGGAGACCAACTTAAAATATTTATTAACCTATAGGTCAAGTACAACAACAACTTGTGAATAAATAAAGCAATGTGAATAAATAGTGTCAAAAAATGTTGTAGATACTGTGGATGTAATCAAAACTATACATGAATCAATAGATGTACCCTCTCTATCATCTGCTAAATCATGATCCACTGTGTATAATTTTTATATCTAAACTCTATTACCCAGTCCCTGATTCATCAACATTTGAGAAGTCTACATCCCTAGTAGAGGTCCTCCACCCCCAAATCTCATAGATGTCCCAATACCCCACTGAAGGACTTCAGATCAAAATCATTGAAGATGACTAGCCATTCCATAATAGTATAAATCCAAGGAAGGATTCCCACAATCACTGTTATAGTGCTCCTTTATCCCATAATTATAATATATTTTGGAATCATCATCCCCAGATGATAATGAAGAATACAAGGTATGAACTAATTTTTAACAATCCTACTTTTTCTATTCAACCATTCTTTTCCTAAAATCAGAATATGTACAAAATATTTTGTGGAAAATTCATGTCAATATCCCAATTTGGATTCAATGTTAGCAAACTGATCATTCCTCTTCTATCCCCTTTTTAATGATCATGGATTTACAAAGTACCTGAGAGTATGTATTTATGTAAAATAATCTAACTTATTATATGAGATTTTTCCAAAGGCCTATCTCAAACAATCAAGCCTTATGTTCGTCATTCCAATCAAAAAAATTTGAAAATATAAGAGTCTTCATTAAATGATAAGATTCATTACAGAAAGATAAAGAAACATATGTAACTCCATGAAATCCTAGGTAATGTCTGAATTCATCATCTAATAATTTTTTTTCTCAAACATAACTCCTTGATGGTCATCCATATGATACCTTTTTATCTCTCAGTATAAATTATGTTTGTCCAAAATATCTTGGTGGGTCATTTAAACATAATGGTTAATATAAACTCATAACCTTCCTCAGGATTGTAGAAAAGTTCAAAGTTCTCCTTGATAAATTCAAACATGTTCTCCATATTTTATGGGGCCACCAGTACCACAAAAAAATGGAGGATGATATAGTTGGATGTCCCATGCATGGTCAGTAATGATCCATTGAGTGGCTCCACCTTAAATGAGAGCTATCCAAAAGAGTCGTGGCTTAACTAGATCTGTATAATAGATCACTTGTATTTTTAGATGAGTGTGCTAAGGTATATCCTCTTACACCATAGATAACATCATGGGAGAATTCTAGAGTAACACAACTAGTGGACCCCTAAAAAATCATTGTGTCATAATCTATATAACATGAATATTATTAGGAGTAAAAACACATCCTAACTAGTCGATTGGATCATAGGGAGGATTTTCTTAAGGCCTAAACTTTATCCAAGGTTTAACCCTCATATCACTAATCGTGTTTTCCATCCTTACATGTTAGTCACAATGATTAAATATATAATAAAATCAAAATTATGTATAGATAAAATAATTAATTCTAGTAAATATATATGATGTCATTATATAAACACAGATAGATCACACATTCAAAGAAACTATCCTGAATAGATTGAAAAAATAAAGGCACTTAATAATGGTTCTTATATGACATAAAACTGTAAGTATATAAATGGAATTTGAACCTTTATACCTAGTTATTATTAATGAACACACACAAAAATATCATAATCCAGATATAAATATCATGTTCATCAACACATGTAAATTTAATCCAAATTAATTGTAATACCATTCACAATAACTTTGAGGTTCGTTACACATATATAGGCCAGGAACATAGTAACTACCATTCTGAAGTCCTACATAGCTATCTTCTTTCTGCCATTTCTATGGTTAGTCATAATAAAAGAATAAAAACACTTCAATACATTTTTGTAACACCCTTACACGAACCACTGAGTCTGAACCAATGTGTTACATTACCTCATGTGTGCGTCCCTATATACAAGAGGTTGTCTACTATTAGAAAGTTTTTTATTACATCAATGGGGATACTATACCCTTAATATCATGTAATTGAGTAGATACTTGTAATAATAAATTTAAATAATAATCATTGTAATCATGTGTAAAAAATAAATATGGCATACATTTCATACAAGATATTACTGGCTCCCAAAGTGGTATGATAAACATTGCAAAAGAAATAGATGGTAATAATAAAATTAATAATGGATCCTAATGATTATATATCAATATATTACAAGCTATGTAATCCTATTATAATCTATAATGAATATTCCTCTTTACCTTCACCAGTCTCTATTCATGAAATCTGCACGCACACCAAATTTCCTGAGTAGGGAGGTGAGTATAAGACTTGATAGGACACCACTAATATGTCCTGAAACATAAGTGTACATAATATTTAATATTTTATATCATGACATGATTATGATATTAATAAAAATAATACCATACATGTGTCGATTCCTCACACACTTTCCATACTACCATTAACTGCAATCCCACCTATTCTGGTTCATCACTGGTAAGGATGTCAAATGAGTCAAAATAGTATAGCTATAAATATAAAATATATTAGACCACCTAGAATGTAGTTTTTATATATAATGATGCATGTTATTCCATATAGATCTTCTCATCCAATCCATATGATGGTATTCATTGTGAACATCTAATGTTCCACCATTTCAATTCCCTCAACCCATATAAATGATGGTTTTCATCAGGACTGGGATAAGTTTATCTTTATTGATCCCCAATTAGCTATCTATTTAATCACTAATGGATCAAGTTTATATGAATCCCATAAATCTGTTATCTATTGAACCAATTATAAAAAACCCTATATAGGGATATCTATTCCAACCATTAAATACCATTAGACTATGCCATGTTAGATAGTAGACTTCTTATGCACATACATATATAGGGATAGCCATGACTAATTTTATAAACATTTTTAACACATGAAACTAACCTCAAGGTTCCACATGACTGTCCTAATTACTAAAAAATAGTTCCATAGACTATGAAACTAAGTATATTATTTATATCACAGAAAGGAAAAATATTGTACACTATGATAAAATCATAGGAGCCACAAATTCTCACATGGTCATAATCATGAATGCCTCATAACCACAATTTCATCCACATGAAACTAATCTCCAACATGGGCCTATCACAAATAATCATAATATCATGGAAACGCCATTTACATATATCCCCAAAAGAGTGAGTAACTTCCAACCGCTTGGTTTTCACATAAACATCAATCTCCATTAAATATTTCATTACCTAAACCACATTCTAACCCCAACTGAAGCACAATCACAATCTAATGACTTATAGAGTATACTCCAATGGAACCTAAAAAGGGTTATATATTTGTTAAATTTTGAAACAAGACAAAGGGTAAAACCAATTCTTAACTGATGTATATTTTCATCAACAAATCCTCAAGACCAGTTTAATAAGTGAGGGGTATGCCTCTCTAGAAAACCAAGAGGATGTATAATGAAATGTGGGATGTGGTGGCATGTAGACATATAGGAATCCACCACCATGACACATGGGTACTCACCATAGTGTAGAGGTGAACTCAAAGAAATAACTATAGAAATTTTTTTAATAACCCAAAATAGTATACACTAAAAGAAGAAAATCATTTTGAAGAACGTGATTCAAAAACATGCTAGAAAATAGTGAAATATTTCGACAACATAAGAGTGGACTATGTCATGAAACCGCACTAGTATTAAAACTATTCCAGTATAGGTGGGATAACCAAAACATAGAGTCATCAGTGTGGCCATCTGGTGATCATTAAAATCAGTTTAATGAGGATGTATGTATTGTTATAGGAGGTATAATTTTGGGAACCTCTAGAGGTTCAAATGAAATGAATATTATTTATAATTTCTCTTAGATTAGCCTATTAAAACCCAAAATTATGGTTCCACTTCATTTCTAAAATGTATTCCCGTAAATTAATTCTCATAAACACATTTAATGGATTAAATATAGAATACCATATAGATAACCATGAATTTTACACATATTATTTCATTATTTTAAACATAAATATATAATAATTACCTAGAAATGATTGTTAGGGAATTTTCCTTAGAAGAATATGTTCATAATTCCCTGAAGGGAATCTAAACCATAAAATCATCATTTTTTCTCCATATTGAGAACCTAAATCCAATTGGTCTCATAATACATTATAGGATATCCTGGGAAAAACATAAAAGAAATGGTTGAGATAAAAAGATTAATAAGCGAATAAACATGATAATGAAACATAACATGTGAGTCAAATGTATAACATGATATCCAAAACTATAAGGAACATGAGTAATCATATTTACGAATTACATAAAGAACATGGTATCATAATATTAAAGAAACATAGGAAAGATTTAAGAAACTGATAACATGAAATAATAATATATTACTACTGACTACCTAGCCAACATCACATTATGGACATAATCCAATAATTGATTAGGTTTGTTCCATAATCTAAAACTTAATGTCCCATGAGACCAAAATCATTAAATAATTCCTTGGATTTTTATTTCGGTTCACCCATAATTACCTATACATACCTATGTGTTCAACAAAAATTAAATCAATCATTATTTAAAAACATAAGAATTGCACAAAGAAATAAATGGTTTCCATAATCTATCCTCGTGTCCTAATCATTGATGATTTCAACAAGATGTTATCTGATAAATGAACATAAGTAATGTTTTAACATATCAATGGAAGATAGAATGAGATGTGTATAAATTTTGAATACATACACACCTTATTTTAAATAAATCAATAACCTAAATGTTTTTTTCATTTATAAAAACATAATTAAAATATCGTTGGTAATTTCTTGAAGAAAATACCCTTTTTACTTTGAAATAAATTCATAAAAATAAAAAAATTTACAAAATATTATATAAAAATTTTCCATCTGAAATAAAAACTGAAAAATATATATAAATAATCATTTCATTAACAGTCATTTTTTTGGAAAATTATATTCACATAATGTAACATAAAATAAAACATTCTGTTCAAACTTTTATAAAAAAAATTAAAAAGTTCCTTGTTTAGAAAGTAATAGAAACAAAAATTTGAAATCATATTGTAAAAAAAGTAAATCATGGAAAAAATTCATATTATAGATGATTTATTAGTAATAACAACATTAGTAAATATATTTTAAGGAAAATAATGATTTAGATGATAAGTATTCTAGATGTAAAAGAAGTCAGTTAATTGGCATTACTAAAAATCAATATTCTTGATGTGTTTTTGATCTATAACAAAGGAAATGGGAACAAAACATGTAAAAAACATTCCTAAACCTAGAATAATTATTGATATTTGGCCAAAAATATAATTATATATACTTTCCCCCAAATAAAACATGAACATAAATGATATCGAACAGATAAGAGATTATAACATAAATCATTTACTACTCAGGTTAAATTCGTGTTATGTGATTAAAACTCACATCATAAAATATGAATGATTCATTAATTAATACATAAAAGGTGTAGTATATACACCATATTAAATAAATTATTCTCCTAAAATTACAACATGCCTCAATGAAGGGAAATTGAGATGAAATACCTAACCTCGTGTTTCAGTCGTCACATTCATACTTTATCATCGAGAAGTTAAAACATATGTTAGTTATTTACTTTACTATGAACATTTTTCATTATTATTATTCATGTTATATTATTTATTACAATGTTATATTTATCTACTTAATCAATTATGTTCATGTCATATGTTTTGAATTTATTATATAAATTTTTCCAAAATGATTTTGATAGGTTGACTATGGTAAAAGAAATCATTTTTTCATAATATTTAGAATAAAAATAATGATATAATTATCATTCTCATAAATCATTTTTTCTTTTAAAATAAAAAAGGAATCCTTTTATTAAAAATTAACTCTGTTATAATCATGGAGATGGAAGGTCCTACATTTGCATGAGTAATGTTTCCAATTTTCAACCATCACACTATAGAACAAGGTAAATATTAATTTTTATTTCCATACTTATTATTATATAATAAAATAAATATTTTTTCTTAAAATAAACTTATAAATACCATTCATGTTATGTGGTGAAGAAAAATTAATCACATAACTTAAGCGATGTGGTGGTACAAATGTCTGCATGAACAACAATATAATTATTCAATGAATGGGAGGGTAAGAAAATATATGATATATTAAATTTAAATAATGATAAATAAATCATCAATATCATATATAAATATATATATATCCAATAAATCATCATTAATATTTATGATAGGTGATGATCAAAAATGAATTACAACAGTTGGTGAGGTAGTAGTCCGCTATACATATGATTGATTATTTTGATTCCCATTTCTTGGAAGTGGGTAAGGATACTGGTTATCCCATTAAAATAAAAAATATCAATATATGGTATATTAAAATTCAATTATATCATAATTTTCTCACAATCTTTTAATCAGTTAGATAATGAAATATAACAAAATGCCTTGTAATGAAAGATAACTCATTTGCAGACAACCTCTTACACTTGCATAAAAATCCTTCCTATGAGGGTTTTTGAATCAAAATGAGGCCTCTAGGATATGGTATTTGAATTTAATAAAGATTTTATGTCATTTATTTTATAAACCATGAGGATTTTTAATTTTGGATAAGAGATTATAGAATTTTCCATTTTATAAGTTAGGTGGAGTTGCATTTCTATTAATACCCAAAATTAATTAATAACGGAAAGTCATTTTCATGAAAATTTCCTAAAAAATTTATAAATATTTATTGAAAGTAATGTAATGGCTTGGAAAAACAAATAATTTTAAAAATAAACATTAGTAAACATTTTAGTCCCTTTACCTTTACAGTTACACAATTTTTCCATTTTAGTTCTCACCAATGTAACTAGTTTTTCTACCCAAGAAATATATACTTTAATAGTAAAAATAAAACGATCCTTATTAGATAAATTGTACAAAAAAATTATAAATATGAAATCAAATTTACCAAAAAAAAATCCAATATTTGTCTAAAATTAATTTTAACACTACTTCACAAAACCATGTGTCGACCTTAACTCTAGCAACTAACTTTTACTTTGTCACTATTCATAATGAAAAAAAATTACGATAAATGTATTAAATAAAAGTAATTATTTTTATTCAAAAAAATACTCCATATTATCAAATTCAGATCATATATTTAAATGAGGTTAATATGAATTTATCCTAGAAAAATGCAATGAAAACAGGGTTTTTAAGAAAATGCATTTTTTAGAAAAAAAAAGATCGTATATTAACTCTATTACTAGAAATCATAACTATATGAATTTAAATTAATATAATATATAAATATAATATATAAATATCATTTTAATTTTTCCGTACTTGGTGTTATCTTAATTATTTAAAATAGATAAACATTAATCACATTAAAATATTTTCCAAATAATCGTATTTTGAAGCATTAAAATTTACTTATAAAATATCATGACACTTTTGGGATAAAGTTAAATTAATTTTATTATTATAAATTAAATATTTCATATCTCACTTTTATACCAAATCGAAAATATAATGGGACATTTGAATTTATTTAGTTGACGAAACTAAAATGAAATATTAAAAAATGTAGCAATTTTCACAATTCATGGAAAAAACAATCACTTTAGGAAAAATAATAAATAATTAACCCCATTTTATTATGATATAATTATTTAAAACTAAATTTAATTTTAAATAATAATTTTTTAAATTTTTTAAATTTTAATTATAATATTTTCTCACTAAAACCTAAAAAAACGTTTTTGAAAAAAACATATTTTTTGAAGAATAAAATGTCTTTATAAAAAGTTAACTTCTTATTTATTATGAATTTATCAATACATTTATATTGATTACTATATTTATTTATATTTCATAAAGAAGTTAATCATTTTCATACCCTCATATTTAACATCTAAGTTATGATGATCATATTTAAAAAATAATATTTCATTGAGATTTTGGGAACTCTGTTACATGTCATATACGTTTTAAACCTTAGTTTTCTTTTTAAAATATTTGGGTAGAATGTTACTCATAAATTTTTAAAAAAATTCCATATTATTTTAAATTATCATGGTAATAATGTTTCTTGGAATACAAAAATACCATCGTTTAAATCCTATATCGTGAAAATGGTAAAAAAAAACATCACCGGAAAAGAGGAAAGGGGAAATATGGTATTCACCTAGAATAACGCATAAAAAGGATTTAAAATATAAAAAAATGGTGGGATTTGAATTTATGGAGACTGAATAATATTTTAATTTAAAAATAATGATATATAATGATCAATATCAATGTTCAAAAGAAAGTGAATGATCATCAGAAAGATAAAAATCACACAAACATAATATGAGGAGGTGTGAAAATGACCATCGATTCATCATAAAATAAGGAAATATGAAAAAAATTATTTCAAGATAATTTTACGAGATAATTAATTCATTTACATTATATACATTGATCATAAATAAATATAATTACTTGACTATTAGAATTGAATCCTTTATTATATTTCATCCACAATTTCTCCTTTTGTTTCACATGATGATTATTCAAGATGAATATTAATATGACTAATACACTAAAAATAAACTTTTAATGGATCATATAACACAAAAAATGACAATAAACTATTCCCCTTATCTTTAGAAATTGTTGCAAAATAAAATTCTATGCATATGAAAATAAGATTACTAAAATGAATAAACCATCATATGATGAGATACCACATTAATTACCAATGAATAAAAAATAACACACAAAGTTCAACATATATCATCTCCTTATGAACAGACCAATAAATTCTTCAAAATATTCATGATTTTGGATGAATCACAAATATTTGAATAACTTGATCATATATACATCCATAATAAATTAAACATTTATCTTCAAATAAAATCAATCATTCATAAAGTCTCACAAAAAAAGTATATTACCTAATAATATATGACAATAATTTTTTTAAATAACCTAAATCACTATAATAACATTGTAAAATCACACGTTCTTCCTAAAATTAACGCAATCTGGAGGTGTTTAATGATTTTTATATGCAATGAACTGTTGATAAAAATAATTCTATGGAATAATTCTCAAACCCCAATATATAAATTCCTTCAAAAAATAATTATTATAATGAATATAATTACTTTTCATAAGAGTTACACATTAAAATATGTAATTTATTATATAATTTCTAGGTTCCCTATAATTATGATAATGAAATATAAATGGACCTCTAAGATGAAATTTATTTATCTCCAATGAAATCCCCATTTTTTCTCTAATCTTTTCCCAATTCCATTATTTTTCACAAGTAAATAGTTTCATGTTTTTTAGTTATTCCACATAATTTCTCTTCCCAAATTTTAGTGGTAATGGAAATTGATTATTCTTTACTATATTTTATGATGTACTAAAATCAGAGTAGATTTCACCTATCACTAATTTGGTGAGTTTTTTAGTTGGATAAGGTACATTATGTTAATAAAAAATCTGGATAACTGATTAGATATATTCTATATATTGTTTACATAAGTTTCCATCTAATTTGGTTTGTCATAATCACTACATTGTCCATCACATTCAGCATTAACAAAATTCCTCATGGATCCATCCATTAACTAAAAAAACAAACCATAGTGTGAGAAAAAATAATCATAGTCATGAAAAATAATTTATAGGATGTATAAATAACAAAACCTCAATTTTAACTAATAAACCATTAGGTTTATCATAGTTCATCCATGATTTGGTTTATAATAAAATCCATTGTTATATTTTACAAATTAAATGTCAATTATCTTATGTATATCCCATGGGATTTTCAAACCAGGGGTGCATTAAGTGAATGCCCATATTTAATCAGAATTATGTATTACTTGGAAAACCATATAATCTCTTCTTTATAAAAACATTAGGATATTATCTTATTCATTGGCATATCACTAAGTTTTTATTACACATGTTCTCAAATCCCAATACCTAAAAATAACTAGGCCTTTATCTAATACCAACTATATGTGATGTATGAATTTTACAAATATTATTACATTTTTTAATATAAATATAAAATGAGTAATCCCAAATATTTTTAGACATTGTGTATTTGGAAGACTAGGTTCACAATACAATAACATGTAACTAAAACATGAAATACTGATTTTATTATCTATATTGAGATCATAAAATATATTTTATATCCTATAACTACATATATTATCTTGGGGAATACATAAAGAATTGTGTTGGCTATGAAGCCCGGTAAGGGAAAACAAGAAAAGGAAACAAAACTTGTGAATCCAAGGTATAACAACAAATCATAAAAGATAAGTCTTTCGATTAACAGCATAAAAGAAAAACCATATTAACAGGATATCATAAGATCATATAAACATAATAATGGTGGATGGAATATATAAAACGACATAAGAATATGTCAATTATAGCTTCCTAGAAAACATCAAATGGTAAAAATTACCCCACAATGGATTAGGTTTACTCTCTAATCCCACACATAATGTATCATAAGACCGAAAACATTATCTAATGAATTATAGGAAAATATAAGAACACCTACCATAAGTGTTCCCCATAATTAAATTCATGTCAAATTTATAAACATAAGATTCACCCACATAATGGAAAGGGTTTCATAATCTTGCATTGTGTCATAATCAATGGATATTTCATAATGAAATCATTTAATAAATTGACAAAAAGAATGTATATCCCATAAAATGATGGTATAATGAGTTGTATATATATATAAGAGAAATATATAAAAAATTTAGGATAATTATATAACATTTATGGTTTTCTTCATTGATGAAAATTTCATCAAAATAACACATGGAATATTTCTTTAGTAAAATATGCTTTTTTACTTTGAAATCACTACATTAAAATATAATAAATCCCAATTTATTAAAGAAAATGTTTTATTTGAAAAGAACCATGGAAAACTTTAGTGAATGTTTTATATAATATTTTCACCATTATAGTGGTAAATGTTTTTCATGTTGTATAATATAAAATAGTACATTGCTTTCACACTATTTTCTTAAAGTCCAATGTTATATTGTTCGAAAAGAAAAAGAAATATACCTTTTAAACTAATTTTTAAAAATATCATGAAATGGTTAAACATTCCATTAATAAATTATTGTTTAAAAGAAAAAATCATTATTGAAAATATATTAAGGAAAATATTGGAATATGATAGAAATATTCCACATCTAAAAGAATATACAAGATCATTAATATATAGAAATAACTTTCTTGATTTATCATTATTTGATAAGGGTTTAAATGGAAAAAAAATATAAAAAACATTCATTATTAGTAAAATAAAAGATATGTCATTAAATAAATTAATTTTATAATATTTCCCCCAAAGTACTATGAACATTAAAAATCTCAAAAAGAAAGGAGGATGTATCATGAATCCTTCACATCTTTGATAAGTATCAAATCATATACTCTAGGTTGAAATAAAATTACTTGTCACATAAAATAACATAACATATTAAGGATTATTGATATATTATAAACAATGGTCATAATATACATTGTAAATGATAAATATGTTTTGTAACATTAAAATGTGCCTCAATAAAGGGAGATTGAGACGAAACCCTTTACCACCAGTTCAAATCTTCACGTTTGTACTTTATCATCATTAATAATATAAATATATTAAATATATAATTATAAAAGATTATTTTTAATGTTTATTATTCCTTTAATTTTTTTCAATACCATGTTACATTTATTTACTTAATAAATTGTGTATATATCTGGTGTTTTGACGATATTCGGTTCATATGTACAAAATGAAATTTATAGGTTTACTATTGTAAAATATGTCATTATTACATCATATTAAGAGTAACAATAATGATATAATTTTCATTTATAAACAAAATTTTATACTTTTAAAACATACAACGATTAAGTGTATTAAAAAATTAAGTACATTGTAACTAAGCAAACAATATGCCGCATATATGCATGAATAACGTTTCAATTTTTAAATGACCATAATGAAAAGATGTTATGTGTTATTTTAGCTTTCAAAAATTTTAATTATATCATAATACAATATTATTTTTCTAAAAATCTTTTTTATACCATCCATGTGATTCAGTGATGAAAAATGAATCACATCACTTTATAGTGGTGGTAGTCCACACATACACACGAATGACAATATCATTTTTAAGTGAATAGAAAGTTGAAAAAATCTATGATATATCACTTTTATTTAATGATAAATATTTAATTAAGTTTATATATATAAATTGAATACATCATCATAAATATTATTAAAATTAGATGTTGTAAAATAAATTATGTTGGTTCATGAGGTAGTAATTTTTCGTAAACAGAAATGGTGGTTATGATTCCCAATTGATTCAAGAGGATATAAATGTCTGTTATTTCATTAACATAATAAAATATAATTATATTATATTTAATGATACTATTATACAATTTTTTTTATAAAACATTCTAGAGGGGTGAGAAAAAATAAAATAAAATGACTGGTTAAGAATGAAACATCTTATATGGAAGGCATTTTTATGTTTTCAAAAAATACCTTCCTAGGAGGTTTTTCTGACCAGACCAAGGCCTCTATGAAATTTGAAGTAAACAGTGAAAATAAATTTAGATATTTTAAAATTTAACAATATCATTCATTTTGTCATGAAAAATAAATTCATGAAATTTTTATATCATGGACATTAAAGAAAAAGAGGTCAAAGGGAGGAATTAAAAAAGCATTTTAAAAAATTCCATTTACTTCAAGTTGGAATCACCCCATATGTTATTTATCATCCTAAATAATTAAATGATATCAATTATTTTATTTATAAATAAACTTTTATAATATTAATTATTCATTTAATTTTATTTATTACCATGTTATATTCTACTATATAATAATGTTAGTTCTAGTCGGATGTTTTGATGATATTCGGTTCAAAAGTCCAAAATGAATTCTGTAGTTCAAAGTGATAAATATTTAATCATACTAATTATATTAATCGAGTAAAAATTATCATATTTAATATTTATTTTTAAATTTGAAACCTCCCATGAAATGTAGTTAAGGAATCAATATCTACATTGAAATCAGGGAGATGGTAGTTTTTACGTATGCACGAATAGCATTTCCATTTTTCAATTATAATTATGGAAATAAATTTAGTATTACCTTATCATTAAAAAATTAAAAATATTTTATATATTATATAAATGTTATTTAAATACATTCATATATATAATCTATTTCCATTGGTAATGAGAAATGAAACACATCGTTTAGTAGAAGTGGTAATCCACACGTATCAATGAACGACATTATCATTATTCAATGGATATAATGATAATAAAACTAATGATATATTTACATTTAATAATGATAAATATGTCATGAATATCATATCATATATATATATATATATTAAATCCACTATTAAATCCATTCGTGATAGACTGTTATAAAAATTGAATTACAGTTGTTCGCAAGGTGGTAGTCTGCCATACGCATGAAAAATTATTTTGTTTACGACATTATGGAAGAGGATATAAATGTAGTAAATTACAATAAAATAAAAAAAATCACAATAAAAAAAATATAATTCTGTTATAATTTCATTATTTTTTATGATTAATTTAAGAATATTGGATAATAAATTTAACTAAAAGTTTCAGTTAAAAGATCTACCTCTTCTTCAAGTAATATCCCTTATTCTACACCATAAACTCTATAAGAAAAATATTTATCCTAAAATGATAAATCTAGAGAGAGGTGAGGGATTATAGTATGGGAATTATGTATGTATTGGGAAAAATAAATATCATTTTAAATGTAAACAGTTGAGGATAAGAGGTTCTCTTTTATTTGTGAGAATGAGTGAAATTTATATAAATACACAAAAATATTCTTTAATGGAAATTTAATCTCTTTGAAACATCCTCCAAAATGGAAAACTGATCTAGTTGAGGGAATATAAAGTTGTGAGAAACCTCAAACATTAAAATAAATAAACCTTAAAAATCTATTCCTTTTACCTTTGTGGTTACTCACTTTTACCCATATAATTTTCACCATGGTATCTAGTTTTTTACCATGGTAATTTTACATTTAAACCTAAAAATTAGATGATAATTACTAGATAATTTGGAACCACTACTTATAATATAAAATAAAATTTATTAAAAAAATCATATGTTCTTGGAAAATTAATTTTAACACATGCACATGTATTGCGCAAGACCATGTTTTATGTCAGGACCCATCCCCCGAGGCCCGTGTCGTGACTACCCCAATCCCACCTTCCATAGGCCTGGGGCTAGTGGTTAACACCGAAAGGCGTAATCCCTAAAGCTGTGAAGGCATTTAATTTATAACTAGTAATCACATGCAACCAATAACACGACAAGACACGAACACAAGAAAACTAAATAGTAAGCAGAGTGAGTACAGTAGGTAAAATAGGCCAGAATCGAGCCCAACTGGAAAGTACAAGAAACTGAAAGTACAAGTGAACTGGAGAAAAAAAGAAGACTGATGCTGAGTCATCCTCCAAGGTTCCTATATAAAGAATAGGTAAATATCACATCCTCAACACTCCAATGTCATTCGTCTCCTCTATGTACCGACTCGTCGTAAGGTCCCCCTTCAAGCGGCATCAAGTCCTGGTACCCTTAGTATCGATTAATGATGTCTGTCATCTGCCCCAAACACAACAAGGTGCGGGAATAGCCCATGCAGGTGTGAGTATAACGATACTCAGTAGGGACCCTGAGAACTTAAAGGTCTCACAAAATCCACAAAGGACAAACCTCAAAGCATGAAGTCAACTATCAACCCTGCTGTGGTATATGCCCATACATATACCTCAGTTATCAGGTATACACATCTCAATCATGGGGAAACATAGAGTCCAAACCAAAAGCCGAAAGCTCAACTATTCCACAATGGAAGGAAAACCAAAAAGGAAAGTACCAAACTGGTATGCCAGATAGAAGAATTCCACCAAGGTATTACCATGATGGAAAGTACCGCATAGATACGAAATCAGATAACATTAGGTATAACTTAAGTACAGTAGTAGAGAAGATTAGATGTAACTACTGAATAATCTCTCTATGTTAAGAGGTAGTCCCAGACATGATTTCTCGGTGTTGACCCACACAGAATCTCTCGGTATTGACCCACATAGGATTGCATGGTTTTGACCCACACAAGATCGCTCGGTGCTGACCCACACAAGATCGCTCTTCATTCTACACGTCAAAACCAGCTACAGGGTTCCTGCACTATGCTCGCATGTCTCCGGGAGGGTCCACTCCACAAGACACTAGTCGATACTCCATCTTCTACGAAGTCTCATGAAGAAGTATCCCAAAGGACCGATACGTTATATGAATCTCAACGCAACAGACGATGCATCAATAGGACGCCCGGTCTGTGAGTTATTAGCCTTTTAGTCCCGAGGGCCCGGTTGAATTCGTACTCAATCCAACCTGACCATATCCCCAACATATCCACACCTCCAGTGGGGTATACCAAATGGTTTGTCTCACTCCAAGGTTTACAATGCCATTGACAGTTTGTCTAATGGATGCCTGGTGCCAAAGTTATGGTTGTTAGAGCGAAAAGCCCGTAGCTGGTCTAGGTCTAGTATGACCCGGTCGGAACGACCCGGCCCGACCCAGCCTGGTCCGACCCAGTCAGGGTCGACTCGGCCCTACCCACTAGGTCCGGCCTGGTCCACTGGGTGGCCCAGCCCATTTGGATCGGCCCGGCCCGCTGGGCGGTCCGACAGGCCGTGAGGGCTGCAAGGGGCGGAGGAGGCCGCGAAGGCGGTGTGAGGCCACATGGGCCACAGAGCAATGGCACAGACGCCATGGGGCCTCAAGGGAATGGGTCAACATGGCCTTAGATGGCGTGAGGTCGTTGGGCGACTCGGTCATGGCGGTGCCACGAGGGTGCAGGATGACTCAGCCATGGACCGGCTCGGCTGTAGAGGTTCCACAAGGGCGCGGGGCGGCTCGACCGCGGACAGTGCGAGGCCACAGGGCGGCATGGCCATGGGGGTGCCGCGACGGCATAGGGTGGCTCGGCCAAGGGGGGGGGGGGGGGTGTCGTGAGGGCGTGAGGAGGCTCGGCCATGGGGGGGCATGAAGGTGCGGGGCAGATCAGCTGTGGACGGTGCAAGGCCGCAAGGCAACTCTTCCATGGGGCGGTGTCGTCGCCTTCGTCGCAGCCGACTGTGGTGCAGGCGACCTTTCTCATGCCCCATCGTGGTTGATAACTGTTCTCCTCCATCACAAAGAACACAAGAATTATCCGAAGAAATTCAAAGAGGATGTGCCATGTTTTTTTGGCCTGCACACTCCGAATTAGAGTGGTATCAAGAAGCTATAATACCTGAATCACAAGAATATCAAGAACATGTAAGGGAAATAATTCAAACACCCTCCCTACCTTGTTTGATTCTTTGACGGAAGTTGCGAGGAAGTATACAACATTGTTGGGGATAGACGGATTTCGGTGACATCATCATTACCTCGATCATCGGTTCGTTGATGTTGAAGAGGTTCCTCGTCAATGAATGTCCTGAGGAAGAAGTCGAAGTTGATGTTGGCGTTCTTCATTGGCATTCTTTATTGGAGAGATTTTCTCCCAAGGCTACTTCCTCCCAATCCTACCAAAATGAAGAGATAGCCCAAATAATATATCCTGATATCTATTAAGTTGTTGGCATCAATTCAAATCATCTTAATTAATTTTTTGATGGGATGGATAAATTAATTAAGGGGAGGGTTGGCATAATTAAGTGGGGGAGGTCAAGAGGATTCTCACAATTAAGAGGGGAGTTCAAGAGGATTAAGCCACGGGTGGTCCCCACCGCCATAACCCATATGGGAGGTTAGGCTTGGGTGGTCCCCACAACCACAACCTATGTTGAGAGGTTTTAGTTCGGGTTTTCCCCACTTCTCAACATCCACATAGGAGATCCTAAAGAAAAATAAAATAAAATGTTACACAACATTTATTTTATTTTATTTAATCAGAAAAAACCCAAAAATTATATTTCAGCCTCGACCAACAACGGTTGAGGTAAGGGTCTCCTTAAGAGAATACCGGCCCTGCGTGTTCAAATGTGCCCTCCGATTTAAATTCCAAGAACTGGTTCAAAAATTACAAAAAACCCACTCATATGTTTATTGAACGTACCCAAAAGAAGTTCAGATATTCACTTTAGGCACTCCAGGCCTCGGAATTTCGCACCGTCAATTTTTTGCGGACTTTCCAAATTCCCATTTATTTAGAAAAAATTATATGGAAATTTTGAGTCTTTACATTCTCCCCACCTCAGGGCTTTACGTTCCTATAAGCCACAAATCAAACTAAGGGAACATGTGGGGGGACTGAGCACACATCTGATCCTCCCACTCCCATGTGCTCTCCTGGAGGTTCCAATGCTACCAGGGAATGCGTACCCGAGGTATCTACTGTCCACGAATGACCCGCTCCAGTCGATCCTCAATCACTACTGGAACCTCCGTAAATGTCTCCCCATCGTTGATGTCCATCTTTCCATGGTCAATGATGTGAGAAGGGTAGTGCATGTATATCCTCGTCTGGGATACATGGAAGATGTCATGCACCCGGTGCAACTGAGGTTGAAGATATTAGTGGTAAGCCACCTCACCAACTCTACTAAGAACCAAAAAGGGTCTGATGAACCTTGGAGATAACTTGCCGCCGTGGCCAAATCTCCGCAAAACTCATCAAGGTGAGACCTATAGAAATATGTGGTCACCATAATCAAACTCTATATGTCTCTATCTCCTATTGGCATAAAATTTTTCCTACTCTATGCAGTCCTCATCCACTCCTGGATGATCTGTACTTTCTCTATGGTATCTTGTACAATCTCTGGTCCCACTAATGCTGACTCCCCTGGGGCAGTCCATCACAAAGGTGATCTGCCAGGTTGCATGTACATCTCATTGAAAGTTTCCATATCAATGGTGGAGTGATAAATGTTGTTTTATGAAAATTACAACAAAGGAAAGTGATCCTCCTAGCTAAGAACTAAGTCGAGGAAACAAGCACGCAATATGTCCTTGAAAGTCTGAATGGTCTGCTCAGTCTGGCCATCCATCGGAAGATAAAAGGCAGTGCTCAAATGAAGTTGTTTCCCGAAAGCCTCCTACAACCACTTCCATAGCCAAGTAGTAAAAGACAGATCAAGATCAGAGACAATATTAGAGGGTACTCCATGTAGCCGCACAATCTCCTGCACATAGAGTTATCCCAAGCTCTCTACTGAACACCACTTTCTGATCGGTAGGATGTGGGCTGACTTGGTGAGTCAGTCGACGATCACCCAGATCGAGTCATGACTGCTGGATGTATGTTGATGTACTATGATGAAGTCCATGGATATTCCATCCCACTTCTAATCCGGGACCTCCAAAGGCTAAACCAAGCTTGCTGGTACCTGATGCTCTATATTCACTTGATGAAAAGTGAGGCACCACGAGACAAACTCTGCAATTTCATTCATCATTCCCGGAAACCAGTGTTATCATCGGAGATCCTGGTACATCTTCACCACTCCTAGATGAACTGCTTGAGGGGATGTGTGGAACTCCCTCAACACTTAATCTTGATGTGACACTAGTACCATGGTACATCCTATGAAGATGATTACTGGTTCCCCACCATCAGAAAATCCATTAGGTTCATGTCCTGTGGATATCTATGCACGTCACATCTCATAGTCAGCGTCCCCACGCTACAACTCCTTGACTCGCTGAAGAAGTGGGGGAATGACTGTAAGAGTCAGAAGAAAAGTTGGTCTATCCCTATCAACAAATGAAATCTGAAAAGAATCCAGTTGATCCATTGCCTCGCCTAGAAACTGTATACCTGGCCTCCTACTGAGTGCATCTGCTACAGTATTCCACATTCCCGATGTATAGACTATCTGAATGTCATAGTCCTGGAGGAACTCAAGGCAATGTCGTGGTCTAAGTTTCAGGTTCTTCTGAGAGAAGATATACCTGGGACTCATGTGATCTGAGTAGTGGGTAAAATGATCTCCCATCATGTCATGTCGCCTCATCTTCAAGGCGAAGACCACTGCTGCTAACTTCTGGTCATGGGTAGCACAGTTCTACTCATGTTATCTTAGATGTTGAGATCCATATGTGATAACTGCTCGCTCCTACATTAGGACACATACAAGTCTGGTCCCTAATACGTCTTATTAGACTACATACCATATGCCCTCCTCTAGTAGCCTCAAAACGGGGGCACTAGTCAGCCTCTGCCTCAACTGTTGAAAACATTGCTGGCATCTCTCTGACCACACAAAGGGTTTTCCATTCTTCATCAATGATGATAGCGGTGTTGCAAATCTGGAGAAATATAGCACAAATCTTCGTTAGTATCCAGCCAAACCCAGGAAACTCTGTACCTCTGTCACACATCTAGGTGGCTCCCAAGAAAGTACCCCCTCAATCTTCACTGGATGTAATTTAACTCCAGCCTCTGATATGACACGTCCCAGAAAGTGAACCTCTTAGATCCATAACTGGGACTTAGAGAGCTTACTATAAGGTGCTCTCCGAGTGTGTCTAGTAGTACCTGCAAATGATAGGCATGGTCCTCCTCAGTAGTTGAGTAGATCAGAATGTCATCGATGAAGACTACTACAATGTGATCGTGGTATGGATGAAAGATATTATTCATGAGTCCCATGAACATTGAGGGAGTGTTTGTTACATCTAATGGAATAACCATGAACTCGTAATGGCCATACCGACATTTTAATGACGTCTTATGCACATCCTCATCTTGTACTCTGAGTTGGTGATAGCCTGATCTGAGGTCTATCTTGGAGAACCACCGTGCTCCCTGCACCTGATCAAATAGTTCATCAATCCTTGTAAGTGGGTACTTGTTCTTCATGGTCACTTGGTTTAGGCACCGATAGTTGACAAAAGGTCTCAATCTCCCATCCACCTTCATGGTGAATAGAATCAGGGCTGCCCAAGGGGAAACACTAGGCTGAATGAAGTCGTTCCCATGTATGTCCTCCAGTTCTATCCGCATCTCACAATGCTCCGTAGGAGCCATCCAATATGCTGGTGTTGACATCAATGCCATACTGAGGTACAAGTCAATATAAAATTCGACCTCTATGCGAGGAGGTAGACCTAGAACAAAATTAGGGATGACATCTGCAAACTAGTCCACCACTAAAAGATAGCTCAGATTCTCTACATCAACTTCTCTGAGGGTAAGGCTAGCCAACTGATGAGTAATCAGTTTCACCCTCCTCTGAGTAACTATATCATGAGACGAAAAGGCTCCATTCTCACTAGTGAGGGTAAACCTGGTCCCATCTGTGTGGACACATTACACTTTGTGCCTAATACAATCAATATAAGCATGGACAGTAGATAAACAGTCCAAAACCAAGATGATGACATAAGGCCTCAGTGCTGCTACTAAGAGATCTCATCCAATTCTCTTGACTCCTAGATTATGCTCACACTGCTAGCACCAGTGCGTAATCATCGAATCAGCTCCCATAGGAGTTTCTAGCTATAAGGATCGAGCCAAAAGCTCTGTCAGAATCTCCGAGCTCCGAATGAGGGTAGTGACAATAAATGAATGACTGGCACCTTTGTCAATAAGTACTGCAACTAAGGTGGATTAGACACAGATCGTACCTCGTATCATCTCTGGACCACCGTGATCATAGGCCTCAACTGCCTGTAGCTGAGCTCTCCCATGTCCACCAGCTCCCTACGGTCGGGGTGGACCTCCTGGTGGGGGTGGTGGTAACATCTCGAATCGTCACCCACTTCCAGTTGCACGGTCACCACCTATGCCCTGTCCACCTGCTCCCTGTTGACCTCCTCTGGAAAAACTATGTCTCTTCCTAGGCGGTCCATTTATCATCTGCTGATAATCCGTATGGTGGGTTAGACAGTCACAATCCATGTGACCATGCTTGCCACATGTGTAACACTTCCCACTCCTGGCATGACTGGCCCTGCCTCGTTTACCCCGCACAACCGACCCTAAATCCTACGGTCGTCCACTTGTAGGTCTTGTACTCTTGGACCTCTATGTCATCTATTTTGTTCCAGCTGTAGATGATTCTGATACATGATTACTGGTGGTGGTTATCATTTTTGGTGACTTCTTATAAAGAAACCTATCCACTAAGAGGGCTCTCTCTAATACCCCACCTGTGTCGGGATGCTGAGTGAGATCATCGAATCCGAGATCTCCCGCCTAAGCACATGATCGAAGGTCCGAGCCCTAAAGAATGGGTCTTGCACCATATCAGTGGAGCAGCTTGATAGGTCCATACAACTCACCAAGTACTGAGCCACATTCAGGGTGACCTACTTCAAATGAAGTAACTATTGTATGTCCACTGCACAAAGATTCATTGTTAAAAACAATACCTGAAACTGTCTCTCGAAATCTGTCCATAGAAGCGTCACCTCATCGTGAACTTGGAGAAACAACCTCCACCATCTACCTGCTACTACCTGTAGAAGACTAGAATCAAGGATCACCATGAGATCAACTGGTGTCCCTACTAGTCAGAAAACTCTCACCACAGCTTCCAGCCAATCCTCAGCCGCCTGTGGGTCCATCTCTTCCCTGAAACTTGGTGACCTCTACCACTGAAACACATGCAACATGCTCAAGTGGCGTGCACCCTCTTCTACTGGTTCTGGTGGAATCAGTGGCCCAATTGGTAATAGTATTACTGGTGCCTCCATTGGTGCCTCTACTGGAAGAGGGCCTTGCATCGAGACCTCATCGCTTGGTTGGCTATCAGTGCATACAACCCTCAGAGCCCTAGCTGACTGTCTGTGTAGAGGAATCCTGAAAAGAAACATGTGTGCCACGATCAATAAGTTATACCTGGTGAGTTGACTCAAAAATTTCACAGTGAATAATCTTCAAAACACACATGCATTTAATGTTTTCTTGCACTGAGATAGAAATTAGAAGACATGGTCCTGGTGTATGGATACGTTGGCCGCCGCACCAAAAGTGGATTCCCTAAAATGATAACCACACTAACTACACTTAAAAATATTAGAGTCCTATTTTCTTCAGTAGAACCAACTACTGTGATATAAATTTGTCACGACCAGTCCCTCCGAGCCTATTCCGTGACTACCCCAAGCCCGCCATCCATAGGCCAAGGGATGGCTAATCGCACCAAAAGGCATAATCCCTAAATCTGGGAATTAATTTCCCTTATAACCTATAATCACACACAACCAAGCACACAACAAGATACAAACACAAGATAAATGAAAAGTAATAATAGTGATTACAATAAGTAAAAGGGGCTAGAATACAAGCCCAAATGGAAGGTACAAGAAACTGAAAGTACAAGTAAACTGGAGAAAAAAGGAAGACAACTAATGGGTTGTCATCCAAGGTTCCTATTTGAAATGTAGGTATATATCGCCTCCTCAACACTCCACATCCATCTGTCTCTTCCTTGTACCGACTCGTCGTAAGGTCCTCCTCCGGGCACCCTCCAGTCTTGGTACCCTCAGTCTCAATCAATGTTGTCCGTAATATTCACTAAACACAACAAGGTGCGGGCATAGCCTGTGTAGGGGTGAGTATAATGATACTCAGTAGGGACCCTGAGACCTTCAAGGTCTCAAAAAATCCACGAAGGATAAACCTCAAAGCATGAAGTCAAATATCAACCCAACTTATGTATATGCCCACACATATACCTATGTTATCAAATATACCCATATCAATCATGAGGAAACACAAAGTCCAACCGAAAAGCCCGAAGCCCAACTATTCCACAATGTTAGGAAAACAAAAAAGGCAAGTACCACACAGGTACACCAAAGTGAATAATAACACTAAGGTATTACCACGAAGGAAAGTACCACACAGGTACAACCTTTTCTCACACAAGGTATAACTTAAGTACAGTAGTATAGATGATTAGATGTCACTATAGAATCATGTTACTGTGTTAAGAGCCAGAACCACACAGGATCGCTCGGTGCTGACCCACACATGATTTCGAGGTGCTGACCCACACATGATCGCTCTGTGCAAACTCACATAAGATCTTTATATGCTGACCCACACATGATCTCTTAGTGTTGACCGACACAGGATCACTCTTCATTCTTCATGTCATAGCCAACTATAGGGTTCCTACACTATACTCGATTGTCTCTGGGAGGGTCCTCTCCACAATCCACTGGTCAATACTCCAACTACTTAAAAGTATCATGAAGAAGTATCTCAAAGTACCGCCATGTCATAAGGGTCTCAATGCAATGGATGGTGCGTCAATTGGATGCCCGGTCTATGAGTTATTAGCCTTTTAGTCCTGAGGGCTAGGTTGAAAATGTGCTCTATCCAACCCAACCATTCCCCAACTTTATCCGAATCTCTTTAGTGGGGTATACAAAAGGAACCATCTCACTCCAAGGTTTACAGCACCATTGACGTTTTTTCAAACAAATGCCTGGTCCCAATCTTATGTCCTTTAGGGAAAAAAACTCATTGCTGGTCAGGGTTGGGTCTGACCCAGTCGGACCGATCTGGCCCGCTAGTTGGCCAGGCCCATTGGGGGTGGCCCGGTCCGCTAGGTGGTCTGGAAGGCCTTGAGGGGTCGTAGAGGGCCGCAGAGGCCACAAATGCAGTGCGAGGTCGTAGGGGCCGCGAAGTGGCAACATAGAGTTCATGGGGATAGAAAGTTTCAGGTCGGCTCGGACATGGACGGTGCGAGGCCACGGGGAGGCTCCGCTGCTGGGGTTCCACGAGGGCATGGGACGGCTCAGGCACAGGGTAGATCTGCCACCAACGATGCGAGGCTGCAGGTAGCTCAGCCACGTGGGTTCTAAGAAGGCATGGGGCGGCTCGGCCACTAGGTTGCCGCCTAGCGCGGGGTGGCTCGGTCGTGGGGCTGCTCGGCTGTGGGGGTTCCTCAAGGGCACATGGCGGCTTGGCCACAGACGGCACGAGTCCGCGGGGCCGCTCAGCCGCAGGGTGGTGTTGTTGCACTGTCACCATCGTCACGACCGGTGGTGCTGCCGACCCCCATTCTCACGCCCCACCATGGTTGATATTCGTCCACCTCCATCACGAAGAACACAAGAATTGTCCCAAGAAATTCAGAGAGGGCGGGCCATGATTTTTGACCTGCACTCTTAGCATTAGAGTGGTAGCAAGCGACTATAATACTTGAATCACATGAATAACAAGAACGGGTAATGGAAATTATTCAACCACCATCCTTACCTTGTTTGATTCGTCGACGGAGGTTGTGAGGAAGGATACAACATTGTTGGGGATAGGAAGACATCAGTGACATCGGCGTTCCCTCGATCATTGGTTTGTTGACGTTGAAGATGCTCTTGATCAACGATTGTCTTGAGGAATAAGTTGAAGTCAAAGTCGGCATTCTTCATTGGCATTCTTCATTGGAGAGATTTTCTCCCAAGGCTCCTTCCTCCCAATCCCATCAAAATGAAGAGTTTGCGAAAATAATAGATTATGATATCTTTTATGTTATTGGCATAAATTCCAATTATCTTAATTAATTATTTGATGGGTTGGCTTAATTAATTAAGGGGTGGGTTGGCACAATTAAGTTGGGGAGCTCAAGAGGTTTCTCACACTTATGAGGGTAGTTCAAGAGGTTTAAGTCTCGGGTGGTCCCCACCACCATAACCCACATGGGAGGTTAGGCTTGGGTGGTCCCCACCACCATAACCAATGTTGAGAGGTTTTAGTATAGGTGGTCCCCACATCTCAATATCCACATGGGAGATCCTAAAGAAATATAAAATAAAATGTCACACAACTTTTATATTATTTTATTCTTTCACAAAAAAACCGAAAACTTATCTTTCAGTCTTGACCAACTTCTGTCGATGTAAAAGTCTCCTTAAGAGAATATCAGTGCTGTGAGTTCAACGGTGCCCTCCGATTTCAATTCCGAGCATCGGTTCAAAAGTTACAAAAAATCCGCTAGTACGTTTACTTAATGTACCCAAAAAACTTTAGAAATTCATTCCGGGCACTACGAGCCTCGTAATCACGCACCTTAAATTTTTGTGGACTCATAAAGATCACATTTATTTAAAAATTAATTTACATGGAAATTCTGTGTCTTTACATTTTAACCATAATTGTGGTAATTTATATATACTATAATAACTATTAATTAGGACCATATGTTACATGAAACATATTTATAATTTTAATTATTCTTATTTAAAATGTGTAATACATTTTATACAATTAAATTTAAATAATTCTAATATTTCATATAATCATTAAACGCAAAAAACCAATGAAATTTAGTTTGTCCTGAAAATGCATTATTCAAGCCATATATGATCCTATATTAACTCTATGACCACATAACAGTGTTATATGAATTAAAATTCAAATATGTATATATATTTTAGAAAATTTTAATATGATTTTTTTTAATATTGGTTATTTAAATTAATTAAAATTGATAAACATTATGCACTTAAATAGAGTTTGTATAAAAATATGTTTTAAATATAAAAATAAATATAAACCAAAATCATGAAAATTATTTATTAAAATGAAATAGTCAGATTATAATAAATCAAATGTCACGACCCATCCTCGGGGCCTGTGCCGTTACTACCCCAAGCCCGCCTTCCATAGGCCAGGGGCTGGCGACTAGCACCAAGGCGTAAATCCCGGTAAAAAGGGAAGGATTTTCCTTTGTAAAGAAAACAAACACCACAGAGCAAGCAAGCAGAAGAAACACTAAGTAAAAACTAAGTACAATAGTAAGTGCGGAAAGGTAAGTGGGCCAGAATACAACCCAACTGAAAGTAAAGTACAACTCAAAAGGGAAAACAACAACTGAAAAGTAAAGCCGCAACGTCGAGCCGTCCACCGGAAGTCTCATCTAATGGATGAGTACGAATAGCCTCCACAAATCCTCGGGTCCAAACATCCACTCCGAATACGTCCCGCCCAGTGGTCCACCTCTAGGTACCGTCCTTCTCCGCAAGCCTCAACCACGATCACTGCTGTTTGTCGTCTGCAACCAACACAACGTAGTGCGGGCCTAGCCCGTGCAGGGGTGAGTATAAGTTACTCAGTAGGGACCCTGAGACCCCCGAAGGTCTCCCATAATCCGCAAAGTTTAATCCACAAAGGAAAGATACAATCACGAAGAAACATCTGACACTGCTTAGGTATATGCCCATGCATATACCTAAGTCATCAAATCTCGATCGGCTCCAACATCCGAGCCCAAGTACAACCCAGTCCACATAGGAAAGAAAAATGAAAATCCACACAGGAAAGAAAAACGTAAACCACACAGGATAGCATAAAAAATTCCACAAAGAAAGCAAACCATGATTCAGCTCACACAGGTGAAAATAATTTGTAAAGTAAGAGAGATGATCTGGTGTAGTCACTGAATCATCTTACTGGGACCCACGTAGGATACAAGCACTGTAGTCATCGTCGTCGAACTCACAGAGGATTCCGGTACAATTGTCTTCATCGTCGAACCCACATAGGATTCCAGTACGATAGTCATCATCGTCAAACCCACATAAGATTCCAGTATGATAGTCTTCATCGTCGAACCCAAATAGGTTTCTAGTACGATAGTCATCATCGTCGAACACAAATAGGATTCCAGTACGATAGTCTTCATCGTCGACCCCACATAGGATTCTCGTACGATAGTCTTCATCGTCGAACCCAAATAGGATTCCAGTACATTAGTCTTTATCATCGAACCCACATAGGATTCCAGTACGACAGTCTTTATTGTCGAACCAAATAGGATTCCAGTACGATAGTCTTCATCATCAGTCGAAGCCAACTCTATGGTTCCCGCACACATCAAGATCGTTCGGGAGGGTCCGCTCCACGAGCTGAGAGGCTGATACATCATCTGACTCATATTCAAGAGTGGATGTATCCAAAAGTTCCGTATCGTCAACAGGAACTCAACGTCGCAGACGGCACATCAATCGGATGCCCGGTCTGAGAGTTGTTGGCATTTTCTTCCCAGGGCCCTGTTGGTTTTTAAGACAAAACCAACACGACCGTACTCCAACTGCGTCCAAACTTCGGGTGGAGTAATCCAAAAGATCTGTCTCACTTAGTGGAATCCAAAAAAATTTAAGGCACGTCGATCGAACGTCTGGGGCTCATGATATATGTGTTTCCTCTCCGAGGGCCCGGTTGGTTTCGTGTACGAACCAACCTGGCCGAACCCAAAGTATTCCAAAACCTTGAGTGTAATATACCGAAACGACCATCTCGATCCAATGATCACATTTCTGCTGACAGCACGTCGATCAGAGGCCCGTAGCTTATGATACATGCAAAAGAAGGAAAAGGTCTGAAAATGGTGGTTTCGGGCCCGGACCGACCCGGCCCGAGACCCCCTGGGTCGGCCCAAACCGGGTCGACCTGACCCGTGTCCGGGTTGGCCCAGCTGGGCATGGCCCGACCCGGCGGCCCAGCGTGCTGGCGCGCGGCGCTAGCTGGCTCGGCCGAACGGCGGAGCCGTTCGGTTATGCAGGGGGGGCGCTGCCCACCGCCGTTCGGAAACCGCGACCCCAATTAAGGGGCCACTCAGCTGGCCAGCCAGGGGTTTTGACCCCCGAATCTTCCCCTATCCGGCCGGCCCGCCCTGGCCGGCCGGTTCTTGCTCCACCGGACCGGTGACGGCCGGTCCCCTCCTTTCTCTGAAGCCGGCGGCGCGTCTCCAGCCGCTGGTCACCTTGCTTCGCCACGACCCGGAATCGGCCGCGGCCTTGGTTCTCCGGTGCGGCGCGACGACGCCGTGCTCTTCCACCATGGTCCTGCTCCGGCTGCGGTGTCTTTGGGTTTCTCCGATGCGGCACGACGGCGTCGTGTCCTTGTTCATTTCCACGGCGCGGTGCGACGACGCCGTGCATTCCTTGTCGCACGATCACACACGGTGCGACGACACCGCGCCATACTCGTTTCAAACCACAAAGAAACAAACACACGGATAAGGGAAGAGGGTCGTCCATGTTTGTGCGGTCCGGAACCCTCTCTTTAATCGATAGCATTTGGTCGTATTTTCACAAATAACGACAAAGTGGTAAACATGAACAAAATAATTAAATAACCCCAACCTTGAGCGTAGCTAGAACGGGGTTCGCCACGGAAAACGACGTCGCGAGGTGAAGCTCCATATGTTGACGGAGAACATCCGAGGAGGATGTGGCGTCTCCTTTTCTTTGACATGAGAAGAAGATCGAATGAGGGTATGTCATCGATCTTTGGAAAGAGGGGTCACACACCGGCTGCAGAGAGGAGAAGAGATGGTACGTCAATCTCTTCTTACGGTGACAGCGTTCTTCGTCGAAGTCTTGGAGTTCTTCGTGATGAAGATGAAAACACCTAAGAGCTCTCTCGTCAATTGTCCACAAACAACAACCGACCAAAATAAAATAAGGCTCATCCTTATTTTATTAACTCATGCCACAATTCAAAAATTAAAACTCAATTTAATTAATTGAATTGGTGTGTTGGCATACTTAATGAGAGGAGAGGATAAGTCACCCAAATAAAGGCAAGTTTACAAGTTAAAAGTGTTACAAAACTTAAGTGGGAGGTTAAGAAGTGTAAAGGAGTTAAGGAAATTGAAAAGGTGGGGGCTTGTGTGGCCCCCACCTCACCTTTAATCCACTCAAGAGAAACTTACAATCAGTGGGTCCCACCCTAACCCTTACACCTAGGTTCTAACACATGGAAAAGAGAAATAATATTCTTAATGAAATTTTATTTCACTCACACTTAATCCACATAATTAAACAACTCATATCGAGCAAACACAACTTCAGAAAAGGAGTTCCTAAGTAATTACCGGCGATGTGGTTCCATCGGTGCCCTCAGAATTCGATTCCGAGCACCGGATCAGTAGATAGGAATTCCCACTAGTTCGTTCACTGAACCTACCTGAGCTAAACTTCAGATAGAAATTATGGGCACACCGGGCCTCATAATCAAGTGCCGTCAAGAAACTACATTCTTGTAAAATCCCAAAGAAAATTAGGAAAAAATTTCCCTTGAATTTTACGGGTCGTTACATTACTCCAACCTCAGGTCTTTACGTCCCCGTAATGATTCATTGAAAACTAGGGAAAAACATGTGGGTACTGAGCACGCATCTGTGCCTCGCGCTCCCAAGTGCTCTCCTGGAGATTCCCGTGCTTCCATCTGATGCGCACTAGAGGAATCGACCGTCCACGCAGGACCCGCTCTTGTCGATCCTCGATCTACACTGGAACCTCCGTAAAAGTCTCCCAATCATCAACTTCTAGATCCCCATGGTCAAAGATATGCGTCGGGTCGTGCACGTATCTCCTCAACTGAGATACGTGGAAGACCTCGTGGACCTGGTGCAACTGAGGTGGATGTTTCCAGTGGTAAACCACCTCGCCTACCCCGCTGAGGACCTAGAAGGGTCCAAAGAAGTACGGAGACAACTTCCCTCCTCAGCCCAAATTCCGTAACTCACATAGAGGTGAGACCCGCAAGAAGACGTGGTCGCCATCCTCGAACTCTAGTGGCCTCTGCCTCTTGTCAACAAAAGACTTCTGCTGGCTCTGAGTTGTCCTCTTCCGCTCTTGGATGACTTGGACTTCTCTCGTCCTACAAGAGCTACTGTGTTTTCTTCTTTTCCGATAAGAGAAACCCAGTCTCATCCACTGGATGAACCACGTTCTTCTCCTAATACAATAAATCCCGACATTGATGATACTATTCCATACCAAGGATGGAGTCGTAAGGCCTCGACGCTAATACCAAGAGACCCAACTGTTACTCTCGCCTCCAAAGGATGAGTCACACTGTCGGCATCAGTGTGTGGTCATTGGGTCTCCTCAAGTAGGTATCTCAATGTGAGGGTCAAGTCAACAATTTTTAAACCGGAACCTCTTAGTAACAACTAATAGAAAGGGCAGGAAGGTAAACTCCACAAGAAATGTGTCTTTTTATTAACGTAGATCAAATTATAAAGACACAAAGCAACATCAAACAAACCTCAACAGAGCTAGAAGCAACATGAACAAAAATCTCCAGGTCTGGAGCAAGTCCCGCTCCTGTCCATCTGCTCCCGGAGCTCCATGATCATAGGCCTCAGCTGCCTGAAGCTGAGATCTTCCCTGTCCATCTGTTCCCTGTGGTCGGGGTGGTCTCCAAGGTGGTGGTGGTGGTAAGGCCTCAATGTGTCGTCCACCACCGCTGCACGGCCAGCTCCTCTTCCTCTCCCGCCTGCTCCCTACAGACCTTCATGGTCAAATCTCTACCTGGGAGGTCCCTCTACCGCCTAATGTTCATTAGTAGGACGAGTTGGGCAATCTCGAGCCATGTGACCTTGCCCGCCGCATGCATTGCATTGCCTACTCCTCAAGTAGCTGGCTCTCCTTCGTGTGTCCCGTACAACCGAATCATCACCCTGATATTTCCCATATGAAGGTCTGGCCCGCTTGGACCTCTGTGTCACCTTTCAACTGCCAGCTGGAGAAGACTCCTCTATGGGTCATCCTGCGGAGGGTCCTGCCACTGGTGCCTGCTCAGCGAGGAAACTCTCCACAAAAAGGGCTCTCTCCAACACCTCTGCCTACGTCGGAATGTTGAGAGAGATCATCGAGGCCTTGATCTCATGCCTTCATTCCTACTCGAAGGTCCGGGCCTGGAAGAATGGATCCCATACTATATTGGTGGAGTAGCGCGAGAGATCAGTAAATCTCACTGAGTACTGGGAAACCGTCATGCTACCCTGCCGCAGCTGTAGTAGTTCCTGGATGCACACCGCACAGAGGGTGGCTGGGACGAACTCCGAGCAGAAGATGTTCTCAAAGTCCGTCCAGAGGAGCGATGCCTCATCGTGCACCTGGAGCATCAAGATCCACCATCTGCCTACTGCCGCGTGCAGGAGGCTCGCTGTAAAGAACCCCGTGAGGTCTACTAGTGTCCTCACTAACCTGAAAACCCGTACAACTACCTCTAGCCAGTCCTCGGCAGCCTGAGAGTCCATCTCCCCACGGAACCTGGATGGTCGCTGCACTGAAACTCATGCAGTGCACTAAGGTGACGTGCATCGTCAGCGGCTGGGGTTAGTAGCATCGGTGGCTCGGCGGGTATAGGAACCGATGGTGCCTCAGCTGTCAAAGGGCTATGTACCGAGTCCTCATCGCTCGGTGGGCTCTCACCACCCACAACACTCGAAACCCTAGCCGGCTGCCATCGTGGGGCTATCCTGAAAAGAGACAGGTGCGCCACGGTCAGAACAATATACCTGGTGAGATGACACAATGTAATCATAAAGAAAACTTGAAACACACACACAATCAATGTTTTCGTGCATTAAGTCGGAAATCAGAAGTCAGGGTCCGGGTGTACGGATATGTCGGCTGCCGCACCAACACTGGACTCCCCAGACTGATATACACACTCAATACTCTTAACACTATTTCTTTACATAGAAAATGATTAGAGTCCCAAGTTCTACGGTAGAACCGAACTGCTCTGATACCAATTTGTCATGACCCGTCCTCAGGGCCCGTGCCGTGACTACCCCAAGCCCGCCTTCCATAGGCCAGGGGCTGGCGACAAGCACCAAGGCGTAAATCTCTGTAAAAAGAGAAGGCATTTCCTTTGAAAATTAAACAAACACCACAGAGAAAGCAAGAAGAAGAAACACTAAGTAAAAACTGAGTACAACAGAAAGTACGGAAAGGTATGTGGGCCAGAATATAACCCAACTGAAAGTAAAGTACAACTCGAAAGGGAAAACAGAAACTGAAAAGTAAAGCCGGAACATCGAGCCTTCCACTGAAAGTCCCACCTGAAGGATGAGTACGGATAGCCTACACAACTCCTCTGGTCCAACCGTCCACTCTGAGTACGTCCCGCCCAGTGGTCCACCTCCAGGTACCGTCCTGCTCCGCATGCCTCAACCACGATCAGCATTGTCTTTCATCTGCAACCAACACAACGTAGTGCGGACATATCCCGTGCAGGGGTGAGTATAAGCTACTTAGTAGGGATCTAGAGACGCCCGAAGGTCTCCCAGAATCCACATAGGATAATCCACAAAGGAAATATACAATCACGAAGAAACATACAACACTGCTTAGGTATATTCCCATACATATATCAAAGTCATCAATTCTCGTTCGGCTCCAACATCTAAGCCCAAGTACAACCCAGTCCACATAGGAAAGAAAAACGTAAATCCACACAGGAAAAAAAAACGTAAACCACACAGGATAGCATAACAAATTCCACAAACTAAGCAACACTGAATTCATCTCTCACAGGTACACATCATTTGTTAAGTATGAGAGATGATCAGGTGTAGTCACTGATTCATCTTACTAGGACCCACGTAGGATACAAGGGCTGTAGTCATTGCTGTCGAACCCACAGAGGATTCTGGAACAATTGTCTTCATCGTCAAACCCACATAGGAATCCATTCTGATATTCTTCATCGTCGAACCCACATAGGATTCTAGTACGATAGTCTTCATCGTCGAACCCACATAGGATTCCAGTACCATAGTCTTCATCGTCGAACCCACATAGTATTCCAGTACGATAGTCTTCATCGTAGAACCCACATAGGATTCCAGTACGATAGTCTTCATCGTCGAACCCACATAGGATTCCAGTACGATAGTCTTCATCGTCGATCCCACATAGGATTCCAGTACGATAGTCTTCATCATCCGTCGCAGCCAGCTCTAGGGTTCTCGCACACAACAATCTCGTTCGGGAGGTTCCGCTCCACGATCCAATAGGCTGATACATCAAATGACTCATAGTCTAGAGTTGATGTATCCAAAAGTTTCGTATCGTCTATAGGAACTCAACATCGCAGAATGCGCGTGAATCGGACGCCCGGTCTTAGAGTTATTGGCTTCTTCGTCCCAGTGACCCGGTTGGTTTTTAAGGTAAAACCAACCTGACTGTACTCCACCTGCATCCAAACCTCGGGAAGAGTAAGCCAAAAGATCCGTCTCACTTGGAGGAATCCAAATAAATCGACGGCACATCAATCGGACGTCTGAGGCTCATGATATAAGCGTTTCCGCTCCGAGGGCCCGGTTGGTTTCGTGTACGAACCAACCTGATCAAACCCAAAATATTCCGAAACCTTGAGTGTAATATACCTAAACGACCGCATCGATCCAAGGATCGTATTTCCGTTGACGACGTGTCAATCGTAGGCCTGTAGGTCATGATACGGGAAAAGACCGAAAAGGTCCGAAAACGGGGGTTTCGGGCCCAGACCGACCAGGCCCGATACCCCCTGGGTCGTCCCGGCCCGGCCTGGGTGCGGCCCGGCCCAGTGGCCCGCTCAGGCGGTCTGGTGCGTTGGCACGCGGCGCCAGCTGGCTCGGCCGAACTGGCGAGCTGTCCGGTTATGCGGGGGGGGGGGGGGGGGGTTGCTGTTCGGGAACCGCGACCCCAATTAAGGGGCCGCTCAGCTAACGAGCCGGGGGTTTTAACCCCCGTCTCATCCCCTGTCTGGCCGGCCAGCCCTAGCCAGCCGGTTCATTCTCCACGGGACCGGTGACAGCCATCCCCTCCTTGCTTCGACGCAGGCGGCCCGTCTCCGGTCGCCGGTCACCTTGCTTCGCCGCCGCCCGGAATCGGCCGCGACCTTGGTTGTCCGGTGCGGCGCGACAATGTCGTGCTCTTCCACCGCGGCCCCGCTCCGGCCGCGGTGTCTTCGGGTTTCTCCGACGCGGCACGATGTGTCGTGTCCTTTTTCATTTCCACTGCATGGCGCTACAGCGCCACGCATTCCTCAGTGCACGATCACACGCGGTGCGACGACACCACGCCATACTCGTTTCAAACCACAAAGAAACAAACACACCGATAAGGGAGGAGGGTCGGCCGTGTTTGTGTGGTCCGGCCCCCTCTCGTTAATCGATAACATTTGGTCATATTTTCACAAAGAATGACAAAGTGGTAAACATGAACAAAATAATTAAATAACCCCTACCTTGAGCGTAGCTAGAACGGGGTTCGCCATAGAAAACGACGTCGCGTGGTGAAGCTCCGTATTTTGACGGAGAACGTCCGAGGAGGAAGTGGCATCTCCATTTCTTTGACACAAGAAGAAGATCGAAAGAGGGTGCATCATCGATCTTTAGAAAGAGGGGTCACACACCGGCTGCGGATAGGAGAAGAGACGGTTCGTCGATCTCTTCTTATGGTGACAACGTTCTTCGTCGAAGTCTTGGTGTTCTTCGTGATGAAGATGAAAACAACCAAGAGCTCTCTCCTCAATTGTCCACACACAACAACCAACCAAAATAAAATAAGGCTCATCCTTATTTGATTAATTCATGCCTCAATTCAAAAATCAAAATTTAATTTAATTAATTGAATTGGTGTTTTGGCATACTTAATGAGAGGAGAGGAAAAGTCACCCAAATAAAGGGAAGTTTAAAAGTTAAAAGTGTTACACAACTTAAGTGGGGTGTTAAGAGGAGTTAGGGAGTTAAGGAAATTGAAAAGGTTGGGGCTTGTGTGGGCCCCACCTCACCTTTAATCCACTCAAGAGAAACTAAAAATCAGTTGGTCCCACCCTAACTCCTACACCTAGGTTTAAACATAGGGAAAAGAGAAATAAAATTATTAACGAAATTTTATTTCACTCACTGTTAATCCACAAAAATAAACAACTCATATCGAGAAAACGCAACTCCAGAAAAGGCGTTCCTAAGTAATTACCGGCACTGCGGTTCCATCGGTGCCCTCAAAATTCGATTCCGAGCACCGGTTCAAAAGATAGGAATTCCCACTCGTTCATTCACTGAACATACCCGAGCTAAACTTTGAATAGAAATTCTGGGCACACCGGGCCTCGGAATCAAGTGACGTCAAAAACTATGTTCTTGTAAAATCCCAACAAAAATTAAGACAAAGTTTCCCTTGAATTTTATGGGTCTTTACATCAAATGGATTGTATTTAAATTTAATACCAAATAAAAAATATAATTTTACTTTTAAATTTCATTATTTAGTGAAAATAAATGACAATATTTGAAAAATGTGTAATATTCATTATTCGATAAAAAATAAGTCTTTTAAAAAAATATCAAAACCTCAAAAAAGTTAAATTTTATATAATTTTTTCAAAAATGAATCTAATTTATTAAAATAAATTTTCCAAAATTTATATAAATTAATTATAAATTTTCATTATAAAAATAAATTATAATCCTTTTTGAGGAAAAAATATTTTTTTACCAATAAAATGTCTCCATAAAAAAATGGATTTCTTATTTTATAAGAATTTATTAATAAATTAATATTGTTTAAGATAATTACATATATTTTACAATGAAGTTAATAATATTTGTACGTTGTGTTTTAATGACTAATTTATAATGGTCATATTTAAAAAATAATTTCTAATGGTTCATTTATGTTTGGTTTTGCTTGTTGTATACTCTATCAAAAAAAGATATATATTTAAAATCTCAGGAAATTATGGACTAATTGAATGAAGAATCATATATAACTAGTATGTAGAATGGATTTTTCTGTGGTCTAAGATACGATAATGTGTCACTCTCAACTAGAATAACCATGGATTACCTTTATGGTGTAGAAACATCTTATGTTTCATGGTATCGAATCCCCATCATCCCTATAGAACAATCACAAAGACCATAGTTTGGTACCCATGTTTTTTCAGTTAAAATTAGAAGACACACCTAAGCCTACAAAAACATCACAGATACCTTATTACATTATATGAACATGGTCGTAGCTCAAAAAAAAATAAGGACAATTGAAACAATACCTTCATTAATAATGCTAAAATTTCATGGAAGTACATTAGCACTATCCTTAACCCATTTAAACTTTATAATGTCAATAATACTTTATCATGGAAACTATTCTTTTTTCCCAATAATGAAATTAACCATACAAATATATATGAATCCTCTAATTATAAACATAAAATTATGTATCAAAATTATAACTATAGAGTTTTTAGAAATTAATTTCAATATATGAGTTAAAATTAAAAACAAAATATTATTTTTATATAAATAGATTAAAAAAAATATTTACACAAAAATCATATAAATTAATTATTAATATAGAATTATTTTGAATATTCTTAATCAAATGTTACATATTTTACATTTAATCTGATCCAAACACATATGGGACTTTGTAATTACATTAAATGAAATGTCAGTTTTATTAACATATGTGTTTTCTATTAGTTTTTTAAAATTAATCTTTTCATAAAAATACAAAAAAATAAACCTACGATAATTTCATTGTGATGAATAAAAAAATGAGGTTCATTTTATTAATTTAAATCTATAAAATTAACGTGTTTCATTTCTAAATAAATCAAAATATTTCATGGAAAACATTTCTGTTATAATAAAATAATTTTCTTTTTTATTTAAAAAACATAGAAAATTATCATATTAATATTTTATTTGAAAATTAATAAGCAATGAAATTGACTTATTATTAACATTACCCGGCTTATCACATTATTTTAATTGAGGATCACCATGAAATTATGAAAGATACTCATCCAATAACATACATATAGTTCAAACAAATTGTTGAATATATTCATGAAAAAATAATTTAAAGGATAAAGGATTTCAATACACATTGGGGTTCTCCATACTCTACATACAAGGATCGTCAGGTATATACTAGACCAAATAAATGTAGGTATAATATTATATAAGGGCCTAGATGATCATTCAAAAATAGAACAGTTATGATTTCCTTTCTAGTTTTTAGAACATGTGGCAAAGTGACAACATTGTTTCTATATATGATTCACATTATAGAGTGTTATTGATAAAATTCATGATTTTGGAGTGGTTAGTGGAAGGGATATTGAATTTTTTTATAAGTAATTATGTTATCTAATATTTATAAATATATTTTTTATAAATACCAATGGAAACAAAAACTTTCGAATTTATAGACAATTACATGTATTGTTTTGGTGGATGGATTTTCAATTTAGAATTTATATGTTTTTAATTCCTTTTAATATAGTTTAATGTTTATTTATGTCATCTATTTAGTTCAATAGTATTTTTTGACCGCTTCCATTAAAATAATTAAATATTATCAATAATATATAGATATATTTAGAATTTAATTTCTTTCATTATAGTGGTGTTTTAACATAAAAAATTATATATAATAACTCCAGATAATATGATGAATGGTTTTATAAAATTACATTAAGAAGATATATTCTTTTAAATTCAATAAATAAAAGAATATATACCAAAAATAAATTTCCTATTTATTTTATCATAAGTTTCAGTGCTTAAAAAGGCAAAACCAATACCATATATAAAAGTGAGGTTCGAGAAACGTCCATTTATGGCTTCACAACTATTTTACTAATTGATAAATGATGATATTAAAATATAAATCACATTTAAATTTGATAAATCCATCATTGTATTGAGACTTGTGAATATTTATTATCTAATCTCAAAATAACCTAGTTTCTCATTGACAGAGTAGGTGGCCTGGATTAGTGAATCTTTTGTTGTGGATAAGGGGAAGTGATTTACCTAGAAGGAAAGAAAATAGGGAACTAAAACTGAATTTTACACACATCAAAGATATGAGTTCTCACTACCCTCTCAAAAACTTTGATTGAAGATCTTCTATGCATTATACTCTTGTTGACATGGCTCAATCATATTTGATAAGATACACACTGATTAAGAGTTAAATGATGAACATGTTCCTAAAGAATAAAGTATTTACACCCCCAAGGATAGAAGAATCATACCCACATGTATCTCATGAATCCATACATTTTTAATATTTACTCCTTTGGGGGAATATTTTGACATAAACACCCATGATGATTCTTGGTCCCACCATAAATTGGAGATTTATCTCCCACAAACATGCAATTTATTAGATCCATATAATATAAATTTGAATTTTTTTTCAAAATATCTTATTTATATTAGAGATATATGGTCACTTGTTCACGTGTTTGGCCCAAACTCTCCCTTCTCCAAGCGATGATGGTATATAATAGAGCTGGTAAACACAATAGTGGAATATGAAGAAAACATTGTCCCTATAGATATATGGAGAAAACGTTCCAAATATCCCATAATCAACATTTAAATAGAATTTTCATACATTAACTTTATCTTTATGTTAATGAATAAGATTTTGAGGACACTCATTTAATCTATTCAATAGACATAAATAGATAATTCAATTGGAGGTAAATATGAATTGTGGGACCCAAATATAAGGAAGTATATCATAATGTAAAATGGTGATGTGGGAATCAAATTTCGGGACTCGTTAGGTGTTTATCCAATATTGATTATCTCTATTCCTAAAATAGAACTAGAAACTAAAATTAATCATTAAAGGAATTGGTTACTCAATGATAGATTAGAAAAACAATTTCACATGGGAACAATGTGTTGGGTTTTGTATTGAATTATTTCATCTTTTACAAATTTTAAAACTACATCATTTTATGATTATAATGTCATATTTATCAACATGGGTATCTTATGAAACCAACATCGTGGATGAGGATGTTGATCTTTTGGAAACATTAATCTAAAATGAAGCTAGAGCAGGAATTACAAATATAGAATGAAATATCTCAGCATCAATAGTGGATCTCACTAATACTATTGATCAATAGTTAGTTCCCCACAAGGAATATTATTCTACAACTAAGGAAGATTTAATATCACAGGTTGACACCTCAGTTGTTGATAAGGAGTTTTTTAATACAAATGTGGAAATAGTTTGGTAATATATGGGGTCTCTTAATTAGATAGAGTATAACCTAATGCTTTCATGAATTCTCCAATAATACCAGAGTTAATATTTGAGTGACAATAATTGATGACCCTACTGACCATGATGAGATTTTCTACATGCATTGTCAAGAAAAAAAAAATACATTGATGATACTAATTTTACATCAATGATATGTTCCATAAAACATATATAAATAAAGAATATATAAATGGATATCTTGTAAAAAAATTCTATAGGATTATCAATTATAATCAATTAAATTTTCTCATAAACGTTTTGTAAAATTGGAAGTATATATAACTTAATTATAAAACATTTCCATTATATAACATCAAATTTTGTACTAACATAATGTCAAAATTTATTTAAAATTTTCTTTATAAAAAATTATAATGTTTATTATTCATGAGTAATTTCTTTATTACATAGCTCTTTAAATGGACTTAACAGACCCTATGAAACTAGTGTTATGTTAAAACATTACATGTTCACTAATAACTATATCTGGAGATCCAGAGAGGGAATATCCACAATAAAATTATCCAATCTAAAAAACATGTGATATAACATAACTGGAATAAATTTATATTTCAAATAGAGAAAGTGAGTGTTCCATCTATTCATTAATAACTTTTACATTTTTAGTGATGTTTAATTTTGAAGATTATTATAATATAACCACTACAATCAATGAAGAGGAAATCATATGAATCTAACATTTGAACATCTAAATAATTTGAATCAACTAATGAGATAAAAGTTCTAAAATCATAATACTTTGTTAATTTAGAAATTATACATTATATGTGTGCCTATGTTTAAAAATATTATTAGTACATATAATGGAATTTTATTTAAATATAATGTTTTCCTTACTCTAATAAACTCTATTATAATGAGTGTGGATGAATGTATGGAGGATATCCATCCAGACACCTATGGATGAACTATGAATGTTACTGCACAACCACCATCATATGTCAACCATAATTGTATTTTCATGGTCTTATTTGAATATAATCATGGTTTTTATGAATGAAATCAAAAATATTAATCAGGGGTGGTATAATAAAATATTAAAATGGAAGAATTTGTGTATTGTTTCATATATATTTGGCTTCTGGAACATAACCTGAAATATCAACATGAATTTATTTTAGAATAATATAAATTATTGTGAAAAAGTATAAGAAATTAGAATATTCTCTACATGAAGTGTTCTCTATTATTTGAGAGAAAGAGGTTGTTATTCAAAAAAAATACCAATGATAACTGGAAAGTAGTGAATGATATTTTTGTGATGGAAGAGAAAATAAATCCTAAACAAAATATTAACACTATAATGTCTGTTGAAATCCAATAATATGTTGATTATTTAATAGAGTATTTAACTCAACTCAACAAATTATTTAATGATTTATTATAATATTATTTAAATGAGATTCACATTTCCTCTTAGTTCGTTAATTTCTTAAATTATATTCCAATCCATGGATATTCTTCCCTTTTTTAGTTATGTATTCACATGTAACATTATTCAAGAGAAATTTTTCATATCCTTATATAAACATGACCTAGGTGGTCAAAACATTATCAATTCCTCAATTTAATGATTATTTAACAGTAATCTAAAATATTTATGATCTTGATTTAATTTTAGATAACTGAAAAAGCAAACAAAGAGTAATATTAGAGAAATCTATGACATCCCAATATTTTATGAGATAGATTCTTTCAAATTTCTATGATGTCTTGTGTTGTAGGTGACACCAAGAGTAGCTTGTGATATAAGAAACACCACATTATCTTCATGAATACACAAACCTATTCTTGGAATGTGTTACACACAATTTCATGTTCTTTGGATCGAATTCAATTAACACAAGACTGAGTATAAGTGAACTACTTAATATTTTAACATAGAAATTATAATGGAGGGTATGGATAGTTTTAAATTACTTTCAAAAAAACTATTTAAATGTAAATAATAGAGTCCATAAAATAATAAAATCACTCTTTAAGGATTATATATAAAAATTAAAATACATCTTATATGTTTTATATACCTGATATAAGAATAAATTCAATTTTTTTGTATAAAAGATGTATTTTTTTAAAAAATGTAGTATTACCACCTTTTGTAGGTGCACCCATTTTAAATATAGTTTTTTAAACTATTATATATTCAATATAACAAAACAAACATTTTCATTGGATGCAGTATATAAATGTAATCTTTGGATGAGTATTTGATATTTTCCTAATATGATTTAAATTTTGATGAATAATAAAATTATAATAAATTTTAATTGAAAACAAATTTATCATAAAAATAATTTAAGTAATTAAATTATATTAATTAGTGGTTTTAAAGTATAAATATAATATATTTTTATCATTAAATGTAATATATGTCATTATCATTAATTTTACTTTGAATTCAGATATAAAAACATTTCAATCTTTTGCAATGTTTTAACATTTTAAAACTCATTATATCTATTGGAAAATAGGAATAAGGTTAAATTAATTAATACAAATTCTATTTTTTTTTAATATTTAAAAATGGATTAAATATTTTAATTCTATTGGACCAAATTGTTTAAGTAGATTTATCTTATTTTTTGGCATTTTGAATTGTAACTTTGGTAATTTTTATTAATACGATAAAAGGATAAGAATAATATTATAAAATTACCCTAAAACGTGCCTTGATATAATTGGATGAGTTTGTTTCAACATAAATCATTCCTTGGTCTAAATTGTATCTTTTTTAATCCACTTAAATTCAATTCTGACATTTAATTTATTTTATTTAATGTAATGATCAATATGTCGTTCTCAAATTTTAAAAATTAAACAATTTTTTATATAAAGTGATAAAGAAGATGAATTTGACTTTAAATACTTATATTAAATATAAAATGTTTTTTATTTATCATGGTAATTTATTTTTTATATTAGGACATATATAGTTTCCCTAAATACTTTGATAGTGTACAAATTAATTAATTGATGAGAATTCAATAAAACAATTTTTATTAAAATGCTAATAACCATCAAAAGATCCAAAAACATTCCCAATTCTCATTGTTCTAGTATATATAGACCATAATCATCCAAGGGCCAAGTTATTGACCATTTATATCCATACTAACGCTATTGGGATACTTATATTATTTTAATTAAAGTGATGTTCATGTTGTCACATTCATAATTTAATAAATACAATATTTTTAATGTTGCGTTTTCTAGAAGTTAAATTCAACAAAAAGTATTATTATGAATTATAATATATTTCTATTAATAATAATATTTTATTTTTGATTTGTTACCAACAAATAACTATATTAAATAATCTAACAATGTTGATGTAGTAATTATTTTATTAATGGAAATATCAAACTAATGTTATTAAAAATATTAATTTAAATATAATTTGAGCTAATAAATATATCCAATGATTTATCTAGATGACCTAGACCTTATTATAATATAATAATGTTATTATTTTTATGATAAAATCATATCATGTTATTGATAAAAATCCATTAATTGAATAGTGTCCAAATTGACAGTAAAGTTTTTTTTAAAACATTGTTTTATCAAATTATTGAAAAACAATATTTTTTTTAAAAAAACAAGGAATAATTATGAAATGGTATAAATTAATCTATGGTACAAAAATATTGTTTAACTGACATAAAAAATATAAATATTTCACTCTTTTAATATTGAATTATTTTTTATTTTAATAAAAATAAAAAATAACTATGTGCTAAATAAAAAGATTAGATTTAAATTGACTCCAAAACTTGTCTAAATTTTATTGGTTGTGGTGAATATAATATTTTCATATCTCATCATTGAATATATATCATTTTGGAGGTATTTTGATTGATTTTTTAATTTTTAAAAATTAATTATTTTAGATATTCCAAATGTACCCCTCACCCCAATTATAAAAGGGCACATCCTCCCTCACAATTTCAATTCAAATTTAGCCTTAAAGATACACCATATCCTTCCAATTTCACTTCTCAAATTCGTTAGTCACATTATACAGGTACATGGATTCTCGAAACACCATCTCTAGTTCTATAAAGTGGTGATCTAGAGGTATCTCGTCGATGAAGAGGATGCTCAAATACTTACAACGGAAATCAGACCTATGGTAGGGGATAATTTTTGAAATCTCATTATTATCTGAGATTTTTTATACATATGCATTTATTGAGGTATATTTATCATCCAAATATATGTTTCCTAAGTATGTAATATTATTTCTATTCTTCTAGAGTTTTTTAAAGATAATTTTACCTTTTGGTGAAATTTTATTAAATAGTATAGAAGAAATATTTCCTTTGTTTTCCATACGAGGTGACCTTTGACATTTACAAAAATAGTATGAGAAGAATTTTTTTTAAGATATACAAAACGAACATATTTTTAGTTCTCCATAACACCATATTTCCATGAAGCTTCCTATGCATGATTTCAGGTATATTTTGAAATAAATTATTTTTTATTAATATCTCACGACATTTTGAGAAAATAATCCATTTTTCAAGACGAAATGATTTTTTTTCAATAATTACCTTCAAGTGTTATATACAAAATTATTTTCCTTCTAGATGTAATTATTTAATAGTATTATATTTTCAAGTAAACTATCCTTATTATTCATATGGTTTAAATTTTTTTATGATGAACTTATAGTTATGAAATTAATTTTTTTATATAGATTATGTAATAATGAAATGATGTTTAAGAAACCAATTTAATTCCTTAGGTTATGAAATGATGCATGATTTATGTTTTTTGTGGCATACATAAGATTGATTTCATTATGATATGGGAGGGACCTATATATACTACCAATACATTAGGTAAATATTGATGTATTATGATATAGACATTGCTGAAACATTAAGTAAATCTTCTCTAGTAATACATGGTTGAAATGAGAAATAAATATACTTTAGTAATACAAGACTGGAATGAGGATTGAACACATTTTAGTAATGTAATTTTTCTGATATGATGGTCTAGGCTGTGAGCCATGTTTAATATGGAAATGAGTTTCTATAGTTACTTTTTTCTAAAATTTAATGTTTTATGCCAATTCTATGTTATAATAATCAATTTTCCACTAAGATTTATGCATTAGGGTCTGTCAAGTTGTATTTTATGACTCAAGATGTTGATAGTAAGAATATATGTTCATGTTTTTACATTCTTATGTTTATATTTTGTTTTGTGTTCTCCATATTTAACCTTATTGAGTAATTGAGCTCACCCTTTTTATGTTTTATATTCCCCAGGATATAATGAAAGGTTTAAGGTAGGAAAACTAATGTGGATGATCTTCATGGGAGATGTTGAAGATCTTTCATGAAGACAGAAAAATGAGTTATGAATTTCCAAATACACTAAACTAATAAGTTATTTGGATGTCTATTTCTGTAATGTATTAAGTATTCCGCAAAATAAATGCAATGTTCATATACATCAAGCTCTGGTCATTAGAGTTTCTTTTATAGTGAAGGTTTAGTTACCCTTTGGAAACTAGGATGTGAAATCATTTGTGGGATCCTTATAGATAAATCTATGTTATGGAAGAGGATATACTAAAGATAAGTATAACTATATGTTAGTATCCTATAATTATAGAAAAGATAATGAATAACCTAGGACTAAACCTAAGATTTTCGAGAATGAAAGTACCCCCTGATTATGTTATTTTCCTATAATTATTTCTTCCTCTCACACTAATATTTTTGGATTTTAGAAAATTGCAAAAAAAATAGGAGGATTCATATTAATGGAGTATCTGATGGACAATGGAATGATATTACTCATGAGCAACCAAATGAAATGGGAGTTATAAGGTGAAACATCATTGTTATGCCTAATGTACATGATCATAATATGATCTGTAATATAAACATTGGTGAGTTTCTTGACCCACCTAATAAGAGAAAGATGGTGTTCGTGGTGTCCATAGATAAAATAAAGTTCAATTTTCTACTTATAAATCATTTGGGAAGAGGAATCATGGATAAATTTTCCAAGGAACTAGAAGATTATTTCAGTGTGGAAAACAAGGACACAATACTAGTAAGTGCAAAAGAAAAGGTTCCATAAACAAAGTGGACAAGGATAATGGTATTTATATGACATCAAAGAAAGTCAAATGTATTAAATGTGGAATGTTTGAGAATAATGTAAATAAATTCCCTAAGAGAAAATATGATGAAGAGAATCATCATGGTCATATGGGTAGTATTTATGTTTCTGACAATGAAGAGACTAAAATTAATATATGAGATAAATGAAGTGTTAAGGAATAAAATGATGATGATTGGTCAATGATTTAAGTAGATAGTTGAATGATTTCTTGTTCATCAAGAATAACGTTTTATATGTAATTTTATAGTATTATGGAATAAATAAACACCAATTAATTGTTACACCATTATTTTTCCTTAAGCATTTGAAAGTATATGTTAAATGGTACCAGTAAACAAGAAAAATTATTTTGATATTTTTAGAAAACTCAAGATATGTTCATAATTATGGGATAATGAGATAAGAAGATTTTTGACAGTATTGATGACCTCATTACTAATATATTGACAGTGTGCTATCATTGTTTGAGTATATATAATTTTTTGGATTTTTAGTAAGAGTTAATTTTTCATAGCATGCATGTTTCCACTAAGGTTATATAGAAATTCATGTTATTAAAATGTTTCAAGAGAATACATGATTAAGGTATTCACATATTAGGAATGTGACAACTATGAATCGCCCTATGACATGTGGTAGATAAATGAGATGCATATTCAGTACACCTATTTCTAAATTTTTAGATTTTTAGTTTTGGGAAGGATTTTAATGTTGTATATTTAAAGATACTATATGTTATATTCTAGTTGAATTTTTTATATTAATTTATTATCTCACTATAGGTGGAGTTATGCATATTTCAAAATCTCTAACCAGTCATTATATTTATGGATCAAATGATCTGATAACAAATCAAGAATAAAAAAATTAATCTTCATTTCATTGAATAAGAGATGAAGTGGAAATTATTAAAGGCACGAAAAAACTGTAAAATTGTACCAAAATCAATTAATTATTTCTTCTAATGAAAAATTTATCAACTTTATTAAAATGATCATGATACAAAAAATGTCATCCTGGTAACATTTAATCTGATAAATCAAATGGTCCCTTAAATCATCGCATATTTTTGTCTTTCTGGTTATAAACTTTATCTCAACCTTATTCTGTATCACTCTCCATTAGAACCTTATGGACAGATTTTTCTTATATATCCCAATTTTAACTTCAATCCTATGTTCTATTATCTGTAAACCCAGTGATGAGTTACTTTGGGTAACATTTTGATTTCTTATTTCTCTTTTAAAATGATGTTTTATTATTAATTTTTACAATGTGGGTTTCTATGAATGAAACATTCAAGTATTAATGTTTTTATATCCCCCAATGTATATAGAGTGATAAATTCATTTAAGAGGGGTAGAATGTAACATGCCGAGTTTTTATGAGATAGATTCATTGTAATTTCATTGATATCTTCTGGTGTACACAACACCCAGATTATCTTTTTCTATACGCAACACCGTATTAGATTTCATATATATAAAACTTTTCATGGCTTGTGTTGCACATAATATTATGTTCATTTGATAGAATTAATTTCATGCAATACTAAGTATATGTGAAGAACTAAATATTATAATATAGTCATTGTAATAGAAGGTATGAATAGTATTAGCTTCCTTTAAAAAATATTTAAATGAAAATAAGTGAGTCTATAAAACCATAAAATCATAAAATTACACTTTATGGATTCAGTATAATGATTAAAATTAATCATACAAGTTTTTTAGAACTGATATAAGAAAAAATTCAATTTTTCTTATAAAAGGTATATTTTTTCAAAAAATGTGGTATTGCCTCCTTTTGATGGTGCCCCCATTTTAAATACAGTTTTTTGACACTATTAAATATTATATTTAACAAAACAAATTCCTTCTTTGGATTTAGGATATAAAAATTTTCTTTGGATTGATTTTTGATATTTTTCTAATAAGTTTTAAATTTTGATAAACAGTAAAATTATAATAAATGTTTATTGAAAACAACATTCTTTATCAAAATAATATATGTAATTAAGTAATATTTTTGAATAGTTTTAAATTATAAATAGAATATATTCTTATCATTAAATATAATTTATGTTATTAGCATTAATTTTACAGTGAATTTAAATGTAAAAATATTTCAATCTTTTGCAATGTTTTAACTATTAAAAATTCCTTCTCTCTTTTAGACAATGGGATTAATTTTAAATTAATTACTACAAATTATATGATTTAAATATTGAATAATATATCCCACATTTGGAATAACTATGCCAAAATTATGTAAATAAATTTATTTTATTTTTTGGCATTATGAATAGTAATATTGGAAATTTTTATTAATATGGTAAAAGGGTAAAACATGTAATTAAGGGAAAGAATACTATTATAAAATTAATAGAAAACATGAATTAAAATCATTAGATGAGTTATTTTTACATAAATCATCCTTATCTCCAAATGGTATCCTTTAGAAGCCACTTGGATGAGATTAAGACATTTAATTTATTTTAAATAAAGAAAAGTTATATATATATCACTCAAAGATTAATAAGTAACAACTTTTTTTATATAGGGTTATAAAGAAGATAAATTATACTATAAATAATTATTTTAAGTATAATTTTTTTTCAATATCATGGTATTTTATTTTTAAATTTTTGGATATATATAATTACCTTAAAGACTTATGCTTTGATGGTATACAAATTTATTAATTGATGAGAAATCAAAAAAATAATTCTTATTAAATTTAGTATAACCACAAAAGACACAAAAACATGACTCATTATTATTGTTTATATATATATAGATAATAATAACTAAGGTATAGGTATTTACCATTTGGATCAAATGGAAAGGACTGTGACACTTATATTATTTAATTTAAAATTATGTTAATGTTGTCACATTCATAATTTAGTAAGTATAACATTTTTAATGTTTCATTTTCAAGAAGATAAATTATACTAAAACTATTATTATACAATATAGTATATTTATATTCATCATAGTATTTTATTTTTAATTTTTACAAAACAAATAAGTATAATAAATAATTAAAAAATCATGATGTAGTTATTATTTTATTAATGGAAATATCAAATTAATGTTATTAAAGATATTGAAATAAATATAATTTGAGATAATTAATATGTCTAATGATTTTTATATATCCAAAGATATCATAGGAATATAATAAAAAAATTTATTAGATGATAAAATTTTATCTTTATATTTAAAAAATACATGAATTAAATAGTGTCAAAACTAACAGTACTGTTGTTTTTTCAAAAAAATGAATGATTAAATTATTTAAAAATAATAAAACATTTCTAAAAAATACATAATAATAATGAAATGGTCAAAAATACTCTAACATAATTATTTATAGTTAAATTGATAGAAAATAATTAATATTTCACCATTTTAATATTGACATATGTTTAATATTAATTAAAATAAAATGGAATTACAAAGTGTTAATTAAAAATATAAGGTTTAAATTGAAATCCAATATTATATATATTTTATTTTTTGATGATAATATAATATTATGATATCTTATCTTATAATATATCTCATTTTAGAGTTATTTTGATTGATGTTTTAATTATTATAAATTAATTGTTTCAGAAATTCCAAAGTTCCTCTCATTTAAATTATAAAAGGGAACATCCTTCCTCACTATTTCAATTCACTTTGAGCCTTAATGCTCAACCATCCCCTACCCGTCTCCATTATCAAATTCTTCAATCCCATTCTAGAGGTTACGGGCTTCTCGAAAGACCAACTCTAGTTCCATAAACAAGTGATATAGATGGATCTCGTCGAAGACGTTGAGGTTCTTATACATAAAATGAATATCAAACCTAAGCTAAGGGATAATTTTCAAAATCTCATTATTATCTGACATTTTTTATACATATATATTTAATATAGTATATTTATCATCCACTTCCATGTTTCCTATGTATGTAATATTAGTGATATTCTTCTTCAATTGTTTAATGTTAATTTTACCCTTTGGTGACATTATATGAAATGGTATGGAAGGAATATTTCATTCGTTTTCCATACATGGTCCGTTTTGAATATTCTTTAAAGAGTTCAAGAATAGTGTTTTTAAACTTATATTGCATGAAAATATTTTTAAATCTTTTATACACATTATTTCCATAAATCATACTCTAACATATTTCAATTTAGTTTTCAAATAAATTCTTTTCTTTTAAAATTTTATGGCATTTTGAGAAAAAACAATTTTTAATAAGAAAAGATATTTACCTCAAGAAATAATTTAAATTGTTATACAAATATTATTTTCCATCTAATATGGAATTTTTTAATAGGATTTTTTTTCTTGTATACTACCCCTATTATTCGATTAATTTGATTTGATTTATGAAATATATTTGTTTTATATGGATTATGTTATGATGAAATGATGTTTAAGAAACCCGTTTTATTACTTGGGTTATGATATGATGAATTATTTATATTTTTGAGGAACAAATAAGAATGATTTAATTATGATATGGGGGAGACCTATATATCACTCCAATGCATAGGGTAAAAGTTTATATCTCAAGAGATAGAAATTTCTAAAATGGAATTTAAATCTGATTCAGTAATATATGGCTGAAACAACAAGTAAATCTAGTTCAGTAATACTGGTCTATAAAAAGGAATGAAATTGGTTCAGTAATGAATATTTTCCTCTATGATGGCCTTAGTTGTGAGCCTTGTATAATATGGAATTGATTTTTTATGATTATGTGTCTTGTTAAAATTTCATGTTTTATGTCAATGGTATGTTATCATGGTTAATGTTCCTATGTGATTTATACCTTACATAATACCATGTTTTATTTTATGACTTGTGATTTTTGATATTCAAAATATTTGTTATTGTTTTTACATTCTTATGTTTATGTTTCATTATGTTCTCCATGTATACCTCTACTGAGAAATTGAGATCAACCTTTTTATGATTTCTTTTCCATAGGATATAAAGAATTTTCTTAAGTATGAATACTAAAGGGGATGATCTTTATGGGAGATGTTGTAGTAATTTTACCAAGATAGAAGAATGTGTTCCTAGATTCCAAAGACACGATACTAATATGATCTCTAGACATGTATTTGTGTAATGTATTAAGTATTCTACAAAATTAATGTAATGTTCATGTACGTCAAGCTTGGGTCATTAGAAAATAGATTCTAATCCATAAATGAAATGACGAAGGATATCATAAAACATAATTCAAAACACTTGATTATATAATATGGAGGGTTTTTTAATCAATAATAGTGTTAATCATGAACTCTTAGATTAGTATAGTGAATATTTCGTCAACAATGTCCAATAAAAACCTATTATATACAGTATGTTCTAGACTATATATCCTCTATGATGAGTACTCATGGGTTGGTAATGTAGTGTTTTACTTTTATAACATGTCATATAATCTTAGAATAATGTTTTTCTAATCAGATAAGAAATTATGAGTAACACATAACAAATAAAACCGTGGATGGTTTAATTGAGAATGAATAACTGTTTAGTAACATTTTTTCTATCCATGAAATTATAGGATTATGATTCAAACAGAAATTGTAATTCCTAACATGAACCACCATGTCAAACTTAGAGCGCTAGATGACCTCATGTGTGCCTCCCCATACACAAGAGGTTAAATTGTAGCGGTGAGAGTCTAAAGTTACATCGAGAGACTATACACATAGTAATCATAGCAATAATATGATAATAAAACATGGAATATAATCCAATAATCTCAGTAGATGAAAACATAAACAAATGATCTTACATATTACATGTTATTTAATACATATATAATTAAATGAAACCCAAAAGTAACAGGGTCTCAAATTCATCTAATTTTGAAGATGATAAATAAAAAAATTGTAAAAAAAACTATTTGAAGTATATCATAGTACCACACCCATATATCATCTCCATACTCCCCAGCTACCTACCATAGGGCCCTTTCCCTTTGTCAGTTCCCTAATTATGACATTATGAAGTGCACCAATATGCTCATGCATGGTATGAATATAACTCATTTGGACACCACCAATGTATCCTTAACAAAATTTCATATATATATATATATGTGTGTGTGTGTGTGTGTGTATGTGTATGATATGATATAAATTAAACACACAACTAATCATATAATTAATCAGGCACTTTGCATTCATGCGCTGACAAAACCTCCTTGAACCCCAATCATACCTACTTCATCCCAATACAAAATTGATATAAAATCACAAGTAGAAATCATGGGTTGTCAAAAAGAATAATCTACATGTTCTTAACCAACCACAAGGCCTACAGGTCTCATGTTTATCCACAAGGTCACCATACCCGATATTAGTCAAGAGAAGGTCATCAAGGACATGATTTCCCTTTATCTTAGTTGAGGCCATAAGGTCATCAAGACCATGTACAAACTTGGATTAGGAAACAAGTATATAATTCCCATAGAAATTTCTCAGTCGATCGTTATCATCATATAATGTCCCATAGGGTCCACCACTAAGGGTTATGAAATAACAAAGGTCTACATGTAATCATCTAATAGAAATAAAACCTTTAAATTATTCCCAAATACACATAGAAGGGTATATAATCTTTAAGTACAAAATAAAAATTGACATTGCAATCAATTTAACCATGAATCACTATAATAGTATCATAGAAAACCAGAACTGAAAAAATTCCAAAAATACTCCAACATGGTAAAGAGTTCCTACCTTTATAACATCAAAGAAAACTAAAAGGATCCACTAAAAACAACACCTAAATCACACCACTACAAAAATCATTACTGGAATAATATCCCTTCCATAAACATCAGTTATCTAAGACATGGATTCTAGAAAATGATCAAGCCAATAAAAAGAGTTTACACAAACCTGCTGGAATGGATCATTCTTCAATGGTGGGTCTAAGATCAATCAAGAAGAGGCCGTTGAAATATGGGATTTAATTTTCATCTATCAACTGAGGATGTATTATTTGTCAGATCTAGAATAGGATACATACATCTAGACAAATTATCATTGATAAATAATTTATTTGAATTAAAAGGATAATTGTACCAATATGGAATGATTCTAAACACAAACTATGAAGAAGATATATCTAGTCTTTGATGTTCTAAGGAATGAAAAATGGACCACCATGAGAACATTTAGGGAGACCTCGATGGTGTTATCTTATAATTAATGTTGTAATTATGAAGATATTAGTTAAGTAATATAATTAATAAAAATAGACAGAATCTTCTTTAGTGATGGTCATTTTTGGGAACCATCGGTCAGATAGTGTCCCATCAAAAAGGGTCAGTGGGTTCTATATTTCTGGAGACCCACTCCCGACACCACTGTCGAGATGGTGAACCTTTAAATATGATTTGGTTTCATTGTTTCTACCATATTTAATCTCTTATGTTTCACCTATGGTTTTTGTTAAATAATCCTTTATTTTTGTACTTTTAGATTATATAAGGATTGAGTTGAGTTTCTTGTTTTTCAGAAATAATTTATAATGTTTCTGAGGTATTAATAGAGTTTCGTGGTTTGTGAATGATTATGAAAAACCATGAAATAGATAAATGAAACCATGAAAGCACTATTTGAGGTCACTGTGTTAGTGTACAACTATGTCAAACCATGTCGATGAAGAGAAAAACAAATACGAAATTAAATAGAGGGTAAAGAACATTCGGAACTTGGTATGTCAAAATATGAAATCCAACCATGTAAGGGTTTATTTTAAGGCAATATCACTGAATTATTAGTGCATAGTTTCATGAACTGTGTGGATTAACCATCTGGCTTAAAATTATCAACCAAATATATTTGGTTCTAATCTTAATTAATCCTCATATCCCAAATTAATCCCATGTTATTCAAGGATCTCAAATTCATTTTTTCTTAAAAGGACATATAGGTGTTTTCCTCTCTGAATGTGATCTTTATATGAATCAAAGCATGTTATAGATCTAGATTCATCATTAAGTCATCATTCATAATTTTTTTCATAGACTATTTCTTGGTCACTCTCCTATAACCATTGATCTATTTTTTATTGATATATCTATGTTCCTTATTATAAATACTGATGAGTTATGATTTGATATATTGAATTAAATATGATCTATGTATTGATATATATAATCATATTGTCATTATATTTTATTCTAACCACTAAATGGTAGGTGGATTTTCTCTTATCTCCATTTGACATATATCATGAAGGATTAGTTTCCATTAAATTAATTTCATGCTTTTTTCAAATAGTAATGTGATTCTTAATCAAATACTGATTTAGTTTATGAAATTGATATTGTTGAAATTAAATGGTTTCAATAAATATTATATTATTTTACAATTTTGAAATGATTATTTTAAAATTATATTTTTGATTTGATTCTTTGAAAATTATTGTTGTTATTTTTAAAGAAATAATGGTTTTATATGCAATAGTTTTTTCATGGAATTTGGCATACATAAATGGTCTGAATGCATTCATATACATGGACCTCTAGAAGGGGAATGTACCAATGGGGAACCTAGTGTTGGTTACCTATTAAAGATTTTTTTATTGATGAGAGACTGCTCATGAATAAGGGATTATCACTTGGACATGCATGGGTGTGGGTGTTTGGGAGATATTGTTATGAGTATACCAAATAATATTGGAAGAGTTTATTCTTTGTAAATTTTTTTCTTGGATAATGTTTACTATTTTTATATAAACAATATTATAATATTTTAAAATTATTTTTTATAAAATGAGATAACTGATTCGTTAACTAGGGGAATGAGATGGGATGTATTTTTGGAAATCGTATTGATTTGAAACTCACCCACATCTTGGTCACTATTATGTGTATCCATATGTCATATATAGATACACAAGTAAAATATATGTATCATTATTATTTTGTGATTAATATTCATTATGTGGGAATGTAATGTGGAGTTGGAGCTTGGAGTTGGCTGTGTATAGTTTTTTTGTTGTCACTTTGGCTGTTTCATATTTTTAGTCTTTTAATTATCTTCAAGTTTGTATACTTTTCTTCTTGAACATTTATATTATTAATGTTTGTGTCATGTTTGGCGTAATAATATGTACACAATCTTTATATATGGGATAAATTGTTTATTTTTTATTTTTTTATTAATGGTTTATCTAAAAATGGGAAAGTGATCAACTAAATGTTCTTGAGGGCCTTGGAATTTATTGTCGTACTTCAGTGTTTTTGGGATATGAATTAAGGCTATTGAGATCACCGCCTTTTCTCATTAAAATGATAATGTGAGGTATGTTATAAATCATATCATCTTGTCCATTCCTTGAGATGAAAATAGTATTAGTATTTCTTTTTGGATTGTATCATGGAATAAGGAACGTAATAACATTAAATGTATTGATAAAAAAATTTCAAACATCATTTTATATTAAACTTCAACAAACAATGGTGTTTGGGTACAAAATAAATTTAATAAAATTCCATAAGAGTTTTCATCTCATCTTCATGGATTTAATTAATTAGAATTTCATGAAATACATTTATAATTGGACTTCCCATTATGACCGAATTGTTTATTCTGATTTTAATGGGTTATGACATTGTATAAAACTGTTTATTTTTAAAAATATTTAAATTGATGGATTTAGAAAATAATGGTTTTAATATTTCAAAAATAATTAAAATGTAAACAATGGCTGTATTTGTAATGTCTTATTGTGACATGCGTTGATGTAGTAAATTAGAATCCATAAAACTTATGATGAGAATGGGTGATGACTTCTTGGATTTTTTGGTTATAGAGAATGGTTTTCGGTAATTGATATATAATTCAACAAAAAAACAATACTGAAAATGATAGTGAATCTAAGCTACAAGTGAATCAATCGTTATTTCAAGGTATTGTCTATAATTTGTAGGCTATTCAAAGGGGTAATATAAATGATGACCCTCAACAAGTGGACCATTCTATTATGTTCCAAAAGAAAAATCCATTAATCTTTTAGTGGTATTTAAAGTTGGAGAATGCGGAATTATATTAAAGAGGTTGAATTGGATAATAGATTTACATGGTACACTAGAAGAGTTTAAATTTATGTTGGAAATGTTTATACTTGATGATCTAGAATACTAATGGTGGGGTTTAAAAATTAAACATAAATATAAATAAGGAATTGAAATGGAGAATTTAGAATAAATGTTTAAGAAAAAATAATATCCTCACATGCTATGTATTTCAACAAAAATCTATTTTTTTAAGTTGGAAACAAGAGAACCCCTCAATGATATAGTATGAAAATTAAATTATAAATTGGGGTTAGTTTTCCATTGAGGTATCATCAAGTACATCCTTGATGGTATACATTTTTCATTCTGATTTATGCCTAAATATTCACAAAAATATTCTTTTTCATTTTATTAAGTACTATATAGAAATTTTCAATAGAGATTATATGGAATAATGAAATATTATTAGTGATATAGTGGTAGGGATAATATTTGTTCCTGTAAGAATAGGTGGGAACTCTCATTCTGGGAATAAGAAAAACAAGGCCACATACTTCTAGAGCGGTAGTAAATATCAGAATCATAATATAGGATCAATAAATATTCCTCCTAGACTAAAAAGTAATCCAATATGTTTTCATTTTTCCCTTTTTTTCTTTTAATGATATGTTACAAAACAAAACCTAGAGCATTTCACCATTATAATCATATCGGACATCTTCAACATTATTGCAATAGTGCTTCAAGGTAATGTTATAGTGACACATATTAGGGATCTATAACATCATATACATTGATGGTATAAGTGAATCACAATATTTCCCATCACCAGAATTGAGAAATCAAAGGTGATTCTAGGAACCCCATGACTCATCAATGTCTGCAATCTCGTAATGGTAATAAAGTGCAAATCATAGTTTATATGAAACTTTATATAGATATGAAAGAGATCATTGATGATTAGTTATATCCTTCAATGATGAGAGGTATGATTATATTCATTTTTATAATTATTCAATATTTCTTTAATATGGTTGGGTCCCACAAATTTATTTCTTCTTGTTTTGTTAATCATATGGATTTTAATATTGAAATTATTCATTCTATTTTGGAAATTCCAACCCCTGATGTCCAAGGAGAGTGTTTATCCTTTATGTGTAAAGAATTTTTAAAATTAGAAATGAGTATGAGTTGATTAAGGGCTTCTATGAGAATAAGGTCTATGTCTATGACATCATTTCAGGCATGGACTGATTGACATCACATAACACCCACATCAACTATTATTCCCAAAAGGCTATTTTTCACATCATTTGAAGGCATCTACTATCTATTTAGGGGACATTTGGATATAAATGATTGTAGTGAAGACTTTTGGAACCATCCATAATAATTATCTCTTATCAGTTGGTAGTTGTAACTTTGGAATCAGTATTAGAGATTGAAAATTTATATTTTCCAAAAATCATTGAGAAATTTCAAGAAATTTCTAATAACATTTATCACAATTCCCCCCAAAAAATAAGTGGGGATTAAAATTGTTCTCCAACAAGGGATCAATATCATTTTAATTCCATCATATAGGATATAACTAATAGAAATGAAATAATTGATTGTTAAATTAGAATATTTGGAAGTCGATGTGTTCATTTTACTAGGAAAGTATCTATGCATATGATCGGTTCTTTTGTGAAAAAGTATGATGGAACTCTTAGGATTTATGTATATTATTATAAAGTTTACTATGTAATGATAATGAATCAGTATAATATTCTTCAAATCGATGACCTATTTGATCAATTCAGGGGATCCCAGTGGTAGACTATAGTTTACTTATATTTGGAATATAAACTAATATGGTTTAGGAAGAAGGATATTATAATATAATATCTTGATGTTATATATGGCCATATCGAATATTTCATTATGAATTTTGGTCATAAGAATGAAGAAACTGTCTTTATACTACTGATCAATCAAATATTTCAAAGGTGCTTTGATTCCATTATGCTAGTATTTATTAAAGACATTATGATTAATTACAGGATAGAATTAGACCCTGATAAACACATGGATATATTTTTGGGTATCTTGTGGGAGTATTTTCATTATTATAAGTTATCAATTTGTGATTTATTTATTTGATATGTTTATTTCCTTGTCCTCAAACTTTCAAAATATTCATTTATGTGGATACTAAAAAGATAAAAACTGTAGTCTATTGGGTATTATAGATGAATGTATTCGATATATATTTCTTCATTACCTTAGCTAGGTATTTCTGATACCTTATTAGTGAAATTTTAGGTTTGTTCTCACTAATGAAATCATTGATTAAGAAATTTGTTCCTTCCAAATAGAATGTGGAATGAAAACATTCATCCAACAATGAAGGGTTAGACTGAAATACACACCTTTCCACAAATTTATAGAAAAATTATAGGGATATGTAGTCTATTATGATGCATTGAGATCTGGGTTGGTTAGTCCTCTCATATTGGGATATCATGTTGTCATATATCATTCATGACATATTTTAATGAATAATAAAAACGAACCAACACATGATTTGGAGTTTTATATTGTATTAAATGATTTTAAGTCATGGAATCATTTCCTTTTTGTTGAAAAGTTTACGGTGTATAAAAATCATAATATCCTGAAACACATTTCATAACATATAAATTAGAACAAAATTAATAAAAGAATGATGAAATATCATAAAATGTAAGAATTATACTTATTTTATACACTGGAGAAATGAAATTATATTATATATTCCTTGAGTATAAATTCAAAAGATCTGTTACCCAGTAAGGCTATAGATCAATGGATATTTATGCCGATCCTAGTGGATATGAGTCTGGAATATGTAGAAAAAGGAAATAAAATTTTGTACTTCCTAGTATATGTTATTCCTAATTTGGTTGAACTTGTTAGAAATACTAAAATATTTGATCTTGAATCTGTTACCATGAGGTCAAAACTCAATGGCGGGGAGACCACAGAGGGATGTAATCTAAATGGTACTTTATTATTGTATATTAGAGATTAGATGGTTATCTATTTAGATTATCAGATCATCTTCTTGTTACCTATCACCATTTGAGATGAACTATCCATCCAAAAAATCAAAAAGTTTATATATGGTCGATAGACCAGTTTGGGTTCTATGGAAATAAAATATATGTAGTAGAGTTTTTAGGGAGTTTCCTTACCAATTAGTAGGTAATGTTAGAGCATCAATGAGTAGATGATATGTTTCAACCATTACAAATTTCCATCTGGGATTTGGAATAGATAGAAATGGATTTTGTAAAACTTCAACAACGAATGATTACCAAACATGATTACATATTGGTGATTGTGGATTGTATCACATTTTTAGCTCACTTCATCAATATTCATGAAACTAATACGGTAGAATAATTATCCAGAAAATTATTCAAAAAATTTTATTGAGACACAGTGTTCCAATCACAATTTTATATGACCAAGATCCTAGTTTTACCTCTTGTTTTTGGAAGTCCTTAGAATATATCCTTAGAACTCAGATGAATATGAGCACATATTTTATTTCTAAAGTGGATGGACAATCTAAACATTGGAGGAAACGCTTAGGGCTTGTGTGATGGGATTTAGATTCTCATACGATAGAATATACATTTAGTGATATTATTATATTATAATAATTATCAATCTTAGATACATATAGATACTTTTAAAGTGTTTCATTTGTATCATTATCATTTTCTACATTTCTTAGTGATATATGTTAGACTGTACTGATTGGACCTAGTCTTTTCCAGTATATATCATATTATATTTTTTGATTTCGGTTGTTGTGGAAGTGTGTGGTTATGTATTATATATTAAAAAATTTATCTTTCTGTCATGTAACCCCAATAAATTATCTTTCACATTAAATTTATAATAAATTAGTTTAGATCCTGGAGAAAATTAAGACTTTGGATTAATATCCACTCTTCATTGATGATGAAGACCTTATGAAAGACACTTTTTGGATTTCCTTTGATGAGATATTAGTATCCAATTTTACAATCCCTCTAGTGTTGATACACATGTGATCCATTTATCCCCAAGAAATACTAATGGATTTCTTGTTTCTATCATGATGAATTTTATTTTACATTTTTCATATTGATTTCTCATTATTTGGTCCTAAAAAAACATCTCTTGCATTATTTATTCTTAAGAGGGATAGAAAATTTGAATATGAGAGAGAGTTTCATTTTCACAAAAAATATCTATTTTCATACTACCCCACACAATATTCATATCTATATACTTATAGAGCTAGGTCAGAAGGTAAAATATTATTTAATTTCCATTCAACTAATAAATAATATTATATCCTTTAATAAACCCCATGTCATGTAAATGTAATAATAATAATAGTAATAGTAATAATAATATTATTATTTTGTGGTGAGTGATAAATTTCAACAAATAACCTAGGTTATTATTATATTATATTCATATAGAGAAATGAAAAATATGTAATAAGATGTTATTAATATTCCAATCATCGAATAAATGTATAATCAAAGAATAAATAATTTATCCTAGAACACTAACTATAAAAAATACCACTTGGACTATAGGAAACTACCAATGACTTTTATAATCCTAGACCAAACTAGATTATCATTTTTATACATAGTTAATAACTAGTCAAGGGGTCGTCCACATGTGATTCTATGGAAATACCTCTCACCATAACATGACCTCTCTTAGAAAAATCTATTGAGAGATGATACATCCTTGGTATTTTCATCGTATATTGATGTAACCTTGTCTTTTTTGAGAGATCCACTACTGAAATATCATCATAATAAATTAGGATTTTATATTTACTACTAGGGACCACATCAATCGCTTAATGAATTTCCGTGTCCATACTTCTTTATTAGCTACCTCAAAAGCCACAATATACTCAAAATACAGAATAGATTTTGTGAGCATAGCTTCTTTGAGCTCTTTAGGCCCAAACAAATCTATTAAAAGTGAATGGTTATCCCATTTGGGATTTTATATCATCATTATTATTTGGAATATAGATTCTATATATATACTCATTTCTAGTTCCTCATCTATTGAATAGACCAGTAACATATCCTTATTATGACTTAGGTACATAAGGATTATCTTGACTTACATCCAATAGCAGTCACCTAGGTTTTCTGGATATATTCTTACCACACTTATTGAGTATGACAAATCTAGCATAGTATATCGAAGAAGATACATGACTGACCCAATCACAGACATGTATAGAATCCGTCCAATTCATTTTCTTTCCTTAGGTGCACGAGGAAACTTCTTTCTAGCGTGACTAATTATATATGACACTCAAAACAATCCCCTCTCATATTATTCCATACTGAACCTCTTATGTATCTTTTCAATATATGTATATTGACATATCCTGATAAACCTCTTAGATCTATCATGGTGATTCATGATTCAATAAATACATGCTACCTGATCAAAGTCCTTCACAGAGAAGTATTTATTCATCCATCTATTAATATCTTGTAATACTGGTATCTCATTTCCAATATGTAATAAGTTATCAACATATATTATTTTGAAAACAACAAAACTCTAAATAATATTATAGTCTAAATTCTCACATTCATTATTTATGAAACCAAATTTCATTATGGTTTCAAGAAATAATATTTTCCATGACTTGTTTTATTCATTTATTCCATATATGGATTTTTAAAACATGAATATCATGTTGGAATCATTTGGCATCAATAAACCTTCATGTTGTGTCATATAGACATATACGTGAATTTTCCCATTATAGATGACTATTTTATCATTCATTTTCCAAATAAAATAGTCATGAATGGCTCTAATGAAAAGTATTATTTTGATGGATTTCAATACTATAAATGGTGAATTTTTTTCCTTAGAGTAAATGCATTGACGTTGTTTAAAACCTTTTTTCATACATCCATTCCTTATATGATATTACTTGTCCTTACATGTCTGTTTCCATCTTGAATAACTATTTAAAAACAATGGTATTTACATACAATGGTGAATCTATGAAAATAAAAACATGGTTATGGTAAATGGAATCAATTTCTGTATTTCTAACTTTATGCCACTTGGAAACATCTGTGCCAGTTTATATATCCTTGAAGTTCAAGGGATCATTATTATCAACTAATAATGAATCACCATACGCATGTACAAGAAAAAAAATAATTATATGGTTTTCTAAACTATCTTGCATTCCTACATTGGACTTGTGTCTCTAGAACAACTTATTCTTCAAGGGGCATTGTTGAATATATTCATGTTCAAACTCTTGTATACCTTGAGCATCAACTTCATTGATGTCTAGATTTATCCCACTATCTCATTCTGATATATTATCCCTATCATGGAATATGGAATGTAATTCCAATATTATATTTTTATATGAGGGATCATACAATAAAATCCCCCTTCTTTCTTCAGGATATCCAATAAAGGCATAATTTTTAAATGGGGTGCAATTTTTTTCTCTAAAGAGCCCTATAACTTTTTTGCAACTCCAAACATATTTGTAAGATAACAGATTTTTTATTACATTCTATATTTGGAAGACTTGCATGACTCATATTTGATCACACCATGTCAAACATTGTGTTGTCCCTAATTTCACAAACACTATTGAACATTTAATTATATAGAGTAGTGAGTTGGGATTTGACCCCAATCCACTATATTTAATCAATGAGGTCATGATTAAGATATTATTCACCACTATCTTAGGATAGTTTCATAATCTTGGAAACCAGATTTTTCTCAATTCCATTCTTGTATTTGTTTAATTTATTAAAAGAATCTGAATTTTACGTAATAAGTTTTAATTGTCCATATCGACTGATGTAATCAATAAATGTTATAATGTATAATTACCTTCCCCTTTCATTAAAATTAAATAGTTGACACAGAACAGAATAAACTAATTCCACAATTTCTTTGCCCCTTTTAATAATTCCACTAAATGGGTCCTCATTTATTTTTCCTGGTATAAAATAATTACATATAAAAAAGTTTTTTTGTTAAAAAGAATATAAATATCATTTTATGTATAATTTATTCAATAATTTTACTTATACAAGTACTATATGGAAATCTCATAGTTGGTTGTGGGTTGAGTCATGTGAATAAGGTATGTTATTGTTTTCCATTACATGGTTCATGTAATCGAACACATAAAGACTGATATTTAAATGTTCCATACCGTAAAAAATGTTATCTTTGTAAAAGAAGAAAAACTAATTTTTGAAAATGAAAATAAATCCATATGTATGATGTTTGAATACAAATATAATGTTTTTGGAAATATATTTTACACAATTAAAACCTTTTAAAACAAATATCAATCTAGTCGGAAATGTGAGGTGGTTTTCACGGATAGATACAAAAGCATGTTTGTCTATGTTGGTCTCTTATAAATCTATGTCCCCTCAGAAAAGCTATAAAAAAACTGTAGTCTTTTATTTCAATATATATTTGAGCACCACATGCTATATCTAAGATTTGTTTTATAGAAAAATGATTAAATTCTCTAAAAAACGAAGACACACGATGCCACCCCATTATTATTTGGGTGAGTGATGTTTTTATTACAGTCAAAATTTGTTTTTCACATTTAAAAAAATATACTCTTATTTCACTTTATTTACCCTTCATAATCATTTTCTACAAAGTGTATAAAGAATATTTTTTTATTAAATATATTAATTTTCTCTTCCTATTATTAACCATAAGTATAAAAGGCATTTCGTTCTTCATTTCCTTATCCACATGATGAAGAAGAGTGAGATGATCTAGCATAGAAGTTTCAGTGTTGTTCATATTAAAATTATCAAAAAAATGCGATATGTTATAATGAAGTGATGCTAGAACGTTATTTGTGTAGAGTTAATTGGTGAGTTTATATCCTAGGACCTCTATATGCTCAATGTATTGAGTTATTATGATTATTTGAGGCCCAATTGGCGTACCCTTCATAGGATTACTCTAAAAAATTTGTTTTTAAATATCAAATAATTCATGTCTAACTATCTCTTCTTATACAACTCAGATTTTCTCAATAATTATAATAACATAGATGTTTTTTGGGAATTTCTGGTCTCATTAGACGTATAATAAAGAATAAAAATTTAACATCACCAAATGGCATAATGTTTTTTCTTATATAATGAACTCTTCATCAGTCACCTCCTTGATAGGAGGATCATGAATTATGAATTCTAGAATGTAATATTTTTGTTCATGGAATAGAAAAACCCAAAAGGCATCTAAACCACTCTTATAAGATAATAATAATAATGAATTTTTCCCTATAATATATATTATATGGATTTTGTGGTTTATGGACATTCCATTTTCTAGAATTTCAAAAGAGCATATTATTTTTACTTTGATTGATTACAAATTAAGTAAAAAATAATAAATTAATTATTTTTATTAAACCTCACACTATTTTTTCATTTGAAAAAAGCCTTCACCATTGAATGTGGAATGTCTAATTTCTAGGAAGTTCTAATCTACATGATGCACATGCCCCTTCCCATAACCATAATGAGGGATGGTTAAGCTACTTAAAGTCATTTGGGGTTAATGGAAATTTCAAACTGTTGGCTTGTAGCTCCTTCATCCTTACAGGTAAGTCCCCAATCCTAAAATCATATATTTTATTTCTTCAAAAATTACTTCCTTATTATATAAAATCTAGTAAGGGATCTTTTTCTTAATGTAATATGGTTTTGTAAACAAAATACATTCATTAAAACTACACATTAAAAGTAAGTGTCCTAATGAGGGTTGGTAAAACACTTTGTTCTAAGGCATTAATTCCTAAAATGAAATAGATGGCCTAGTATGATTTTTTATAAAGATAGACCGTAACGCCCTGACCCTAGATACCCAGAGTCGGTGCATTATTACATAACATTGGCATGATAACAGTAAAGGTCATGTCTCGAATGTCCGATTAGTTTAGTAGCCTTGGAAACACTAGATATATTCATAATGTTTACATTACATCAATAAGTGAAAAACTACAACAACATATTGTCTTTATATCCCCTCATACTATCCCTGTAGGTCATTCATAAAACACTTCTTCACATCCTGGGAAAAATAAAACATTGAAAGAGGTGAGCTCAGATGCTCAGTAAGGATAATAATATAGTAGAATGTTTCATAAATAAACATAAAAAATTGAGGTAATGTATAACTAAAACAAAAGCCTATTAAACTTGAACTTCAGCATAATATAGAAAGGATAAAATGAAATAATTCCATTTACTTATTCACATGGATATTCAACTAGTCGAATAATCACATTAAAATATTAATAACCACTTTCATAATGACAGAATTCATAATGCCATACTATCATAACTACGTACCCAAGGCCTCGTGCCAAGACTACAAATAGGATTTTGTCAAGGCCTCGTGCCAAGACACTAGTTTGTCTCATATGACCTACCGATGCATCGAGGAGCTATAGCGGGCTCCACCCGTCACTTACTAAGTCCAATGCATTCCTCATATGAAAAGTTTTAAACATAACACAATCATTCGTATTAAAACTAGCATACAAAATGTCAATACTTTATCCATAAACCATCAATGGTATAAAAATAGCACATCCACAGTCAAAAATAACTCATTCGATACAAAATGGAAGATTGTATTGTATCATATTAACCTCAATTAAGAATGATGATGGATATTGACATAGATGAAAATAATCATCAAAACTTTTATAGTGAAATATCTCCCTTTTTCTTGAAATCATTTAAAAGTCACACTATTTGTCAAGAATCCATTACAAATAGATTTTAGAATCAAAGTGTCCCATACCAATTTGAAACTTTTAAAAGGAATTTTTATTTGAAAACATTAATGTCCATATAAATAAATCCTTAAAACCATTTTTAAAAAATGGACATTATTGAGAATGATTTATGCTAATAAATCTTTATAACATTTCAAAATGTCATTTTAGTTACAGTTCCTAACCAAAAGGGAGAAAATTGATAAAATAATTGAATAAATAAAAACGTTTTAATATCATGAGAATAAATGGATTCATTATATATTATGTCAGATTACATTATATACACCATATAAAAGTGATTTGGTATATAACAATAAGGGAGTCTCAATGGAATGTAAATTGAGATTAAATCTCTCATAAAGGCTGTATCCTTAGGTTAAGGATAAATCAACAGCATAATTATGAGTGAAAAATATAAATACACTCAATATGATTAGATATTCAGTGTAAAACAATCAAAGGACATTCAAACATATTCTTGTAAAAACAACACCAATGAATTGGATGTTTAACTCAACAAATCGAGATTGAGTAAAAATTACTCTTATCAAGTTCTTACCGATGACCTGACAATTTATCAATGGAGTTATTATGTGTATCAAAAGTATATACATAGAAAGGGGATTGGATTTTTTTATATAATCAAATTAATAGTGATTATACACATAATCTTGGTGTAAAATAATCCATGAAGTATGCGTAAAGCCGAATGAGTGGAAATTGAAATTTCCAATTCCCTTATTGATTTTTTTACATAAAAACCATAACCCATGAAAGAAGGATTATAAAATTATGATGTAAATATGTGTTAATTAAATTATAATACACAATGAATACAAACATGGTAAGTACACACACCACATGTAATAAATAAGTGCTGAACAATGGAATTCTCACGGAATTTAATGTGAGATAAGAAACCCATTACATTGTACATTTTCCTTGGTCGACGGTAGGTTAACCTCCTGTATAATGGATAAATAATTGTTATTGAATTATACAAGAATAATTTACATTAATATGATATCATATATGATCTTTTAACATTGATTTGTTAATAATATCTTAGTATTATCGTCATTTCGGGTGTTAACTTACTAATTTTCCTTTATATTATTTGTTACGTAAGACGTGTTTGTTATGGATAGGTTGTATATTATTCATATCCAGAATTATACCAGTCCGTAAACTTAATTTTTAATAATCAAATAAGAATTATACTTGAATGGATACGATGGAGAATGAATCTCATTGCGTTCGTGAAGACGGTTGTCCGTACGTACGCACGAGCGACAATATCATTCTTTTGATATTAAAATAATATTTAATTGGATGTTATATCATATATACAGAATCATTATCATGTTATATTTATTATCTACATGAATTACACATCATTATTATACCCATCCAAAAAATAATTTTTTGAATAACTAATACACCACGACGTGGAGATGGTACGCCGTACGTACACACGTATGGTGACATGTCATTAAAAGGATGGATATAATAATTAAATATGGTTGTAACATATTTATAATAACATAAATTTATATATAATCCACTTGAGTTATTATTTTAGAAAGGTAATAACAAAGAAAGAAGAAGTGGAAGAAGAAAGGAACTTGAAAAAGGGTGGTGAAATCATTACCTCTTCTTCGGGTTCTTCTTTTTGATTTGATCAAAATGGATCATTAGGATGGATTTTTGACTAAATTAAGGCCTATAAGATGAATTGAGGAATGTTTATAGAGTATTGGGGCTGGGGTGGCCGAACCAAAAGGCTTTGAAGGTGTGAATTAATGAGAACGGAGAGTGCCCTTTTATAAGGGGGTGAGGGGCACCTTTGGAAAAGCTAGAAATATTATTTCATAATAAATTCATATTCGGTTTATAATGTCTCCAAAGTGGATTATTTAAAGTTTAAGGTGGTGATAGTTCTAAAAAAACTCAACCAATATGATTTATACTGGTTTTGGTTACTATATTAACCTTATCGTTAAGTATTAACTCTTAGTTAATTAGTTTCACTTTTACAATTTCTCTATGTATTTTTATATTATATGGTTAATAGACATACTATATACATACAAGAGACCCCCATGTGGTCCATTTATGATACACCTATCATGATATAAGTCTTGTTTCCAAAAGTTGGTGTTTTAGTAATTTAAAATCAATTCATAATATAATATGTTTTTTAAAAACTCTTTTGTGTCAATTTTGACACTATTTAATAATTGATTTTTTTAAAACTCATAACAGAATTATTACTTAGAAAAAAGTTAATTAAATAAATCCTAACATGTCATATTGTTCTAGAAAATTATTGGTATTCATAAAAAGTCTCAAATTACATTTATTTGGTTATTTATAATATCAATTATTCTAAATGTTCATTAATTCGGTAATTACTTCATCACCATTGTGTCATAAATAAATTAACATATATAATTTCTAAAAATAATAAATAAAATACCATTATGTAGGAAATAACATTATCTTTCTAATGAATATTTATAGTTGGAATTAAAACATATATAAACCAATGTAAAAATTGTTTTTCTAAAAGCTATATGCTTATGTCATTTTTGTATTTATTTTAACTTAATTAAAATAAACTGTCCCTATCACCTACAGGTGGCTCCATGAGGTCCCCAAATCGACCCAAGGATGCCCATGGTCAGCAATATATCCACCAATAAGGTTAGGACAAGTTTTAGAGTATTTTATTATTATTATAATATTAATTTTTAACCCTTATTTACCAGATTTACCCTTTAACCATGGTAAATAAAATATTTACCGAAATAATTATTCAAAATTTCTAAAAATAAAAGTTACCTATTTACACAATTTAGACATCCTGATTCCAAATATGGAATCCATTTTTCTAAATTCAACACACAGAAGTGGCAGAAATTAATTTAAAATTAATTCCCGCTATCAAAACAAAAAGCGTGTTTTTAAGATATAATAATTATCCAAAGATTGAAATTTGTTTATGTCTGGATTAATTGTGAAATTATGTCCAATTAACAACATTGAATTAAATGATAAAAATATATACTAAATATAATTCAAATTCATAATTTATCACTATTAATTATTTCGATTGAAAAAGTTGTTTTTAATTAAAATTTAGTAATTTTCACAATTCATCAAAATATGAAAGTTATCCGAAAAGTAACAAAATTTCACTCTAAGATAATTTAGATATTATTAATCCAAAAATGAAGTCCATTTTGAAAGATAAAATATATAAAATTTCAAAAATTAGGTATTAATATTCATAACGGCTAGTATGATTGGTTGTGGTGTGTTAGAATCTCGAAGTTGCGTACAATGCACGCCATTGAATTATTCAAAGGGAAACGTACCGTGGAAGCTTGGGGTGTTACATTCTCCCTTACTTCAATAAATTTCATCCTCAGATTTTTTTTAAAATTGGGATTGATAATATAATGGAAAGTCCCACATCGGAAAAAGAGTCAATAAAACTATCACTTTAAAAGAAAGGAAGAGAGGTATAAAGGTCACCCATGATAACCCATACTAGGATTCCATGTAGGAAAATATGGATATTGACGATAAACTAAGTGTTAAGATCGGATGGAGAGGGATAGAAAACATGATCAGGAGAAACTTAACAATAAGAGAATCACAAACTTGTGTTGGGACAAGCGATCATTAGTCTCCCAGTAGGAATAGTAAACGGACAACATTTTTTGTTTTAAGTTACATTACATAAGGAAGAGGAATTTATTTATGATATTGACTAAGAACATAAAGAGATATACTTACTTTTTATGTAGTGTTTCATTCTTTAATAAATTTTTACCACTAACTCAATTTTTTTGAATAATGAGTATTCAAGAAGACTTGGTCTCAATGGAAGAGCTAGAATAAACTTCTATAGAAATACATGATCCACATAGGATAAACTATATATTTACCTTATCTTTAGTGATTAATAAAAACCAAAATGGTTAATATAATATCTGATGATCCCCAAATGGACATTCCATTAGAGAAAAAAACACTAATCTTAATTTCTAAAATTAAACCATCAATTCCCCAAAGTTTAATAAATACCATTCAATAATCAATTGTCCTTAAAATCCTTCAATATAATCCAAACTAGTATTGAAACCCAAAACGTATAAGAATGTAGTCTTCCACATTAAATTGTATCTCCAAATGACATTAATTACTCTTAAAGTCACTTACTTAAAAGTAATTAACCTAATCATTTCCATAAATAACCCAAATCACTATAAATCTACAATAAAAACATAAATAAAAATACACCATTACTCCTCAAATGAAATCCCATACTATTCTGTTTTTCTTGGGCATATAGTGTTCACAACAATGCTAACAACTTACAAAATAACATTTATCTCTTAATCACCAAATCATTTTCCTTTACTAAGGGTATACATTTGATAAGACATAAGATCCGAAATCAAATTATTATTGATCAATAAAATTTTTTAACTAAAAATAATAGTAACACTAACCAGGGACATCATGTAGTCCAGTGGTAGGTGATAAATCCAAATCGCACTTTGGTTGTGGGTTCGATTCCCACAGCTTTGTCCGACGCAACGGGTTGTCACCCGGTCTGCGTGTTGTCATTTTTTAGAAACTATATTTTATAACATTACCAAAATGAGATAAATTACTCAAAATAACCATAACATAATTTCACCACAAATCTTATCTCATACCTTGCATTTTAATCCCAAATTATAATAACTTATAATTGCCTCAAACCCAATGATCATATAAAACCAAATGGTTATTTATAACTATATCCACATGAGAAAAGATAATTCTTCCTCAAATATCATTCTCACATGGAAAACTGCAGGGTTAAAAGTACAAGATAAAATTATTCCAAAGTAAACCCATCAACAAGGAGCACTAATACTTTTTGAACATTCCTCCAACCATTTATTTCCACATAGCTTCTTCTTTGACCAAGAAAATATCCTATATAATAGGGCATTCACCCGGGTAATGGACAGGTCCCCCACATTTACGGAAAATGACTATAAATGGATTCTTGGGACCATTTTTTATCTTCTTCCATATTACTCTACATTTTTATTCGGCAATTCTTCACTTTATGTCCTTCCTTCCCACACGTAAACCATTTCTTTGTCCCATTGAGACACTTTCCTGGGTGTCTCCTTCAATATTTCCTGCATTATGGAAAATGAGGATTCCTTTCTCCATGGTGTCCAATGCTGGAGCTCTTATCAATCATTAACATTCTCTTATTTGGTGAGTCTGGGAATTGGATAATATATATATTGTTGATAATTTTTTTGGAAAATTGATTTTGCATAAAGATGATATCTTTTACGCCTATCAACAATCCATTTTGTTGCTCATTTCCACCATTGTTCCCACCTTGTACATCATTCTCAAAGTCACTATGACTTCCTTGGAATACAACCATTGAATAAAACCAGAAAGCATTGTGTGAGTAACCGTAGTCATAATATCATTCAGAGATTAAGATGTCACCATATTCTCAATTGGAAACACAATAGGATTAACAAGGGTCATTTACTCTCATCTTATATATATAATATTTCAAATCTGTTTGAAAAGAAAATGTAAATTATCCTAAGCATATCCCCTGGGAGTGTCGTAACCAAGAGTGCAGCAAGGGCTTTTTTCGTCCACCAGTTCCCGATCGAGTCTCGCTCAAAGCAGTGTTTTCGGGTTTTACCCCTAGGTACATTTGTGCCAGAGTTGCCTCTACCTGCTCGTATCCAGACAGGGATGTATCGCTCGGAAAACTCACAAAATATCTACAATACCAAAATTCTATGAATTTATTCTATACTAATCCTCAATGTTCATCTTAGGTCTACATTCTCTAATCAGAGTTTATCTAAATATAGCTTCCAATGATTGTACTAAACTTCCCCTGATACCAAATGTATCACCCCTACCGTAGATACCTAGAGTCGGTGCATTATTACATTACATTGGAATCATCAAAAGAAATATCATGTCTCGAATGACCGATTAGTTTAGTAGCCTCAGAAACAATAGATATATTCATAAAGTTTACATTACATCAATAAGTGAAAAACTACAACAAAATATTATCATCATATACTCTCATACTATCCCTGCAGGTCATTCATAAAATACTTCTTCACATCCTGGGAAAAATAAAACATTGAAAGGGGTGATCTCAGATACTCAGTAAGGATAACAATATCGTGGAAACTTTCATAAATAAACATAAAAATTTAAGGCAATGTATAACTAAAACAAAAGCCTGTTAAACTTGAACATCAGCATAATATGGAAAGGATAAAATGAAATAATTCCATTTACTTATTCACATAGATATTCTACTAGTCGAATAATCACATAAAAATATTAATAACCACATTCATAATGACGGAATGCATAATGACAGACTATCATAACCATGTAGCCAAGGCCTCGTCCAAGACTACAAATACGATTTGGTAAAGGCCTCGTGCCAAGAAACTAGTTTGTCTAATGAGACCTACCGATGCATCGAGGTGCTATAGCAGGCTCCACCCATCACTTACTAAGTCCAATGCATTCCTCATATGAAAAGTATTAAACATAACATAAACATTCATATTAAAACTAGCATACGAAATGTCAATACATTATCCACAAACCATGAATGGTATAAAAGTTACACATACACAGTCAAACATAACTCATTAGATACAATATGGGAGATTGTATTGTATCATATTAACCTCAATCGAGGATGATGAAGGATATTGACGTAGATGAAAATTATCATCAAAACTATTAGATTGAAATAACTCCCTTTTTCTTAAAATCATTTAAAAGTCACACTATTTGTCAAGAATACATTTAAAATAGATTTTAGAATCAAAGTGTCCCATACCACTTTAAACTTTTGAAAGGAATTTTGATTTGAAAACATTAAAGTCCATATAAATAAATACTTAAAACCATTTTTAAAACGTGGAAATTAATGAGAACGATTTGGAATAATCAATCTTTAAAACATTTTAAAATGTCATTTAAGTTAGAGTTACTAACCAAAGGAAAGACACTTGAAAAAATAATTGAGGAAATAAAAACTTCGTAATATCATGAGAATAAAGGGATTCATGATATATTATGTCAAAGTATATTATATACACCATATAAAAGTGATTTGGGGTATAACAATAAAGGAGTCTCAATGGAATGTAAATTGAGAAGAAATCTATCATAAAGTCCATATCCTTAGGTTAAGAATAAATCAACAACATAATTATGAGTGAAAAATATAAATAAACTCAATATGATTGGATATTCAGTGTAAATCAATCAAAGGACATTCACACATATTCTTGTAAAAACAACACCAATGAATTGGATGATTAACTCAACAAATCGAGATTGAGTAAAAATTACTCTTATGAAGTTCGTACCGATGTCCTGATAATTTATCAATGGAGTGATTATGTGTATCAAAAGTATATATACAGAAATGGGAGTGGAATATTTGACATAATTAAATGAATAGTGATTCTACACATAATCTTGGAGTAAAATAATCAATGAAGTATGCGTAAAGCCGAATGAGTGGAAATTTAAATTTCAAATTCCCTAATTGATTTTGAAACATACAAAACATACAACCATGAAAGAAGGATCATACAATAATGATTTAAATACACATGAATTAGAGTATATTACACAATGAATAAAAACATGGTCAGTACACACACCACATGTAATAAATAAGTGGTGAACAATGGAATTCTCACGGAATTAAAAGTGAGATAAGAAACCCCTTATTTTGTTCTTTTTCCTTGGTCAACGGTTGGTTAAACTCCTGTATAATGGTGAAATAATTGTTATTGAATTATAAAAGAATAATTTACTTTAATATGATATCATATATTATCTTTTAACATTGATTTGTTAATAATATCTTAGTATTATCATCATTTCGGGTGTTAACTTACTCGTTTTCCTTTATATTCAATGTTATGTAATCCATGTTTTTTATGTATAGGTTATATATTATTCATATCCAGAATTATATCAAGTCCTTGAAATTTATTTTTAATCATCAAATGATAATTATAATTGAATGGATATGATGGAGAATGAATCTCATCGCGTTCGTGGAGATGGTAGTCCGTACTTACGCACGAGTGACAATATCATTCTTTTGATATTAAAATAAAATTTAATTGGATGGTATATCATATATAAAAAATCATTATCATGTTATATTTATTATCTACATGAATTAGACATCATTATTATACCCATCCAAATAATAATGTTTTGAATAACAATTACACCACGACGTGGAGACGGTAAGTCGTACGTATGCACGTATGGTGACATGTCATTAAAATGATGGATATAATACTGAAATATTTATGTAACATGTTTATAATAACATCAAAGTATATATAATATACTGGAGTTGTTATTTTATAATGGTAATAACAAATAAAGAATAAGTTGAAGAAGAAAGGAACTTGAAAAAGGGTGGTGAAATCATTACCTCTTCTTCGGGTTCTTCCTTTTGATTTGATCAAAAGGGCTCCTTAGGTTGGATTTATGACTAAAGGAAGGCCTCTAGGATTAAGTGAGGGAATTTGAGAGAGTATTTGGGTAGTTTTTGGGCAAATAAAAGTCTTTTATGGTGTAAATTAATGAGAAGTGGGAGTTCCCTTTTATAAGAGGGGTGAGGGGCACCTTTGGAAATGCTAGAAATATTATTTTATAATAAATTCATATTCAGTTTATAATGGCTCAAAAGTGAATTATTTAAGTTTAAGGTGGGGATAGGTCTAAAAACACTGAACCAATAGGATTTAGAGAGGTTTGGGTTACTACATTAACCTTATCTTTATGTATTGACTCTTGGTTAATTAGTTTCACTTTTACAATGTGTCTTTGTATTTTTATATTATATGGTTAATAAACATACTATATACATCCAAGAGACATCTAAGTGGTCCATTAATGATACACCTATCATTATATAATTCGCTTTTCCGAACGTTAGATTTTTATGAATTTAATATCAATTAATAATAAAATATTTGTTTTAAAAACACTTTTATGTCAATTTTGACACTATTCAATAATTGATTTTTGTAAAAATAATAAAAGAAATATTACTTATTAAAACGTTAATTAAATCGATTCTAACATGTCATATTATCTGATAAAATTATATTTATTTATAAAAAGTCTCAAATTACATTTATTTGGGTATTTATAATATCAATTATTCTAATTTTTCATTAATTAGGAAATTACTGCATCACCATTCTGTCATAAATAAATTAAATTATATAATGTCTAAAAATTATAAATAAAATACCATTATGTAGGAAATATTTTATCTTTCAAATGAATATTTATAGTATAAAATCAAACTTATATAACCCTATGTAAAAATTGTTTCTCTAAATGATATATGCTTATGTCATTTTTGTACTTATTTTATCGTAATTAATATAATGTGTCCCCATCACCTACAAGTGGCTCCATGAGGTCAAAAAATCGACCAAAATATTCCCATGGTCGGAAAGGTATCCACCAATAATGTTAGGACATGATTTAGGGTTATTTATTATTATTATAATATTAATTTGTATCCCTTATTTACTGGATTTACCCTTTAACCATGGTAAATAAAATATTTACCGAAGTAATTATTCAAAATGTCTAAAAATAAAAGTTACCTATTTACACAATTTGGAAATCCTGATTCCAAATATGGAATCATTGTTTCCAAATTCAAAACAAAGAAGTGGAAGAAATTAATTTAAAATTAATTCCCGCAGTCGAAACAAAAAGCGTGTTTTTAAGATATAATAAATATCAAAAGATTGAAACTTTTTTATATCCAGTTTAATTGTAAAATTATGTCCAATGAACAACATTGCATTAAATGGTAAAAATAAATTATAAATATAACTCAAATTCACAATTTATCACTATTAATTATTTCGATTAAAAAAGTTGTTTTTAATTAAAATTTAGTAATTTTCACTATTCATCAAAATATAAAAGTTATCCAAAAAGTACCAAAATTTCACCCTATGCTAATTTCAATATTACGAATCCAAAAATGAATTCCAATTTGAAAGATAAAATTTATAAAATTTCAAAATGTAGGTATTTCTATTCATAACGGCTAGTTTGATTGGTTGTAGTGTGTTAGAATCTAGAAGCTGCGTACAATGCACGCCATTGCATTATTCAAAGGGAAATGTATCGTCGAAGCTTGGGGTGTTACATAGACTTTAATTTTTTGTTTATAAATTTTATATTTTCTATCCAATATTTAACATTATAAAATTATGTTTATTTTAAATAATTAATTTACCATGTTTGATTAATAATTTACGCATAGTCAATTTATTTAAGTTCATCCTTTACAAGTTAATTCAATTATTTAAGTGATCACTGTATTGAATCCCGAAAATAATTAATTCCCAAATATAAATAAATAAATAATTAAATGACCCATTCATGAGATTATATAACAATTGATTTAATCCGGGGACATTTAATCAACCTATGACATATAGAAAATAACAGCTATTGAAGGTATTAACATAGGTTAATGAATTCCAAAAGACCACCTCTATATCATCGGGGTGTGATTCATTGTGATTCTATGGTATGTTTCATTTTTTATTACAGAATTTTTCATTACATTGAACAAACATATGACATTTTATTTTATTTTTACTTAGAAAATACGTACATTAAAATTGAAAAACATTTAAAAAATTATTATAATCCACTTGAAAGACATAATCATAGGTTCACCCTATGTACATTTACTGAATCTCATAAACTAGGGACACAAAACAAAGAAAATGGAGAACATAAGGCCATGTAAAGGAAAGAAATGGAAATATTTTATAAGTGATTATGAGTAATATCAATAAGAACGTGAGGGATATCATTATAGCATGAGTAACGGAAAATGGGGAATATCATAATAAATACAAAATAAATCTTTAATTAGAAATTTTTATACTACATTTAATTTATAAATTCACAAGAATAACCCAAATTTAATTCATCAAGGTGTCATAAATGAAAATTTACAAGGCTGTTCACCATGGTTTTGTAAAACATGTCATCTCTAAAGATTAAATTCATCACCCAATGCATTGGACCGCTATCAAGATTACCCATTAATATTTATTTATTAAATTGATCCACATATATCATAATAAAAAATTTCTTAAATAATTTTTGGAAAATAAAAGAAAAAAGTTTCATTTCAAAATCATGGAATTTTAAAAAGTCCCTATTGGACATGATTATTATGTCATTTTTAACCCATGTAAAGTCAATATTGGTTTTATGTATGTTAATACATGAATAAAGTAAATATGTTTTTTAAAATTTTGTGAATACACTATGAAATAAAATAGGTTTGGGTATTCAAAAATTTAATATAAAATATAATTTCCAGAGTCGAGGGGGGGAATTTTGAGACGTAAATTCAACAGCGTAACGGGTAAAAAATGTGGTTTTATAAAAGGGTAAAAAGAGATGGTACAAGTATCTACAATTTAAAAATATAATCTAGAATTAAGCGAAATATTAAAAATGAAATTTTACAGATTGACCCTAACATTGAGAAGAAATATAAAAAAAGTTGTTCTTGAAATGAGGAGAATAGAAGGATTTCCCTTACCTTGATGAGTAACACCTAAAACTCAAGGATTGGAGAAAAAGTGTATTTAGGACATTTTAGGAGTAATTATAGGGAGGTAAAACTATTATAAATTCATGGAGATAAATTTTTTAGTGAAATGAAATCAAAATTTGGCTGGGTATTATAGAAAAAGTGGACGATTTGTTTATTAATTTCCTAATATATGCCTTAGAACCCAAGGTTATGTAAAATGAAAAACCATTGTATTTTCCCATTGTTTTGAAGAAACTTCATCATATTTCATGTCATTTTAATCATAAATAGTCGATCATTATTTTAAATTTCTTTTGTTTGTCATGAAAAAGTAAATTTTGAAAATCAATTATTATTTGTAATGTTAATTTTTACATTTTAGACTTTGTAAAGTAAATTATAGGTTTGTAAATTGATTAAAATACATTAATATAATTGATATAAATAAAATAACATATTTTTGGTTTTTCATTATATTGAATAATTTATTACCACATTTTGAAATAATTATGATGTCATTAAACTTACCGAAAAACTCAAACTGTATTTTTACTATTAAGGAAAAAAATAAGTTATTATAATAATTTATAGGAAATTATCTCTAACCTAATTTTGGAATTATTATTTTTAAAATGATATTTATTTTATCAAAATAATTTTCTAAAATTGTAATTATATCTTTTAAATATAACAATCATTATTTATTAAAAATAATAGAAGACTGAAAATGCATAGTAAAAGTTCTAACCCTCGGAGGAAAATTATTTTATAAATTATATCAAAATAAGAGAGTTTCTATGAAAATGTTTTATTAAAATAATTAAAATTCATAATATATTAGTTTATTAATAATATTTATACACTCCAATAATGTTGACTTTCTGACTTAATAAACAATTTATCAAATTCTATCCCAATTTTATTATGAGAAACTATTCGTCTAAAGGAATTGATGGAATGAAAATTTTAATTATAAAATGAAGTAAACCTTATGTGGATAAGACCTAGAAACATAACCCATTGTTAATCCTTCATACGGTCTATGTATAAGGTGTGTGATGATGGTACATTCATGGGGTTCCTCGATGAACATTGAATGGGTGGTAATCTCCAGTAACATGATCTTCTCCATAAGGTGATTTCATTCAAGCTTAAATTGTTGAAGCCTAGATGGGACATGTTCAAGGGAGAAGAACAATGATAATTCATCCCTACCAAGCACTATAAATTTTTCTTCGACCCATATATCTCTACATATTGAGGTCATCAAATCTGCTTTCTGTATCAACTGTCCTTTGAAACAAATTGGCTCATAAACACTAATTATGATGTCAAAATTGTCATTAAGAGTATTGTTCCTAACGACAATAATTGACCAACAGTAATATAATATTTCAATCTAGATGGTCAAATTTCACTTTATATTCCATTAAATATTATATATATATACATGGATTTTTATATATAATAAAATATAAAACACATTTTCAGGAAAAGTTTTATTAAAAAAAGGATAGGTTTCTACAATCTTCCCACTTATGAAATTTCATACTTGAAATTTAAAATTGTTCTCTCAGTTTATTAAAGGTGTGTGTATTTTTGTCTCAATAACTCTTATTGTTCCCACATAGCTTCCTTATATATATGGATCCTCTATAAGACATTGTAGAGGTTGTATGTATTGTTTTATAGAACCTTGTCTCTAGTGTGTAAGATCTCCACCGAGTACTCCTCCTATGATAGGCCATGTTCTTGTTTCACCACCTACAGATTTAAAGCATATGAAGGTTCAAGTGTGTAATTCCTATATATAGATACAAGAACGCATGGACACTGCTCCAATACAATCTTGGATTTCATAGGGTACAAAGTACCTTGGTCTAAGCTTTCCATTCATCCCAAACTACATGAATATCTTCCATGGTGATATTTGAAGGAACACATTTTCTCCAAAAAAAAACTCAAATTCTCTTCGATGGTTTTCAACATATCTCCTCTATCAAATTTTGGTAGCCTAAATGTTTTTTGGATGGGATAAACCTTTTCTACCATCTCTTCTACAAGATCAAGCCGAAGAAGCTTTCTCTCATCAACTTCAACCAAACAAGTACAAGTTATACATCACTTCCTATATAGATCTTTATAGCCTTCTATTTGTATAATCAAATAGAATCTATTGTTTTATGTCAACACAACTAATGGTATTTGTCGATTCCATCAACCATTAAATTATATGGAGCATTTTCTCAGCATTTCCTCTAGTTTATGAATCATCCATTCAGATTTTCCAAAATTTAAGGGTGGTAGGACATATTGAAATTCAATTTAGTATTCTGAGCATGTTGAAGACATATCCCAAAATTTGATGTGAACCTTGGATCATTATTATAAATGATACAATGTGGTACCCCATGTAACCTCACAATTTTCTTTACATAAATCCTAGAATGATGTTTAAGAGAGAAATCTTTGCAAATAGTGATATAATGGGAGTTCATGGTGAGAGAGTACACTGTAAGGAATATCAATTTTTTACATTTGGATATTATCAAAAGACCAGTGACAAAGACCATTGTGATATTTTCCTAATTATTGGTTGGTAGGGGTAGTTTTTTCAGTACACCTTTATGAATTGTTTCCTCCCCTTTCACTTATACCCAAACTAAGCACCTTATAGTGAAATCAATGACTTACCTTATCATGAAATCCCTCCAATAATGATCTCAATGATCCCTATAATTTTTTTATCCTTGTAATTATAGAGAATGTAGGTATATGATATTTATACATAAGCTCCTTTATTTATGGAATAGATAGAACACATAACCTTTTAAGAAATTGTCGTACACCTTATTGATCAATATTGAACTTAAGAAACATTCCATTCCTCGTAGCCTCTATATCCTTTTGTAACAAATGATATTATTTATGAAATTTACGGATCTTCTATAGTAATTATTATTGAGAAATAATTTGGGATAGGGCTGATTATGTGTCATCCCTTACGATTACCATGTCCAGTTTTACTTGGGATTTGAACAAAGGATCTCCTTGATTCATCATCATTTCAAGCACAATAGGGTTTTTTCTACATAATTCATTGGGGACTTTTTTTGGTCATCTAGGATGATAATGAATTGAAGAAAAATAGTCTTTATGAATTCCAACCATCTACTTTATATCATGCTAAATTCCTTTTGCATAAATATATACTTTAAACATTGGTGGTTTATGTATATATCACATTTCTCCCCATAAATACGATGCCTCTATATTTTTAGAGAAAAAAACTATAGCTACATCCATTTAATGTGTTATACTATTCTACTCATGAGGATTTAACTGTCGAGATGCATAAGCAATCAGCATGTCATGTTTCATGAGGTAGCACTGGATCCCTTCAGTAGATGCATCACTAAATATAATGAATACTTATTTGAGATAGTGTAGATTTAACATGGGTTAAGTAACTAATAATTTATTCATCTCTTGGAAACTTTCTTGACACTCCTTTGTACATGAAAACATATCCCCTTTTTGAGTTAGCATTGTTTGTGGATTTAAATTTCAGGAAAAAACACAAAACACCTATAATATCCTGATAAAACAAGAAACTATGAACCTTAATTAATGTTATAGGATAGGGACACTCCTCCACAACCTTTGTATAGTTTGGTTTAATTGAGATTATGTTGTTTCATTCAATGTTCCCAAATAAATTAAAGTTTTGTAACTAAAATTAAAATTCTATGAACATTCCAAATAGCTTTTACTTCCTAAATGTTATCAATATAATTGTGAGATGATCCTCATGACTTTTGGATTATATTATAATATGATCAATAAAAACTGTAAAAAAATTATCAAGGGAGTACTTAAAGACTATATTCATCAAATCCATAAATATAAATGGTTTATCAATCTAGTCTAATGGAATAACAAAAATATCATAATTCATATATCTTGATGGAATGTATTCATTAGATCATCTTCTTTATTCACCCTAAAATGATTATAATCATATTTAAGACCAATCATAGAGAAGAACTTTGTGCCACAATTTTGGCCATATAAATCATCAATCCTTGTAAGAGGGTACTTGTTCTTCACTAGGATCACACTAATTTTTTAATAATAAATTAATAGCTATATTGATCTATCCTTCCTCTCTACAAAGAGAATAGGTGCCCCCAAGGAGAGACACATGGACAGATAAACACCTTTTCTAGAAGATCACGGAGTTGTTTCATTAATTCCTCCATCTCAATATTTTCCATTCTATTTGTGGTCTACGATATCTTCATGGATCCATGTATGTGATCAATAAAGAACGCTACAAATCTTACTAGGGTATTTATAAGTAACACTCCAGAAAATACATCAATATATTTTTGAATTATCTAGATATTTACTATTCTTATACTTTAATTTAATTATTTATCATCACTGGTCATCTTCATAAAGAAGGGTATGGGAGGTTCTTATAGACAAAGATCAAGTTGAGATATCTATACATTAAGAAATACTATAGGTTTTACATTCAAGACTGCCAATACATCCTTAATTTTTTAGTATATATTAACATTGTATATTCAAATCCAGTCCATACCTAGTATAATGTTTAATTCTATAATGGGAATGTCTACTATATTTGTGATGATATTGAGGTCACTAAGGTCAATTCTGGAGTTTCTATACACTGTAAATGCTTGTGTAATCCCTCAATGAGTCTTGATTGATAACTCTACTTCTAGAATTTCAGGGATTAATTATATATTCACTTATAACTTCTATGAAATAATGGAATGCGTAAATCATGAATTAAGTAGTGTACTTTATAAAATTTATAGAAAAAGAGATTACCTACTAACACATCATTTAAATATTCAAATTTATCCATCATGATAGAAATATCCCATCCAAGATATCTTGGCTTGTAGGTTGATGGTGATTCCCCTCCATTATATTTTGATTTGAACAGTGATTGGAAAAGCGTCCAAGATATCCATACTGTGAGCATTGGACATTAGGATGGGCCTTCACCATCATCCCTTTCCTGTTAGTCTTGATAAGTTGAGGCTTCACCTCACTATAAATGGTTTGAGTAATATGGTCATCTCTTTCACACTTTTAACATTTGCCACTACTGAGTAAGAAGTTCCAGAAATTCTTCATCCCACATTTGTTTTATGTATAATTTTGTAGTGTATTTCCTCTTCTTCCATGTTGTAATTTCCTCCAAACATTTGGCTCCAAATATGACTTCTTTTAATTTGATCTACCGGACCTATGCATCTCTGCAAACTCTTGTTCAACCTTTATAGAAAGACTCACTATCTCTTCAGAGATGTCATAGTATCATTTGGATAGATTCATTAATTGATGTTTTCTTAGTAAACCAATGAATATATCAAACATTCCATTATGTTCCATGATAAAGATATAGGTGTACTATCAATTTCAAGTAATGTTCCTCTCATGGATTCCACATATTTTTCTTCATTGTACTTCAAATCTGTGAATTCCCTCCCCATTTTCATTCTTACTGAACAATGGATATATTTAATGAAAAAGGATCACATGAACACTTCCCACACCATTGAATCAATCTACCTTCTTGGTTTTGTGTTTCTAATAAGTTACCACCACTGATTGGCTTCTCCCTTTAAGAAGTACATAGCAAGGATAACATTGTCTTTTTCTGAATGATGGAAAAGATATTTTCTATAGATTTTATATAGTCTCCAACAATAAATGACTCACTAGATCCACTAAAAGATGGTGGTTATTGATGTATAAAGGAGTAAATGGAATTTTCTTCCATCTAAGGTATATTTAGTATCTCATCTTGATTCACGTTATTTCTCATAACTTGAGTCTGTTGAATCATCATTCTCATGGAGTTTTCCATTCCAACATATAGAGGTGGGCCATCACTCCATGGTCCATTGAGCTCAACATTTATTTGGTTCATCCTATTTACCTCTATATTAAAAAATAAAAAAATATTAGTGATAAATGTGAGTCTTTTTAATATAATGTAATTATAAATGGAATTTTATATCTTAATGCATCATTTTTAATTATGTTAATCGTTATCAACAATTACATTTTCCTAAAATCCTTCATATTGAATCATAAAAATATTATTATTAAACAAATATATCCCCCATGAGGGTAAAATTATGAGTGAAACAAGGAAAATTTTCATGTTTTAGTTCCTGTTTGATTCCATATTAATGTAATGTTTTTGGTTGTAACCCGTAGATACATCTATTCCTCAGAGACATACACTTGTTTATATCCAAGTAATTATTTCTTTGATCAAAACCTAATTACATAATACATTAAAAAACAATAGGATGTTTATATATATTTAATTTTTTCAATATGGTTCATAATAATGCATTCAAATCCTAATTTCCAAAAATAATAAAACCATCCTTTTATACCAACTATGAAATCCCTCCTTTTTATTAAAAAATGTTTTATTACATTATAAGAACAGAGGATCTTATAAATGTATGTTTAAGGGAAAAATGTACATAACACAGGAAAAAATAAATCATTCATATAATATAAATGAGAGGAATAACAACAGGTTCATACTAAGTACATGTACTATATATCATAATGTGGGGACATACATCAAAAGAAAGGGTGAGCATAACGCTCGATAGAGGATTGTAAGGGAAACAATTTATAGGTGATCTTTAGGAATATTAAATAAAACATGAGGAAATTCATTATTGAATATGTTAAAGAAAAATTTCAATATCAGAATAAAAATAAAATTTTACATAACATGAAATTTTGGATTCAAAATTTAATTTCTACACTCATAATAACACCATCAAGGTTATTAACCAATATGTTGTAAATGAAAATCTCCACTTTTATTCACTATGGTATTGAAAAAAATGTCAACTCTAGTTATTAAATTATTTACACAAAAAAATTGTTGGGTATCTGGATTCTCCCTTTATATTTATTAATTAATGTGATCCACATTGATCATAATAAAAAAAATTCATAAATAAAACATGTATAATAAAAGAAATGTGTTTCATATCAAAATTATGGGATTTTCAAAAGTGCTTAAATAAAATGTTTTTAGGAGATTCTTAACCATTGAAAAGAGAATGTGGGTATTGTGTTTGTCAAATACAGAATAAATAGAATCATTTTACTTATTTTTTAATACTATTATAAGATAAAGAGGTCTAGATATTCATAAAAATAAAAGAAAAGAAAACTTCTTGAGATGAAGATAGAAATATTTAGAACTAAATTCTACAGTGTAACTAGTATAAAACATGGTTTTATAAAGGGTTAAAAAGAGAGGGAATAGGGGTTTCCCATTTACATAATATAATATTTTATTAATTTAATGAATAAAAATAAATATAAGATAGTGTCTATATCTTTCAGAAGTCATACTAATAGAGCTTCTTGAAATGAAGACAAAAGGATATTTCCCTTTCCTATAAGGGTGAAACCTAAAACTTGGGGATTGGAACCATGAGGTTTTGAGGACTCCATGGGTAGTAAGACTATAGAATACACATATATGAGATAATTATAGTGAATGTAATTGGATAAATTTGTGGGTATTTATAGCAACAGTGGATGATTATTTTATTAATTACCAAATATATTCCTTGGAAACCAAGGTTGCAGAAAACGAAAAACCATGGGGTTTCCTATGAAATTTATAATTTTTTTTAAACCCATGAGTTATATTTTATGTTATTGTATTCCAAAATAGTCGATCATAATTTTATATTAATTTTTTCGAATGTAAAATTAAATACATCCCAGAATAATATTTTTAATTTTAACGATTCCATTTTAGACTTTAAAAAGAAATCTATAGTTTTAAAATTGATTAGAATACATTAAAATACCTGATATTAATAAAATAATGTATTTTATGTATTGAATTGTGATTAAATTGTTATTAAATCGCTATGAGTTAATTATAATGTCATTAAAAACCCAACAAATTCAAACAATATTTTTAATACTCACGAAAAAATAATGTATTTTTGAAAATTCTCATGACATCACCCTAACATAATTCTGGCATGATGATTCAAAAATTATATTTATTTAATCATAATAATTTTCTATATATGATAATTATAACTTATATATATATAAATCTTTATTTATTAAAATTTATTACAAATCGACAATGCATAGAAAAATTTCCGAAACGTGGAAAAAATTATTTTATCATTTATATTTAAATAAGAGTGTTTATATCTTACTATTTAATTACAAAATATATTATTAATAATATATTAGTTTACTATAAATTTTAATATCTTTTCTTGAAAGTACAATTTTTGACCGAACAATCAATTTATCAAATTCCATATGAATGTTATTTAGAAAAACTATTCATAAATTGGAATTGGTGGAATAAAAATTTTATTTATAAGAAAGAATTAGAATTTCAGTAACTAAGTCTTAGACATGTAACCCCATATTATACCCACATACTCCCAATTGATAAGGTTTTTTATGGAGGTAGTTTCATGGGGTTCCTCAACTAACATCGACCAAGTTGTAATCACCACTAACATGAACTTATCCAGAAGTTGATATCGTTCTAGAAAAGCTGGTTAAATCTCATCTTGGGATTGTTCAACAGATATGCCCAATGATGATACCTCCCTCTCAATCTCCAACAAAGGGGATTTAAATGGAATTACCCGATAGGTTGAGGCCATTGACACATCTTTTTATATCAATTATCCTTTGTCCAAATTTTACTTGTAAACACTAATCATAAGGATAAAACTATTACCAAGTGTATAGTTCCCAATGGTCAAAATGACTAATAGTAAAATAAAAGTTAAATATAGATGGTCAAATTTCCATTTATACCCAATTCATTCTTCTAAAAATTTGTTTTTCTGTATAATAAAATATAACACACTTTTCCATGAAATAATTATCATTCAAAATTTTTTGTCATTACAGGTTCTGTATGGAACCACCACTAAGTGACCTTAGAAACTCAATTTAAATAAATAATTTTTAACCCACATACATGTGAGGGGAAAAGGATTTTTTATGGGGATATTAATAAAAAAACATAGACATAAAGTTCCTACATAATAATGAGAGGAGTGATAACTTCTAGGACACCATTTAATTTAACAATTGATAACTATAAAAACATGAAATAATTTAAATTAACTATATACAAAATATATGTTGGTTTGGGTCAATATATTGAAAGATCATACATAAATTTTTTTTGAAAAAATAAACTAGTTATCTTTCATTTCATATTCATTATTTATTAATAAAGTAAACACCCATTCATTAATTAATTATTTCATTAATTCCTTTTTATCTAAATAACCATTTGAGTCCTCTTGGTGACAATCGTAATTTGAGAATTAATGTAAAATAAACTGCATAACCAATAACTGTAGGCATATTATAGTAAATTAACTGATCATTTAAAATTAATTTAAACAATTATTAATCATTCAAACAAAAAATGATTTAATTAATAAAATAAGGTTTTCATTAAACATTATTCAATTTAATGTAAATTAATTTTTCCATTAATTTGGATACTACAATGAATGAACTATCTAGAAACACACCATTGCCCCAGTTTTTGTGTATCAAAGTTACACTCTTGGGGATTTTTCATGTAACTCAAAAATAGTACACATCATATATATGCTAGATACACATCTTATATCAGCCTTTTTTTAACGTAGGATACGCACTTGGTCTGAGACATGTATCTACACTAGACTACATAGTTTGTACAATCCAGCTACACTCCATGAATCCCTTATTATGTGTGTATTTCATTCATTCTAAATTGGTGGACATGTATATAGAACAAGGGAAATGATTAACTAAAAGGATGGTGAACCTTATATATTTCAGGAATATAATAAATTCCCGAGGTTTTCTTTCTCAAATGGTTTGACATTGTATAATGACCACATAGATTTCATGATTTATATTGATAACCGATATAGACTATACATACTATACTCTAGATACATGTGTAGTAAAATGAGATCCCATTTTCTAGTTTGTCCCATTATAAACGTGTTATGAAATAAATGAACCATGTTTATTTAATTGTATGATGTGTCCTGTATCCCATTACCCATATTTTTGTAGTGAACATAGGTACACAACATGTACTCCTACTACACACTATGTAATATAGTTTTCCCACCCACATCATTTTTACTTCTCGATGGAATCAATGGTCATTTTTCATCTATTCTTAGACCATTAATAATATGAAACACTAAATAAGCATGATTAATAAATCATGTTGTTAATTAAAATTATAATAAATAATAAATAATATAAAAGAAATTATTCTTAAATTAATTTCTATAGATTAATAATAAAATAAATAATTTTAAATTTAAGTCATGACCACTCTAATACAAATTATAGGTTCTTAGTGTAACAAAAGTGCAATTTTTAGAACGACATATTAACATTGATTTTAATATTTCATTTCCCAAAACCCATAATGAGGATGATTAACATTAAATATACAATTAATTTATTTATATCTTGATTAAAATAAATACATTGTCTTAGGTTCCTCTCTTATTTGGTGATTTTGTTCTACCAAAATACCATTTTTCTAATTTCCTTTTTATGAGGATCTAAGGGTAGAATCCCTATAGAAGGGATCCAAATGTTCTTATTGGATCTCTGATAAAAGCTAATTGATTTATGGCTCCTTGCATAAGAAAATCAGTTGTCCTAAATTGTTTGGGATGATCTCTAATTCTTCAACATTGAAGGATTTTCTATTTCATTTCTCATTCATATGAGAGAAATAGAAGTAGTAGAGATAGAATTTCATTGTTCAAAATGATTATCTTTTTCTATACTTCCCCACATAACACACAAAACCTACTTTTATGGAGAGAGGTTTTAAGTAAAAAATATTATTTAATTACAAGTCATCGATTACACAATAATATAATCATTAATAAACCCCATGCAAAATAATAATAATAATAATAATAATAATAATGATATTTTTATTTGTTGGCATGCGAAATAGTGTAAAAAAATTATTCAACCTTCTTGATAATTAATATTTGTCATCAAACATGTTTTTGGTCCATTAAAATTCCACAATCATTTATTGAACAGCCAAATAAAGATTAAATATTTTATTAATCAATATATACTTTCGATCATTAAAATTGGAAAAATTTTATTCCTCATTGTTCGTAATTTAATTTTTTCTATTAATTAAATCTAAATAGTTTTTACTCATGATAAAGGGAAACACTTCGTGTGTGAACCTCTTGAATTATTTCTTATTAGCACTATATGAGATTTCATAAAGTCCAAGATTACTCTCTAGAAATGATTCAAGGTACCCAAGAGAAAGAACCTAATTTCATAATAAAGATAACCACATATTAACACTCACAGTGTAATATAATACCTTTTTCACAATATCTCATCACAAATGTTTTACATAGGTTTCATCAACCTATCTTCTCTCTAAATATTTATTTTAATTTAAAAAAGAAACACGTTGAAACAGCATGGAAATGAAAATTATTGTTACTATTAGATTCAAATAACAGGTTCAATATATCAAGTCCAATAATCATGGAAGGAAAAATACTTCCTTGACTTTCCAAATAATACTATGTTAATAGTGGTGGACCTAGCATACCCTACCTCACCACGAACATAATCCATCATAGTATTTGTCAGGAAATATTTTTGCATGATTCATGAGATTAATAAATGACAGTATCAAATTCAAAGGACTATTTGAAACACTCACATATAGGAATATATGGTGACACACAAAAAGAGTATGTCCCACTAGTGGGTCTGTTCTCATAATCTCTTATTTTGTAGGCTACCATGTGTGAAATTCATGAGAAGAAACATTATCCTCTTACAAGTACTCACTTGGGATAGTCACATTCTACGTGTTATATCATGGAACATTATACTATCATACACCTATATTTAAGAAAATCATGATATATGTTCACAGATCTCATCATAGTGGGGAACTGTATAACCTTATCAGTTTGAGAGATACCCTATGACATTATTACGTAAAATTATTATCGAAAAATTAAACAAATATATAATAATTTGTTATTAAAATAAAAATGATTGAATATAAATTTAATTAAGATAAAAACATAATTACATTGGAAAATAACTCCAGAAATATTTAGTTTATCAAATATATGGTGGGGATGATAATGATTCCTATGAAATCTTTTGTAGATCATCTTCAGGAACCATTGTCTATTGAGGTGAGTAAACATGTCTTATTGATAATCTCTCTAAGACATAATAAATAACATTTTCAAATATAAGGTATTTTTTCCAGATAATAAATATTCTCTTTTTAGATACATTAATGATTTACTGAGGTTTTAAATCTGTTGTGATTTCCACCATGTTTTATTTATGTGTAAAATCTACATCATTAATCTTAGTTGTAAACTAAATAAATCATACAAAACATGGGATATGAATACATCACATTGACCTGGATCTGGTTTCTATATTTATTCATGTGAGGTTATGGGATCTTGATAGGAAATAGAATATCTTTTTTGGGGAAAACAACAATCTACTATGGATTTTATTGAAACATGGAAAGATTCAAGAAGAAACATGGAAGAGTGAAGAGGAAATATTAGAACTGTTCTGAGACTCTTCCAGGATAACACCATTTCTATACATTCTAAATATAGAAATACTAATTATTAGAAGAATTTAGCACACTAGTTTTAGGTATAAGACCCTCTATTTACGTACATTGAGGTTTTATGACTAAGGGGTTGAGTTTTAGGTGGGTTATAAAGGTATTGGTATGTTTTGGATGATTATTTGGAGGTGAATAGTCTATTCATTATTAGTATAAACTATTAACCACATTAAAGAAACAATTGAACACCTTTTGGGGGTCACTGTGTGGATGAATGGTTTGGACAAACCATTTGGATACCCAGGAAAACCCATGTGCTAGGTACCATACGGGAAAAGCTAGGATTTCACATGGGTTTTCAAATTGTTTGATCCAAATGTGTTGGGAGTGAACATAAGGTAGTTTCATTGTGTAGATAATGCACTATTTTCCAAACCATGTGGCAAAACTATGTGGAGAATAGTTAGAAATAAATATTGATCTATTCCAAATTAAGGAATTCATATATTAGTAATATTTTATTCCTTTTGGATATTTAATTCATTTTGTGTCAAGGAAAGATTTACATTCCCATTCAATCTGTAAGTGAAACCTAGGTGAATAAATGTGTGTCAGATACTTCTATTTTCTAGTAAATCATTATTATTCATAATTCTTTGATATTTTTTTATCTTTCCTCCCAGAACCATAGATCTAGTTTGTTATGGTTAGATATTTGTTAATTTAAAGAAATATTGAAAAATTATTTTTGATTATTTTAATTGGACTATGAACTGTTACCAGATTTAGATAATCGTATTTTCGTTCATTATTTATTCCAACTATGGAATGATTTGTTTAGTCTATACCATCTTCGCATGACTAAGAGGTCAAACACATATTTTTCATTAAATTAACAATTTGAAATTGTTTTAAAATATATGTTTCAGTCTTCATGGAATATTTATTTGAGTTAATGTTTATAATTTGGATAAATTGAAGGGTTCATTGGAAAATAATCTTTTGTGATAATCATAAAATGACGATTTTTCAATTAGTGTTTTGATTTGATGCATGGAAAATGTTATTTGAGATGATTTAAAGAAATAATGGTTTTATGTGGAATGTTTTTCATATAATTTGGAAGACATTATTGGTGTGATGAAATTCATAGACATGAACCTATGGACGGGGTGTGTGTGATATTAGAGCTTGGTATTGGTCAACTTGTGATGAATTGGTGGATAGATGGGAGATTAGACATTAGTATGGAATTTTTAATTGAGAATGCATGGGTACATATACATAGATATGGTTATTGTTATGTAAAATAATAATGGAATGTATTATTCACTGTAAAACAATTGCCTTCGAACATGTTTACTATTTTGATATAATGATTTTTATCTTTCATTAAAATGGGTTTTCATAAAATTCGCTAACATGTTCCTGTCCTAGTGGTGTGAATTATGATTCTTTTGAAGAAATCGTACTTATATTATACTCACCCAATAATTGGTAACTATTCTAAACATTCAGATGTCAACTATCCATGCATAGGTAAATTAAAGGTATCATTATTCATTTGGGATTCTTGTTGATTCCATGGTCATGTCTTGTAGAGATGGATATTGGAGTGGGTTGGGTGTTTTTTTCTTATTTATAATTCATTTTCTGGGGTTTTGTGGTCTTTTTGTTATTTATGAGTATGTATTTATGTTATAGTGTGCACTATGAAATCATTTAATGTTTTGGTTATTTTTTGAGTTATAATATTTACTCATGAATAATATAGAAGACTATATATTTATTTTTTATGTATTCTTGGTGTTTTATCTTTAGAAGTGTATATTTTCACCCAAATGTTCTTCAGTTCCATGGAATTTGTTGCTTGCCTTTGGTATCTTTGGAGCATAACTTAATTCTAATAAGACCGCCACCCAATCTCTAGAAAATGAGGAAAGGTGTAATGTTACACCATAACACTCAACACCGTAAGAACTTCTCTATTGAACATTGTATCCACATGGCACGCCCAAAAGGTAAAAATGAAAAACATACCTTAATAAATGGGGAGATCACAATTCTTCCAATCTAAAGTAATAACATTCGTCATATGTTTCGCAATGGGTTTTGGTCAAATAACATAGGACACTATACCGTAACATCACCCTAAACTACCATGTCTCTTATTAAATACATCTATAATACCAATGGACCCTAACAAGTGGTATCATATTCTGTCAAAATATGTTCTCACGATGTTCTACAATATCCATTGAGAACTCGAAAAAAGATGCATCAGTATGCAACTCATAAATCTCATTTTCTCCCATATGTGATGGTATGAGCATGAAGCTATTGATATAAGATACCTTGAATACATCATGCATACCTCAATATAATGGTGGAACATCTAACCTGTAAGACACTATCCCAATACATTAGTTGATATTAAATGGCCCAGTGAATCTCATTGTTAACTTCCCTTGATTCCACAATTGTCAATGTCAAAGTTAAGGAATCACACGCATGAAAACCTAGTCACCCATAGTAAAAAAAAGGACACATATTCCTTTCATTAGATGAATATTTATTTCTCTATGTGGTGAACAACGAATTTTCAATCGACCAAACTCACTCTGAGGTCTCATGAACCATGCTCATCGCCACAACTACTTCCTCTCCTACATCGTACCAACACAATTGTGAGCAATATATTTTACCATTGAGATCCTTGAATGGTATAATCTAAATTGATTTTAAGAAATTGTAATTTTATAAAAATTCAACTCAGTCCAATTTATTATAACATGATTGAAAAAATATAGGATTCATTGATATAGGATATCCTCTAAAAAAATAACCATCCACTCTTACTGTCCTTTTGTCAATATATGATGTTCTATACTCTACATCAGTTAAGTACCCAAAAACTTATATAAGCCTTGTCAAGTAAAAAATGTGAAATAAATTCTTCTATATATCATTATTATCAATGAGGATCGATATAGGTGCTTGGTATCCAATATATAGAGTTTCTCTTACTCATCCACTAAACGGGTCTCTCGAATCGACATCAAATGAGATACTTTCTTCGGCCGATCAACTGTCACCCCAATGAAATCATGAATAATATTTATCATAATAAATCCACCACTGATTTCATTATCACATCATCCCAATTACACATAGGGATTATCATTGGTTGATGTAAACCACAAGTAATCTAATTATCATTCATTACTCTTTGGAAGGTAAGGCATTATGATACAAAACTAATTATGTCTCTCTTCAACCCTGGAAACCAAAATTGACTTTTTATATTGTGTTACATCTTCATCCACCCTGTGTGAACATCCAACATCAAATCCTAAGATTCTCTCATTAGCTCATTCCTAAAGGAATCTGGTCTAACAACCATAACATGGATATAAATCACAATGTCAAAATTTTTTATTCATCTTAAAATTGGGTTGTCTCCTTGCAAGAGTTATCACATCATCAGACACCTAAGATTATACTCTTATCATGCATTCACGTGATCCAAAAAAAATTAATGGGTCACTAAATGTAAAATGTTAACACTTTGTGATCCTTTGATTGATCAATAATCCACCCAGTCATCATGATCATCTTACTCAACACCTCTTATGAAGACTAATATTCAAGATCCTAAATCTCTAGAATATTCATGCTAAGTAAAATTTCAATGAAATTACTATTCCTTATTGTATTGTTCTTATCAAAATTTAACGTATATAGAAACTCAACCCAATGTATATTTCTCAGGTTTAGGTAGTTCTATGAGAAGCTATAGTAGAGACCACTTTGGTCCTTATTGATGGAAAACCTATATTCAAATATATAGTGTCTCTAGAACATTAGAGTGTAGACTATAGCTTCTAATACACATGGTGTTGTGGATGATGTCACCTAGATGTGACTACCTTATCTCTTTGCATCACCATGTATCCAAAACCAACACCTAAAGGCATCACAATACACTAAGTATTAAATCTTTAGATATATAATATTTCAAACTAGATTTTTAAAAAAATAACCTATTTGGATCTAAAAAACATCCACACATGGGTCGGACCACTAAAACATCAATCACTTTCTTGACATATCTATTATATGTTCTTCCAAACTAGGGATGTATTAGAAGAAGAATATATTGTACCATGTAATCCCAAAGGAAACCTTAATACTAAAAATATAACTATGATGATTCCTATATGACACAACCTCTAACTTTTATGGGTCCACTGAAATCACTACCTTATAAATGAAAAGTACAATAAATGATCCTCCTTAATAAATAAGTGACACCTAAAAATCATAACATAAAAGTGATGTGTTATAAGTGTGATGGATAAAATATAAAGGTTACTATCATGAATAAATTATGTCTATGAATAAATCAATATATCATCCAAGAATATAATGAGAAAGGAGTCAACATATGGATGGAATATCTTATTCATGAGAGACATGAACACCACTTGATAAGTCTTGAACCCAAAAGGCATGAAAAGATGCTAATACAATCCATAACTCCTCTTTAATGTTTTCAGGGGAATATCCTAATCTCTAAACCATAAATGATGGAACCTTGAATGAAGATCAATTATTTAGAACTATCAGGATCCAAAAAACTGAACAAATAAATCATCAATCCTAGGTAATGTGAATCTATTCATCCTTGTTTGCAAATTAAACCACATATAATCTTTCAACATCCACTAAATACAATATTATTTATTATTGAACAACATAATAGAACCCTAAAGTGTTGTTATCTGATTTATAAATCCCTTTTCTTACACATTCTATATCTACACATTCAAATCACTCAACTCAGTTGGTTCCATATGATAAAGAGGAATCAATATCAGTTATTCCCTTGTCACAAGTGCAATACAAAACTCAAATCTTATATTACAAGTATGTATTGTGAAATAATCTATGATAATATACTGATAATGATCCATTGCATGAGGAAACATAAAGGGGGATATGTTTTTTAATTCTGTAATATCTAATCCCACTTCATGCAATTTAATCACTTTGATATGACCCATATTTGGTCAAATCATTCTATCACCAAGAGTCCACTCACTAGACACCATGTGCCTCCCTCTTCAGGGTGTGGTAATTGATACATGTCTCTTGTATCAATTGATGTTATCTTGTTAATTGTTCAAATAGCCCATCCCAAACATCACATCAAATTTAGTAATCTCTATTATTACATATTCCCACAAATGCATGTGTATGGGAACAACCCCGAGACACCTAGGACATCAATGATGGAGGTGTACTGTCTATCTCAATGGAATGTTGATAGAGATGGAAACTCAGTAGATACAATAACTAGTAAGTCTGTTATAGAAAACAATTATTCATGTATAATGGAATGTGAAGCTCATATCTCAAATAAGGATATATAATTTTTATAGGTAATCAAAACTACACATTCAACCATCGAGGGTATGTCTCCACTGGTGTCTTGAACCACCATCATCAAATAGATCACGTTTTTATCCAAAGAACGATTCACATTAGTCATTGAAATATTTTCATTCCAAGGTCTATGGCTATTGAGATCCAATTCCATATCCATGGGTCACATTACATCATGGATTTTTTATTTCTCAAGGTAATATAGTGACATTATACTTACATCACCAACATTAACATTTTTATTCAAATGGACAAGTACAAAGAGGGATAAATACAGAGTCAAGAGGGGACTAAAATAATGTAGGCCAACGACATCACCCCGAATCAAGATCACCCCCACAGGTTTGAAATGAGAATCATGAGAAAGAAAACTGAACATAGTGCTAGGGGTCGCCATAGAGGCCATGTGATCCACCACCTTGTTTCCTTCACTCCATGGGTGAGTGACTCTGATGCCACTATCAATAAGTACATTACATTTCTTGATTATGTATAATATAGACCAGAGAATGGTACCCTTACCAAAAAAGGAATCATGATTAACCATGGATTCTGTCCCTACATGGGTGATGTGAAGCACCCTGTACCTACAAATGGTAATACATGTAAGGGCCACTTTTTCTGCTACTTGTAGAGAACATCCATTACTATAATACGTTGAGAATGACAAAGCCATTCTTCCCCTGAGATCACGGACCATGCCGCCACCGCACATTTCACCCAGCACACAGGAACCTTAAATATTCAATTTGAGGCCAACTTTAGGAGGTCAACACCACATATCCCACTAAAAACTAGAATGTCACCTAAAACTCTATCTATATATCCCTATAATTTATTGAACATTTATAGATGATTGGTTCATTCATTTGGTTTATTTTTTGAATTACATTCCTTTCAATTTAGAAAATCAAACTTGTTAATGTCATTTATCCATTCATTATAATCTCGTGAATAACCTTGTGTGTAGTTATAATAATTGAGAGAATAGAACATTATATTTTTTGGTTTTTCAAAAATACTACTATTTTCATAATATTTTTATCTCCCTAGTAAAAAATTCATTACTAGTAATAATGTAATTACACTACATCTAGTATAAAATGAAATACATATTCATTATTCCAAGCACCAATTGAGATAATTCGTACTAATTTCAATATAAACTAAATGATTCGAACCAATTACATTAGAAACTAGAAAAGTTATTTCTTAGTTCAAGGAAGACCTACAAATGGAATTATATTCAACCTTTGGGGGGGGGGAATAATTCTTCCAAAAGCCTACAAGATATTGTTTTCTCAGGTACTTTTTATAGAACATCATCAATTGTATTGGTCTGGAGAATCCATATAGATCTAGTGTGATATGGATTCACCTCAACCACATAAAATACTAAGGTATATCTATTAGATTCCTCTCATCATATACATCTCTCTCATATTGGGTGTATCTGCCTCTCATATGATCATGAGATGAGAACGAGGGATCATATTTCATTCTTTTTGTTATTAGATTCTGATACAAGCACCACATATTTATATTCAAAAAATATTCAAGAAAATTATTCATAAAATATAGAAAATATAGTTTTTTTATTTTAATTATGGAAATCCAATGATCTTTGGTAGAAGGATAACATCTTTTTAATCTCTCAAATAATTACTAATTTATCATTCATTCAAAATAATTTATATTCACTTTATAATAATCATATAAATACACTAAAGCATTTGTCTTAAATCATCCTTACCTTATAAAAATATCAACATCCTTAAATATAACTTATGAGATTTCCATATATTCATGAAACTGGATATGTCACACCATATTTATGCATTCGGATTCATTGCACAAACTGATACATGGTTATCATTGGGTATATATAAATTAGCTACGTGGTTCACAATTAATCAATATTGTATATATGCATATGTGAACCAGAAACATGAGTGTACATTCAGCTACATTGCACAGTTGTTTTGGTTTCTAACATCTAAATTTGGTTACATGACTTGATTTTTAAATTTATCATTTTTCTATGCGATTCACTTACATATCAAAAAGATATGTGGTAATAAACTAACATGAAAAAGCATCTACATGAATTTTACCTATATAAATTAAGTTATGTGGATATTGAAAATTCCAAACATTACTAAGATATATTCAATGTATATTCATATGACTTCGATCCCTTCAAGATAACTTAAATATGTATGAAAAATATTGTATATTGTGCTCCTTCAACTAGAAATGCATAATGATGGTTCTCTTGAAGATTGAATCATAAATTTTCAGTCATAATTTTTAACTATATTTAACTTCCCTTTTCCTATTTACCAATCTATAAACTCACAATTACATTTTAGAAGAATATGGAAGTATCCAAAACATCTTATAGAGTTACATGGATATATTATCTAGAATGAAATCATATTCCTTTGAAAATATATTATGATAATCCAATCGTAATCTATAATTCATATTGAAGCATTGATAATAGGGGGAATACATACTTTGGAAAAATGGTCACCCCCTTTTAATCTTTTGGAAATACCAATATTAAAAATCAATATGTGTACATGGATTGACTCAATATCTATCCATATTATTTAAAATCTAATGATATGGTAATGTCATGGTCTTCTCAACTATTTATTTTCAGTGGAAGAAACAATAAGACTGTACCTATGTTTTCTAAGATAAGAACAATAACACAAGGTTTTTCTTATAAAATTACAAGTAGTTGGTCTACTCTAAGTCTACATGGGAAAATCTGGTGTAAGTAACAAATGAAATATTACCCATTATATAAATTCCATCAACACACAACCATGTGGGTGATATCGTGATAAAAAATTATTATTTCATATTTTATGGGCTATTAGGATAATAAATAAATCATCCTACAATCACATTAATAAAGAAACAATAATGTTCTAGAGCACATTAAATTTGTCCAAAATATCCACATTCACTAGAATTTAGTGTAGTGATGTATTCATCTCATGTTTTCACCCACATAAAGAATGAAAGATTTTTATTTAATTTCATGATAGACAATATAATCAATGAAAAAATATATATTCATGCCATCAAGAAGTGATAGTCTCAAAATTTTCCATCAATTAATTTCATGTTATATCAAAACACATAAAATTATAGGGAATATGAAGGGACACATTCATTTTTTTTATAGTTACATTCATACTGAGATATTACTCTCAATATGGGATATTAATTTCTCCCAATATTTTTATGGGTATATTTCTTATGACTCTTTTTTTATTTGTGTCTCATATATTTGATTGTATTCAATCTTCCATTGAATTTCTTATTTTTTAGGAATACCTAATTCCACCTCATGATTTGGGATCATCATATTTTCAGTTATGAAAAACTTCTCATAAAATTTCACATTGATTTGTGAAACATCTTCTTTTCTATTAGCATTATTATGTTTTTATCTTATTCTAATTATTAATGAAATATCTATTCATTTATAAAAAATAACATGGTATTATTTTTTGACATTTTAATCCTTCCTAGAACGATTATATTACTTTCAACTGGTTTTATTCTGGAAAATAATCCCTTTGAAATCAAATGTAACTTCTCATTTAATTCATTATGTGCATACTTCATCATTGTGATATTATAAACATCATCTTCCACACAGTTTTAAAAAAATGTGATATTTTTTCTTGATAATTTTGGTACAAATCTGGTCATGGTTTGTTTTCTCTATTATTTTCCCCATATGATGACTAAATTTCTACTTTGGTACTTACCTTGTTTATGGTAAAGAAATTTTGAACCGGAAATAATTTGCCTTCTATCAGTTCTAACCGCAACACTAGCATAACCCTTCAAACATTGATATTCTAGATTTATTCTAGATTGATCTAGTTGTTTGCTACAGTTTTCCAAATGAATACAATGAATCACTAATGTTAAGGGTTTGTGGCCTCCTAGGCATATTGTTCATTTAATATATAAGGAATATTTCCTCTTAGTTTTCTCATGTAATCCATGAATAATGTGTTTTTTATGAGATTCATTGTTAATTATAACAAATCAATCTTCAAAAGTACAAATTTTATCCAAATTATTAAAACCACCAATCTCACTAAAATTGTATTATTATTAATAAATTTTTAATTATTTTGTGATGTCTTGCCTAGATTTATTCAAACAATGAGGTACTTTGATAAATATGGATTGAGTATCAATAATTTCAACTTGCATTGTATCCAGTTCTATTCTGAGATATGTTGTAATATTTCTATGAACATATTCAATAATATTATTCTTTCTAATCTCATCAACATATTTTTATTCCATAATTAATAGATATCCCTTCTCAATAACTAAAAATTTATTTCTGTTCCTAATATCATTATTTTATTTCTTGAAATATTACGTTTATTCCATGTAGAATTCAATTTTATCATTAAGCTTCTACTGTTGTTCTTCCATTTATTCTCCATAATCACTATTACATGATGAATTAATTCAATTGTTTACAAGAGAAAAGAACCCAAGTTATTTACATAAAGAATAAATTGATGATGAATCTTACATATTAATTTTCATAAGATTTTAATTCCTACTATTAAAGTGATTCTTCTTTATCTTCTTTGCCCATTAGTGTTTGAAAAGTCTCTCATAATCTAATTCAGATTCAAAATGTAATTTAACATGATTATTTAATGGAAATTTCAGGGTAAAATTTCTTTATTCCCCCTAGCTAAATAATTTTTAATGTTTATCAATTATTCACTCACACTTAACTGGTCTAAATTTATTTGACATAAGAGGAAAATTTTGATTGTGGTCTTTACCATCATCATCATCGGAGTATTTATATTATTCAACATATTTTTTTATAACATTTAGTGTTGTCGTGGATTAAATTAAAATATTTTTTAGTTCATCAAGTGATATATAATCCATTTCTACAGGGCTATGAATTTTTAATCAAAACAATATGGAAAATTCCTCTTCCATTGATTCACATTGATAGAGCGATCAATATTATCACATAATTCATGAATGTTTATAAAAAATCATTTTATCATTTAATGTATTTAATAATATTTTCAATAAAAACACATATATATAAACAAACTGACTATTGAAATATTTTATTTTGGCTTCTTTGACATTAACATTACATTTACTACTATTTCCCTGTTTTTCCTAGATCTCATTAAATGATTGGGGACCCATGACCTTTTTTTAGACCTTATATGATCGAGAAAATAGGACTGAACTTTTATCCTTTACATCTAACTATAAATTTCTCTTATCATATTGTGTCATAGTAGAATCATACCATATGGGTGAACAAGACCATTATTTCATCATCACTTACATCTATAAAAAGTGATAGTGGGTAGTGTATTATCTTATTCATCAATCTGTGATAATTATTTCCATAAAAAATAGGAACAACACAACTATTTATAGAATTAATGTTATACATTTTACAATGTGATTTTAGTTATTTATGTGGATTGTTACTCTTATATATATTATCTATACCCATACTTTATTGACCACTTAGAAGGGGGAGGAAGAATTACTGGTTTTTTTGGAAATACATTCCTTCCATTTCAACCTCTCAAAATATTTAATGATGTCGATTATCTAAATATTATCAATTAATATCATCTCATCTGAAGTTTTAATAATTGATATATATTAACATACAATTTAAAATGATAAAAAAATTACCACATACTCCAACTGTTTATTCCCCCCAGTTACAGATTATTCACTATCAATGAAGTGACTACACTACATCCAGCATAAACTAAAGGACTTCTTCGCAGCTCTCATGATAAATTTAGAGAATAATCTCTACAATTAATTCCAAATAAAATATATAAAACCACAATATAACAAAATATAAAACTTATTTCATTGATAAAGGTTTATCCACAAATAGAATATCATAAACCATTTTGATTACTGTCTTAGTCCATGATCCTAAAGGATCTTGTTTGTTCTTGTACATTCTCAAGATGGTCATTATTAGTGCTAGTATTGAGACTCCTTCCTAACATGATGTAATCTAAATTTTCATTATATTCTTAAAATACTCATGTATATATCCTAGATTTATATCGTCTTATTCTTCTCTATGATACTAGTTTTACTATTCTCTCAGATGAACTTGTGAGGAGAACAAGGGATTTGAATTATCAAAATTCATGATTTATCTTTTGATACAAACTTCATAAATTTATATTAAAATCCCATCATGGATCTAATTCATAAATTTGAAAAATGATGTTTCCATATTTGAAATAAAGAAATCCCATGATCATCCAAAAAATTATTATATTATTTAAAGAAATCATCTAATTCTCAATTTATCACTCTTTTAAAACTATTTGAATTACCATTATTTTTTTCATTAATATCCCATAAATAATAAATATTCTATATTTCATTAGATATATAAATATTCACATCCTTAAATCTCCCTTTTGAGATTTTTATATCTTTATGAAAGTTTCTACATCCGAAAATCTTTATTCATTAGGATAAATTTCACAAACTACAATGTGTTTCTCATCAGTTATGTAGCAATCAAAAAGTTAGTTCTAAAATTGTATACATATTAATTTCTAAAATGTGAGTCAGAAACAAGATTCTACATTCGACTATGTTATAAAATTTGGTATGGTTCTCTCATCAGAATTTGGATACATTACACATTTGGATACATTGATCATTTTTCTACATGATTAACCTATATAAAAGAATCAACAATGTGAATCACAAATATATCAAAAATGGATATGTGAAAAAAACCATTTTAATTTAAACTACTTGGGTATGGATAATTCTATAATTTGCTCAGATAAATCCTCAACATCATCATAAGACTTCCATCCATTCTTTATAACTTCAAAACCTCTTAGATATATTTTAGAACATGCTATATTATCCACTAACACATCTATTTATTGTACTACATATCATCTTATCAATAGTATTTATCTACATTATTCACCTATATATTTTAATTAGATAATTGAATCACCTATAAAGAAGAAATGGCTAAGTGAATTTTCAAATTATAAATTCGTCTACATGGATATGAATAATTCCATAATTTACTCAGATAAATTCCATAAATCATTAGAATTCTTCCATCCATTCAAAATAACTTTATAACAAATTAGAACTATTTTATAACATAATAAATAATCCACAAACACATGTATTTAATTTTCTTAATGATTATCTCATCAATAGACATATTTTATTTGATACACTTTCTTGATCATCCCTATTCAACTTCTTCAAACTATTGCCTCAATATTTATTTTCAAAGAACACGGCAGTAGAAAAAATATATTATTGAAATAAGTGGACAAATTATCAGAAATAAAAATCAATGGGATGGTTAATCAATGGAAAAACATCCTTAACTATAAAAAACACATATAAAACTATTGAAAATAACTGTAATGATTAGTGGGGTAGAATACTATATTATTCCATACCCTTATGAAAGGTTAGGGAATTCAGAACAACCCATGAATATGTTATCAATTCAAATTCCCAATCCTATTAGATGATATCTTGAAAATATCTAATCTTTAATCACCATTCTCATTATGCTTTATGCCCATCTAAAAGAGGATAGAAAAGCATAAACTACATGAAGTGATTTTAGTATGTAAAAACAAACATCATTCCCAGAAGAATCCCCATAAAATTCTAATCTTGGACCATATTCTTCTTATTAGGATAGAATTACATGAAACAAATATATCAAATCAATCATAATATACATATTATTACAAATTTTTATCATAAATATCCATTTATTAAACCCCATAGATCATGATTCTTTTTGTATTTATAAGACTTTTTTAGTAATAGATCAAAGTGGGAATAGAATAGTTTTTTCATAATGAGATCATAAATCCTTTATATATCCTAAAACCATGTGGGAACAGACTGGAAATAGATAGACAATAGTGGTCAGAAAAAAACTATTAAGGGAATAAAAATTATAATGAAACATAACATGTAAGTCAATGTAATAAAATGAAATCATAAAAGGGAAGGCTCATAAGTAATTACATGGGAATATAACATAAATAAAGTGGTATTATAAGATAATGGTGTCATATTAAATGTTCTAGTAACATAAAACATGTCATAGTATTTGTCAACACTAATTAATGATACAATATCACATGGTGGAATTGATTCCCACGATTGATTAGTTTCTCTCCCTAATCCCATACATGATAACTTAAGTGAAAAACAAAATAAACATTAAATTGTATGGCTATATAATTCTAGGACCACCCATCATATTCATTTTGTGTGAATGAAAATGTGTACCACATAAATAAATCAATTATAATGAATAAAAATAATAATTACCCATAGAAAGAAAATAGATCTCATAATATTTCTTCACATCGTAATAAAATTATACTTCTTAAAGAAAGAATTTGAGAAGGAATCCTATATAAGAAAGTACAATGTTGAATAGAGGGTGAGCTAATTATATATATTTAAGATACATATATTGATAACTTAAAATAATTCCATAACATTGATGGTTTTTTTCATTTATGAATAGAAATAATTTTACAAATATTAAAACAAACACGAGGAAAATAAAAATGTCACTTTCAAAATAGCATTTGAAAAATTAAAAATCCAAAAAAATATTTCAAAAAAACTTTTCATAAAAAAAATACTTGGTAACTTATAAAGGATTATTCAGATAAAATAATAGGTTTGATGGTGGGAAATTACATTAATGTTGAATATATTAATGTAAATAATTTTAAAAATTTTGTGTATGAATACTAAAAGGTATCTTTTCTGGAAAATGAAAAGAAGAATAACTCCTAAAAAACTTATGTGAAAATTAAATTTTGGGTAAAAATGACTTCAAATAATCATAGGTGAATTTTGAAAACATTCTTGAAAATAGTTTTTGAATAAATGGATTAGGATGAAAAAGGATTTTGTACCGAAAAAAGGTAGTATAATTTTCTTAAAAACAACTATCAATCATATTAAGTTATAAATAAATTAAAATTATAATGTTACTTCATAAATTCATAAGAAAAAATATTATATATAAAATTAATTTTTTTAGTTCACAATAATCAATTAGTTTCCATTAATAATAATTAATGAATGAAAATTATTGATTAAAATGAGATTGAAGAAGATAGCCTTTCCTCCTTAATTTTTTTGAATCATTACCCCCATGAATTAAATAAGATAATTAAAACTCATGATACCATGAATTATTAAGAATTAATGATAAAATATGTAATTGTTCAGTATATTCCCCATAAAAAGGATTTTTTTTAAATAACGTTGCTCTCAATGAATAAGTTTAAAGTTGAAAATCCTTAACTTGAGTACATAATATTTCATATATGTATTTTATATAATTCATAATATACATATATAAGTTTTTTTCCTAGAAAAACATTTATATGATTTAACACTTACAATCAAACCATTTAATTCATTTATTTTAGTAATGTGATTAATCATGTAGTTAGTTATATCTATGTCTGGTGTTTTATGGATGCTCGGTTCATAATTTCAAAACAACATGGGTGATTTGACAATTTTCAAAGGGTTCATTTTCAAATCATATCCAGAATAATAAACCATGAATAATTATAATTATTATACATCAATTATAAATTTAAAACCAATCATGAAGTATGGTTTATATAAATAAACTATTTTGCAATCACAGAGACAATAGGGCTTATGTACACATAAAGAAAAATTCCATTTTTAACATTAATGATGGGAAAAATTATGTGTTATTTTATATTTAAATAATTAAAATTAAATCATATGTATAATATTATTTCTATAAAAACACTCACATATACCATCCATGTGTTGTGATAATAAAATAATTGAATCACTTCGCTTTGTGAGGTGGTTGTCCGCCGTACACAGAAACAATGATATCATTTTCAATGGATGGAATTGCAAAAACTATATTCTATATTTCTCTTAAAAATGGTTAATTTTTAATTATTATCATATATAAACTTCAAATCCATCATTACGAACAAATTTTAGGGATTATTATGGAAAACTGAATATATATTTTTGGGAGGTGGCAGTCCTCTATACACGTAATCATCAGTTTCATTTTTTGATTTGATGAAAGAGGAGATGGATCAATATAACACCATAAACATAATAACAATAATTATAGTAGATAATTTATTTATTATATTAAATTTTTTAAATATAATTTAATTATGATAAAATAATAATTTAAAAAATAAGGATCTTGGAAAAGACAATTTCTTTTATATAGAAGAACCTCACTTGGATCTCTTATGAATGACATTATGTATTGTAATTTGTTAATTGTAATAGACATATGACATGGATATGGATTTGGGTGAGGTATTTTAGTAGCGTTTGGTCATGAAAAATGTAAGAGAGGTGTGAATAAGTTAGGGGATGTGGTTCCCTTTTATAATTGAGGAGGTGTGGCATTCTTGTTAAAACCTAGAACTATTTAATAATGGGATGTTTCTCTTAAATAAATAAACTCTAAAAATATAAATAAATAATCTGAGGATATATAATGTCTATAAGAACCTATAAAACAAATAATAGACCTGTTTTAAACATGATATTATCTTTAACCTAGGTTTATTCACCCATAAAAAATTAATTTTTTACCAAGATAACAATTTCATTACTATTTTTACTATTCAGAAATGACTAAAAATTAAGTAGAACATATTATATAATATAAATTATTTTGATTGAAAATATTGAATCCATTTTATATGATTAAATTAGTCTATGTTTTATAATTTAAGTTTATATTTATAGATATACAATTTAACAATTTAATTTAAATCATTCCACAGTAGGGGTTATTTTAATTAGTCAAAATGGTAAAACAATAATCACTTTAAATTAGTTTTTGTAAAAATAATGAAAGACTAAAAATAATCATATATTAAATTGAAATATAGTGATGATTAGAATGTTATTAATTGGATAAATATTACTAAGTATTAATTATTTTACCTTTAAATCATATTAAATGAATGATGGTACTTTCTAATTACATAATTTATTAAAAATGAATGACATTTTTCGTAAAAATTGATTTATTTATATTTCACTAAAATATAAGTATTTTACAAAAAATAACCCTATTTTAATAAAGATATGATGATTATATATATTATTTTAAATTTATAATATATCATATATAAATGTTCTAAAAATGTAAGTATACTAATTTCCCACAAAAAAAATAAAAATCATTTTAGAAGGAAACCAAATTTTTTTAGAATAAAATAACATCATTATAGATGATATATTATTTATATAGAATTTATAATTAAATGTATATTAATAATTAAATTTATATATTATATTCTATACACCATTTAATTTAATAGATTTTATATATCATCGATATTTAAATAATAATATTTTAATATTATATCATTTTTTTGAACTCACTGATATGTGTTTAATAAACTATCAATAATAGTGTCTTCATAAAATATTAGGTTTTCAAATTTTTTCAAATTAAAAAATTGCATCCTCATAATTTAAATTTTTTCTTCGTAACCAATGGTTTGTAATTTGAAAATTCCTTTTTCGAAAACCTGCATCGTAAAATTGATAATAAAACATCAACTTTAAATATGGACCTAGAAGAAAGATGATTGTATGTGAGAATATTGACATGGAAAAAAATCTTAAATAATTATGGAGATCGATATATATCATTGAATAAAAATAAACTGAATGGTCAATAGAAATTTAAAAATCAAAAAATCATAAATTTGTGATGAATTAAATGAAAATTGATTCATTGGATTTGTATGTAGGAAAACGTTTTTTATTCAAGATCCTATTACCATGGATTAGGGATTCGTTTACAATTAATATAAATTACCCTAAAATATATAATTATGTGATATGTTTTTTACTTTATAAACACAATTTTATCCTTTTGTTGTTCACTAATCAATTTCTACTTCACCTCTTACTCTAAAGAATGAATATTCAATATGATTTTTTATACTTGAAGCACTTAAATCAACTGTTAATGAATCATAAGGTACAGAAAGTTTAATAAGATATTACTCCTATCTTTATTAAATCCAAGATGGTTAGGACAAATTAACATAGTACCAAAAATGAATATGAATATATTAGTCTCCAAAATTCCAAAAATAAACCCAATATTTTTTATAGAGATAATTTTTTAAATAAATAAACTTATATCACAAATAACATCAATAATCTCAACATGAAATAAGTTTTTAACCTAAAAATGTATGTTATACTTTTCAATTTACTTCTCCAAATTCATAATAGAATTCATCTCAATTAATTTTTTTTGTGAAAACATAATGTTTTATATATCCTCACCAAAAAAATGATACCCAAAATATCCACAATAACATCAAAATCCTAAAGAATCCAAATGTTTTGATCAACTAATATTTTTTCTAAAATCATTAAATTTTTTATTCACCAATGAATTGTTTTAAAAAAAATTCATACTAACTAGTACATCGTATAAGATAATGGTATGCATTAAACCCTTATTACGCTTTGGCTTCATGTTCAAGCATCGTGTCCTTTCTAGATGTTATGGATTTTTACTAGGATCAATAGTTTTCCTTTGTCTAAAACTATGGAAAAAATTATGTGATAATGATATTAATAATTTTAATTTATCTTATAACATTTTCAATAATGTTATCAATATCATTAAAAATAACATTACTAATAAAATTAATTTTTTATCCTCGATGGGTTTCTACCCAACTCATTCTTTTTGACCAAATCATCAAATATCAATTGACTATAATTACCTCAACTTAAAGAAGTTTTGGAAGATTACATATTCCAATATCCTAGTATTTTTCATAGAATATGACTATTCCATTAAATCGCAATTCTATTTAATTATTACTATTCAAAAGGTCCTTAACAATTCATAATGAAATAATTACTATGGAACAACCATTAAAACATTAATGAATCTTATAACAACAATTAAATTGATATGTAATACTCATACAGTAGGAATATTGAGATCTAATACCCAAACACTTTAACTGTTCTACATTAATGATGGTTATAACATAGGCCCTTATTAAATAATCTTTTGATTATGTAATTGACTTCAATAATGACTATGTTCCCAACATTTAAAAATTTTCACCCTTAGTGGTTCATTAGGTTGAACATTATTTAAATGTACATTTTAAAATAGAAAATTAATTGTTTTGATTATTAGCTTCTTTATTCCCCCATTTAAATAAACGAAGCATCTTCTAGTTCTTCAAGGCATTATCAATGGTGCCTCTTCCCTCATTATTACATATAGGAAATTTAATCCTCTTTTCTTTTTCATCATTATACCATTAACATCCATGATATTCCATCCTTATCTTGTTTTGTGGGTATGTAAATTCCTCTATATTTTTATTATTGATCATAATTCATGATAGATAATTTTGAATTATCACAATATGTTTGACTTCCATTCACATTGGGTTATATATTTCATTAGGTAAATCATTACAATTTCTATAAAGATGGTTGTTGGAATACATTCATATATTTCCATCCATTATCTAAAATAAATAAATTAAAATATCGGAATAATTTTGCATCAAAAGTTTTTAAACAGACAAGGAAAAAATTATAAATGGTAAGTATATCTTGACTTATGTGTCCCTAGGTTTCAATATATATTTTCCATTGTAACTATTCATATTAGTTTTCTTAACAATTTTTTTCATGTCCTTCATAATGGTTTATAAATAGTTTTCAAATTTAAAAATAATATCACCCAATAGATTCAGACTACGCGCATAGTAAGACCAATTGTCATTTTCCATGTAAGGCTTGTGTCAGTCATATCGTGTTATTTCAGAGTTATTACACCGATGTACACCAACACCCGAATTATGTCCACTTGTAGTATCCAGATAAAGATGTAATTGCTCAAATCCCACTCCCTCTATACTTCACCAAAATTCTTGGATATTTTACTATACATTGTATTATCTTTATACTTATCCAAAGACACATCCAAAGGAATATAGCTAATATTTTCATAACATAATTCTCAAATTTTAAAAAAACCATTACTCTGATACCAACTATTGTGACCAAATCCTTTTTCACATATAATTAATTGATTATAAACATAAATATACATTAATTACAACTGTATGATTTTGAGGCCTAGTTTTATTAGAAGACTGGTTTCATAATACATCAAAGGGAGACCAAAATAAAAAAATTACTTTTTTGCAAAATTAGCATCTAAAACCATTTGAGCTCCAAAATAATTAATTAGATAACCTAGGGAATACATAGAAAAAATGTGTGAGTTAATAGTCAATGTAAATTAATAAACATTATTAAAAAACATAAGATGTGAGTCAAAGGTATAACATGATATAATAAAAGGTAAGGCTATTGAGTAATCACATGGGAGAATATCATATAGAGCATGGTATCACAAAACTATGAAATCCTAAGAAATGTGGTTAAAGAATAAAAAATTAAATAGACATGTGTCATGGATAACCTTCGAGGTAGTATCACATGGTGAACAACATCCCATAATTGATTACGTTAACTCCAAAATCCCACACATGGAATCTCATTGGAATAAAACATAATCTAATTAATTAAAGCGATATATAATTATGGTTCCACTAGTCATATTCATTTAATGTACATAAATATGTGCTCCATATATGGAAATCAATCGTAAGGTATAAAAAGAATATTTTCTCATGTAATGAAAATGTGTTTCAAAATCACACCTCATATCATAGTCAAACGTGATTTCTTAAATAATAAATCACATAAATAATCCTAATTCCTGAATTACCCCATAAAAAGAAGTTAAAGTGATATAGGTATAAATATATGTGATATATATACCATATTTAAAATAATTCTATAACATTAAAGGTTGTTTTCATTGATTAATTGAAATACTTTCAAAAATATTGAGAAAAATACCCTTTACACATTGAAAATCACTTTTAAAAAATAAAAACTTCATTGTAATATTCCACCATGGTCCTCTACAACCTTCCGCCCAGATCAAGCATAATCAATAAGATTCCAAGATGGGGATTGTTCACTACCTATAACACTAGAGAAAGTGAAGGAGTTTACTTAGGTTAATCACACTCAAATATTATTGTGGGATGGTAATTAAATCCTATTTATGATCAATCTATCCTCTCATAAGTGGAGTTTTTGAAATTCCAAATGAGTATTTAGAATGCCTATATTAGTTTTTTATAAGAAAACAACTCAGATGTTATATGTAACAAAAGGGGGTTTCTGTTAGAAGACATATTCTAGAGGATATCCACACATATATTATAACTATACGTACTTCATATTTTTAGGAAATGAATATTTATGTAATTTTATTTCTTTGAGATCTTTCATTCCATTAAATATAAAATTTGGACAACCCATTAAATATTATATATCTGTAAAAACATATCAAATTTAATTGATAATAAAAAATATGAATAACTAAATTGTTAAATAAATATAAAGGTATAATTTTATTTATATGTTCTTAGAAAATGTTAATTTTTTCACTAATTCACTTTATTCTTAAAAACAATATGGTCACTAGAAAATAATTTTTCTTCTTTTTCTGAGTAAATATTAATTCTAGAATTTCTATATAATTTATATTATAAAATTAATGGAATTATATTGATCATAACGTAAAAAATTATCTTAAATATATGTTTTGTTAATTTTTTTAAAACAATTATTTAACAGTAAATAGTGAAAATAATGTTTTTTAGTGAAAACAACGTTTTCTTTTAAAGTATTTATAGGGTATAATTATGTTATATATTAGTTTAAAAATATGAATAATTAATTTTTATTTAAAATAACTGAATTATTTTATTTAATTTATTTTAGTTATGAATTTATTAGAAAAAATATATTTTTATGGTGTGCATTTTTTAGAAAAAAATTGTTTTTCATCGAATTTTTATTGTTTAATTTAAAAACAAATTATGAAACTTTTGTGAGATAAATATTAAAAAAATATTCCCTATTTAAATTTAGATGTTTAGAATTTGGAAATTAGCCTCATTTTATTTTTTTTCCAACATGAATAACATCCTTGGTAAATTTTATTACAATCGTAAAGGCTAAATTATGTAAATTAGGTTAAAAATCAAATAACAAGGACTATAAAATGACCCTGAAACGTGGTAAAATTTTATTGGATTAATATAATTCAACCCATGACATATAAGGATCAATATATAAATGATTAATGGACACTATTCTATGAAAATAACTTATATCATAATAAAATCAAAGAAAGTAAAAAAATGCCAATTTCGTTGTCTACAATATCTCTTATATGTCCACATGTGTACAAATTTTAGTCATGGATAAATTTAAAATTAAATTATAAAATAAATATATTTTTTACATTATATAAACTATTTTATGACTATTGGGTCCACTTTCATGACATTATGTTATTTATAGAAATTTATTTAATTAAAATTTAAATATTTCATATTCATAATTTTAATAACTATAACATTTTTAATATGGTGTTATCTAGAAGTTAAATTTGAATATAACTATTAATTTTAAAGATAATAGATTTATATACCTTTTGGTTATTTTTTTATAATTATTAGTTAAGAAATAATTATATTAATTAATTACACAACGATGTTGCAATAATTATTCTATTAATGGAAATATCAAATAAATGTTAATAAAAATATTAAATTAAATATAATTTTAGATAATTAATTTTATCCATGAATTCCATGTATTTCCATGATATTTTGGATATATAATAATATATTTGGTTTGAAGATACTTATTTATATTTTTAAAAGTCTAAGTATTGAATAGTATCAAAATATACATTAATGATAGTTTAAAATAATTAATAATCTATTAAATGATATAATTTTTTATAAAAGCTTAAATTCCACCGAATTATTATGATATGATTTAATATACCATTAATTATCCATTTGGGGGTCTATTTTAGTTTTATAGTAAAAATATTTACCATTAAGTACTAGAATCCTTACTGACACATTTAAAGTTAAAAGGTCTAAATATGGGTTACAACTATATGATAAAGGTGATATTATGACCCAAAATTGCCTAAAAAAATTTATAAGTGTATTTAGACCAATTATAATATTATATTTTAAATAAATTACTTTTTATCCATTGTGTTTTCAAATTGATGTTATATTAATTTAATATTTTTAGAGTTTCCAAAATTGACACTCACCTCAATTATAAAATAACACCTCATCTATAAATTCCTCACATCACATTCATCCTTATAGAAGTTTTATAACCTAAAAATGTATATTATAATATTATCTAGACATATTCTATAGGTTCTTTTCATATCAAAACTTCAACCCTAGAGTCCAATATAGGATATCCAAAGGCGAACTTTCGAAGACGATGTAATCACTCTAACTGATCACTCTCTCTTTCTAATCATTCTTAACTTATCTAAATATATATATATTATCATAAAATAATAAATTAATTATCATAAATATTATTAAATTTAATTATGATTATTCAGACACCAACAGACACCCTCTTGTTTATGAAACAAGAAGTGAATGTATCATTCGTGCATACGTACGGCTAATCATGTCCATGTAACGATACGATTAATTTTTAATCAAAATGTTATATGGATGGGTATTATGATTTTATTAGTAATTATATATGATATTAATAACATAATTATATATATATATAGAATTATAATATTATGACTACCTTATTATCATCTAATATTTTGAGAAAAGATAACGTCGCTCGTGCATATGTTTGGACTACCATCTCCACAATGTGATGTGATTTTAATTTCATTTATAGTTCATGTGGATGGTAATAAGGATGAATTTAATGAATATATATGATATATATTATGTTATAATAACTCTTTAAATGTTAATGTGTTATTTACCTTTCTTTCATTTCACAAATCAAAAAATCAAAATAGCGTTCATGCGTACTTACGACCTACCATCTCCATGAACGATGTAATCCATTTTTTATCTCTCATTTTTAACAATGATTATAAATTTGTATATAACGAATAAATATTATTGGGAAACCATGATTAAATTTTATAAACATTATTACCAAGATCAAATAATATGTACTATGACTACCAAACCAAAACATGTTTGGAGATGAAGCAGTTCTCACCGAGAACAATGAATTAAATACCAAATTATTAATAAATATGAGATAATTTGTCATAAATAAATAATATATGATATTATGGATATATTTATGGTGAATAAAATTAAAAAAATAATTATAATATAGTAGTTTTCAACATTAAAGAATAAATTTAAGACTTGATGTATGTTTTTTTGTCTCAATTTTATTAACGTGGGTCACATTTATTATACAATACCTGTTTATTTTTAGTGGTTTTTATATTAAAAATGAATGTATTTTAATAGTATTATCATGATTACAATGGAATTTAAAAATACATATGAATTTTTAAATTTCATGGGAATGCGATTTCATTGATTACATAGTGGTAAGGATTTATTTCTCAATCTCATCATTATAGAGAATTATTTCTATTTAAGTCTCCACTAGCAGATATTTCTCTTCATTATAAATGTTTGTAATAATGTTTTAAATTTTTTTACCGTTATCCTATTAATTGTTAAATTAAATTTTAACCATGTTTTAGTTTTTAAAAAGGGGTTTCTAAAATAATATTTTTATTATTTTTTAAATAAGGCTCCTTTTGACTTTTCTAGAAATAATATACAGAATGAATGTTTTTCGAACATATATTTAATGATCCTATTTTCAAACTATCATGAAACTCTAATTCCATGGTTATTAATTTACATTCTTTTAAATTTATTTTAAATGATTTTTTTTGTTTATTAATTCATGGATCTTTAAAAAGATGTCATTTAAAAAATGGAAATGTTATTCTTCCATAATTATTTTAAGTGATCTTCAAAATTATTTTACATAAAAGATAACATTATTTATTGAAACTTATGTTTTAATGGGGGTGCAATCTATGGATAATACTCTTATACTTTCTCTAAATGTTTAATGTTTTTATGTAATGAATTTTATGGATTCACATTCTTTTCCGTGAGTTATGTTACAATAAAATGTATCTGAAACCCATTTATTTTTATGGTTTTTGATATGATGAATGATTTATATTCAGGTCGAACACATTTGTGTGATCCGTATTATTTGATTATTGGGACCTGTATCTCCCTATAATAAATTTAAAAAAAATTTATATTTCATTATATCGATAGGAATGCAATGGAGAGTGAACCTGGATTAGTATTACAGTTTAGGAATGAAAATTAAACATTGTTAATTAAGGAAAATTATCCACCATGATAATATTTTGAGCGAACCTTGACTACTATGAATGTTTAGGGAGTAAACCTATTAAACTATGATAGATTTGGAGAAGGGACTTTACTAGTAAGAAAATGATTTTCTTTTCTTATATGTTTCCAAAACATTCATGTATTATATTATAATCCAATTTATTATGTGAATTTACAATCATAATTTTCAGGTCTTATAGGATACTAATATTTATTCCATGTAATATTAATTATGTTATATTATATGATGGGTATGGTATTCAAATGTTATACTCATGTTCTCATAAACATATGTTCATGTTATGCTTGTGTCTCTTATGTTTACCCTTTCTGAGCATATGAGCTCGTCTCTTCTTATGTTTCACTTCCCTGTGGTGTGAAAAATGTAATAAGTATGAGTACTAAAGGGGATGTTCTTTTTTGGAGATGTTTAATATAATTCATAATATAATATTATTGTATATCTAATATAGAAATACTCTAAACCTTTATAGTTATACTATATATTATATTTTTGTTTGTCTAAAATGATGTAATATATATATATATATGAAAATATTGGGCTATCATAATTGGTATTAGATAATGGTTTAGATTATCATTAGAGATTATGGTTTGAAAAATTTTATGAAAGCACTGTAGATAAGACTATGTATAGAATAATATAAATAATTTTTTAAAATGATCATGAATGACCGAGGCTAAACCTAAGGTTTCATTTATTAATAATTAAGGATTCATGGTTTTGAAATCATCTATCATGATGATGTGGTTTACAAAATTTGATTAGTGTTTCTCACACTATACTATCTGGTTTTAGTCAATGTCAAAAACCTGAAGAAACTGCGTTATTACTAAATATGACAAGCATTGCAACGAATTTCCTCTTGAGAAACCAAATGTTGTGGAAGTAGCATTGAAAAATATTATTTTTATGCATGTAAACATTTCTTATGATATTAATAATTCTAGAATTATTAATGAACTAATGAGTAAATTACATTCTGTTGATTCCTTAATGCGGTGGTGTCCACCATCTCTTATTGGGTCTTCTAGTATACTAGTGTCTGGGTAATGGACCAATACCAGTAAAATGATATTTTCAATTCTCCAATGTTTTCAGTATGGAAAAGTTATTTTAAAAATATATCATTTGGAAGGAGAATCCAATCAATGGTGGAATATTATCAATAATACACGGAAACGTGATGAAAATGAAATTATGGAATGGGAAGAGTTCATGAACATCTTTTTCAATAAGTACATTCCTTGTATTCTTCATACAATGATAGAGAAGTATCTTATTGAGATAAAAAAATTGTGATGATTTTGTTGGTAACTATGATATAAATATTACATTATTCATGAGGTATGATTCTGGTATTATCTTCTAAATTGAAATTAAGGTTGACTAACACATAAGTGGCTAAAAACCTTGTTTCGAAAGGTAATTAGCCAAAGAGACCTCAATATCCATGAAAAAATTGTTCCATTTTATTCTATGGTGGATATAGAGATTATATTTACACATCAATCAAATGGTTTTGATAAGTGAAGAAAAAATGAATTCAAAATGAATTCTAGAAACTAGGGAGTGAAGATGCTGTGTTTTATTTTATGTTTAAAGTACGGAATGAAACATGTAGGAAACAATATTAAGGTGTATACTCAATGTTTTTACTATGGAAGGGATGTTCATTGATCAATTGACTACCTATGGGATGAGAATGACTTATCTAATAATTTGAATAGAGAGAATACTACACAGAATGAACATCTCATACCTCAGTTCATCATGTTTAAGAAAAATGGGAATTATGCTAATCAAATTACCAAATCCAACAATTAATAATGATGATATGTATAAACCCCTTAATTCCAACAAAGAAATGAAAATCATTGGAAGTCACTATTGGATATGTAGAGTACGACAATGAAGGGATGGATTGATTGATTGTTCATGTTTTGGAATTCAAGAATAATGTTATGTTATAGGGAACCATATAAGGATTGGGTCACGAAAGTTTTTCATAATGATTTAAATAAATATGTTGAATGGTATTAGTGACTAATAAAAATTATTGATTTGGTGTTTTTTTATAACAAATGATTAAGGGAAAGATAATCCTTAAAATGTGTATAAATATTCTCTTGATTTCAATAAATATATGTTATAATATTCATGATCTTGGAAATAATTAGTAATATTAATAAAAGGTTTTTTATGATATTATGTATTGAGTTTAAGGATTTTTTGGATTAATGGTAAGAATAATGTGTTATTTTTTAAGTCATTCATGATTTCACTAACGTTTTATGGTAATTTATGTTATTACCATGTTTCAAGATAATGCATGATAATGGTACCCACATGTTTGGTATGGGTCAATTAATATCTATGTCATGTTTATTAGGGGGATTAATTAAACATTTATTTAAGTAATTTAGTGAACTTCTTTCGAATGTTTTAGATTTTAATCTTATATAAGGTTCATAAGAGTAACCATTTATAAATTATTTTTAATGTGAACCTATGATGAAGTTTTATATATTAACCTATTAATTCACCATATAATGATTTATGCATACTGGATTACCCATGCTATCCATTTCTCTATAGAAAGATGTAATTACTTATGATCCCATTATAGTTCATATGATCAATTAGTTGTATAAGCATTACAATTTCAACTTAATTTTTTGGAGTAATGGATGAAGTGGAATTTTTTCAAGTGAAAATAAATTAGTGATATTTTATAAATTAAAAGAAATCAATTAAGTAAATTTTGTCAATGTATTTTGAAATAAAAGGTTATCTTATATTACTCTTTTATGATGAGATCAATTACATTTTCAATACCTATTTTCTATATGGTTTTTTCCATTGTCCTGATCTTGAAAAAGTTCTTTATCACTATCTATTAGTTATTAGGGATTAGTTTTTACCTTCCCAGTCTATATTTTAATGTTTTAACTATATGGAAACCTAGTTATGCATTACATAAACAAACCTTTATATTTATAAATGTCTCTTTTTAAGGGATGTTTTATTATTTAGTTATAAGACATGAGTTTATTTGAATAAATTATTTAATATTAAGTTATCTTATGACTCAGAAGAATTTATATGCATTGATGCATTTTAATGGGGTTATAATGTAACACCCAGATAATTTTTTGAAATTGATCTATAAATAATTTAAATTCTTAGAGAGCTTTTTTATCACACAATATCAATTTTAGACAATCCAAGAAGTATTATATGTCTATTATAACCTCTCAGTTAAATTTGAAACAATAAATATGAATTTTTTTTAAAATAAATATAATGGTCCATATGTATTAATATGTTCGAAAAGATGATCAATTGTTTTTTGTAAAGTTCCTTATTCTTCAAAACAATACATTTTATTCAAAAACCTGTTTTCTTCTTTTTATGACTGAATAACACATTCTAGAAGTAATCAAAATTTTATTTAATAAAATTAAATTCATTTAGGAAATAAAAATGTAAAAATTATCTTCAAATTATTTTTTGACATTTTTTAAAAAATAATTAGTTTTCAAAGAATAGTGAAAATACTAATTTTTATCGTAAAATGTATTTCTTGATAAAGTATTTTCAAGGTAAACTTATATTTTATATAATTTATAAATTTTAATTAATTAATTTGTTTTTTTAAATATATAATTATTTTTTTAAAATTTATTTTATATTTTAATTCATTAAAAACATTTAATGTTCAAAAGGGCATTTTTGCAAAAAAAAAACTACTGTTGACGCTCCTTTTTGTCACATTTTCTAAAAGAATGGAAAGGGAAATGACTTAGCACAAGTTGATTCATCCTTTGAAGAAAACATTAAAAATCGACAAAGGCATTAAGAAGTCTTCAAATGCACAAGGGTCGCACATGTTCCCTCATTGTCGCGCAAGTATACTTGCGCGCCGCCTAATGGTCGCGCAAGTGACTTGTGCGACCTAAATGATAACTGCCCGGGGTCTTCTCCAGCCTATATATAGACCATTTCGGCCCCCCATTTCGGGGGGAATTTTTTCCAGAATTCAGATATAGAGCACTTAATGCCCAAGTCTCTTCTTCAGGTCTTCCGAACACTTGTAAGGTAATTCTTTACCTATAATGGAAGGACTAAATAAGAGGAGTATGGTCTAAGTGTTAGAATTAACTAACACTTGTGCGCCTAAGGTGTTTTACCCTCAAGGGAAATGAACATACTTGTGCGCCGCCCTACTTCTTCACCAACACTTGTGCACCTCCCTTCTGGAAGTACCTCAGTATAATTCTAAAGGCATTGGTCAAGGATCTCCCAAGTATTACCATGCTGGTTTACAATCGCGTATGTACCCATGTGCCGCACATATATACCTGCGCGACCAGGACATGCGCGCAACGCAGTACCTGCACACCTTCCATGACTTGCACACCCCTGCCTTTTTGGCTGCCCTTCCTGCCCATTTCACCCCTCTTATGCCATTCCACACCTCCTATTCAAGATTCAGTCTTCAATACACTCTTCAAAGCCATATATGGCATGATTTCTTGATTTGAATTTCTTATCTGATAGGAACTTCGTGGAATATTTCTCAAAACCTAGGGATTTACACATCTTTATGTCACTAAAGATTGAGATTTCATTCATTCAACCTCATCCTTTATGACGAGAGAACCCCTTAAACTGTGACTCATTTTTAGGAGTAAGACCCAGTCACAAATATAGGCCTCTTTTTCAGGAATATGCCCCAATCATAATTCCCATTTTGGGCATCCTCCTTAGGAGTAAGCCCCAAGTCCCCTAATCTGGGCATCCTCCTTAGGAGTATGCGCCAACCATAATTCTCTTAAGCTGGGCTTCCTTTTTCAAGAGTAAGCCCCAGTCTTATTAACCTGGGCCCCCTTTTCAGGAGTAATCCCCAGTCTCAAATATGGTCATCCTCATTAGTAGTAAGCCCAAAGTCCCTTAATTTTTCAATTCCCTTAACCTATGCCTTCTTCTTAGGAGTAAGACCCAACATTAATCTCTCTTAACTAGTCCAAATTTACTTTTTGATCTGTGTCCCCTTCTCAGGAGTAAAACCCAATCATAAGTCCCCTCCTAATTTGGGCCTCCTTTTCAAGAGTAAGCCCGAAATTAGAGTATCCTAATCTCCATAAAGTACATATAGCTTTATGGACCATGTTCCTGGATTTCTTACCTAAAGTATATCCTAAGATTCGTCTATTTGGGCAGTCATACATACATATTCCCCACATCTTTTCTTATGATTGCATCATTCATGGCACAACTGTTTGGTTTTACCAATACCTCTTGTTTCTCACACCGAGCATGACTCACGTGAGCTTAGTGTGTAAAAGTAATTATGAGATATTTCTTTGAGCAATCAATCATAAACATCATATTCCATTACTCGAACTACATGGGTTCTGAATCCATTTCTCAAACAAAGGATACGTAGGTAGCCCATCTGTGGGTACGATCCCAACTCTGACATAATCCATGTCATTCTGAATGAAGATAATCTTCAAGTGCCCCACTGAGTGGCTTTAAAACCAGTATGGTCATCATAATGACCAAGAGAATTTTATGTATTAAAGGATACCATTGACTATGATTCTCTAAACGAATACAAATGATTCTCTATCAATGAAGAACCTCAAATATATATAAAAGATTCTATAAATTTCTTATATATCAATCATTAATTGTCAGATCTAAAGGAAAATATCTTTTATACTTGGTAATGTAATAAGGATTCACGAACATAACATAAATCTATAAAGAGAGTCCCAGAGTAGACAATAATTCCCCTAAAAAGGTGTGATGAGTCCGACCTCCCATCCACTTGACCAATGAAAATTCCTAAGCCTCATCAGTCCACAACTAATGAGCGCCTACCGTTGGAAAGTAGGTTCAAATGGAAATGGAATCATTGGATGTTTCCGGTTGTACGAACAAACCCGTTAGAAACTGCTTGGAATTTTTGAACATTAAATAGATGAGGTCATCCCCAATTACAGAGGAAAAAAAAATATGGTGAACCTGACGTGAATCCTTAATGATGTTAAAATGATGTTTTGCTTATTTGTTAGGCCCCTATTTAATACTCAATGAGAGGGCCAACAAAAACAATTGTTGACACATGTGCTCTCCCAAAAGATGTAGTGGCTGAATTTATCTTGATTACATCTATTATATCAAACGTGCACTCTTTTCCAAGATTTTCTGCATTCTATGAAATGGCTTCTCTCAAGTTCACACCTCAGAATACCACAGCCACAAATACCACTGCTGATACTCCTACTGGATCTTCGTCCGCTCTGAGGACGACATCACCTACCCAGCATCTTCAATGCTGGGTATCAAACACGCTGGTTAAGGAGTACCGTCAACATGGTACCATTCAATCTATGGAGGCTGCTCGACAAGCCCTCCATGTAAAAAACTCACGCCGGTCATCCGGACAACAACGACCAGTGATCAAAAAGCAAGCGGTGCCAACCACCGTCTCCAACCATTTCTGGTCGATATCCCTGGAACACATTCACCATTCACTTCCTTATTATGGGAAGGTGAATGAGCAGGTCCCCTAGGGTCTTAATTCATGGAGACAGGAGTCCTTCCTTAGGCCTCCCACCAACAATCGCCACCAGACTCGTGCGGGAGTGCACCCAAAACATGATGAGGGTGCCGACTCCAGGCATTCTGCTCAAGTTCCTCGAACCCGAGCAGGCAAGACGAATCGCCAGAGGCGAAATCCGGTTAACAGTGAGCAGGTTCTCATCTCTTACATCTCTGGAGAATTCGACCATCCTAACATGGTGGAAATCAACGAGCAGACACACACACCTTTCTGTTTTAATTTCATTGGCCAGCAGACTCGTTTGGAAGCATCCCGCCAATCGCGCCAGGAAATTCTGGCGGAGTACTATAGGCTGGAACATACACCTGTTTATACATCACCAGCTAGTCAGCAGGCACGTTTGACTACATATGATGGATCATGTCAAACATGTTCGACGATGTGCAATCAGTAGGCACATACACATGTTAGTACTGATCAATCCTACCAACAGTCTCGCTTGGTAGCATTAGGAGAAGTCAGTCGGAAAGCTCCAGTGACAAACAAGAGGTAGACACAACTCTATGCCCCTACACTTGAGTACTTTCAGTATTCACGAATAGGAAAAGGAGGACAGGAGCAGGCACATACACCTACTACAAGCACGGAATGGACGTATATCCCCATTCCGGCAGCTGAAGTCACCAAGCATATTTTATCAATGGTGAAAGAGCAGATGTAAATCCTTGCTCATATTCTGGATGCTTGCTAGGATATTATAACAGCTTCAGCAACATCTCAGGAAAAGACACACAAATCTGTCCATAGAAGTGGATTGATACATCAACATTTCACTCCAGAGCAGATACAAACATATGTTCTAGTCCAAGAGTGTTGTGGGGCATACTCCCCCATACCATACGAACAACCAAGTCAGGCACATAAACCTGATTTGAGTAGAGATCGTATGCCTAACCTTGCCATCTCTCCTGATCATGCACATACACCTGCTCAGAGCAACCACTTTCATCAACAAGTGGTTTCCAAGGAGAGTAAGAAGGCATCTAAGAAGAAGACCCGCCCAACACAGTCAAGAGATCAAGAGCCAATCTGTAAAAAGGCATTGCTCGATGCTGGAGTTCTTGAATCCCTCAGATAGTTATATGTTGGAATTCAAGATACTACTCCCTCATTTCCAAATAGTGGGAACATTAATTCTGAAGGTCTTCAATAGACACTTCCTCATTAAGGTTTGATTCATGACAATTCGGTTGATCTCGAAGTTTCATCTTGAGATGAGAGCCACAGGAACCCTCTGTGTGGTTAATAGGACAAGAAGCAAGAGATCTCATCTTTTGTTATAACACACCATGGTGGTCTTCCCCAGGATGATGATTTTTTTTGAAAAATTCCTCTCTGCAGTAGTGATGCACATTTCCTGAAAAATGCTCCAGTGGACAATGTAGTGCCGGGAATGACCTATTTTCATGATGCAATTGTAAATGCGAAACTATTCATGTCTGATGCTTCATCGCTAGCAGGTGAAATACTTTCTCAATCATAAGATAGCCCAGGGTGTAGGTCATTTTACAAACCACCTCTAAGTCATGCATCGTCTAGTTTGATCAGTGATTTCTCTACCAATCCTGTTGAATCCAATGAAGCAACAAGGAAGAACCGGCTCTGGTGAAAACAGGTAGAAAAATCTTCATTGAATGATAATGAGGAAATGATGAACATGAAAAAACAACTGGCTAATGGTTAAGTTCTAGTCATGTTTTGGCCTCTTGCTGACTCTCAGTATGACATTATAGAGATGTTGACGGAAGATGGAATTCATGATATTCCTCTCAACATATGGAAAACACTTTTTTTAGTTTAAAATGAAAGTATTATCTTATGATGAATATGAAAATCATGTTAAGATAATAGAAGGGTTACAACACAAAATTGACTTGGAATCTCTATCAGCCTCTCGATATCCAAAGGCTAAAGTGTAGCAGAGAGTCCTTCAGCGTTCATGCCTTAGTGCACTAAGAAGGTTGCGCCAGTTAATTTCCAATGCCCCATCTTGTATTCATGTCAGAGGATGGGGTGTTCATGGAGAACCGCATTTCATAGTGCTCTCTAGTCAGCAAAGCCCACCGAAAATGGTCTCATGAAATGTTATTTCCCATGGCCGGCCACGAATACCTGGGTTTGTTTGTAATCAAAAGATTTCTCAAGAACATGCTTCAACTAGTTCCTCTCAAAATCAAGAAAACAGAGAACAAGTTGTTGAATTACTCCTGCATCAAGAAAATGAGAATATTGAACAGGCCTCTCGTATGGAGAATGCACATCACCAAGTGATAGAAGTGTCAGAAATCATCCAACGGTATTTTGAACTGGGTGATAAAAGTGGATGTCGATTGATGCATCCAGCTGATTTCTGGACCAAGGTCCGCAAGATCAGGAGAGCTTTTAAGAAAGTCTCATACATAGAATGTCAAGAGCCACCCAAGCTCGTGAGACTAGGGAATCTTTTAAACCAACCCTCATAATCAACAAATAGGATTCGAGGAATTCAGAAAAGACAGTAGGAACAGCCCCCATCCACCGGACTGGGTACTTTTTAAAATTATCAATCCCCTCCTCAGTGAATGTCGGTCTTCTCTCGATTGGGGAAGAAGCCACAAGTGGAACGAAGAGCCAAATTATCAGGAGATTCTCTCCAAATTACGGTTCATCTAGATGTTCCTGAGGGATAGAATAAAAAAAGGAAATGTCTCATCAAAGACATTGAAAAAATACAATATCACAGAAATGTCGATAGGAGGGATGCAATACATTATGAATGAATCAATGTAATCAATGCCATTGTTATTGATCCACCAGATGAGGCTAACTCAGGGGATTCAGATGAAGTGGTTCCTGCTCAAGAAGATGTTTTCACAGACACAAATGATGAAGGTGTGTGTACACAAAATCAAAGGATTACTCAGAACCTAGGTAATCTTTCAAGTAACCCACTCCCCCCTCTCCGAAAGGGATCAAACAAGGGGAAGGGAAATAATCAGGTTACATATCCTTCCTCTGGATAAGGCCAATCACTCTCACTAGAGAAAAGGTTTGCACAACAGGAGGAAGAGATGAAGGAATTGAGGAGGTTGAATGCAGAACTACTTCAGGGAAGTCTTCTTCCTAATCATGTTGGAGTGAGTCGGCCAAGGGAATTTATTTCAACTACTGATATAGATCATGAATATCCTCCTCTATCAGTACACCCTCACAGGTCTAATCCTATAGGTGATGTGAAACAACAGTTGGTAGTGCTGCCATCAGTTGCAGTACCCTCTGCCATACGTGTTCAAACTCACATCATTGCACCTGCCCAAGTTCAAGTTCAACCGTATGTTTCTCAGAAGTTAATAACTACCACTGAGTCATTAACATCTTGGTTAGAGACTATGTAAGGGAATCGTGTGCAGGTTCAACCAAAAAAGAGAGCTTACCCTGAATGGGTAGATTCAGGCTCTCCCCCATCATGTTTTGGGAACCCTGTATTCTATATTTTCACTGGATCAGGTGATCCTGAACAGCATTGGATGCATTACTTGTCTTGTTGTGATCCTATGATGGGAAATCTGGAACAGCAAGATGTAGTGAAACTCAGATGCTTTGTTTGAACCTTGCAAGGAACAGCCTTTGTTTGGTACACAAGCTTGAAATCCCGGTCAATTACTAGATGGGAAGATCTCGGTGAATGATTTCTTCTTCAATTCAGCTCAGCATTTCCAAAGACAAAAGTTTTTTATCATACAAACTGTAAGAAAAGGGAGAATGAAAGGGTCTCAAATTTCATTGCTTGCTGGAAGGGATTAACATATTCCCTAAGCTTAGCACTCCCTCAAGAAGAATTGTTGCCAATATGTGTGGAAAATTTGCATGATGAGTTGTGCACACCACTGATCCCTGTGAAATACACATGATGGTTTCGAGACCTTACATCAATCGCTCAACAGATTGAAGATTCTCTTTTACAGACTTAGGCTAAATCTCATGTAATTCCATCAGCTCCAGGAAAGAGAATGGGTAAAGTAGAGACTACTACAGTTATGCTTAAACAAGCACCTGTACCTACTTCTACCTCAAAACATTCATCTTCTCGAAGGGCTCCACCTCCTGAGAACCAACAAAAAAGGAAATTTCGTCAATACGAATAAAGAGATCAATGATAGAAACAATTTGATTAGTTGAAGAGAAAATGTTTCTCTTTCCAAAATGAACAAGTTCCTGGATACTTCATTTCAGCTCTAGAAAATAATCTGGTTCAATTACCAAAGCCCAAGAGGCCATATAAGGAAGGAGATGATGGCTATCCAAAGTATTTTCCATTTAATGAAATGTTGGGGCATCCCATCCAAGAGTTTTTTGTCTTCAAGGACCTCCTTCAAAATATGGTTGACTCGGGACAAGTCAAACTGAATGGTTCTTCAGCTCAGGCAGTATGTGTTACTGCTACAGTTACAGAGGATGAAGGTGAGTGGTAAGAAGTCAAAAGCAAAAAATGCAAAAAAATATGCTGATTGAATGGTCATAAAGATGATCAACCGAACTCATGCTATTTTACCAAAACGATTGAAGAAACCAATTGTGACTTATGCCATGAATGACGCAAAAAATCCTCTTCAAAGGGAAAATCCTCAAAAGGGTGGCACAATTCCAAGAAAGAGGAACAATCAGAAGAAGATGAGTATGTGTCCAAGCCTAAGGTAACTTTGACTATGGGAGATTTCATGCCATCTACTTCTAAGCAACAGGCACCGCCCCATCAAACGGCACAGCCTAAATTGGCTAGTCAGGCAGAGTCTTCATCGGATGAAGAGTTGATTTTCGGTTATGTTAATATGATTCAATTAACAGATCCATATGCCAGTTGCAGTTTGGATTATGATGAGCCCGAATTCCCTATATAAAATAAAGGAATCAGATGAAGATATAGAGGCTCAGGATACAGGGGAAGACGTGGATCTTTCAAAATCCACTATTCCAATTCTACCCCTGTTATAAATGTGTACGCAGCAGAAACTCGTGGTAGATCCCTTCAGTGAGCCCAAAAAGAACATGAAAGTTCTTCTACCAATAGAAAATTCAGTCCTGGCACAGTTATTCTGGATGTCCGGTTGAAGGTTCCATCTACTTCCTCTCAATAAGTAAATGGATCTAATTTCTCTAATATTCGAAAACCAGGAATATTGCCAACTCTTATCCCGATACAAGATGCATCAACTTCCAAAGCATCTGCTTCCAAGGCACCTGCTAAACCACATGTTCTTGCTGGGAAACACAGACCTCTGGATCAAAAGTATGATATATTAAAACACCTGGCCCATGTACCGGCCAAGTTATCAATTCTGGATGCTTTGAACCTGTCAAAGGATCTTCGGGAGTCAGTCATCGAGGCTTTGTCAAGTCCTGAAGAGTTTGAAATTGAAATTACTGCAGGTGAAGTCTATCACGTAATGAATAATCCTATGGAATTCCGTGCAGTGATATCTTTTACTGATGAATATGAATAAGATGTCGTTCATGGACATATTAGACCTTTGTATTTATCTGTCAAGGTCAATAGAGTAGACGTTCTAAGATCTTTCATTGATAATGGTTCAGGAGTCAACCTCATGCCCATTCGTACACTTCAGCGATTGTGCCTCACATAATATGATTTATCTCCTTCTACCATTATGTTACAAGGATATGTTAAAAATTAACAAGAACCACTGGGTGAAGTTACACTCAGAACTCAGTTTGGGGATCTTGTATCCAATTCAGATTTCATGGTTGTTGATCAAGATTCAGCCTTCAACATCTTGCATGGAAGACCCTGGCTATATCAACATGCGGATATCCCTTCATCATACCATCAATGTCTAAAGTATTATTTTGATGGTCCAGTTGGGAAATTGTATGGTGATAAGGCCCCCTTCAAGACATGTGAGTCTCAATACATTGAGGCAGAATTCAACCACATCAAGGGAAAGGATAAATCCACAACAAGGGAGTTTACCAAAGTTAAGGCTCCGTATGGTTTGGAAAAGATTCCAGTAAATCCATTTGCGCATGATAGTATAGATTATGTGTTGCATATCAGTTAAATTAACAGGTTATAACCAAATCAAAATACTCTTATGTAAAGATCCATAATGTCAATTACGGCAATCGTGCCAGACTACATGGGAGAAATTGGTAACCCACCAAGCAGTGATGAGAGCGCAAATGGTGACATCTTCATTTCATCTGCTGAAATCCAACAAGTCTATATATCGCCAATCAGGCCAGAAGAAGTTATAGAATCTTCAGAGGTGAACGATGATGTCAATTATCAATCCATCATCTCCAATTTATTACCCATGGAAGACACTTCATCATCAATCGGGTCCGAAATGGAAGCTTATTCTTCAAGATGTTCAAATTTTAACATCTCTTCTGATCATGGAAATTTTGCTTAATCATCTACTATGAATGTTGAAATGGAAGAAATAAAACATGATAAAGAAGAAGAGTAAGTTCTCAGAGATGCTCCTCCATCATTTGAAAAGGGTATCTCTACCACCGTGGATGAACTCAATGAAATAAATCTGGGTACAAAAGAAGATCCAAACCCCACTTTAATCAGTGCAGCCATGAATCGTGAAGAGAAAGAGATGTATATTTCCTTTCTAACGAAAAATAGAGACATATTTTCTTGGAAATATACAAAAATTCCCCGGCTTGAACCTGATTTTTCTACTCATCATTTGGGTTTACCAGAAGAACATCAAGGATTTAAGCAAGTCGTAAGAAGAACACACCCAACATATGCTTCCAAAATTGAAGCCGAAGTGGATAAGATTATCAAATATAACTTTGTCAGAGAAGTTCAATATCCAAATTGGTTGGTTAATACTTTCCTTTTGAAGAAGAAGAATGAAAAAATTAGAGTTTTCATCGATTTCAGATATCATAATCGGCATTGTCCTATGGATGATTTCCCAGTTCTGATTACAAGAATTTTAATTGATGCAATAGCTGGCTTGGAAGAACATTCCTTCATGGATGGATATTCCAGATATAATCAAATCCGAATGGCTCTAAAAGATGAGGAATCCAAAACCTTCAGAGCCCCTCAGGGTGTGTTTTTCTACCGGGTAATGCCCTATGGCTTAATGAATGCAGGCGCAACATATTAGCGCGCCATGCATCATATCTTCAAACCCTTTTTAGGGAAGTTTGTTGAATGTTATGTGGATGATATGATGGTCAAATAAAAAATCTTTCTAATCACTTGGCTAATTTCGAAATCATATTCCGCAAACATTGACAACATAATTTGAAGATGAATCCCTTAAAATGTTCGTTTGGGGTAACCTCAGGAAAATTTCTCGGCTTTGTTTTAAACAATCGTGGTATTGAAGTCGATCCTGAGAAGAAAAAGTCAATCCTTGGTAAGTCACCTCTTAAAATTTTAAATAATTGAGATGACTGCAAAGACACTTAGCCTATATTTGGTGTTTCATCGCCAATTTGGCAGGAAAAAGTTTACCCTTCACCAAATTGATGAAGAAGGGAGTCACTTACCAGCGGACTGAATAATGTCAAGAAGCATTCGATATTCTCAAGAAATACCTCTTAAGGCCACCGATACTCATGCCACCTGTTGAAGGAAGACCACTTATCCTTTATGTGATAGCATTAGAGCGATCATTGGGTGCCTTTCTTGCTCAGAAGAATGATGTTGGGAAGGAAAATGGCCTCTACTACCTCATTCGGACTATGCTTGAATTATAAACCCGATATTCATGTATTGAGAAGTGCTGCCTGGCATTAATCTTTGTAGTTAGGAAGTTGAGACACTACCTACAACATCACGAGGTCTAATTGGTATCTCGCAATAAGCCGCTCAAATTCATCATTCATCGTCCAATGCTTACAGGACATCTGGCAAGGTGGGAAGTTATTTTGCAGCAATTCGACATTCAGTATGTGTCTCTAAAGGAAATAAAGGGCCAAGATCTGGCTGATTTCCTTGCTGAACACCCATCAGTGGAAGACACTTCTATAGATATTGAACTCCCTGATGCGGAAATATTGTCTATTCAATAAAGTCCCCATGCATGGGAAATGTATTTTTATGGTGCTTCCAGAAGTCCAACAGGGAGGAAAATGGAATATCCGAAATTCGACAAACTTGGATTAAGAATTGTGCTCATTTATCATGAAAAGGCATTGTTACATTATTTCTTTTTATTATGGGAGGGTGGTACCAATAAGGAAGCAGAATACCAAGCTCTCATCGCAGTCTTGGAATTGGTGCTTCATGCACAAGTGATAACTTAAAGGTGAAAGGAGATTCAGACCTGGTAATCAAACAAGTCAATGGGGATTATGACATCAGAAAAGAAGAATTAATCCCTTTGTATGATTACGTCAGAGAGTTAATGGAAGATTTACCTTAAGAACTGACATTTTCTTATGTTCTGAGATCACAAAATGCTCCAGCTGATGCACTGGCTAATATAGCCACAGCTCTGGAAAATCCTAATCGGGATAAGACAACCATCAGTATTGCCCACCGTCGTCCAATTTCACCTTATGTTCGATCCAGAATAGAGTAAATTATGAAATTAGTCCCATTTCTGAACCGTATGGTCTTACTACAGGATGGATGTCACCTATCAGGGAATACCTTCAAAATGGTACACTTTAACCTGATAGAGCCGAGATAGAACAAATCTGGCGACGTGTGGTAAATTTTACACTTTATAATAGCCCAGATCACCTAGAGAAAATTCTCTACAAACATGGTTTTGATGGAGTTCTCTTCAGATGCATTAATGGTTAAGAGACAATGGCTGTCATGAAAGAAGTGCATGCAGGAGTCTGTGGTTCCCACCAGTGTAGACGTAGATTGTCTGATCAGATTCGAAGGCTTGGATAATTTTGTCCTTCAATGATACAAGATTGTTTTGATTTCACAAAGAAGTGTCATTAATTCCATGTACGTGCCAATTTCATTCAAATACCTCCAGAGTTGCTTCATATAGATAAATACTCGTGGCCATTTTCCACATGGGGAATAGATGTGGTGGGAACTTACCCTTCAACTACGGCCAAGCAGTTTAAGTATATTCTTACTGCTACTGATTTATTTTCCAAATGGGTAGAGGCAGTACCTCTCAAGGAAGATAATTCTAAATTCATTGTTAGCTTCACCAAGTCTAACATCTTTACAAGATTTGGTTTCCCTCATACCATATTGACAGACAATGGCACCAACTTCTATTCATCTGAGGTGAAGAAGTTGTATCAGGAATAGAACATCAAATCCAATCATTCATCTCAGTATCATGCAGTGGACAATGGACAAATAGTATCTTTCAACAACACTCTTTCCAATATAATGAAAAAGATGGTTGATAAAGATATGAAGTCATGGTCTATTAAAATATTTCATGCTTTATGGGCTTATCGGACTACCACCCGCACTGCAATGCGGTCAGCACTATATTCACTGTTATATGGAACAGAATAAATCTTTCCTATTGAAGTTCAACTACCCTCTCTTAGAGTATCCATTTATGATCATTCATCTATAGATGAACAATCTAAAAAGCGATTGAATAAATCAGAACGGTTAGATGAGATAAGATTGTACACTTTGCACCACATGGAAGTCTATCTGAATCAAATAGCACGAGCTTTCATAAAAAAAGTTTGTCTTCATTCATTCAGTTAGGGAGAATTAGTATTAGTTCTCAGAACTCCAATGATACCAAGAAAGAAACCTCCCAAGCTTGAGCCAAAATGGGAAGGACCTTACTCAATACATAAGGTCTACTCCAATTGAGCTTATTCATTATTCTTGATGGATGGAGAACTCATCACTACTCCAACCAATGACATATTTTTGAAGAAGTATTTTGTATAAACACAAAATATATCATCAACGGTCCAGTATGACCTTAAACTACACCTTGGTCCAGTATGAACTTAAAATGCACCATGGTCTTGTATGACCCTAAACTACACCATTGTCCTGCATGACATTAAAACTTCTCATTACATCAATCAAGACGTTAAACTGCATAACCAATGGTCCATGCATACGACCTTAAACTATTATCACTTAGGTCCAACATGACGCTAAACTGTATCATCCCCTTTTCGTCCAACATGACGTTAAACTATGAAAAAAGTCCCTAATACGTCCAACATGACATTAAATGGTGTACTCTTTTTTCCTCACTACATGACATTAAACTGCACAGTTCCCCTTTTGTCCAAACATGACATTAAACTGAATTGTCCCCATCATCCTAACTACATGATTCTAAACTATATATAATGTCCTTTAATATGTCCTACATGGCGTTAAAATGTACTTTGTCCATGCTACATGACATTAAACTATGAAGCACCAATAGTCCTAACTACAAGACTTTAAACTGCATAGTCCCTTTTTATGTCCTATATGTCATTAAACTGTGCATCATTAGGGTTGTTTCTACCTCTTGTATCTCACACTGAGTATGACTCATGTTAGCTTAGAGAAATCATCAACCATAACACTCTCTCTGGGCTACTAACCATGTGTAATTCCCAACAATATTTTTTAGGTCGTTGTCCCCAAGGACACCCTCATCACTAATTCAATCTTTAATTGAACTATGAGGACTTTGATTCTTGCCTTCCAGGATAGGTATGTTGGAAACCTGCCAAGGTTCAAACCCAAAACCAATCTCTTCACATCGGTTCACCTCCATCTCATACGATGTTGATTCGTGAAACCGCCTCTAGAATCAATATCTTTACATTGGTTCACTTTTGTCCTTGCTATACGGCATTAAACTATGCAACACTTTTGTCCAGTATGACAATAAACTACAATATTCATTGATACCCTCACCTGAGAGGGAATCATTATTTACATTGGTTTTCAATCATGTTTCATTTCAAAGACTACATGGATATATGGCAATACCTGAACTTTTTATCTTAGGTTAAACCACTATTGCACTAATGTCCCCTATCACCCTTCACATGTACGAACCCAATCTATACTGAGGGTATTTCTAGAACTATGTGGGCTTGATTCCCATTCTTATGGGATATGTAGGAACATTCGAGTGTCCCTTGAATCCAGCCCCAAGTCCTTTGGGCCTAACCCCAAATTCCTCTTTCAGTCTCTTGGCTGAAAAGTCCCCATGAAAACACACACTGTGTATTTCTTACAATGGTCCATGCTCTATGACCCTAAACTAAGATCTCCAATCCTTTTGTCCCACAAAATGTTAAACTGTAGTTCAGGAACTACGTATGGATTGATTCCCATCCTTATGGGATATGTAGTGAAGTCCAACATTTCCAATCAGGACCCAGTCACTACATGATTATGGTTAGCATTGATCTGTGTATCTCTGCATACATTGGACAAAACCCATCTTTATGTGTCATAATCCTAACCTTAAAAATTTTCAGATCTTCATAACCCTTTTCTTGACTTCGAGTCACAAAAATGTCAAACTTATGAGAGTTCATTTTCCTGACTATGCAGTACGCGCCCTTATGCGGCCTTGCATAAACAGTCTCCAAAACAGATTTGTCAGAAAAAAGATACAATTATTTTACTATGCAGCCAATGCCCTAAGGTGGCCCTGCATAATTTAACCCCCTAACGGGTTTTTCGGATACTATTAACTTCATTCTTGGAAAGAAAGCCTCTTTTTACCTTATTTTTCGTAAATAACAATATGTAGGGATCCGCAAAAATATACATCCATAACATATTTGTCCCATATCCTTCTTCATGATCTGAATGTATTCAAGTTTATGGTTTATATTCTCCTTCCCTACATTTGGGTCAGACCTTCGTAGGAGTGATATTCATCATGTTCTTCGATAATCTAGTTTGAAAATATCTTCTACATATTCAAGTACCTATTTCCATACAACAAACTCTATACTTTGAAAAATTTGAATCTCCATAAACTTTCACTGGCTTTTTAGCACTAGGAAAGTAAATTTCTGAGAGTTCTTTTTCATGACTATGCAACACGTGCTCTTAGGTTTCCTTGCATAAGTAGTCTACATAATGGACCTATCAGCCAAAAGATGCAATTTATTTGACTATTCAGCCAATCCCATTAGGTGGCCCTGCATAATTCAACCCCCTAACTAGTTTGTTAAATAATGGCAACTTCATTCTTGGGAACTACTTCTTCTTATTCCTTTTAGATCATTTTCATATCATTCCTCAAATTCTATTATTCTTGACTCATAGTTTACATATTTTCACTCATACTTGAGTATGGAAATATGTTTTCTGATGAATTGTCAAGGAATTGAGTCAATTCTAATTCAATCGGTCAAATCTATTTCCACGTTAAACATTAGCCTATTTATGTCGGACGTGCATGACTTTAAACTGCCCACAAAAGAAAAGGGAACTCTAAATAAAAGTCATGTTCCAGTTCACTAAACATACATTTTGTATGATTTAGGTAATATTGAGAAATTAAGAGATTCAAAGATTGTAGGGTTATTTATAATAATCCTTGTAAATATCAAACTATCCTTACTAGGCCCATTGGCTTAGGTAAAATTTAAAGCAGGTAGTAGGAAAATATGTGCACAAGTGATTGAAGATGAAAGTATTCTCTCCATTGATGCACAAGAATGAGAAGGACATCCACAGATTGGAGTCTCTTATCTTTTTTTAGGATATTACAAAAGGCTGTCGACATAAGTCTTTACTTGATGAACCACATCCCGAGCATCATCAGCAGCCACTTGAAGCTCATGCACCCGACCAACTTCACTTTTTTCCGCCTGATAGAGTGCTTTCTTGTAATCCTCAATGGTCTTCATACCATTCGTTTGAACTCCCTCCAGTGAATTATTGAGTCGATCAAGTTCCCTAGTAACAGCATCTAACTGTTTCTGAAGGTGCATCTCTTGGATGCCTTTTTCTTTGATCTTATGCTTCAGCTCCTTCATCTTGGTAGCATAGTCAGCTCGGGATACCATAGCCTCAAATTCTCCGATGATGACTGACATTTTCAGCCTAGTCAGATCTTCGCGAAAATTTTTCTCATGCTCCCTCCTGAAGATGACTTGTTTCACCGTAGTATGGATCTCTTGGTATCCAAAACTGCCAAGTCCTAGCATGGCGAACTGGGATGAAAATCGAGGGATCTTCGATGATATCTCTTCTAAAGGCACCTTAGATATGATTTTCTATATGTTGTTCCATGACTTGCGTCATGAAAAGCTGAGCACCTTAATCACCTCTGGGTCTGATTCAACATCATCATCACAGGGGGGCAAGTAATCTGGGATTAATGCACTAAAAGAAATGCCATGTTCTGCTTCTTCCCCCCTGACCCTGGTTGCTTCACCTTCTACTACTGTTTGGGTGGATGTTGAGACCTCACCTCCAGTTCTATCCATTGAAGTTGATATCCCTTTTTGATCAATTAAAAGTATGGTTAGTTTCAAAGAATAATGGAAGTTTTCTGTCTATCTTGAAAACTCAATCCAATCATTACCTAACAGTAGACCAGAATAATTAGAAGACTCCTCCCCATCGTTCCTAGTTTAGACGGGATATTAAAGATGGGTCTCATGAGGGTTTACTGGGTTTAGATCCACTTGAGCTAATGTTTCAGCAATGGTAGGATTGACATCAATTTCCACAAAATCTTCAGGCATTTCCAGTTCAGCAGCTTCTATGGATGGAACTGCATATTATTTTCTGTCATGATTAGAAGTGTAAATTATAATAAAATATACTGGGCGAAGGATAACACTCACACCCAAGGTCTTCTAAATCACATGATAACTTAGCATGATCATAGAATTCTTCGAAAGACATGCCACAATTCATCATTTCATCCAATGATATTTCAGAATCCTGGTTAGTCTCACCGATGGGAGAATTTGATGTGTCCTCTTGGCGACCCTCATTCTACGACCCATGACCCTGGACAACTTCTTCATGAAGGACAGCAGATTCAGTTGCTGCGGCTGCCAATGATTCTGGTGCAGGTTCTTCTCTACTTATAGCAGCATCAGGAGTAGTACTGGGAATAGATGTTGGGTCTTTTTTAGAAGCAGCCAAGTCAGCCTGAATTTGCTTTTATTCCAGAGCACCCTCCATGGTCCTTAACGTAGGATCAGTCCCTTAACTCAGAGGAGAAATTGAAGATGCCCCTACAATCCCAAGAAAAGTGAGCAATTTTTTTCATGGTTTAAAAATTCATGATTATCTGAAGCACTTACCACTACTTATAAAGTGTTTAGCAGTGGACTTCCTCCTTATTCATCTTTGTCCTTTTGGATTTTTAGGGGTATCAGTAGTCACCATTATTGGAACTTGAATTGGTGAATGGAAGACTATGTCCAATTCCTCATTCATGGCCTGCTGTCATGGAGATATCTTGCCCGGTTCATGAGGAGAATCAGCAGCAGCCCGATGGCAGTACCACCAGCGCTATACTGTGGCGAAGGAACCTCACTTCCTTTCTTTGAAAGATGAAATATGTAGAAAATAACTTCCTTAAGTAACAAATATTCGAATGGAATCAAGTTGCAAAGAAAAAAAGGAATGAAAACATACATCTTCAAGAGCCACATAATCATGCCACTCCTCATCTCCAGAACCACCAGCCCCCTCAGTGGCGCCACGATAAATCATTTCTTTCACCCGCCTGGTGACAGGAACGAACTCATCAGTGGTATATATGAAAATTTCAAGCTCTCTGTTGTAAGTCCTCACTTCATTAGGGTTATCCTCGTATTGGATATCTGTAGAATCCTGAAGACATCCCATTCCTTGAAGATGTAGTCCCTCGAACAAATCTAGCCTGGCGGTCTCAGTACCATAGTATAAATCCTGCCATGTTTGGACAGCCTCTGGTCTTAGATATGAAGGCTGCGAGGAGGTCCTACAATCTTTGATTTCAGTTTCTTCCCAGCTCCTACAAATACAGATATATAATAAGAAAATAAGACTTATTTCATTGTAATGTAGTATTGATTAAAGTACCCCAATGAAATAACTCACCAGGATTTGATGGAGTGGGTATTTTGATTCTGACCAGAGGATTATATCGGGCATGAGGCCGCTTTGACACTTGTTGTGCCTCATCATCCCCATCATGGGAATGCGTTGAATCATTCCTTGAGGAGGAATCTGGTGAATCCGTTTCAGGTGGGGAAGCATCAACTTCACGAGGAAGGGTTTCTTTATCTACAGTCCTCTTCCGTTTCTGCACCTGATAAACTGGGTGATTCAGCACCCCTTTGGGGTATGATGCAATCTAGTGCTCGACATAACATTTATTCAGGTTATGTGCTGGTTTTTCAACTGGTAGATCAAATACTACCCCAGACTTCTCCCTTGATATTAGCAACCACAATTTCTGAGAAAACATCGGATGTTGCTCTAACCTGACATGTACTGGGGGAGATACAACAATCTATTGCAGACACTTGAATTGATGCGCAAATCTATATGGATCATATACCTCACATATAATTTATCCATCAATCCTAGAAACTAGCACACCATCTCTACAATCTAGCATGTATCCCCTAAAATCCAAATAGGTTGTTCCATCATCAACAAACCACCCGGTTGGCGGATTTCCATAGGGAACGAAGTTGAATTCCTTAAACATGCTCAGCCTCACTTTCGTTTTATATGCATTAATATCTAATGGAGCAACTCCAAAGAATTCTTGCACTGACGGCCTGAAATAACTTCCATGATTTTTGTAATCCATTCTATACATTGTAAGTCCTGAAGTGAGTGGCAATCCATCCCCATAAAACTTGGAATGGTCCGACTATTATTATAGGATATTTATCCATAAATACATGAAGTAAAATCCTGTGAATATTTTTTTAAAATGGGGGTAGCCAACCCAACCATTTTTCACTCACCCAACTTTTCCACAATCACAAAGGTCCCTGGCCTGATGCCTCCCTTCGAATCCCTGACTGGAAAGAGATAAATGCTGATCCACAAAGCCAAGAAACTCTCCAAACGAGTCTTCTATGGGATCCTTTAATTCACCTCATATCCCCATTTCTCAAACTCTCATGCTTCTAGAGTTGGCTAGAATGTGCCAGGAGCACCCCTCTTCTCAGGTTTTGTGTAGGTGGTAGGACATTTGGGCCTGTTATCCATGGATTTTTTTCATGGATCTTTTCTCCTTCAGCTCCTTCTCCTTTGGCTCCTTCTCTTTATTCTCAATAAGAAATATATTCATCCACTCCTCTGGATGAATATCCTTTCTAGAATGAGTTAATGAGGTCTCTGATCTCTTGATCCTGTGGAAGATTTTAAATTATTCCCAATCTAAATCAGGAGTCTTCTCTGAATCATTCCAAGTAACCTTGGGAGGAATGAATTAATCATACATATCGCCCAAAATTGGAGCCCCTGAGATCTTGTGGACATCCCACAGACTGATGCCTACTTCTCTATGAGTCAGATGGAAAGAATTAGTTTATGGGTTCCAGTGGCTGAGTATCTCAGGCACGAAGTTATCATGTCTATAAACATATGTTTTCCCAACCCAAACAACTTCGAATATCACCACTCCTTTCAGATCCTTGACAAACTCTGCACAGGTTTGTTGCACCCAGTATGCCCACATCCAAGTTGGCTTCACACCTACCCCTGGACGGAAGTACCAACTTTTCATCCAGCCTTTGGATTGATCCATCTGAGCATTTCGAATGATTGAAGGATGACAATGTGGTTGCAGCATAGGCCTATGAGGTTTCAGATCTGGCATACAAGGGCTATGATGCATCATGTGGGCCTTCTGCACTGTTCCAGCACTTAGAAATACACCTCCACACGAGATATTTGCTGAAGAAAAGTTGGTATAATTTTGAAACCCCATAAATTGGAGATATTTCTTTGCTTCTTGAATAGTAACTTCTCGCAAATGACCATATCCATACAAAGGCAAATAAATTCTTTGGGGGAAGTCGCGATGATATTTCTTCAGATAATTATCCAAATATGAAAGAGTGATACTTTTGACGTTATAATAATCGTGGCCAATGATGTTCATCATATCATCAAACCGCTTACTAGCCAGTTCATCAGCTATTCTGGTTCTAAGAGCCATGGATTCTGTACAAAAGTAGAATAAATCAACTTTTATGTATGTTGATTTTTCATAAAAATTTGTGAAGGAATATCAGAAAAATGGAAAAGGCATTAAGGCGCGCAAGTATGGATGTGTCACGCAAGTGTTAATGTGCCACGCATGGTTTTGGGACGCAAGTATCACCACACAAGTCCTATTACCTTGACAACAGCGCGACAACGAAGAAACAGTGGAAAACGAGCAACTTACGTGGCGAAGGGGACCTGCGTGGTGAGAGCTTGAAAATCAGGAAATTAGACGCTATGCGCGGCAAATGATCACATATTTATAGGCCAGGCTGCCCACCTGCGCACCTACAGCTAGCGTGCTCTATCCAGGGCACTCCAGCCCTGCGCGACCCGCACTTACGCGACTCGCACCTTCGCGCCTCTTTCCCTTTGGTTTTCTTCTTTTCCTCAAAGTCACATCCTTATTCTTTCGGATCCAAATCTGAGGGGAGAATTTTGTTGACGCTCCTTTTGTCACATTGACTAAAATAATGGAAAGGGAAATTACTGAGGACATATTGATTCATCCATTAAAGAAAACATTAAAAATCGAAAAAGGCATGAACAAAGCTTCAAATGCACAAGGGTCACGCAAGTTCCCTCACTATTGTGCAAGTATACCGGCGCGCCGCCTAATGGTCATGCATGTGACTTGCGTGACCTATGTGATAACTGGACTGGGTCTTCTCCAGCCTATAAATAGACCATGTAGGCCCCCCATTTCGGGGGGAATTTTTTTTCAATAATTTATATATAGAGCTCTGAATTCCCAAGTCTCTTCTTCAGGTATTCCGAACACTTATAAGGTAATTATTTACCTAGAAGGGAAGGTCTAAATAATGGGAGTAAGGTATAAGTGTTAGAATTCACTAACACTTGCGTGCCTAAGGTGTTTTACCCTCAAGAGAAATGAACATACTTGCGTGCCACCCTACTTCTTCACCAAAACTTGTGTGCCTCTCTTCTAGAAGTACCTCTGGATTATTCTAAAGGCATTGGTCATGGATATCCCACGTATTACAATGCTGGTTTACAATCACGCAAGTACCCATGTGCTGCACAGATATACCTACGCGACCAGGACTTGCACACCCACGCAGTACCTACACGCCTTCCAGGACTTGTGCGCCCCTGAATTTTTGGGTGCCCTTCTTTCCCATTTCACCCCTATTATGCCATTCCACCTCTCCTATTCAAGATTAAATCTTCAAGACACTCTTTAAATCCATTTAAGGTAGTTTTTCTTGATTTTACTTCCTTATCTGAAAGGAACTACGTGGAATATTTCTCCAAACCTAGTGATTTACACTTCATTATGTCACTAAATATTGATATTTCATTCATTAAACCTCATCCTTTAATATGAGAGAACCCCTTAACCTGGGCCTCCTTTTTAGGAGTAATCCCCAGTCTCAAATATGGGCTTCCTTTTTAGGAATATGCCCCAATCATAATTCCCATTTTGGGAATCCTCCTTAAGAGTAAGCCCCAAGTCCCCTAGTCTGGGAATCCTCCTTAGGAGTAAGCCCCAACCATAATTCTCTTAACATGGGATTCCTTTTTCAGGAGTAAGCGCCAGTCTCATTACCTAGGCTTCCTTTTCAGAAGTAAGCCCCAGTCTCAAATATGGGCATCCTCCCTAGGAGTAAGCCCCATGTCCCTTAATTTTTCAAGTCCCTTAACCTGGGCCTTCTTCTTAGGAGTAATCCCCAGCCTTAATCTCATTTAACCACTCCTAGTTTACTTTTTTGATCTAGGTCTCCTTCTTAGGAGTAAACCCAATCATAAGTCCCCTCCTAATTTGGGCCTCCTTTTCAGGAGTAAGCCCCAAATTAGAGTATCCAAATATCCATAATGTACATATACCTTTATGGACCCTGTTCCTGGATTTCTTCCCTGAATTAAATCCTAATATTCATCTATTTGGGAAGTCATACATACATAAGCCCTACATCATTTCTTATGATTTCATCATTCATGGGACAACTGTCTGGTTTTACCAATACATTTGGTTTCTCACACTAAGCATGACTCATGTGAGCTTAGAGTATAAAAGTAATTATGAAATCTTTCTTTGAGCCATCAATCATAAACAACATATTCCCTTACTCGAACTATGTGGGTTCTGATTCCTTTTCCTAAAAAAAGGATACGTAGGTAGCCCATCTGCGGGTACGATCCCAACTCTGAAATAATCCATGTCCTTCTGAATGACAATAATCTTAAAGTGCCCCACTGAGTGGCTTTAAAACTAGTATGGTCGTCATAATGACCAAGATACGTTTATGTATTAAAGGATACCATTGACTAAGAATATCTAAGTAAATATAGATGATTCTCTATCAATGAAGAACCTCGAATACATATAAAAGATACTCTAAATTTTCTACATATCAATCATTGATTGTCAGATCTAAAGGAAAACTTATTTTATATTGGTAATGTAATAAGGATTCACGAACATAACATAAATCTATAAAAAGAGTCCCAGAGTAACAATAATTCCCCTCAAAAAGGTGTGGTGAGTCCGACCTCTCATCCTCTTGACCAATGAAAACTCCTAAGCCTCATCAGTACACAACTAATGAGTGCCTACCTTTTTAAAGTAAATTCAAATGGATATTGAATCATTGGATGTTTCTGGTTCTACGAACAAACCCATTAGAGACCGTTTGGAATGTTTGAACCTTAAACCGATGAGGACATTCCCAATTCTAGATGTAAACAACTGTGTTTCCTTGTATTTTTCCAATTTCATTTTTAATTAAGTTATAAAACATATGTACATTGAATTTTGAAAATTGGATGACATATTGGTATTCATAAGGTCATAAATTTATTAAATATGAACCATTTATTGTTTTCCAATATTAAATTGTAATCATAGTAAATGTTGTTACCCTGGTAATGGTTAAATTGAGTAATTTAGGTCAAAAATAAAATGATAGGGACAATAAAATAAACCTAACAAATGTAAAAAATTTATTATATGAATATAATTATACCCTTAACATCTAAGTATATAAATTATGTTTTTAATATATATTTTTCAGTAAAAATAACCTATATAGTCTTTGAATCTATTCAACTCACAAAATGTCACTTTATTTCTCCTAAATATCTCGTATATGTCCACATGGGAACAGGGGTAGGATTTGAACGAATACAAATCCTTGTTTTTTACTTAATAAATTTATTTTCATGTTATTAATCTGTTTTTTACTTTTGGGGCCACTTGGATGAGATTTTTATGTTTATAGTATTTTATTTAAGGAAAATTTAAAGATGTCATATTAATAATATTAATACATATAAATTTTTCAATATTGTGTTATCTAGAATATAACTTAGACTATAAATAGACTTTTACAATATGAAATATATATCTAACTAATGGTAATTTATTAATAATTTTTAGTTATTATATTATTACCATAAATAATTACACAACGATGATGCATCAATTAATTTATTAATATAAATATAAAATAAAGGATCTTATAAATATGAAAATAAAATTAATTTGATATACTTAATTCCATATACAAATTTTATTGAATACCATGAAATGTGTGAGATATAATAAAAATATTTAGCTCAAATAAATATTTTTTATTTAATATTTTTAAAATACAATGTAATGAGTAGTATCAAATTTGACATTAATGATATTTAAAAATAATTAATATTATATTATATGATATAAAATTTAGAAAAATGTTAAATTTTCTAAAATATTAGGATAATATTTAATATTTCACAGGTGATCCATTTATGGGTCTTTTCTAATATTATTGTAATAATATTGACCCTAAAGGATTAGAATCATTGTTGACATGGTAAAAGTTAAAGGGTTAAACATTGGTTAAAAATGATAAGGGTAAAAATGTGAGCTAAACATATATAAAAATTATTATATGGGATTATTTAGACCCATTATAATCATATATTCCAAATGAAGAAATATTGATCCATTTTAAGTGGAAGTAAAATTTATATTAATTTAATATTTTTTGAGTTTCTAAAAGTTCCCCTCACCTAAATTATAAAATGAAACATCCTCCCTCACTTCATCACATCACATGGAGAGTTCTACCATGACCAAACCCTCAAAATATATATTATTTACATTCCTATACAAACTCTAGAGGCATTTATGTAAGAACCCGGATCATCATTTCACGTAAGATTTTCCTTTTTCTGGAGTTTTAGAGAAAAATGGAGTTTCTAGAAATTTTGGATGTACATGCTGTGTACTTTCTGAGTACGCGTCGTGTACTCTCCTCCCGCGCAAAGCCATTTTCTTGCTGTGTCCGGGCCACACACACTGTGTGTAGGGGTGACATGGAGGCTGATATTGGCGGATTACGGAATAACCCACTACACTTCATGTACTTTAAAAGTACACACCGTGTAATTTGTTTTTTATTTCATTAATTGGGCTGGGGTCGCACCTAATGCTCATAAACGTCTTCTTCATTGCCTAGTTCCATCCAGAGAATCTGAGGAGGCCGATTCATCTCTAAGCCACTGATCTGTCAATGGTTGTCGGAATCAAGCTCTGTCGATTGCAGAAGAATGACAGCAGTGAGTTCTTGGTTCTTCTTTGGCCTTGTTTCCAGATTCTACCTCTTGTGTGAGTTATCTGAGGTTGAAACTTTTAGATATTTTTTCAGATCTACTCGGTTCGAGGCCGATTCATGGGCCGAGTCTCATGTATATCGATCTTCGAGGATCGAGGTAGGTGGTTTGTGGCCCTATGTCGATGTTCTTTGAGTTTTGGTTGGAAAAGTGCCAGATAACCATGAATCGAGTATCCCAGGATTAGGATATTGATCCTATTGTTTATTTTCCCTAAATTTCTTGTTATCTTATGATTAACTGCTGCTAATATATGCTTAGTTTCATGCTTGAGGATCACCCCATGGGTGGTTTCTCCCTATTTGGATGTTTGTCACTGTTCAGCACTGTTTTCCTATGAGGCAAACCCTATTACAATTACTAGTTTACTTGTTATAACTGTTTTCATGTGTAGCATACTGTTTAAATGCTCTAGATGCATGGTAGCTTTTATCCAAGTAGTTGTTGAACATACATAGGGCTGCTGACAGTCAATTACGCACGACCGAACTGCTTAGGGATGTGAGAACCTGGTGTGGGAGATCAAATAGGGAATAGATGATTAAGTGCTTCCCTAGAGGTTCTATTGGTTTTAGTTTCGTACGCAGGACTAATGGGAAAAGGACTTTGTGCTTCCCAAGAGTGTTCTTAGTTTACACATGCATCGAGACCACATGAGGAATTATACGTAAGTGCTTCATCAAAGTTTCTATAGCTATCATTGCAAGATCATAGGGGAATTTATGTGAGAGCTTCCCAGAGTGTATGTGCCTTGTTCGATTACTGGACTATAGGGTCTGCTAGTTTGAGCCACCCAGAGAGTCAGTGTAGATTTTGATGGGTGGTTGTGACGATTCCACCAAGCCCAAGAGCAAGCTTGGGGTTTTTCACTACTCGTGTTTAGGTACTCTTTTGAGATACCTTCTGTGTTACTTTCTTTACCTTGGAATTGAAATAATTTCTAGTTTTTCCTAGTTGTTTAATTAAATGAATTTGAATGGTAATTGGTCGGATTATTTACTGGTGTACTCTTAGTCCATTACTATATTTATTTCCCTTTACTTTTTCTATGTTACTCACTGAAAGTAGGGAAAATTCATGTGGTGGTTGCCTATTGGGATTATTCTCACACCCTGTTTTGGTCCTACCTTTTGACCCAAACAGATTATATGGTTGCGGGTGTAGATAGGGATTCTGTCCCTTCTACCTTAGGTACTTGATAGCAGGTTAGAGTTGGAGAGCATGGGACTGGTCTTTGGATCACGATGCTGCTGGAGTTTCTATTTATGTATAGTACTTTGGTTTCAGTTGTATTTCAGCACAGTTTTTTGTTTACTGCTTTTCGTATATACAAGTACCATTCTGCATCATTATTTTATCAGACATTGTTTCTACTTTTAGTTCAGTTGTTGTATGCTGTTTACTGCTTCCTCTATTGATTATGTTCATTCTTCCATTGCATACTTTACCAAATGGGTGCATAGTTTCCCCACTGACTCGCAAAGGCCCTTGCTTCTAGTTGGCAGCCTCTGGCGTTTGGGGAAACACGCTTGAGGTAATGTGGAGAATCATGTAAGGGGCACCAGTTTTGTGGATCCAGATTCGGGTCATTAAAAAGTTGTATCAGAGGAGTTTTCTGCTTTTCTATTTCCTTACTGTTTTGGGACAATAAACATGGATATGAAGAAATGGGTTGTTAGTACTTAACTGTGCCCGACAGTAATTAACCCGTGTACAGGTAAAAGCTATATTACCTCGTAATTGCAATTTTCAGTTTTTGAAAGTGTTACAGTTTATTATATTTCACCATTGGGTGATTCACCTATTTTGTGCTATTATAATTTATATGATTGTGGTTCTGTTTTGTTGCAAACCGATGAGATGTGGGTGTTCCATCTCTTGCATCATATAGGCACTGGGTAGGAAATCACATGTCATGCATTTTACCATGCCATCTAGGGTGCATTATAATTTCATGCTGTTGTGATAGATGCCGTGATAAATTATGCATGATGTTGTGATAGTTGTTGTGACAGACATACGTTTTATGCTATTTTAATTGATGAATGCATTGTTATGATTCCAAGATTTGATTCGCGGGGATTATGGCCCCCCATGGATTGGAATTTGGCACATAGAATTTTGTTTTTTCAGTGTTTCTGGCATTCGGTGCAGTATTTGAGCTACTGGCCGGAAAAACACAGAATACACGGTGTGTGCTTTTAACACATGCGTGTTGTTTTTAAATTGTGTTACTGACTATGTGAACAAAAACATGGGGTGTCAGAGAGTCTTTGGGGACACGCCGTGTACCATAAGTACACGTTGTGTGGTAGTCAACCGTGTACTCGGCTGTGTAACTAACAACACAGGTCAGGGAAAACCGTGTAGTATACGCCGTGTGTTATAAGAACACACCGTTTAGTTTTTTCTGGGTACCTAGCCATGTCACTAATAACACGGGTCGGGGAAACTCTTGTATTACACGATGTTTGTTATAAGAACACACAATGTAGTTTTCTTCTGGGAACCCAGTCGTGTCACGAACAACACGAGTTGGTGTTATCTATTCTTATTCATGGCGTGTTTGTTCAGAACACGTTGTGTAGGGGTCATCCATGTAGTCTGTTGTGTAACCGCTACACGGGTCACCGAAACCTGTTTGGTATACACCGTGTCTTTAGTGAACACGCTGTGTAGTTTAGAATTTGGAGGACCATGTAGGATAGCCATGTAAAGAGACTCCGGATGGGGAGTGGAGTTTATGTACACGTCGTGTGTTGGGACAACACGCCATGTAGTCTGGGATGTTACATGACCAGTGGTGGAAGAAGTACACACCCATGTGAATGGCTTTAAAAAAAACATCGTGTAGTTTAAATACATGAAGTGTAGTTGTGTTTTGCGAACTTAAGTGTTTATCTCTCATGTTCTTATTTTGTACTCTTTTGTTTTATGTCCTGGTTAATCTTAAATTTGAGGTTTGATTTTGACCTTTTAGGGGTATGGCACCAAGACGTCCTCCCATTCCACGTCAAGAACCAGGCTGTGACCGTACGCCTAATACGGCAGAACAGAGACTACTAGAAGTTCCGTCGATCATTCCGGACATGGAACCTATAGTTATTCCAGACACTGGAGCTGATGCACTGTACAGAGAGGGTTTCATGAGGTTCATTCAGACCTTCCAGGGAGCTCCGCATCCTACCCCGTTTATGGCAGATCTGAAACGAGTCTTCCAGTAGCAGCATCCTCCCACATTCACCGGGGATGTAGGACCTCAGGCTGGAGTGTCATGGCTAGATACTATACTTTCCATCTTCGAGCATCTACATACACCCTCAGACAAAAGGGTGATGCTCGCGACCTACATGCTGTGAGATTCTGCCATGAGGTGGTGAGATGTAGTCTCACTGGCAGGGCGCCAGCGGACTATGGCTCGAGATGAATTTCAACGTACGTTCTATGACTACTTTTATCTGGTGACACTGAGGGCCGGCAGAGCCAGAGAGGTCATGAAATTCCTATAGAGAAATCTTTCGGTTATGGAGTATTTCTCCTATTTCACTATGTTAAAACATTTCACTACCGTTCTGGGAAATGAAGAGCTGTTTTTGGAAAGGAAGTTTGAGGAAGGCCTTAAGCCAGAGATCAGATCACAGGTGAACATCTTCCAATTGACTTATATTACCCTAATATTCAACCAGGCGCTGATCACTGAATAGAATCTGAGGGAGATTGGAGCTGTTGACCAGGGTGGTTCAACATCCAAGACTGATTCATTTCATACTGACAGCAGGAAGCGCCACCGAGAGTCTCCTCGAGGTGAATTAAGGAAGTGAGGTATTTCTTCTGGAAGACGAGATATTCCTTCTGGAAACCAGGTGGTGTGCTATCAGTGTAGGAAGAGCGGGAATAAGTAGCCTCAGTGCCCGAGAGATCCAGTGGAGTGCCGAGCTTGCGGCAAGATGGGTCATCTGCAGCGTTTTGGTAGGGTTCTTCTTCTAGCATCTAGTGAAGGAGGATAATTTTATACTCCTCATACAGGGGCAGGATTAGAAATTCTACAGCAGACTGGGGGCTGGAGTTCTTTAGGTCGGTCTGGCTAGGGTAGAGGTTGCGGAAGCGGTGGTCAGGCTTAGGGAGGATCAGCTCAGGGATATCAAGCGGCTATACAGGGCTACGGTACTGGCTAGACATTTTCTCTAGAGAATATTCATCAAGAGTAGGATCCTGGACCTTCCACAGTTCAAGGTATGGTCTTAGTAGCCTCAGTTTTATCCTCTGCACTTTTTGATACCAGAGCTTCTCATTGAATTATTTTTGTGCAAACTGTTGAGAGCCTTAGACTTACTGTCTTTACTTATGAGGATATGTTAGCAGTAGACACTTCTTTGGGACATAGAACTACTACTGTGCGTTAGTGCAAGGAGTGCCCCCTTGAGGTTGGTGGGTGTCACTTATTGTGGGATCTTTATGTCCTTGAGTTAACGGGATATGATTTCATTCTCATAATGGACTGTCTGTTTCATTTTCAGGCCTTTTTCAATTTTATCACCGCATGGTGGGTTTCATGTCACCATAGGGAGGGTACTTTCTTCACAATGGTGAATTGGATTTCCAGGAAAGTAGATCTAGACTAGAGCATCATGGGTTGGGCAGTGTTATAGCCCAGATTGATAGATTATATCTGGATGATCGGGGGACTTCTCAGATGGACTTCCCTCCGGTAGTTGACCATTTTCCGAATGTCCTTCCATAAGTCTTTTCAGTTTTTCCTCTGGAGAGTGAGGTAGACATATCTATTGAGCTTGTTCCAGGAGCAGCACTGGTATCCATACCTCCATATAGGATGGCTACGCCTGAGTTGATAGAACTCAAGAAGAAGTTGTCGGAGTTGCAGGAGAATGGTTTTATCGACCCATTACTTCTCCTTGGGGTTCTCCTTTGTTTTTTTTGAAGAAGGCGGATGATACCATACGACATTGTGTGGACTATAGAAATCTTAACCATTTGATGGTGAAGAACCAATATCCATACCTGAGGATTGATGATCTTTTTTATCAGCTTCGAGGAGCCAGGGTATTCTCGAAGATAGACTTGAGATCCGTCTATCATTAGTTGCAGGTTAGACCATATGATATACCTCTCACAACATTCCGAAGCAGGTATGGTCTGTACGAGTGTCTAGTTATGCCGTTCGGTCTCACAAACATGCCGGTAGTTTTCATGGTGCAGCTGAACAGAGTTTTTAATCCTTACTTGGAATCTTTCGTCGTTGTCTTTGTGGACGATATATTGGTGTACTCTCACACTTGACACGACCATGATACCCATCATGAGATCATATTCAGTACTCTGAGAGAGCATCATTTATATGCTAAGCTCTCAAAGTGGCACTTCTGGATGGACGAGATTCACTTCCTGGGCCATGTCATATCAGAGAAAAGAGTATAAGTACACCCAGAGAAGGTGAGATAAGTAGTTACCTGGGATTATCCTAAGAATGTATTTAAGGTATGGAGTTTCTTGGGACTGGATGGTTAATACAGGTGGTTTATACAGGACTTCTTACTCATAGAATTGTTGTTGACGTTCTTGACTAAGAAGGGTGTAAAGTAAGTTTGGTCTGAAGCATGCGATTCAGCCTTCCAGGAGCTGAAGGGGATATTGACTTCAGCACTGATTCTAGTTCATCTAGAGCAAGGAAACAGTTATACAGTTTTCCTTGATGCATCTGGCATCAGGCTTGGAGCAGTGCATATGCAGGAGGATCGTGTTTTTGTGTAATGATCTCGGCAGTTGAGGCCCCATGAGAAGAACTATCCCACGCATGACCTAGAGATGGCTACAGTTGTTCATGCTTTGTGTTATTGGAGGAACTATCTCATGGGAGAGCATTTTGTGGTATATACTGACCACAAGAGCCTCAGGTATATATTCACGCAGTGTGACTTGAATCTGAGACAACAGATTTGGGCCGAGAACCAATAGTCTTTCGAATTCGTGCTTGCTTATACGCCTAGGAAAGGCAATGTTGTGGCTGATGCACTGAGCAGGAGGACTCAGTTGCAGGCAGTTTTGGAGGCCAACAGAAAGTGGAAGCTTATGGCTCTATTCATTGAGATGCATTTGGAGGTGCAAGATAGACAGGGAACTACAGTTCTTTCTTCTGTAGCTGTTACCTCTAATCATTAAGATCGAGTTCGAATGAGGCAGCTATCAGACCCAGAAGGCCTAGTCCTACGGGAGGGTGTGTCAGATGGTGACCCTACTCCAGGGTGGACAGTGTGAGATGATGAGGTGATACATTTTCATGGACACATATGGGTTTCAACGGACATACGTGAGGATCTGATGAGGTAGTTTCATGCTTCAACTTGGGCAGTTCATCCTGGTGTCACCAAGATTTACCGAGACATACACCATCAGTATTGGTGGCCAGGTATGAAGAAGGATGTGGCTGGGTTTGTCATGATATTTTCGACTTGTCAACAGGTGAAAGTAGAGCATCAGCGACCAGTAGGGCTTTTACAGCAGTTACCCATTCCTGAGTGGAAATGTAATGATGTCGCGATGGACTTCTTGATAGGGTTACTGAGATCTCCCCGATGAAATGATGCAGTTTGTGTTGTAGTGGATAGGCTCACGAAGGTTTCACACTTCTTGCTGATCAAGTAGACCTTCAGTGGTGATGAGCTAGGACGGTTGTACATCCGAGAGATTATAAGTCTGTATGGAGTTCCACACTCCATTGTTTTAGACAGGGTTACACATTTTACTTCGCACTTCTGGAAGGGTCTACAAAGGGCTTTGGGTACACAGGTACTTTTGATTACAACATACCATCCCCAGACTGATGGCCAGTCCGAGTGTACAATCTAGGTGCTTGAGGATATGCTCCGAGCTTGCATTCTAGACAGTGGTGGTACTTGGGAGAATCATATCCCTCTGATGGAGTTCGCCTTCAACAACAGTTTTCAGGTGACTATTCAGATGGAACCTTACGAGGCTTTGTACGGAAGGCTATTTCGACCTCCCTTATGCTGGATGGAGGTAGGAGATGCATCTTTTCAGGGACATCATCCTTTTCAAGAGACCACATGGCAGGTGGAATTTATTTAGAAGAGGATGGCTACTATATAGTCTCAGCAAAAATCTTATGCTAATTAGCAAAGACGACCTCTAGAGTTTAAGGTCAGAGATTAGGTTTTCCTGCGTGTTACCCCGAGGATGGGACATAAGAGGATTATGAGACAGGGGAAACTCTCACCGAGATACGTCGGGCGGTTTGAGATTCTGGAGAAAGTCGGGATGGTTGCTTACAGGTTGCAGTTACCTCAGAGGTGCCAGTCTATGCACGACATCTTTCATGTTTTTCAGCATTGAAGGTATTTCTCAGACCTATCTCATGTTTTTCAACCCAAGGAGGTTGATTTGGAGTAGGATGAATCTTTCTAGGAGCATCCTATCAGGATTGTTCATCGTAGTGCAAAGGTACTCTCTGGCTGGTATGTTCCTCTAGTACGGATGCTATGGAAACACGACCGTATACAGGATGAGACTTGGGAGAGGGAGGCTAATATGCGATCACAGTGGCCAAAGTTGTTGGAGGTTACTTCATCTACGACTCGTTAGGGAAATTCTCAGATGAATTTCTTTATGTGGGGAAGTTTTTAAGAAACCAGATCTTCGTTTCAGTTATGTTCTTCCATTTTCTGGAGTTTTAGAGAAAAATGGAGTTTCTGAAAATTTTAGAAGTACACGCCATGTACTTTCTAAGTACGCGTCGTGTACTCTCCGCCCACTCGATGTCTTGTACTGGCCATGTCCGGGCCACACACACGGTGTGTAGGGGTGACATGGAGGACAATTTTGGAGGAGTACGGAAAAACCCACTACACGCCATGTACTTTAAAAGTACACGTTGTGTACTTTCTTTTTTATTTAATTCATTAGACCGGGGTCACACCTAATGATCATAAACATCTTCTTCTCCGCCTAATTCTGACCAGAGTGTTCGAGGAGGGCGATTCTTCTCCGAGCCACCGATCCTTTACCGGTTGTCCGAATCAAACTCCGTCAATTGCAGAAGAATCGCAACAGTGAGTTCTTGGTTCTTCTTTGGCCTTGTTTCCTGAATCTTCCACTCGTGTGAGTTCTCTGAGGCTGAACTTTTTATTGTTTTTTGCAGATATACACCGTTATAGGCCGATTCACAGGACGAGGTTCATGTATGTCAATCTTCAAGGATCAAGGTAGGTGGTTTGTTGCCCTACGTCGATGTTTTTTGAGTTTTGGTTGCAAAAGTGTCGGATACCCATATATCAGGTATCTCGGGTTTAGGAATTTGATCATATTGTTTATTTTCCCTATATTTCTTGTTATCTTATGATTAATTTCTACTAATATATGCTTGGTTCCATGTTTAGGGATCACCCCATGGGTGGTTTCTCCCTGTTTGGCTGTTTATCGCCATTCAGCACCGTTTTCCTGTGAGGCAAGCCCTATTGCAATTGCTAGTTTACTTTTTATAATTGTTTACATGTGTTTCCTACTGTTTAAATTCTCTTAATACATGTTTTCTTATATCCAAGTAGATATTTAACTTTCTTAGGGATGCTGATAGTTGATTACGCATGACTGGACTGCTCAGGGCTATAAGAACCTGGTGCGGGAGATCGAAGAGGAAATAAACTATTAAGTGATTCCCTAGACGGTCTGGTGGTTTTAGTTTCATACGTAGTACCTATAGGAATATGACATTGTTGTTCCCAAGAGTTTTCTTAGTTTACACACGCATCCAGACCACAAGAGTAATTATACGTAAGTTCTTCCTTAGAGAGTCTGTAGCTATCGTTGCAAGAGCATAGGGGAATTGACATGATTGATTCCCAGAGTGTCTATGCCTTTTTTGATTACTGGACTATAGAGGTATTCTAGTTTGAGCCACCTAGAGAGTAAGTGTAAACTTTGATGCTTGGTTCTGACGAGTCTATTAAACCAAAGAACAAGCATGGGTTTTTCACTGCTCATGTTTAGGTAGTCATTTGAGATACCCGCTGTGTTACTTTATTTACCTTAGAATAGATTGCTTTTCTAGTTTTTCATGGTTGTTTAATTAAATGAATGTGAATGGTAATTGGTATGATTATTTACTAGTGTACTCTTAGTCTATTACTGTACTTATTTTCCTTTACTTTTTCTATATTAGTCACTGACAATACGGTACAAATCTTGTGGTGGTTTCCTACTGGGATTATTTCACACCCTGTTTGGGTCCTACCTTTCGGCCCAAACAGATTATATGGTTGCAGGTGTAGATAGGGATTATGGCCCTTCTACCTTGGGTACTTGATAGCTGGTTGGAGCTGGAGAGTAAAGGACCGAGCTTTGGCTCGCAATGCTACTGGAGTTGCTGTTTACGTTTAGTACTTTGGTTTCAGTTGTATTTCAGCACACTGTTTTGTTTACTGCTTTCCATAGATACATGTACCATTCTGCATCATTATTTTATTAGACATTGCTTCTACTTTTAGTTAAGTCGTTTTATGTTGTTTACTACTTCCGCTATTGATTATGTTTACTCTTCTGCTGCATACTTACAAATTGAGGTCATAGTTTCCCCACTGACTCACAAAGGCCCTCCCTGGTAGTCGGCATCATCTAGTGTTTGAGGAAATGCGCATGAGGTCATGTGGTGAACCGGGTATGAGGCCCCCGTTTTTTGGCTCTGGATTCAGGTCGTTAAAATTTATATACCCAAAATATCAAATCTAGATCAAATTAAAGGAAATCCAAAGGAGATGATTCGAAGAATACATAGTCCCTCAAACCAATCCCTATATTTTTATAATATTCATTAACTCCTCCAAATCTATGATGACTATCATAAAATAATAAATTATTTATTTTAAATATTCATTAATATTATTATGATTATGAAAACACCATTATATACCCTATTTCATATCAGACAATAAGTGAATGTATTTCTTGTGTGTATGTATGGCTTACGATCTCTAAATAGTGATACAATTCATTTTTCATCACCATCTCATATAGATGGGTATTTAGATTGTAATAGTGTTTTTATATGATATTTATAATATAATTATACCTTTATAACTACAATATTATATCTGTTTTGTTGTCATTATATCTTTTGATAAATGTTAATGTCGTCGATGTGTACGTATGGACTACCATCTACAAGATGCATTCTGATTCAATTTTCATTTACATTTAATATGGATGGTAATAAATATGAATATAATGAAAATATATGATATATATTACATAATAATAGTTTTCTAATGTTTGAATTATTAATTACCTATATTTCATTTCATAAATCAAAGAATTGAAGAAACATTCTTGCGTACATACAACCTATTATATGCAAGAACGGTGTAATTAATTTTTAAATATATAAATTTGATGAATGATTATAAAAATTTATATAATGATTATATATTATGTTTAAACTATGATTAAAATAATAATAATTATTGGACTGTGATCAAAGTGTAATATTTGTTACTACTAAACTAAAACATGGTTGAAAATTGAACCATTTATCACCAAGAACATTTATTTAAATAACGAATTCTTAATAAACAGGTGATAAGATGTCATAAAAATCATTCATTATATTATAAATATATGATTATGTAATAAATGTAAAATAAATTCATATTTATTATATTATAGGTTACAATGTGAATAAAGTAATTCAATACTTAAGTTAAGGGATTTTTGTCTCATTTTTATTTATATGGGACACATGCCTTATTCACTTCATAATTATTTTGTGTAGTGTGTATACATCCCATAGATGTATTTTAAGTCTATTATCCTAATTATTATGGTATATACTTATTTGAAATCTCGTTTTCAATCAATGTAAAACAATTAGCATCATTACAATGTAGTAAGGTATTATATAAAAATGTCATTATTATTTGAGAATTTTTTAGGCTTAAGAACCCACTGGGAAATATTTCACTTCCATGTACAAGTTGTATAAATGATTTATCAAAAACATGTTTTACTATTATACTATGAATTTTTAAATTCATTTTCACCCATGTTTTAGTTTTTAAAAATATCTTCTGAAAATAATATTTTTATCATTTTCTAATCAAGAATCCTTGTGAAATTGTTTAAAAAATATATAAAATGAATGTTTTTAATATTATACAACATGATTGGATTTTACCATTTTATTGAAACATTAATTACATTAATCATAATTTTTAATATTACAAGTTTATTTCAAATGAAAATGTTTTTTATTAGAAGCTCATAGAAAATAAATTATTTTAAAAAATAGAAATGTTATTTTGAAGAATTATTTCTAGTGGTTTTGAAACTTATTTCCCATATGAGATATCATTATCTAATGATACACAAGTTTTATTAGGGTATGATCAAAGGATACTATCCTTATTATTTCTATCAATGCTTTACATTTATGATGAAATGATATTTATGAATTCTATTTCGTTTCAATGAGTGATGTTATAATAAAATAATTATGAAAATGATTTCATTTTATGGTTTCAAATATGATGAATGATTTATATTCATGTCACACAAATATGTATGGTTTTAATTTTTGGATTGGTGAGACTTATATCTGCTTCCAATTCATTTGGAATGTTTTATATCTCATGAGATATACAATACTAGAATAGGATGTGAACTCGGTTCAGTAATACTGGGATGAAATGAGGAGTGAACTCAGTTCAGTAAGGTACTTTATCCACCATAATAATCATGGTAGTAAACCATTCCTACTATGTGGGTTTCAGGAGTGAACCCATTTCACTATTATAGTATTAGAATATAATATTGACTACTATGGATATGATTTTATATGCATATCGATTTTCCAAATTTTCATTTCTTATGATATAGTCCCATTAATTATATTATTTCACTATATTATGACTCATGACCTATGAACTAACAATTATTACTCGATATAATATTGAATATGGTCTTTTCTACAAAGGGTATGGTTCGAAAATGTTATTCTCATGTTTTCATATCCCTATGTTCACTTTATGATTTTGAATATCTTATATTTACCCTTACAGGGCATCTAAGCTCACCTTTTCTTATGTTTCACTTACCTGTGTTGTGAAGATGAATTTTAAGTAGGATTACTATAGTGGAAGATATTTCTAGGGGATTTTTAAAATCTTCAATAAAATAAGAAGATTTTATTTCTAATCTCCAAATAACCTAAACCATTATGGTGTTGTCCTGCATTACATTGTTATTTATATAAAATGTTTTAATATGTATCAATAAAAAATGTCGAACATAATAAAAAAACTTTTAGTTCAACCCAATTGTTTATTATAGTCCTCCATACCCTCATGTTTGAAAAATTAATATATATATATATATATATATCATAATATATTACTCAGGTTCAAAAAACTAATTCAAAATAGATATATCACACGAATTGACGACAAAGATATATCACTCAATATAGAATATAAGTATATTGTGAATAGATATCGTAATGAATGAATATAATTATTAAACTAATAGGAAACATAAATCAGGTATATATATATATATATAACATGTGAATATACATGACTACTCACAATGCATGAGAACACTAAAATTCCATAAATGTTAACAACAATTCGATCACCAAAAACTCTGAGGTTCATTACATATAAGATTGATAGGAACACGAGAACTCCCATACATGTGTTCCAAAAAATTTATTTCCTATCATGAAAATTATAAAAGAAAAAAATTATAATGGTACCTTATACCTTTCACATGATTTTGAAGAACCTCGACCCAGACCATCGGGTTTGATCCAACGGTTTGTAAAACCTCATGTGTTCCTCCTTGTATGGAAGAGGTTTCCGATTAGTAGTGAGGGTCTAATGTAAAATGGGAAGACTCAAATATCAGTAATGATAGCCATCACAATATTGTGAAGCACAAAGAAAACCAAACATATTTCAATAAAATAATATAAATATATTATATAACAGATTCCATCAAAATCCATACAAGTATAATAAAAAAATCCCAAATGTTTCAGATTATAAAATAAAAATAATGGTGAAAAATAATAAATAAATAAAATATTCATGACCTATATATAGATTCTATAAGGTCACCACACCTTAATTTTACATATACAATCCTTACCTATATTATGTAGATCAATTTCCCTTCAAAAAATTCATAATAATGAAATCCAAATGTGCACCAAGATTCCCATTAATGGTGTGAGTATATCTCAGTAGGATACCACCAATGATTCCTTCTGAAAAGTTCACACACATATATATAAGAGGTGTATGAAATTACATAATGTAAATGGACAACCAAGAATATAATCAAACATGCATTGGAGGATATTGTGCTATCAAGATGGATAAAACCCAAGTTATATATACTTTTGGTCTATACAAGAAGAATATCATATCAATAGTCGCATGAATATGTTAACCATAAGTTCACCTGACAAGTCCTTGATCACCGACGAGGCCTAAGAGTATCAGGTAGATCCACAAGTTCTTTGTAATCTTTCTTAGTCATATCTTAGTCAATAAGGTCACCATGCTACTCTATCTTAGTAAAGGTCTTAAGGCCTTCATGACCCTATAATAAATCATGTTAGTCATCAAGTATATCATGTTCGTTCCCTATGTCTCATTTCAAATTTATCATTATATAATTTTTTCCAAGCTCCCCCTCCAAGGGATAACCAAGAAAAACCATCCACGTATCATCGTATACAAGAAAAAATCCTCCAAAGGAAAAACCATTACACATAACCAGGAATATCACATTTATGCAAAATATAACATATCGAACATGTGATGAACTAATGAATCAATCACTAAACCTGGAACATATAAACTAGAGATGGAAAAAATTATAAATAAAGGCCCAACATGGAAAAAACATTTAACAATTTTAAAATTAATTACTACTCCAATAATCTACTAAGAACAACATCTGGATCACACCCACACACCAACCCGAACTAGAGCAATATACTCTCTATCATCATTTGTCCTCTAGGATTAGTATTATAGAAAAGAATAACTCCAATATATAGAATTTTTAAAAACTTACAAGAACAAATCCTTCCTCATGTGTGGATATGTGATCAATCATGAATAGTTCATTCGATCTTGAGACCCAATGTTGATCTATCAATTGAACATGATCTATACATTATATTTAATATGGATCTATCGATCTATCCGACAATACTTAGAATAATGATCAATTAAAAATAAATAAGTATAATTATTCCAAGAAGAAATTGATATAGTCTCAAATGATCTGTGGAATTGATCTATACTTCATGATTTCAAGGGGAGAGAAAGGGAACTCTTATTGGAAATTTGGAGAGCTCTAATTTTGGATCAATTCAAAATAGGGATAGAATGAGGATGCTATTTTTAAATAATAGGATTAATACCAAAAGATAAAATCTTCATAAGTGATGGAAATCTCTAGGAACCCACTGTGACCAAGAGGATCTGACCAACTGTAACGCCCCGACCCCAGTTACCTAGAGTCGGTGCATTATTACATAACATTGGCATGATCACAAGAAAGATCAAATCTCGAAAGACTGATTGGTTTAGTAGCCTTGGAAAAACTAGATATATTCATAATGTTTTACATTACATCATAAAGTGAAAAACTACTACAACAACATAGTCTCCATATTCCACACTCATATCCCCACATAAAATCCCTGAAGGTCATTCATAACTTACATCTTCCCATCCTGGGAAAAATAAAACATAGAAAAGGGGTGAGCTCAAATGCCCAGTAAAGATAACAATATAGCGGAAACTTTCAAAAATAAGCATAAACATTTAAGGCAATGTATAACTAAAACAAAATCCTTTTAAACATGAACTTCAACATAGTATGGCAAAGTAAAATGAAATAATTCCATTTACATATTCACATGGATATTCTACTAATCGAATAATCACATGAAATATCAATAACCACTTTCATAATGATGGAATGCATAATGCCAGACTATCATAACCACATAGCCAATGCCTCGTGCCAAGACTACAAATAAGATTTTGTCAAGCCCTTGTGCCAAGACACTAGTTTGTCTCATGAGACCCACTGGTGCATCGAGGAGCTGTAGCGGGCTCCACCCGTCACATATTAAGTCCAATGCATTCCCATATGAAAAGGTTTAAACATAATATAAAAATTCGTATTAAAACTAGCATACGAAATTTCAATACTTTCACCATAAACCATGAATGGTATAAAAATAGCACATCCACAGTCAAACATATCACAAAACCTTCAATATAATATAGAAGTTTTGTATCATAATAAATCAACTTCAAATAAGCATAAAATCCATCAAATGATGTTGACATAGATGAAATCAAAACTCTTTTTAGAGAAATATCTCTTTCTATATTGAAATCATTTAAGATTCATATATTTATAAAATAATACATTTTATTTGAAAATATTCTTATAAGCTTTTAAGGTAAGCTTCTATGATTTTATAACGGTGGAAAATAACCGCACCCACCATATAAGTTAAAAAAACATTCTTACCTTAATTCTGTCAAAAAGGTTAAAAAGCACCTTGTTTAGAAAAAGATGGAAAGATTCCTTTAAAAACCACTTATAAAAAGTCAAACAAGGGTATAAATGTCTTTAACCCATATTCTTTTAAAAATTAAAATTTTTTTGAAATAAATTTTTAAGAAACATGGATGTTGATGATAACGAGATCCCAGTAGATTATTACGTATAAACAACCACGAATAATGAAGAGATTGTGAAATAACCCTTACCTTGAAATTTTCCATGGTTGGGGTAGGTTAACCTCCTGTATAATAGTGAAATAATTGTTATTAAATTATACAAGAATCATATGCATTCATATGATATCATATATGATCTTTTAAAATTGTTTTGTTAATAATATCTTAGTATTATCGTCATTTCGGGTGTTAACTTACTCATTTTATTTTATAAGTTTTGTTACAAAAGCCATGTTTGTCATGGATTGGTTGTATATTATTCATATACATAATTATATCAAGTCCTTAAAAATTATTTGTAAATCATCAAAATATAATTATACTTGAATTGATACGATGGATAATGAATCTCATCGCGTTCGTGGAGACGGTAGTCCGTACGTATGCACGAGCGGCAATATCATTCTTTTGATATTAAAATAATATATAAATGGATATTATATCATATATACAGAATCATTAAAATGTTATATTTATTATTTACATGAGTTACACATCATTATTATACCCATCAAAATAATAATTTATTGAATAACAATTACACCACGACGTGGAGATGGTAAGTCGTACGTACGCACGTATGGTGACATGTTGTTCAAATGATGGATAGAATACTGAATATGGTTGTACCATATTTATAATAACACCATAGTATATATATGATACTGTATTTATTATTTTAGAATGGTAATAACAAAGGAAGAAGAAGTGGAAGAATAAAGGTACTTGGAAAAGGGTGGTGAAATCATTACCTCTTCTTCAGGTTCTTCCTTTTGATTTGATCAAAAGGGCTCCATAGGTTGGATTTATGATCAAACTAAGGACTCTAGGTTGTAGTGAGGTAAGTTGGGAGAGTATTTGGGTAGATTTTGGCCGAACAAAAAGGCTTTTAAGGTTTGATGAAATGAGAAGGAGGAGTGCCCTTTTATAAGAGGGGTGAGGGGCACCTTTGGAAAAGCTAGAAATATTAGTTTATAATAAATTTATATTCAGTTTCTAAAGGCTCAAAAGTTTATTATTAAAATTTTAAGGTGGGGAGGGGTCGAAAACAACTCAACTAATATAATTTATACAGGTTTGGGTCATTATATTAACCTTATCTTTAAGTATTAACTCTTAGTTAATTAGTTTCACTTTTACAATGTCTCTTTGTATTTTTATATAATATGGTTAATAAACATACTATATACATAAACGAGACCCCTAAGTGGTCCATTATTGATACACATATCATGATAAAAGTCTCTTGGCCTAACCTTATATTTTTAGGAATTTAATATCAATTAATAATATAATATTTGTTTTAAAAACTCTTTTAGTTAAATTTTGAAACTATTCAATAGTTTATTTTTGGGAAACTCATACCAGGATTCTTACTTTGAAAAAATTTAATTTAATCATTACTAACATGTCATATTAACTTATAAAATTAGTGTAATTCATAAAAAGTCTTAAACTATATTTATTTGGGTATTTATAATATCACTTATTCTAATTTTTCATTAATTAGGTAATTATTTCATCATCATTGTGTCACATATAAATTAAAATATTTAATGTCTAAAAATTATAAATAAAATACCATTATGTAGGAAATCATTTTATCTTTCTAATGAATATTTATGGTAGAAAATATAACATATATAACCCAATGTAAAAATTGTTTTTCTAAAAGTTATATGCTTGTGTCATTTTTGTATTCATTTTAACTTAACTAAAATAAAGTGTCCCTATCACCTACAAGTGGCTCTATGGGGTCCCAAAATCGACTCAAAGATGCCTATGGTCGAACATGTATCAACCAATAAGGTTAGGACATGTTTTAGGGTAATTTAGTATAATTATGATATTATTGTTTTAACCCTTATTTACCGGATTTATCCTTAACCATGGTAAATAAAATATTTACCGCAGTAATTATTCAAAATGTATAAAAATAAAAGTTACCTTTTTACGCAATTTGAACATCCTGATTCCAAATATGGAATCCATTTTTCCATATTCAAAACACATAAGTGGCAGAAATTAATTTAAAATTAATTCCCGTTGTTAAAACAAAAAGCGCGTTTTTAAGATATAATAACTATCAAAAGATTGACACTTGTTTATGTCCGGTTTAATTGTAAAATTATGTCCAATGACCAAAATTATATTAAATGGTAAAAATATATTCTAAATATACTTTAAAACCACTCAAATTTCTAATTTATCACTATTAATTATTTTGATTAAAAAAGTTGGTTTTAACTAAAATTTAGTAATTTTCACTATTTATCAAAATATTAAAGTTATCCGAAAAGTACCAAAATTTCACCTTAGGCTAAATTCGATATTCCGAATCAAAAAATGAAGTCCATTTTGAAATATAATATATATATAATTTCAAAAATTAAGTATTACTATTCATAATGACTAGTTTGATTGGTTATGGTGTGTTAGAACTCGGTGTTGCGTACAACACACGCTATCACGTTATTAAAAGATAATCGTATCGTAGAAGCTTGGGGTGTTACATTCTCCCCTCCTTCAAATAATTTCTTCCTCAAAATTTCTAGAATATTATCACAAGAAAAGACTCGGGTGGTTCTTCATCATAAGTACCTCGGGTTCCCACATTGCCTCTTCCATCTTATGGTTTCTCCACAAAACCTTTACCAGACGTGCCATTCGGTTTCTCAGTAGTTCTTCTCTTGTATCAAGAATCCTGACGGGCTCTTCGTAATAAGAAAGATCGGGTTCCAGTTCTAATTCCTCATTGGTGAGTACATGCGTTTGGCCAGGCATGTATTTCCTCAATAGAGATACGTGGAACACATCGTGAACTTTGGAGAGACTTGGCGGCATTGCCAATCAGTAAGCTACAACGCCAATTCGTTCTAGAATTTCGAAGGGTCCGATGTACCTGGGACTCAATTTACCTTTCTTACCAAAACGTATGACTCCCTTCCATGGAGATACCTTCAGGAAAACATGATCACCGACTTGAAATTCCAAATCCTTACTTCGATTATCGGCATAGCTCTTCTGCCTACTTTGAGCTGCTTTAATGTGATTTTGGAATACCTTCACCTTTTCCACTATTTCCCCCACCAGTTCTGGGCCTATAAGTTTTATTTCACCAACGTCATCCCAACAGGTTGGTGTACGCAATCTCTTTCCGTATAACGCTTTATATGGTGCCATCTGAATATTTGAATGGAAGCTATTGTTATAGGAAAATTGTACCATAGGTAAATATTGATCCCACATACCCTGAAAGTCAAGTGAGAAAGATCTCAACAGGTCTTCTAAGGTTTGAATAGTCCATTCTGATTGTTCGTCTTTCTAATGGTGGTAATCAGTGCTCAAATGAAGTTCAGTATCCAGGGATTTCTGAAGACTTTTCCAGAATCTTGAAGTAAAACGAGGATCACGATCAGAAACAATCAATAGGGGTACACCCTGAAGTCTCGCAACTTCATTAATATATAGTCTTGCTAGACGTTCTAGGGGTAGATCTTCTCTTATAGCAAGAAAATGTGATGACTTGGTAAGACGATAAACAATAACCTATATTGCATCGTTCCTTCTAGGAGTCTTTGGTAGCCCCATGACAAAGTCCATCGTAATATTGTCTCATTTCCACTCCGGTATGGGAAGAGGTTGCATGACTCCTCCAGGTTGTTGCCTTCCAGCTTTCACTTGTTGACAAACCATACATCTTGACACAAAATCAGCAATCTCCCTATTAATGTTGCCCCACCAAAAATGTTCCTTCAAATCTCTATACATTTTATGCTCCCAGGGTGTATAGAGAAATTGGAACTATGAGCATCATCTAGCAATTCCCTTTTTAGATTAGGTATATCGGGAACACAATGTCTCTTCCCAAATTTCAAAATTCCATCTTCATCCACAAAGTCTCTCAGTCTCCCATCATTCATAGCTTTAATCTTCTTTTGAAATTCTTCATCATCGGTCTGAGAACACTTAATCCTTTCTAGTAAAGATGGTTTGGAAACCATTTGAAAAAGCATTGATGTTTCTCCTTCCCTGGTTATTCCCATGTCCATCATCACTAGATCCATCAAAATTGGATCCCTTTCAATTCTCATCACGTTCAAAACACCATGGTCTTTTCTGCTCAAAGCATCTGCCACGTTGTTTTCTTTCCCCGGGTGGTAGTGTATCGTACAATCATAATCCTTGAGTAATTCAAGCCATCTCCTTTAACTCATGTTGAGTTCTTTTTGTGTGAAAATATACTTCAAACTCTTGTGATCAGTATAAATCTCACATTTTTCACCATAGAGGTAGTGCCTTCATATCTTCAAAGCAAAGATCATAGCTGCTAACTCGATATCACGAGTAGTATAGTTTTGTTCATGAATTTTCAACTGTTGTGATGCATAGGCAATAACTCTATCATTCTGCATAAGGACACAACCAGGTCCTTTCTTCGATGAATCACTATAAATAACAAACACATCATTCCCCGATGGTAGAGTCAATATAGGAGCATTGACTAATCTTCACTTCAGTTGTTCGAAACATTCTTGACACTCTTTTGTCCAAACAAATTTAACCTCTTTACGTGTGAGCTTTGTTAATGGGTTAGACAATCAGGCAAAATTCTGGACGAAACGTCGATAATAACCTGCAAAACCAATAAAACTACGTACCTCAGTTATACTCGTAGGTGCTGGACATTCTTGGATTGCCTTGGTATTAGAAGGATCAAAAAAGATTCCATTTTTAGAGACAATATGGCCATGAAAGGAAATCTCCTGAAGCCAGAATTCACACTTGCTAAACTTCCCATAGAATTCATGTCTTCTCAGAGTCTTCAGGATAATGCGAAAGTGATTTTCATGATCTTCATAGGTTTTGTAGAATACCAAGATATCATCAATAAATACCACGACAAATTAATCAAGATACTCCTTGAAAACTCTATTCATCAGATCCATGAATACAGAGGGTGAATTAGTCAATCCAAAAGGCATTACAGTAAACTCGTAATGCCCATACCTGGTTCGAAAGGCTTTCTTCAGAATGTCTTCCTTCTTTACACACAACTGATGGTATCCAGATCGATGGTCAATATTTGAAAAGTATTGAGCTCCATGAAGTTGGTCAAATAAATCATCAATTCGAGGTATGGGATACTTGTCCTTTATTGTTATAGCATTGATCTCCCTGTAGTCGATACATAAACTCATATATCCATCTTTCTTTTTAACAAAAAGAACAGGGGCTCCCAATGGAGAAACACTAGGGCGGATAAATCCCTTATTACTCAATTACTCTAGATGTTTCTTTAGTTCAACTAATTCTAAAGTGGCCATTCTATAAGGGGTCTTCGATATAGGCCTTGATCCAGGAATTAAATCAATGGAAAACTCAACTTCTCATTCTGGAGGATGTCCAGGTAAATCATTCGGAAATACATCTACAAATTCTTTTACAATAGGTACATACTCTATTTGAACATTCCTTTCCTCACCTATAGTTAATTCATTCTCTCCCTCCCCAATAATTGAATTTAGTTGAGCTACTGGGGGTGGATATAGATAAGAATTAGGCAGTGACGATTATGCTCTAAAGATAAGGTGTTCCTTATCATCATCATCAATAATCGTAACCTCTTTCTTCTTACAATAAATCTTCGCATCATAGTCTGAAATCCAGTCTATACTGAGGATTATATCAAACTCAATCATAGGTATGACAATGAGATCAGCAGATAAAGAACATTTATGGGCTCTAATGGGGACTGATTCACAAAACATTATTGCAATGATACTTCCCTTAGGAGTTTTAACTGAAAATTCCCTTGTTAAATCAAATTGGAAATATATAATTTTCTTAGAAAATTGGGAAGATATGAAACAATGCGATGATCAGGAATCAAATAATGCATTTGCTAAACTTGAGGAAACCATTAAATTACCTGCCACCATATCTTTCGGAGCTTCTACCTCAACAGTAGTGATAGCATAAGCTTGGCCTTGATCCCTTGGCCTTTTCTGAGGTAAGTTCTCCTGACGCTTAGGACATTCATTTGCATAATGCCCCATCTCCCTACAATTGTAGCACTGAACATTGGTGGCTTCCTTCTTCCCTTTGCAATCACGAGCTTGGTGGCCTTTTTCACCACACTTGTAACAGAATCTCGTTCCCTTCAAGCAAGTATCGGGGTGTTTCTTCCAACATTTACCATAGGATGGATATTCAACCTTTCCCTTCTTCCCCTTATTTCAATTCCCAGATTGATTAGCAGGTCTCTTCTACTCTTGCTTTGATTTAAAGTCATATGACTTAGCGAATTCCTTTTCGGTCTTGATAGCACATGAGACAATGTCTTCGTACGACGAAAAGGATTGTGAGACTAATGCTCGACGAAGAAATGGTTTTAACCTATCAAAGAAATGACTGATCTTACTTCTTGGGTTACGTATATAATCTCCAGCAAACCTTGCTAACCTTGTAAAGTTAGCCTCATAATTTGTGACATTCTCATCCTCCTTCTGTCTCAGACTAAAAAACTGCCTTTCCATATCTTCTCGATGGTCGCGAGGACAATATTTTTCTAAAAACAGATCTTTGAACACCCTCCATTCCATATTTGATACTTCATCATCTTCCTTTGTATTTTGAATCAATGACCACCATTGATCAGTATCTTGAGTGAGGTGGTAAACTACAATGATTACTTTTTCCCTTTCACAACTCCCCAAAGCCTGAAATATTTTCTCTAGGGAAAATATCCATTTCTCAGCTACTAAGGGATTTGTACTCACATTGAACTTTGGTTGTTGTTTCCTCATGAAGCGATCTATCATTGATCCTCCACGCTGTGGATTAGGGTGATCCATACGTGTAAGGTTATTATTCATAAACTGAGTGAGTTGTCCCAGTACGGTGATTAGCTGATCGACACCAGTTTCATCACCAGCTCCACTATAATTGTCTTGAGCAGGAGGGCAATCCCTACATGGAGTGCGTGCATTGATACAGTTTGAATTTCTTCCACTAGGCTCCAGTTCTAAACAATGGCATAAACTAGATCAGTTTATGAATCAAAATACATAATCTCATACTTATAAAACACTTAACATAAATTGAACTATTTATGGATATAATCCATAATCATAAAAATGTTTTCTTTGATGAAGTATATACTCATAAACCCTTCATAAGGATTTGTAAAGAAAATGAGAGTTATCCTAAGCATATCCCCCGGGAGTGTCGTAACCAAGAGTGCAGCAAGGCCCGTTGTCTTGCACCAGTTCCCGTTCGAGTCTAGCTCAAAGCGGTGTTTTCGGGTTTTACCACTAGGTACATCTGTGCCAGAGCCACCTCTGCCTGCTCATATCCACACAGGGATGTATTGCTCGAAAAACACACAAAATCTCTACAATACCAAAATTCTAGAAAGTTTTTCTATACTAATCCTCAATGTTCATCTTAGGTATACATGCTCTAATCAGAGTTTATCTAAATATAGCTTCAATGGTTTGTACTAAACTTCCTCTGATACCAACTGTAACGCCCCGACCCCAGTTACGTAGAGTCAGTGCATTATTACATAACGTTGGCATGATCACAAGAAAGATCAAATCTCAAAAAACCGATTGGTTTAGAAGCCTTGGAAACACTAGATATATTAATAAAGTTATACATTACATCATAAAGTGAAAAACTACTACAACAATATAATCTCCATATTCCACACTCATATCCCCACATAAAATCCCTGCAGGTCATTCATAACTTACTTCTTCACATCCTGGGAAAAATTATACATAGAAAAGGGGTGAGCTCAAATGCCCAGTAAGGATAACAATATAGCGGAAACTTTCAAAAATAAGCATAAACTTTTAAGGCAATGTATAACTAAAACACAAGCCTTTTAAACTTGAACTTCAACATAGTATGGAAAAAGTAAAATGAAATAATGCCATCTACTTATTCACATGGATATTCTAATAATCGAATAATCACATGCAATATCAATAACCACTTTCATAATGATGGAATGCATAATGCCAGACTATCATAACCACATAGCCAAGGCCTCATGCCAAGACTAAAAATAAGATTTTGTCAAGGCCTTGTTCCAAGACACTAGTTGGTATCATGAGACCAACCGATGCATCGAGGAGCTATAGCGGGCTCCACCCATCACATATTAAGTCCAATGCATTCCCATATTAAAAGGTTTAAACATAACATAAACATTCGTATTAAAACTAGCATACGAAATGTCAATACTTTCACCATAAACCATGAATGGTATAAAATAGCACATCCACAGTCCAAAATATCACAAAACCTTCAATACAATATATAAGTTTTGTATCATAATAAATCAACTTCAAATAAGCGTAAAATCCATCAAAGGATGTTGACATAGATGAAATCAAAACTGTTTTTAGAGAAATATGTCGTTCTATTTTGAAATCATTTAAGAGTCATATATTTATAAAATAAAACATTTTCTGTGAAAATATTCTTATAATCTTGTATGGGAAGCTTCAACGATTTTATAATGGTGGAAAATAACTGCACCCTCTGTATAAGTTAAAAAAACATTCTTACCTTAATTCTGTCGAAAAGGTTAAAAAGCACCTTGTTTGGAAAACGATGGAAAGATTACTTTATAAACCACTTTTAAAAAGTCAAACAAGGGTATAAATGAATTTAACCCATATTATTATAAAAAGTAAAAATGTTTTGAAATACATTTTTAAGAAACATGGATGTGGATGATAAAGAGAACCCAGTAGATTATTACGTATAAACAACCTCCGATAATGAAGAGATTGTGAAATATCCCTTAACTTGTAATTTTACTTGATTGGGGTAGGTTAACCTCCTGTATAATAGTGAAATAATTGTTATTAAATTATACAAGAATCATCTGCATTCATATGATATCATATATGATCTTTTAACATTGCTTTGTTAATAATATCTTAGTATTATCGTCGTTTCGGGTGTTAACTTACTCGTTTTCTTTTATATGTTTTGTTACATAAGCCATGTTTTTCATGGATAGGATTTATATAATTCATATACAGAATGATATCAAGTCATTAATAATTATTTTAAAATCTTCAAATTATAATTATACTTGAATGGATACGATAGATAATGAATCTCATCGCGTTCGTGGAGAAGGTAGTCCGTACGTACGCACGAGCGACAATATCATTATTATGATACTAAAATAATATATAAATGGATGTAATATCATATTTAAAGAATAATTAACATGTTATATTTATTATTTACATGAGTTACACGTCATTATTATACCCATCCAAATAATAATTTATTGAATAACAATTACACCACGACGTGGAGATGGTAAGTTGTACGTACGCACGTATGGTGACATGTTGTTCAAAGGATGGATAGAATACTGAATATGGTTGTACCATATTTATAATAACACCAAAATATATATATGATACTGGAGATATTATTTTATAATTGTAATAACAAAGGAATAAGAAGTGGAAGAAGAAAGGAACTTGGAAAAGGGTGGTGAACTCTTTACATCTTCTTCGGTTTCTTCCTTTTGATTTGAAAAACTTTGCTCCCTAGGTTGGCATTATGATCAAACTAAGGCCTCTAGGTTGTAGTGAAGGAAGTTTTGAGAGTATTTGGGCAGAGTTTGGCCGAACCAAAAGGATTTTAAGGTGTGATGAAATGAGAAGGAGGAGTGCCCTTTTATAAGAGGGGTGAGGGGCACCTTTGGAAAAGCTAGAAATATTAGTTTATAATAAATTCATATTCGGTTTATAAAGGCTCAAAAGTTTAATATTTAAATTTTAAGGTGGGGATGGTTCGAAAAAAACTCAACCAATATAATTTAGACAGGTTTGGGTCATTATATTAACCTTATCTTAAAGTATTAACTCTTAGTTAATTAGTTTCACTTTTACAATGTCTCTTTGTATTTTTATATAATATGGTTAATAAACTTACTATATACATCCAAGATACCCCCAAGTGGTCCACTAATGATACACTTATCATGATATAAGTCTCTTGGATGATCCTTAGATTTTTAGGAATTTAATATCAATAAATAATATAATATTTGTTTTAAAAACTCTTTTTTGTCAATTTTGACACTATTCAATAGTTGATTTTTGTGAAACTCATAACAGGATGATTACTTCGAAACAATTTAATTAAATAATTCTTGACATATAATATTAACTTATAAAAATAGTTTAATTCATAAAAAGTTTCAAACTATATTTATTTGTTTATTTATAATATCAATTATTCTAATTTTTCATTAATTAGGTAATTACTGTATCATCATTGTGTCATATATAAATTAAATTATTTAATGTCTAAAAATTATTAATAAAATATTGTTATGTAGGAAATATCTTTATATTTCTAATTAATATTTATAGTCTAAATTCCATCATATATAACCCAATGTAAAAATTGCTTTTCTAAAAGATATATGCTTGTGTCATTTTTGTATTCATTTTAACTTAATTAAAATAAAGTGTCCCTATCACCTACAAGTGGCTCCAAGGGGTCCCAAAATAGACCCAAAGATGCCTATGGTCGAACAGGTATCAACCAATAAGGTTAGGACACGTTTTATGGTAATTTAGTATTATTATAATATTATTTTTTAACCCTTATTTACCGGATTTACCCTTAACCATAGTAAATAAAATATTTACCGCAATAATTATTCAAAATGTCTAAAAATAAAAGTTACCTATTTACACAATTTGAACATCCTGATTCCAAATATGGAATCCATTTTTCCATATTCAAAACACATAAGTGGCAGAAATTAATTTAAAATTAATTCCCGTTGTTAAAAGAAAAAGCGTGTTTTTAAGATATAATAACTATCAAAAGATTGATACTTGTTTACATCCGGTTTAATTGTAAAACTATGTTCAATGACCAAAATTATATTAAATAGTAAAAATATATTCTAAATATACTTTAAAACCACTCAAATTCATAATTTATCACTATTAATTATTTTTATTAAAAAAGTTGTTTTTAATTAAAATTTAGTAATTTTAACTATTCATCAAAATATTAAAGTTATCCGAAAAGTACCAAAATTTCACCTTAGGCTAAATTCGAAATTCCGAATCCAAAAATGAATTTAATTTTGAAATATAAATTATATATAATTTAAAAAATTAGGTATTACTATTCATAACGGCTAGTTTGATTGGTTATGGTGTGTTAGAACTCGGTGTTGCGTACAACACACGTTGTCACGTTATTCAAAGAGAAGCGTATCGTAGAAGTTTGGGGTGTTACACCAAATATTATGTATTCTTGTCAATATTCTAGGAATTATTCTTTATCACCCAGCTTTCTGGTTGATTATTTAGTTCTGTAGATCCACTTCTTGTACCACCAGTTTTCCAGTGGACATCCACCAGTTAGACAGTTTCCATGTTTCTCTCACTATGAATCCCTTATTCTATTATCGCTTAGTCATTTATCCATATAAAATTTAATGTAAATGTAATATCCTAAATGATAAAATAAAATATAGAAAATATAAATTTAGAAATGAGGATATCACACTAATTATATCAACCAATGTATTTGTATAATACATGGGTTCTAATTTTTTACATCTATTAATTGATATAAAAATAGTAGCTTGATTTAGTCAAGGTAAAAGGGTTATTATATACAATATTATTTATTTTTTCATCTTACACACATAATTTTCCACATGGTCTGAAAGGGAATGGCTATGAGAGAGAATAATTGAATATATATTGCTCTGTAATTTTTGGGTCATTTACCTGACATGTTTTGTATCTTCTTCTTTAATTTTTCGCACCTATTTTTTATTAATTCATGGATGGGAAATGGAATTCAAGAATGGACTAAAATGTTTCCCAACCAACCAATTTTGGGTTTTCAACTTCACATGTGGGTACACATTTTCTAATTTCAATTTAGAATCCTTTGAATTATACTAATATCGGGTATCTGAATAATAAGTTTATATAACTTTGAAGAATGCGTAGATAATTCGTATTTCCATTCATCATTGACCAATTTATGGTTTAGTACTAAGATAATTGGATGAAATTTAAGGATATATTCCACAAATCCTAATATATATGTGATGTAAGTTTAATTATATTGTACCATATTATATTGTAATTTCATCTTACATGAAATTATTATATTAAAATCCATTTCCATTAATTTATCGGTATATAACATTTTAAAATAAGGTCATATATTATATTACTCTTTCCAAGAACAATCATAATGTCTGAGTGAGTCATAATGTATGGTAGTGCTGCATGAAGATTGATATAATACAAATTGATATGTTCATTCGAATATTAATACGTATGGTTTGAGAACATTCAACAAAATTCTATATTTATTTGAATGATTCAAAACATTAGTAAAAAAATAGAATCATTAGTGAATTTCTCTAAAAAATATTTGAATGATTGAGGCATTTACTCATAGGCCACATAATGTATTAGTCAATGTTATAAAGTAATGAGACTATCATTAAGGGATATATAAAGGTGGATGTGGCCATTTTATTGTGTTTTTTGGAACTACCTTGGACTTGTCACTATTATCCCAATTGCCTCTTCCTCCGTCCACCTTATCTATTGAGAGTATCTAGTATATGATGGGTTATATAGAGATTCGCGTCCCTAACATTGTGTGAATGAGAAAAACAGATATATGCTCCTTGGAGGGAAGAGTCTATTAACTATTCCTTAAAAAATTTCATCAATAGAAAAATAATGACATAAGTAGAGGCTCATCAGTGCAATAAATATATGATTCATTTTATATATACGTGGTTTTTGTTTAAATGCATAGTGTTCTTAGTATTTTATGAATATAATGTCTTCGGCTTCATTGAAATAGTTTTTTTCAATCCATAGAAATTGAATAGTTGTATTAGAGGTTCACTGTACTTATTAATTCATAAAATAATTCTTGAAAAATAAGGAAATTTTATATCATATTATATATCATATTATAAATTTTTAGAAATGATTGAAATTTTTTCTCGGGATAGATATATGATATTATATATCATAAGGCCTTATATAGTCACACCCTATGATAAAGGATAACATAGGTGAAAAATTTCTGTAATCTATTAATTTTTGATCTATCAGAGTGTATGGTATAACTTGTTGTACGATATTACAGTGAGTGTATGGATAGTTCATGAAGAATAATAATATATAACATCATAATAGATGAAATCCTATACACTAAATGGTGACATAAAATGTTGGACTGTATATCATGGAAACATATTGATAATAAATGTGATCCACATATGATAACATAAAGTATATCCTTAAATACTATATACATGGAAAATTTAATTTTTCTATATATCAATCATAAAATAAATTATATAATTTTTTAAAAAAAAATTTATTTATAAAAATATTAATTTTGGTTATTTATTAAAATTTCACATTCTTGTAAAATAAAAATTTATACCAGGATTCTGATTTATTATTAAATCCTTATAAAAATATATTTATAAATTGTTAATTTTAATAATTAGTAACCTTAAATAAAATTTAGATCACATGGAATGAAATATAATTTGGATATAATTATTTATCTAGAAATACTAAATCTAATTTATACAGTGTTTGTAAATTAAAAAGTTTAAATGTAATCTATTTTCTATTTTATTAATTATGGAATGTCTAAAATGAGGAAAAACCGGTAATGTGTTTATAATAGAATTAGTTATTATTTGTAAATAAATGTATGTATCATGTTAAAATTATTGATTTATTGATTTATTTATTTGATTCCCGATTTTATTCATAGATATAATTATTTCACAATGAATTATTCTGTATAATTTAGTATAATGTTTTAAACTAATTTTAAAAATTAACATAAATGCATATATGGATGTTCATTCATGGGATGATAAATGATTCAATGTTATTTACCCTCACATGGGCTTATACTAGGTTTTGAGCTTTAAATAAGAAGTTATTTATAGTTTATAAATATCATGTGTTAGAATTTTGATAGTGTTAAGTCTCTTTTGAGTATTGTTGTCACAGAATGATATCGGTATTGCATGAATATATATTATTTATATAAATTTATTTATTTCTATATATAATTGATTATTATTTCCAATTTGTGAACAATTTTATTTTTTAATTATTTATGTCACGATATAATTGATTATTGGAGAATGAATGAAAATAGATGAAAATAGGATCTAAAAGACACTTATCACCACAATCGAAGAGAAGTGGTGTGACACCATATTTTTTATGGAGGGGAGGGTTGGCTTGAAAACTATTAAAATATAATTTACACATCATGTAACTATGTTTCAGGAGAGGATTTTTTGTTGAGAATTTAATTTTGAATAGATATGTTGAAATTCACAAGGACTTATCATGTGGTGAAATTTAAATGATTAGGAAACTTCTAGGATGTACACATCATGTATGTTTTAGTGGGAATAAAATTAAATGATGGGTGGAAAAGGTTATTATGTAAATTCATAAACAATAATACCCTCTACCACATAGTAGAGATTGTCTTGGATGGAGGAAGTTGATAGATGACTTCTAGATGACATGGTGATTGCACAGAGCCCTGTATGACCTTTATTATTCATAAAGTATCCATTATACTCAATCACATCATTCCTAGAATGATCGAGTAGTTTATTTTGTGATGGGTGATTTGATTTTAGGGGTTACTATTGTAATGTGTTTTTTCTTTTTATTATTGATGTTTTATATAGCTAAGTCAAAATTTATCAATTACAAATGTCTAATTTCTCAAACTGCATTATCATTACTTAGGATTTGGGGAGGTTAATTTCATTACATTAGTTAATTTCCCTATTTTTCATTTGACCACTATGAAATCTAAAGTAGTTATTTTTAAATAGGTTTTTGGTTTGAATTTTTTTTATTGAAGCTAGTAGATGCTCATTAAAATGGTGAAATCATTAGTTTAGGGTATGATACACATACCAAGGATCTTTTATGACCTAATTCTAGCACCGAATATGAAAACTACAAAAATGAATTCAATATATACAACAAAAAATTGCATATCACTGAACCAAGCATGCTACTATCTTTATATCTATCCCAATAATTTCTACTAATTCCTTCCCTTTCTCCAATCAATCAATCAATTCCAATTCCAATTCCAAATCCTTTAATTAATTTAGAGCATATGGATCATCCATATGGTTTTTACACTAGGGATTGAGAAATAATCTATTTTCAATTCGGTTTCCCGAGTTTTATAAATTATTAAAAAAAATTATTCCAATAGATAATTAATGAAGCCCTATGTTCTATAAAATTCTTGGTGTATTTGTTGGGGGAGGTTATAGTTATGTTATTATTTATTAATAGTCTTGATAACAATTTTTATTTTAATTTACTATTTTACAATAGGTCTTTTTATACTGTAATTTATGTTAATAATAAATTACAGGTATACTACACTGATGGGAATGATAATGTTGATGATCTTCTATGTGACCCAGAGCTACAGAATACTTTGTGAAAGGAGTGGAAGGAAATGAAGGGTCTGATCAAGAATAGAACATCATGGAAGGAAGGTAACAATAGTAAGAAGATGATCATGACATGGGCCAGAGAGTAGGAAGACAACACCATGGATGAAATAAATGGTGTAAAGAGATGAACAATTACATAAGACCATAAAAAATGAGGTTCATTTCAAGTATTCTCATACCCCCGTCTTCATGTCATCAATTTTAAATCAATATGGCAGTCATACAAATGGTCAACCAATCACTCTTATTTTCTATGATACCCATTGAAGACAACAACTCACACCTTGAGATGTTCTTGGAAAAATTTAAACCATTAAAATATCACAATGTAAAAAATGAAGTTGTAAGGCTATGAATATTTAAATTCTCATTGAACAAAATTGAACGAGAGTGTATCCAAAGTCTACCTCTACATTCAATCTCCACTTTGGAGGACCTAATAAGAAAATTATTAACATAGTGTTTGTCTCCCTCGAATGTAATGGATCATTGGGTAAGCATTATAATTTTTGGGAAATTAAATGAAGAGTCTTTATGTAGTACACGAGGATTATTTACAGGTTTAATAATACGATCCCCTCATCATGGAAACAAAATGTGGTTATTAATCCAGACATTCTATAAAGGATTTTCCTATAGAAATCATTTGTTTATTGATGTTGTTGTAGGAGGTTTTATTTCATGAAAATTACCAGAGTAGATCTATGACTTGTTGGATGAGATTTTGAGCAATGATTTTTTGTGGAATTTAGAATATGGTCATGTACTAGGAGTAAAAATTGTAGACAACATATCGGTTATTACCAAAATGATTGTCATGTCAAAGAAACTCAATTCGATTATGGGACAAACAATATCCCCAATGTATGAATTAAGAACATGTAAAATATCTATATTATAACCTTAAAAGTTATTAAAATGTATGGATGCCACAAGAATCCCACCATTATAATCAAAATCATGTGCAATAATTTCTTCTAAGACAATAAGGTTTTCATCCTCATCTACAAGGGAAAACACTTACCAGTCAATTCCATTCACTCTAGGAGACCGTTACAAACGTTTTGACCACCACTAGAGATGCACTTATATATTTGACTAGATAATACAAGGAGGATGTTACAACAGTAGCAGAATTGAAAATGAATAAAAAAACTAACAAGATGAAAGGAGGAACATAAAAGTTCAGGTCGGTCAGATTACTGAGAAATAGAGAGAATTTTATAAAGGGGTACTTATTGTATTCCAATACAATAATTCCAATGAATAATTGAGAGTTGTATTTATTATATGTGGAATGTAGAAACAAGGGAGTAGTTAGGATTGTACATAAAATAATGAAGAAAATAAAATTTTTGATAGGAAATTAAATCAATGAAAAGATGAAGAACATATTGGAGAGGAAGAACCACCACTAAACTTCCCACCACTACGATTTCTAGATCAGTTTATGATAATGAGTATTATTGAAAGAAAAAAATAATATATATTCTAAAAAATATAAATATCAAAATTCCATTTTTTGAGGTAATGAAAGACATACCCATTTATGTAATTTTAATGAAGTAGTTGGTGATGAACAAAACAAATCATGAAAATTAGCCACCATTCCCCTAGAACGAGATATTTTAGTAGTAGTTTCATGAATCCTAATAAAAAATAAATGTGATACAGGTATTGTTTTCATTCAATTAATATTTCTAGTAATGAATTTGGTAGTGATTTATGTTATTTAGGTAGTCATTATTTCATATGCAACATTCAAGAGCATGGAAATGGGAGAGATACAGCCAAATCGAGGCGTGACTCAACTAATTGATACAAAAGTAAGAAGTCTTAGAGGAATACATAATGATTCCATCATCAAAATAAAGAGGTTGTATTTTCTTGTAGTTTTTCTGTTTTTGTACATGGATGAATAGAAGCACACAATAATATTGTGAACACTATAACTAGATACGATAAGGGACCAAATTATTTTCTATAATATAGAACTGATTTTAAGAGTAGGATTTTCATAGGGGAAGATAATGTTTCACTAGGAAATGCATAAATCAAATAAAATAGTTAATGAATTTTCAAAATAATCTGTAAAAATTAGAGAATTTTGTTTTTTGTAGAAGAATAGATGAATTAGTTGATGTTGAAAGTGTTTATGGAAGTATAAAAAAGATGAATTGTGTTGTGAAATTTATGAAAAGAGACGAACATAGTAGAGGAACATTTATCTAAGATAAATTCAAAGAAGAAGAAAAAATCTATGCAGTTAATGAGAAACCATTTTATTTTTCAATTAGATCCATGAACGGGTGGATTGGCCCCATTGAGATTGAGAATTTGTTCACTAATGGAAGAGTGAAATTAATTTCATAAAACGGGAGAAGACCAATCTATATAAAGGAATCATGAATTTGAATTTTTTTTATCCAGATCAGATAGTCTCTTCCTTACCATCATCTACCTGAGCTGAAAGAGTTAAGGTCGAGTCAATGATGGTAACAAAAATTTTTCAAGATGTGACCCGAGTTTTATGTTTTTTTATTTCTTTTCTATTTTTAGGCACATGCAATTTTCCATATATATTTTTAAAAATTTAATCATTATATTTTTTTCACTTTTTTATTTTCATTTTTGCAGGATCATAACAGTAGTAAAAATGTATAATAAAGTAATAGAAGAATTATTTTTAACGCAATTACACATTTTGAAGAGCATTTACATATTGTGAAAAGGGGCAGGAAGAAGCTATGTATCCCAAAAATAAACAAAAAATTTCATGGGTAGTAAGAGTTTCAATTATATAATTTTTTATTTTATTCACCACATTTTAATTGTTTAAAAATATTAATTTGAAATTTCATGCATTGACTTGATTATTAATTTACTCAATTGAACTATGATTCATAATCTACCATGGTTAATTACCATTTTAAGAATGTTAAATTTCATTCCAAAAATATTTGAATGAGAAAAGTGGGGAAAATTACTACTAGGGTTAAGAGTGTGAATTATTAGTTGTAAAAAAATTACTTAGGGAGGTGTTTTGATTTAGGTAAATGAATTTTTTGAGATTTGGTATTCTTTGAGTTTAAGAAATTTTAATTCATTGAATTGATATAAGAGATTATCCCAACCCTTCTTCAAATTCCTGAGTCATTTGGCGAGCCTAATATTTCCCATTCATTCTATACTATATTTCCATAGAAACTTGATCATTTTTTATTATATATATTTTATTACATATTTTCATATCCATAAATGAATATAATTCATTTAAAATTATTAAAGAATAATTTTTTAGTATCCCTTTATCCATGGACCCACCTGAAATTTATCTATTTTAAGAATATAGAATCCATGAAAACCCATGTGAGGAAATGATGCATGTAATAAACATATTTTTACCATTCTTATATTCCTCTAAATTATTTTCATGATACCTAAAAGAACTAGTGTTGGGGATGGATTGTCTAGGGTGTATCGAGATATATTTCATTGAGAAGAAATTATTGGTTTATATCAATTTTTATTTGGGAAAGAAGAAATTTATTTTTCTTTGTAATTCAATATTCACCTCTCTTGATAAAACAAAAAAATTTTAAAAAATGAATAGAATTGGGTTTTATAATGGGAAGATCAAAAATTAACAATTTATAAATCGAGGATCGTTTGATCATATGTGGTTAGATGGTGGATGTTATATTTGTAGAAATTGTTTATTTAGACAAGGAAAACATAATATGTAATAAAGAATTAGGAGTGGTCGATTCATACATTTTGGTTACATATATCATGATCCCACTTTTGATCTATGTGGGGGATATATATGACATGTGTAGAGGGAGATTTTAGTTGATCATGTCTTTTAATATCATTAAACAATATTTAGAGTTAATCCAATTTTTTAGATATAAATTTCACAAAATTTATCTATATTAACTAAGTCTTAGAGAAGTTTGAACATTAATGTAGGAGCCCTCATGATTACTTATGATTTTTTTCTTATATCATAGTGATGCTAGATTCCATACAAGTTTATTGTATTATAACATCCCAGGTAAATAAAGAATATGACATTTCCATATTTACTAATATTTTTGAATTAAATATTAATTTTACATTAAAGGGGATGTTTTGTTTGATAGAGTACCTGAGACACAACAATAGGTTTCTTTGAAATCTTACATTGTACACAATGTTGAGTTATACTGAAAAATAATATAATAATATTACTATTTTAAATGGTAGTTAATGCCTAGATGTTGTATTGGAAGGATTATACAGAAACAACTACAATATTATTATACATGTTTGTTAAATGTTTTTACATTTATCCAAAAAAGGATAAATGCATAAAATATTAATGAATCCAATTTTAAACATAAAAAATCTAGTATACTTTAAAGGGTTGATCTACAACCTTTTGATGGTGATCCCCCTTTAAATATTGTTTTTTGTACTTTTATGTGCTATATTTGAAAGAAATTCAATTATTATTTAGAATAGGGACATAAAAATTTACTTTGGGTAAATTTTTAGTAATTTTCTGATATAATTCATTTTCAATGAGTAGTAAAAAATTCTGTATTTTAATTCAAAATTGTCTTTTAATCTAATTTATTTGTATGGTTAGATTATATTTTCCCTAGTTTTAAAGTGTAATTAGATTATATGTTTTCTATTTTATCCAATATTTTCATTAGATGTAACTTCACTTTGAAGATGAACATAAACCACTATCAATCTTTTGATTGTTATTATTTTTAAAAACATGCATTTTGTTTTGACAAAAAGATTTAATTTTAAATTAATTTTTGCAACTTCTGTGTTTTGAATTTTGAAAAATGGCTTCCATATTTGAACCAGGAGGTAAAAATTATGTAATTAGGTAACTTATCTTTTTATACATTACGAATATTTACATTAGTAAATATTTTATTTACCATGGTAAAAGGGTGAATCAGGTAAATAAGGGTAAAAAATATATTATTATAGTAATATTAAATTACCCTAACATGTATCCTAATACTATTGGTTGATATATGTCTGACCATGGGCATCATGGGCTCAATTTTGGGACCCCATGGAGCCACTTTTGAGTGATAATGATACTTTATATTAATAAATTTAAAGTAAAGAAAAAAATTACATAAAAAAATATCTTTTAGTAAATAAATTTTTACATGGGGTTATAGAAGTTATCTATTTGACTATAAAAAATAATTACAAAGATAAAATTGTTTCGTACATCATGTTTTTTCATAATTTTTAGACATCAAATAAATAAAATTATTTATGTCACAATAATGATGTAGTGTTTACAAAATTAATAAATGATTTCAAAAAATAAGATTATAAGGATTAAACCAATATAAAAAACATGTCCAGTTATGATTTTATGATTTTATTTCGAACAATATCCATCTTATATTTGACTTTAATGAGTTTTGGACCTTTATAAACTGAAAATCATTATATAATTATATAATATTTTCATACATTCATAAGGAGCCCATCCCCCCCTTATAATAAGCTCTCACCTCTAACCCATTACTCACACCTCTCAAGCCCTTTGGAACATCCAAACCATAGCCAAATAGGCTCTCAATAACCATTTATTCCACCTAGAATCCTTCCTTTAGGCCTAGGGAACATCCAAAATTCATTTTGGTTCAAACCAAAGGGATTTACCCAATTTTAAAGGTAATGTCTTCTCTTAAGTTCATTTCTTTTGTTTTATATCTTCAACCCCCTAAACACTTTTTATGACTTTATTTTATAATAAAAATAATATCCTCAATATACTAGGTTTTTTTATTATAAGGATTCTAATTACACTTACACACACCTTCGTCTAATGGGTTAAGAGAATTCTTTTTTTGTGGATGGTAAACTACTGCCTCACGAAACGATGATTCTTCAAATATCTAAAACTTCCTCTTATGGTGTCCATTATGATGGAAATTTATTTATATCTTATATATGATATATCTTCTTTTTTCTTTTTTTTCTTTATGTTTACTTAATTTTCATTTATATCATACTTTTATGGTTTCCATAATGGGTAAATATGATAATTTCATTTGAGGAAGTGCAGACTACCGCCCCTTCAATGTAATATAACTCATTCATGCCATACTTGGGATGTATAAAAAATTGAGTTAATTAAATTATATATGATATTATGATGGGCTTATAATATAATTATGTATCATTATGTTTTCATTCTATTAAATATGAAATATAAATTAAAGTAGTGTTCATGCGTACATATGGGTTACCGTCTCCATGAACGGTGCATTTTATTTCATGCCTCCAAAAGTTATGTACTATTTTAAATACATATATTTAATGAATATATATGATATATATGATATCTAAATCATTAATATCATTCTAGATATAATTTAATTTTTACCACATGGACAACTTGTAAATATAATAAGTTCATTTTTGACTTAAATACCAAATATCAACAAGACGCCAGTTATTAGCTTAAAAGAATACATAATTTTTCTAACATGGTAATAAGTGATTTAAAGGGAATAATAGACTTGAAAAAATATCATAATCAAGTATAAATTAACTTTTTTTTATTATTTAGGATATTAAAGAATGGACGATTTTTGTCGGACATGAAGTAAGAGATGTTGTCTAAATCTCCTTTCATTAGGGAATATTTTGATTTATACATGACATAACTTTATATGGTGAATAAACCTCTTTGACTTTCACTTTTATTCAAAAGAGATCCTCTTTCAACAAAGCGTTTTACTAAATGACAAAAGTAATGTTTTTAACATTTGTGGCGACAATGTACTCTCTGCTTCCATAATCGTTAGTTGGCTTCCTTTATAATCCTGAATTTTTTTAAAATGAAAAAAGAAACACCTTATTCTGTTTTTGGGTGTTCTGGTATTGAATATGTTTTTTTAAATTGATTTATTATTTCAATATCTTGAAATGGTTTATCTTGATTGAAAATTAAATGTTATTAGTGAAATATTTATATTTGATTTTTTTTGATTTTATAATGGTACTTGTACATTTGATGGGTGGTTACGTGATAAACCAAATAAAAGGTTGTGCTGTGATAAACCGGGATTGGTGGTTACATTATAACCTCCAATTCATTGGGTATGGAAGTTTGTTGTATGGTTATTCTATTTAATGATATGTGTGGAAGTCGATCTCATGGTTTTTCCATCTAAGTATGTTTATGTACTATGTTACATTTATATGTTATGTGTTCTTTCTATGTGTTCTATGGTAATAATTTGGTTAAAAAATGGTAAGAAAAAATCCTTTATTTTGTGAAGTGTATTTACTACTTCATAAAGGTTAAAAGTTTTACTTATGGTATGGTCTACATGGTTTACTTGTTGTTTTGAAAAACTAGCAGTTTTCCTTCTTTTTATATCCCATACTGAGCTTTTTATGATCATCCCATGTTTTTGAAATGTTTTTCATAAGAAATAAAGTGGAATAGTGTCAAGTATGGGGTCATTGAAAAGTCAAGCTATCTAAAACATGGAACTAGACATGACCCTTTTTTTAGAGTTCATATTTTATTAGAAAATTGTATACTGGGTAGAAGTGTCTACATATAATATTAATTTTTTTGTTTATGTTATGACCTAATTATATAAACCTCAAAACCTAAAAAGATCCTCAATGTGAATTATTAAATTATTTCAATATTACATAATGTGTAAGGTCGGTGCCATATAGTTGGTATCAGAGGCAGGTTTAGGAAACTTTAAGAGTTAGAATATTGTTAAAATTAATGTCCATAAATTAATTTATGGTAAGATTGAAGTGATATCGAATTTACATATTACCATGTTGCTCTGCCTAAGATATTTCTGTGTTCAGACTGGTTTTCCGTAGAGGAAATAAGGCATCTAAGTTGGGGAGGCATACATGGGAGAATAACCTTCCGAATAAGAAACCTGAGAAGGTCAGAATCGGAACTGAACAGTTTTTTGTTGTGATGGAACAATTGACTCAGGCTATAAATGGTGGTTGTATTCATGCAAGAGATCATCCATATAAACCGCATAAGAACATGTCAGTAGTATATCATTTCATGAGGCAACATCCTCCATCATTCAAAGGATCATAAAACCTTGTGATATCTGAAGGGTGGATTAAATTAAAAGAGAATATTTTTGATGTCATGGGGTCCTTAGAACATAAAAAGGATAGTCTTGTTGTTTACCGTTTTGAATGTGAATCCGATCGGTGGTGGTTGATGGTGAAAAATATCAGGTATAGTGAGGAGATTGATGATTTTGAATGGGATGAATTCAAAGGTATGTTTCTTGAGAAATATTTTCCTAAGGTGGTTTGACTAAGGATGGAAAAACAATTCTTGTAATTGAGGCAGGAGGATGACTCAGTGGCTGCTTATGAAGAAAAGTTCACTCGACTGGCAAGGTATGCTCTAAATTTCATCTGAAATATTGATAGTAAGATAAATTGATTTTACATAGGACTGAAGCCATGATATCGATGATCATTAGCCTCTCATGAATTCAGAAGCTATGAGAAACTTTTTAGATGTGCCTAGAAGGTAGAAATAGATTTTTCTAATGACCATGTGTTCTAAGAGTGCAAAAAAATAAGAGGTCCAGTTGGCAGAAAAAGGGAAAGAATTCATCATTGAAGATTAGAGGTAAGAAAATTAAATATCCATCTAGGAAAAAATGTGGTAAAAAGAATCCTGGAAAATTTTTATCAAGATCAGGAAAGTGTATTCAGTGTGGTATGTTTGGTCATATTGATCATAACTATGAGAAAGATGACCAATCAAGTAATGAAAAGCCATCGGTAATATGTTTAAAGTGAAATGAAATTGGTCATTATGGAAGAGGGTGTCTAGAAAAAACATAACTGAGGTACAGAATCCATACTACAAGCAGAAAGGGGTGGTGAACTTATTTTCAACTACTTCAACAGATGTTGGGCCATCAAATGATGTAGCATCAGGTACACTGCTTGTTTATTCAGATTATTCCAACATGTTGTTTGATTCAGGGTCTACAAATTCATTCATTTTTGAGAAGTTTTCTAGTAAATTGGGAATTACATCCCTAGATATGAATCCTAAACATATGGTAAAAACACCTGGAAGAAATTATGAGACAAAATGAAATTATAAGAACCTTCCTATCCTTCTCTGTGGAAAGAATATGCGTGAAAACATTATTGTTTTTCCTCTAGTATAGTTTGATGTTATTTTTGATTATGGATTGGATTTCTGTTTATCCTGCTAAGATTGACTGTAGAGTTAAAGAGGTTTCTTTTCAGAAAGATTTTAGTTTGTGTACAAGAATAAATGCTTACTTTTGATAACATATCCAAAATTTTAAAAACTAGTGAAATATGGAACTGAATGTTACCTTTCACATATTTTTGATAAACAGGAATTGTCTAGATTAATGATGTTCCAGTGGTAAATGAGTACCTTGATGTTTTTCCTGATGAGTTTCCTGGTATTATACCTGATCCTGAAGTTGAATTAACTGTTGTCTTCATTCTTGATGCTAATCAAATTTCAAAACCCTTATCGAATGGAAAAAATTGAACTTTTAGAGTTAAATAATCAATTACAAGAGTTGTTAGATATAAGTTTCATTCGACATAGAACATCACCATGGGGTGATCGTGTCTTGATTATTAAAAAGAAATATGGTTCATTGAGAATTTACATTGATTATAGAGCATTTAATAACATCACTATTAAGAACAAGTATCCTTTGCCTCGTATCAATGGTTTATTTGATCGGATCAAGGGAGATCAGAATTTTTCGAAGATTTATTTGTGGTCAGGGTATCATCAGTTGAAATTAATTGAACCAGACATTCTGAATACTGTGTTTCGTTCTAGATATAGCCATTATGAATTTGTAGTTATTCCCTTTTGTTTAACTAATGCACCTATTATATTCATGGACCTTATGAAATGTATTTTCTTTGAGTTCTAGGATAAGATTGTGGTTGTGTTCATTGATGATATTTTGATTCATTATAACTGTAAAGGGGATCATGAATGTCATTTAAGGGTTTTCTTAAAACAATAAAAGAAACGAAACTATAAGAAAAATTAAAAAAATATGATTTTTAGTTACAACCAATTTTTTTCCTTGGTAACATTGTTTAAAAAAAATAACTATTGATCCTACTAAAACAAAAGTTGTTGAATAATGGCCAAGACCCAAACATATAATAAAGATCCGTAGTTTTCTTGGTCTTTTATGTTATTATCAGAGGCTTGTTGAAAATGTTTCATGGTTATCTAGCCCACAAACTAAGTTTACTAGATAAGGTGTTATGTTTATTTGGACAAATGAATTTTATTATTGTTTTCAGTAATTGAAAAGAAGATTGTTGAATAATATAGTTTTGGCAGTACCTTCTAGAGATTGTGAGTTTTTTATCAACATTGATGATTCATTAAAATGAGATTACTCTATCTTTATGCAGAATGATCAGGTAATTTCTTTTTCATGACATTCATTGAAACCTCATGAGTTAAACTACCCTACACATGATTTGGAATTAGCTTCTCTTGTATTTTTTCTTTAACAATTTTGCAGCCTCATTTCTATGGAGTAAAATGTTAAATCTATACTGAAAAAAAACGTTTTATGTATATATTAACTCAGAATGAATTGAACATGAGACAAAGGAGATGGCTATAATTTATCAAAGATTATGATTGCACGATTCATTACCATCCAGGAAAGGAAAAAAAGTGGATGATTCTTTGAGTCAAAAATGTAATTCTAAATTAACCTTGATAAATTTTGAAGAAGATCTTTTTATTAAAGATTTGATAAAATTTGTCATAGAGGTTGTTGGTGCAGAAAATTCTCCTATTTTGGTTCAGGTTTCAGTTAAATCATCTTTATGAGATAGAATTTAGCAAGCGCAGAAGGAAGAAAGTGAATTGCAAAAAAATGTAGAGTTGGTTAAGAAGGGTAATTTTCCTGATTTTGACATTGATAGTAATTTAGTTTTGAGGTTTGAGAAGTGATTATGTGTGCCTTGTGATTCACAGTTGAAGAACGAGTTGTTATGTGAAGCTGATAGTTCTCCACATTCTGTTCAACCTGGTAGTACTATGATATAGAATGATCTTCGAGTGTATTACTAGTTGGATGGAATGAAAAGAGTTATTGTTGATTTTACAATGAAGTGTTTGACTTGTTATCAGGTTAAAGTATAGGGACAATTTCAAAAAGAGATGCTTTAGTCTTTACCGGTGCTAGAGTGGAAATAGTAAAATATATCCATGGACTTTTTTGTGTGATTACCAAAGACATCTCGAGTTAATAATGAAATTTGGGTTATTGTTGATCGATTGAATAAATATTTTCATTTCCATTCAATTATAGATACGTTGTCTTTAGGTCAACTATATTGTTTGTATATTAAAGAGATAGTTAGGTTACATTGAGTTCCCATCTCCGTTGTATTAGATTGTGATCCCAAGTCCACTTATAATTTTTGGAAGGGCCTTCAGAAGTCATTGGGTACTTAATTAAATATTAGTATAGATTTTCATCTTCAATTAGATGGGAAGTCAAAATGAACAATTCATATATGGGAGGATATGCTACGTTCATGATCAATGGATTACTAGTGATGTTGGGACCAATATATTTCTTTGGTTTATTTTTTTTATAATAACATGTTTTATTCATGTATACAAACGCCTCTATTTTAGGCATTATATGGAAATCTATGTCAAACTCTTGCTTTTTGGGACGAAGTAGGTGAAAGGAAGATGATAGGACCAGAATTGGTTGAAGAGATGGCCAAAAAGGTTCATTTCATTCAGAAGAACATGAGAATAAATCAGAGAAGACATAGAAGTTTTACGGATAACCAAATGAAGGAAAATTCTTTCGAGATAGGTGATCATGTATTTCTCAATGTTTCTCCAGGGAAATGTGATACACATTTTTTAATAAGGGAAAGTTGAGTCTGAGGATCATTGGATATTATGAAATCCTAGAGAAAGTTGGATCAGTTTCGTAAAGAGTGGAATTACCTTAATGTTTATCCCAGGTAGAAAATGTTTTTCATGATTCAATGTTGAGAAAGTATATTCCCGAGCCATTTCATGTTTTGAGCTCAGAGTTAGTTTAGTTTTAAGAGATTCTCTCTTATGAGGAATAATCAGCCTAGATCCTTGACCGAAGAGAGACACTATTGCAGAATAAGGTTTTTAATCAGGTAAAGGTTTTATGGAATAATTATATGGTAGAAGAGGCAATTTGGGAATCTGAAAATGCTATGATGGATAAATACCCCCATTTATTTGATAAGTGAATAGAATTTTGGGGAGGCAATTTTCAAAAGGGGGAAGGATGTATCATCCCATGCAAATAACGAATATGACATTTTTATATTTATTAATATTTATTATTTAAATATTAGTTTTACATTAAAAGGGGATGCTATGTTCGATGGAGTACTCGATCCACAACAATGGGATTCTATGAAATCTTACGTTGCACACATCGTTGAGTTATATTAAAAAATAATATGATAATAATATTATTTTAAAGGGTAGTTAACACCTAACCATTGCATTGGGGAAAATAAATATAACAAAGTACAATAATATTACAAATGTTTGATTAATGTTTTTACATTTATCTAATAAATTCTTGAGACATAAAATGTGAACAAATCAAATCTTAAGCATAAACACTGTAATATTATTTAAAAGGTCAATTTACTACCTTTTGAAGGAGACCCCTCAATAAATATAATTTTTGTTAAATTTATATCTTCTATTTAACAAAACAAAATTATTCTTTATAACTATGACATCAAAATTTACTTTGGGAAATTTTTTGGTATTTTTCAGATAAAATTCACTTTTTAATGAATAATGAAAAATAATGTATTTTAATTCAAAATTTCCTTTCAATATAATTTATTTATATGGTTAGATTATATTTCTCATTTGTTTTAATGTTTAATTATATTATATTTTGACAACTTAATCCAATGTTGTTCATTGGATGTTTTTTCAGTTTGAAATTGGACATAAACAAGTTTCAATCTTTTGATTGTTATTATTTGTTAAAAACACTCTTTTTATTTTAACAACTGCAATTAATTATAAATTGATTTCTGCAACTTCTGTGTTTTGAATTTGTAGAATTTGATTCCACATTTGGAATTAGGAGGTCAAAATTATGTAATTAGGTAAATTTTATTTTTAGACATTATGAATATTTACTTTAGTAAATATTTTATTTACCCTGGTAAAAGGGTAAATCTAGTAAATAAGGGTTAAAAATTATTGTCATACTAATATTAAATTACTCAAACATATGTCTTAATCCTATTGGTTGAAACATCTCTGACCACAGGTAACCTTGGGTCTATTTTGGGACCCCATGGAGCCACATGGGAGTGATAATGACACTTTTTTTAATTAATTTAATGTAATGAAAAAAATGACATAAAATATCTTTTAGTTAACAAATTTTTACATGGGGTTATATAAGTTATCTATTTGACTATAAATATTAATTATAAAGATAAAATTATTTAATACATCATGTTATTTGTGTTATAATTTTTAGACATCAATAAATAAAATTATTTATGACACAGTAATGATGTAGTGCTTACATCATTAATAAATGATTTAAATAAATAATATTATTAGATTAAAACAACCTAATAAACCTATCCAATTATTGTTGGATGATATTATTTAGAACAGGAGTCATCTTATTTTAATATTTAATGAGTTTTGGACCTTTAGAAACCGACAATCATTATATAATAAAATAATATTACCAACCTTTCCTAAACAACACCTTCTCTCTGTTAAAAAAAGCCCCCAAATCTAACCCACTACTCACACCTATCATGCAACTTGGCTCATCCAAAACAAGACCAAATAGGCTCTCAGGATCCCTATATTCCTCCTAGAAAGCTTTCCCTATGTAGAAGGCAGTTCATGAAAGCCTTTTGGTTCAAAACAATGGGAGTTACCCGATTTTAAAGGTAACGTATTATCTTAAGTTCTTTTATTTTGTTTTACTTATCTAACACCGTAACTCTATTTATTATTTTATTTTATAACAAAAATAGCTTCCTCAATATACTAGGATTTTTTATGAGAGGGATTCTAATTACACTTACACACACCTCCATCTAATGGGTAAAATACATACTATTTTTGTGGACTGCAAACAACCGCCTCACAAAACGATGATTGTTAAAATATCTCCAACCGCCTCTCATGGTGGCCATTATGATGGCACAATATTTATATATGATATATTTTCTATTTATGTTTTCTTTAGGCTTCTGTATTTTTCATTTGTATCAAACCATTATGGTTTTCATAATGGGTAAATACGATAATTTCATTTGAGGATGTGCGGACTACCGCCACCTCAAATTAATATAACTCATTCATGCCATAGGTGGGACATATAATGGAAGGATTTAATTAAATTATATATGATATTACACTAGAATTATAATATAATTATGTATAATTATGTTTTCATTCTATTAAATATGAAATAGAAATTAAAGTAGCGTTCATGTGTACGTACGACTTACCATCCCCATGAATGGTGCATTTCATTTCTTACCTCCAAATGTTATGTACTATTATAAATAAATAAATATACAAGATTTATAAGATATATACGATATCTAAATCTTGAATACTATTCTATAGATAATGAAATTTTGACAACATGGACAACTTGTAAATATAAGAAGTTCATTATTGACTCAAGTACCAAATATCGATTAAATGACCGTTATTAACTTAAATGATTTCATAATCATTATAAATTGATAATAAGTGATAAAAAATGAACATTAGGCTTGAAAATGGTTCTTAATAAAGTATAAATTAACTTTAGTTTATTATTTAGGAGATTAATGAATGGATGAATCAAGTTGGACATGAGGTAAGGGACTACATCTCAATCTCCTTTCATTGAGGCATATTTTGATTTATACACAATTTCATTTTATACGGTGTATAAACCCCTTTGACGTTTAATTTTATTCAAAATGGATATTCTTTCTATGAATCATTTTACTGAATGTCAAAAGGAATTTTTTTAACATTTGTGGTGACAATGACCTCTCCACCACCATACTCATTAGTTGGCTTCCTCTAAAAGACTTAATATTTTTAAAATTAAAAGAAACCCCTTATTCTATTTTTGGGTGTTTTGGTATTGTATTTTTTTTACAATTTCACTATATTGAAATGATTTATTTTTATTTCAAATGAAATGTTATTAGTGAAATATTTTTATTTTTAATATTTTATGAATTTATAATGGTACTTTTACATTTTATGGGTGGCTGCGTGATAAACCAAATGAAGGGTGGTTCCATAATAAACCTGGATGGGTGGTTATGTTATAACCACAAATGAATTGGGTAATGAAGTTGGCGGTTTAGCTATTCCATTTAGTGATATGTGTGGTAGTCGACCATATGGTAATTCTATCTACGTATATTTGTGTCCCAAGATACATTTATATGTTATGTTTTATTTCATTGGGTTTTATAGTAATCTTTTGGTTACAAAATGGAAATCAATAGTGTTATATTTAGTGAAGATTATTTACTACATCATAAAGGTTGAAAGTATTACTTATGAGAAGGTATTCATGGTTTACATATTGTTTTTAAAAACTAACAGTTTTCCTTCTTTTTGTATCCCTTACTGAGATTGTTATGCTCATCAAAGTTTGTTAAATGTTTTTCACATGACATAAAGTGGAATAGGGTCAAGAATGGGATAATGAAAAAGTCATGTTGTCTAAAACATGGAACTAGGCCAGAATCGTTTTTTCAAAAGTTATTATTTTGTGGAAAAATGGATACTGAATAGAAGAGTCTACAGGTAATATTCATGATGATATTTTAATGTTATGACCTAATTCTCTAATCCACTAAACCTGAAAAGATCCTCAATTGAATTATTAAATTATTTCATGATTATGTAATGTTTATGGTTAGGGACTTAAAATTATGTGACAAGTTTTTTAGGTATGTGAATCACACAAAAATATTGTACCCTGGTAACGAGTGGAATAATTTTTATGAGGTAAATTTAAAATGGAATTTATTTTAAAAATTAATTTAAAAATTTAAATGGATGATTGAAAAGGCATGTAAATTTCAAATAATAATAGTAAAATACTGGAATGACTTATTTAAAAATGGATGATTGAAAAGGCTTGTAAATTTAAATGGAGAATAGTATAAGGATGAGAATGCCACAATCACTGAACCAGGGGAGTCCTAGGAAATATTCACTCCCTTCATTACACACTGCATGTAAGGGATATTTTTGTATAGTTTTGAATGATGAATAGTTTGTATCTAGTGCACTAAGGCACCTTGAATTCTAGACTCGTTTCCTATAACATGACCTTTTGATAGAACCTACTAGACACGTTTGTACCTAAACGTTTGATATACATAACCTATGGAAGAATTGTGATGATGAATATGGAATTGTAGAAAAGGGGATGAATATTTGAATCTTTTATGACAAGCATCATTAAATAATTTCCAAAGATCTTTGTAGCTGGTTGTGAGGAGAAATATCCTCCCCTTGGTGGCAACACTCGTGTCCCCAAGAACTCTTATCCAACCCTATACGAACAAATTAACCAAAAAATTCTTGATCAAAACACGAGATACCCTACATTGATCCCCAAACCATTGAACATTACCTACATAAATAATGAGGTTCTTCTCTATTTCTATACCATCATTCATGTAACATGCACATTTGTAGGAAAGGTGGATTTTAATATATTGAATATTGTTCTATGTGGAAACTACTTATTTATAAAGAATATATAATAGGTAGATGGTTTTTATATAAATTTCATTATCCCAAATAATATTCCACAATCTATCAAGAAGTTTTTTTTACTATATCACATTGTCAAAGGTCAACTAACTAAATTGGATTGAGGGGGATGGAGTGAAGAACTAAGGATCTGAAACATCCTTGAGCAGGATATAGTGGTAGATAGATTTTTGATAATCACTGATCATGATGAATGGAAGATGGGTCGAGGATATTATGAATCTAAAATTTGGGACTATAAAACCCAAGAAATATTATTGGACAACCCAAAAAGTTTTTATTCTAAAATGCTAATTCTCCCCACCCAATAATCCAATAGTATTTGGTCCGAATTTAAGACATTGACTCTTGAATAATTATCCATAAATGGTACATGGAATCATATATTATCCATCTGTTTGGATAAACTCCAAACTTCCCCTTGAAAAATTTCTCACAGAGGGATTGGGAAGAAATGTCTTGCTAAATAAGTTTTTCTTATATGCCTCTCATGTTATCCTCGATTCACCTAATTCCAACATCCCCCCTACCCAATTACTTTTTTCAAGAGAGACCAGCTAGAGTAGTGGTGACACCGTTATTTCCCCGAGTCCCAAATAAAAATATTGATGATTATTACAATATTATTTACTACACACAAAGATAATTTATTAACATTGTGGATGTGCAAGAGTATAAAGGATACAATTTTAGACATCGGATTGATTTTACCACTGAATTATAGAATACATATATTCCATTTAACTATCCTATCCATATTTGGTTTGATAGTAAAATCAAATTGGTAGATGAGAACTCTCCTATTTCAGAGGGGGTGCAAAGGTATCCCATCAATAAATACCTTCTTAGGAAACTGAGTATGTCATAAATATGTTCTAAATGTATAACTATACGCAAATTGAAATTAAAGAAACTAATTTCATCCATGTTAAAACATTGTCCATTTCTACTACAATACTGTTTAATGATATAAATGAATCATTTTATAGAATTGCATCCAACGTTAATGAGGAAAATCATATCATCCATGAGAAAAATATTATACATACAAATAATGATTTATCATTTTTTGAATGGGTGAGTAAACCTATACAGGATGGTATTATTTAGATTATGGGTATGGGTTTATAATGAAATAAAAAAAATATTTCGAGATATGGGGACAACTTTTTGTATATCTATAACCAATTTTATAAACTAGAATCTCTTAACCATTAGTATATGGTAAATCATTTTGAAGAAGTGAATTCAAAGACAATCCACCAACCATTCTAGATAATCCATACCTATTATGGGAATTGGGGATATAACCCCAATCGATTTTTTTCATAGGAATTTTTCATTTGAATTTTAATATTTATACTGGAACCTAACACCCACTATCAAATTTAGAAATCATATCCTAGGTGATAGAAATTTAACTATGTATACCACTTCCCATAAAAAATACATGATTTTATTTTGAGATCAATATGATTAGATGTTGGTCTAGAAAAGTTTATTTATAATAGAATGTACTATATATGAAATGGTGCATATTATAACTAGTAAACATTATTCAAATCCTTTTGGTTGGTTCACCATTGGGATGAGGACAAGGATGGTGGAATATGTTACATTGGGAAGAGTTTCCCCTATGATATAATCTTAGAACACTTTAATGAAATCCCTCTCAATGATGTATGAAGCATCAATGTTAAGAAATCCCATATAACTATATGGTCATAGAGATCTATTGAATGTGGGGCCAAGGATAGATCCCTCAATTTAGTACTCCTCCAGGTATCCATCTAAGTTGCTTTAATGGTTCTAGCTTATCGAAATGGGTATGATACTAAGAAAGGATTTATTTATATCTACAACTATGGATCCACATATGATAATATTTCCTAGGATTATTATCAAATTTTCAAGTAAGGGTTCCCTGACTAGGCTTGTGATTCAAATATCATTATTTTGAGACCCAAATTCTAGTTTTATTTTTATTTTCCCTATAGAAATATTATCTTGGTGGAATAAATGAAATTTGGTTATTTTATGATCTCAATCCCTAATCCACTTGACCCTAGATATATATATATATATCTAATATCATTTTTAATTCATTATTGATAAAATTCTATTGGATTCCACTTAATAGACCACGAATGGAACGATCCATCATCCCAATAAATTTTAAACTTATTATGATGTAGGAAAATTTCATCTTGAGGGTTTTCTAGGTTACTACTTTGAATCAGCTGTATGTTCCTCTATGAGATGATTTCAATTTTTTGCCTTATAAACCTAATTTGGAGGGCCTCCCAGGTTTTCCTCTATATTAGAGGATACTATGAATAATTAAAAAATTTCCTAAACAATAAATTTATATCCAAATATTAGAGAAAAAAAATCTTATGTATAATAATTTTGAGCTATGAATTAGTATGTTCAAATGAGACTGATCAGAAAACGTTCTGTCATGTTGTTGGATTCATGAACTTGGGAAGTAGGAGATATGTTAGAGGTTTCCCTTCAATATATGGTGTTTTATACAAAATTTACTTTTACATATCTTATTTTTCCACTATGTAAAAATATCACAAGAATGAACCCAACCGAGAAGATTGATGAGAGCCATAAAATATTAATAGTCATTTATGGTAGTGGTGGAGTAAATACACCCACCCTTATTATCCAAAGGATAAATAATTTTTTTGTAAAACTCTAAAAATAAACAAGGCCTATTAATAATTTTTTAAGAAAGATATAAATTCCCACCTGTCCATATTTCTAGCTACCTCACATTTTGTATTAACTATATTAAGAGTAAAAAAAATTACCTTTACAAACATTGATGGGGATGTTCTGAGAGGAAGTATAGTTGAGATCAACTTGAACCCAATCCTCCCAGAAATCATATATGTATAAATTGATCAACCCACCTTCTAAATGGTTTTGTAACTAATGTATTTTTTCCATAACCTTAGTAAAAGTCAATTTTTTATTTGGTTCTATGACATCCCAAAAAGGAAATATTATTGTTTTGAATAATATAGTGATGGTATGATATTTTCACCAAACATCTAATTCATCTAGAATTATAAATCACGGTTGAAGTCATTGATAAGGAAATATAAGGGGACTAAATCTATTATTTTACTTGGATATGAAGGTAAGAGGATCCCATGTTGATATTGCCCTTAGAAAGAGTCACCACAATACAAGGGGGGATGGATTATTAAAGCATATTATGACTCCATCTAATTTATAAGGATAGAACCACTTCATCAGAATGGTCACCAAGAGAATAAAAATAGTTTGGAGAAAGTAGAGACTCATCCAAAATATAAGGATCCACCATCGTATCCATGGAAATTATCAATTCAATTTGAGTACCATTTTTATAGGTGGATTTAAGTAGAACATCTTCAGGAATATGAAGAGATGTACTTGTAGGATATCCCTCAACATCAAAAAAAGTTGGATGTTGACCCTCCACACTTAGTTGGAGGCCAAATTAGAGGGTATGAGAAATAGAATATGGTATGATACCTAGATTTCTCACATAAATGGTTACACTATGGGGGCTAGCCATCCCAAACTCATACATATTTTTATTTTATTGGATAACTTCAAGAGAGGGTTCCATAAATCTTATTGTTTCTTCAACCACGTGGGAATGTGAAGTTTCATCATTAGGCATAAAATACTGGGTACTATTATCCCCCAACATCATATCATATATAACACAAAGAAAAATGACTGGAAATGATTGGACCTGTGGAGGGGAATTGAGTGAAGGAGAATCAACCCTCAAAGAAGAAGGAATATCAACAATCCTCTTATACACATCATCATTCTTATTCTAAAAGAAATAGTGGAAAAAATCTATGCTTGTGGAAAAACTAGATCATCATATAATATGATCAATCATTTCTTATTCAAATATTAATTTCTCCCTAGAATAATAAGGGACAACAAATTAGAGCCGCCTCAATTAATACTCGTGGATCATTACTATGATCAAAAATAAGACAAGTATTCCATCATTATTTAATTCTTAAACATACAAATCCTAAAAATAAACCATATATATATCAACTATGGTAGGTCATTAGGACTTTTGAATAAGAGGGTATATGAGGCTTGTGTGGACCACATTGATAGAACATAAGAGATCACTTCTTTATCAGTAGAATTGATGTTGAAAAATGAATATTCACCGAAGTCATTATAACATCCTAATTTAGTAACATCATAATTAATCTTATCAAACGTTTTCTAACACTCAGGAATACCAAAGGAACCCAGAACACCATGATGATTGGGTTTGACCCTAGAGACTAACTCTACAAACAAGTATTTACTGATCACAACCTCATGTTATATTAGATAAAATAGAGTCTTCCTAAAATAGAGGTATGGACAAAGACAACTCATAAAAATAGAATCATTTAATGAATCCTTGAAAATAAAATTTTGAGATAATGTAATAACTTGGTTTAAATTAGTGACATGCTCTATATCTAATTGACCACCAAACTAGAGGTTCATATTCTCTATATTCCACTATACATTCACCATATCTGGAAATGTTCACTGAATGAATGTTGTCACATGGAATTAATAATAAATTATACTATGTAGTTTATGTGGGATGATGGTCCCCCGCCATTCTAGACTTAGCCCCTTGAATAATATTGAAAATGGTTTTACTTGTGATTATTTAGTAATATTTAATTAATTGATGACCCATTTAATTTTATATAGTCACTCTTTTTTCCTTTTGAGGACTTTGGTCGCTATAAAAAATTAGTGAATTATTATAATAGGTCATCTCCAAAAATTCCCATGATGAATATGGAGGTTTAACTATTAGAGATACTATTTCAGATATAGAAGATACACTTAGAAGTGGAACAATCTAGGAAATAGGTTTTATACTATCCCATGATACTTTTCTGAGAGACATGATATAAATAACAAAAAATATAAGATTCAATTTATATCATTTAACTTAAATACAATTCAAATAAAAAAGGATCTATGTAATAAAATTGCCGATAATACCTTATAAAACTATGATTTTATTTAAAATTATTATTTTCACCACTAAACAGTCTTCAAAATCATATTATTTTACTTTGAAAATTTATATTTCACACACATCACTAAATCAATTTTTATTTTTCAAACCTTTTCATTCATTCCTAAATTTTTCCAGAAAACCATTTCATAAATAATATAAACTAATTTTTCCTTTCCGTAGTTCACAATGAAATTAGAAGACAACAATTGAATCCATGAAAATGGATTAAAAAAATGTAGAAAATATGTCGATTCAATCCCATGTAGTTATATTTAATAATAAAAAATAAAATAAGATTAAACTAATTCAACATGAAAATTTAAGGAGTTAGTTTTAGTGCATGTTTTGGTCACATGGTTTGATAAAATATGCACCAACTATGATATATAACATTGTTAACTCACAGAACCATGGATAAGGCCATAGAATAATTTTTTAGGATATGAAATAATCAACTATTATTCTATTTCCTTTCCATTTTATGCACAAATATCATAAAAAATCCAAAAAAATCTATCAAAGACCATTTACAAACAGCAATTCAAACAAATTTTTTTTAATAAAAATAATAATTAAATCATGAAATCAATACTCATATTTTGAAAACACATTGTAACGTAGGTTTCCTACTGAGATTTGGTGATTATAATCATTATTATGGAATACATATTTTGTTTTGATGATCATATTTAGTATCAATAGTAATTCTAAAATAATAATTTCACTTAAAGAACCTAGGTCTTCTTAGTAACCTATTATATACATACAATTTTTCAAAAACCAACATGAGGCCACCATGAATCATTGAAGATGAACCATCTGAAAAATTCACCTTAGGCATATTCCCTATTAGCTTTGGATTGTTATAATTTTAGAAGAGAAAAAATGTGATCAGTGGAAATTATTTCATTAAAAAAATATATTCAACATGTAGTGGAATCCTACAATTAATCTGTAAAATACCATCCAGGAATAAAAAAATAAAGAAGTGAGGTATCCACAAACAATCATCATAAAATAAATACATACAAAACCAAATATATATATTCATCAATAAATTAAATTTTTTTACAAACACAATAACAAATAAAATGAACTAGAACACCCAGAAAGATCTCCATGTGACACAAATCCACCATAAGTCCTTAAAAACTAAACGACCCCTCAATGAGCATTCTGAATCTTGAACCTAAACATTTATGAGTTCCACTTTAACAATAGACACTGAGTGGTGTATGAAGGGTGTATGTACAAATAAAACAGTATATTTTCACCAAATATTACACAGATTATTTTTCAAAACATTCTATAAAACCAATTTTAACATATAATAAATAAAATATTTATTTTTCACCATATTAACAAGGAGAACTCATACAAATTTTCAAAAACATATCCAATAACATTAAAAGAGTATTAAGATACATTTCAAACATTATTATTATTATTTCATTAAAAATATTTCTATGAAATCTTTTTTTAAAAACAATTCATTTAACTAATAAAAAATGATCTAATATAATATTCATAAGAAAAATTTAACAATGTTACTAATTTGCATTGAGTAACATAGAATAAAAAAAATAGAATAAGTAATATACTGGCAATAATAAATAAAAGTAAAAATTAAAAAAATTACTAATGACACAATTATTGAGGAATCTAACATAAAATTAAAATAGAATTGAAACTAAAATGTGATAAATAGAAAAAGAACAATAGTGCATATATTCATTGGTAAATTTTAAAAATGTTGTGAGAAACTCCTTGATATATAAGTGTAGAATCATCTACAACATATTAATGCTTCCCTGGTATATAACAAACCATTTTCTCCCATATAGCCTCATCGGTGGAACTCTATTAAGGCCTTATATCATTCATAGTTTGATGTACTATGTTTTATCAATATTAGATATAAACCAACTATAAATATATCATTTGGATTCCTAGGATCCAAATTATACTTGTAATGGATGGTGGAAAGGGATGTGAAACTAATCATACATGAACTATTTATAGAATACAATACAATCGATGCAGCTGGAAAACATCAACCAACCCTCACACACACTCCTCAATATGGACACTAACTCAAAAAACAATAAAACTAATCACATCCACTATTAAACACATTTCTATTAAAGAACCATGTATTTTTTTGAGGCATCCATACATTTTGAGGAATCCATTTACATAAATTTCTTCCCATGAATCGATTTTTGAAACTGATATTCTATTTTCGAAAAATCAATTGATGAACAATTTTTAAAAATAATAACAATTTAATTATCATTTATAGGTTACAAATAATCCATATATTTCTAAAATAACAGTAATATATATAGTTGGGTTGGAATATTTGTTTATATATGTATATATTTATTTATAAACAATAACATTAATATGTATTTATATGTAAAATTATTCAAAAAGAAATTTAAAATCATATAGAATTTTGAAAAAAAATTGATTCCTAAAATATAATATTATTTTGTAACTAACATAGCTCATATAAACTATAAAACCAAAAGAAAAATGTATATTAAATAATTATAAGATCATAATAAATATGTAACTCAATAAATAACAATGAAACAACTCAAAAACACACATTTATGTCCATTGAATTTGAAATATCTTACGATTAACAACTCATAACCCATTTGAAAAAAATATGAGATTTTAAATAATTGAATTAAAATACTATAATACATAAATAAAACTCGTAGGAACATAAATTAGTTAATATCTTACTTAATTTTCATGTAAATACATTTATATAACACATAGATGGTATATATTGTTAAGAAAAATAAAAACATGGAAACACATATCTTGAATCAAGTAATGATTATGAAAAAACATTAAAAGTGAAGGGGAAAGAGGCCAAGGGGGATTTATGACATCATAAGAGTGAATTAAATATAAAAGTTTTACAACAACTTATCTAGGGTATGAACAAAACCAACCCGTAGAAAGAGAAATGAATGAAAATAATATGGGAAGGATGGAAAAAAATGATGATTGATTGAACATTAAGAAATGTTCCCAAGAAATAAAATGATAATCCTCAAAATTTCAGTGGAGAAGATAGAGGATGACATTGATGGTGCAACATAGCTAGGTCATGTGCCAATCATTCTTGGTAAAATATTATTGATAAAAAACAAGGAAGTATATAATAAGAATTTCATGTTTTAAATATTTTGTTCATGATGCATGATTTGTCCACATCTTTTCTAAGTCATGATCTAAACATTCAACCCTCAGTAAAAACTCCTCAAAATAGTGAATAGTTAAATGTGTTCATTTAAAAACTATATTCTAACTATTTAAAACTTCATTTTTTAAACTGAAGAACCATGTAAAAGATTTTTTTATGGTTTATACTAATTATTCCCCAACTATATAATAGGAAGATTCATAAATATTCAAAAAACATTCAAATATAAGGACCTCATATTGATTGAAAAATTAAGGAAACATAAACCATATAATTAAAATGAAAATTAAAGGGTCAGGTATGAAAAAGTTTCATTGGTTACATGGACTTCGTCTTATACTGTTGAATTTCCTAGTGGCTTATTCGATATTAACCAAAGTGGGAGTAAGCTATATGTCAATCCAATAATTCTATTTTTGGGATTATTGAATTAAAATTATTTTATCTAATTAAATTAAGAAAATTCATATACCATATTAATGATATGAATTTAGATATTTCAGAATATAGTCGAATTTCAATTTGAGTTAGAAGAATAATCTATGAGTTTTGTAATGTGTTTCACATCAATATGGTTTGAAAATGGTGATTTTTTTGGAAGTAATAAGCATAAAAAATAAACCATTAGAATCATGCATACAGAATGGGAATAACATGAGATAATATGGTAAGAATAAATTCCCATTAAAATACTAATTGTCTAGTTCCTACAAGAGAGAAATATTGTTGATACCTCGATCATTCAATCAGGTAGGTTGATGCTAAATCAAGGAGCCCATATTTTATATTTTTTAATTAAATTAATTAATTAGGTTTTATCTAGTGTTATATTCCCTATTTTTTTATTTTATTTAGGTTATATTTATTTTATAAACAACTACAAATAGGATACAAGAAGAATAGTGTTGAAGTTATCTGTATGATATATTTTGAAAGGAGCGGTCTTATAAACTATCCAATAGTGATATAAGCTAATATTATCATAATGTTCAAGCTAAATAGATAATTTAGTGAGGTTAATTCCAATTTGGGGTCATTTTTTAAATAGGGATCTGGGTCCACTAATGGATATGATGATATCAAAAGGTAACCTTATTATAATGGAAGGGTATTTAATAATAGCCGTTAAAAAATAAATGTTAAAAATGATACTAAAATGATAAAATCATCAATTATAGTTAAATAATATAATCATTATTGTTAATTTTAAATTAATCCTATTGAATGAATGATATTAATGTAATAAACTTTTAGAATTTTTAAATTAGTAAGAACATTATATAAGTGTAGGGTTATAATATATGTGTTATGATAACACATGAATTAGTAACAAACTATTGATGTTGTACAAAATTGAAACCATGATTTTTATTTGAATAATAAAATGATTTATTTTAGGTTTTTAGAGAAACTATAATTTGGATAACTAGATATTTTTTTCATCATTCATATAAACAATATGATTGATGTGGGATAATAAATTCTTAAGATTAAACATATTCTTTAAGTATTTATATAACTATTTTATTTATTTCTTAAATAATCTTTAGAGGTGTTTCAACAATGTGAATGACATAAAAAATGTTTTCCTAGTTTTCTCAAACTGTTGATGATAACTATGCATGACATGTGATATAAAGGATCTGATGTTGTGTTGATAGTATAAATGGGTAACATTTTAAACCAGAATAGGAAAAGTTAGTTTGAAAGTACAATAATGTTTCCATTAATATCTATTAAAGGTTCTTTAAACCTTTGTGATGTTACAGAAAAGAGTACAGATTATTGCTTATGTGGTGATTATTTAGAAACCCAATACGAGTTTGAGAAACTCCATGGAAACTCAATGTAATTCATTAGTTTTATAGAAATTAATAATTGTATTTTTATGGGAATATGATACCATATATATAGATTAAAAATATTTTAAATATATAGGATTTCAAAATCATGGTAAAAATTTAATAAGAATATAATTTTCCTTCATGTAATTAAACTAATAGTATCTACGTCAAATATTTGAATGCATATGATTATATCATTAGTGAGAGGATATAAATAAAAGGTGTTTGGTTTTCCTTTTTTATATTACAAGGTACTAAAATAATTTTATTAACTAATAGTTTTTATGAATAGTATGTGATGTTATTTTAATAAACATTTTTTTTGATTAATCCCATTATATTATAAATTGGAAATTATTATAAATATATAAATGATTCTACTCAGATAAAAGTGTTTATACTAATAGTTGTTAAAATATATTAGATATGATTCTACCAACATTCAGTGGAATAGATTAAAGAATAAAATATTATTTTAAAAATCATTCTTTATTAATTATAAACTCCATTTAAAATACGATTATAATAATTTATTTGATACATATTCCTAATAAGAGGAAATACGTGTCATTTATTAACATAGCAGTTTTTATGTATCTTATTATAATTTTTTGAAGTGGATATAGTCTTTAGGAGGAAAGTGAGAGTATTTTTAGACTTAGATATGTTAATGTATAGGAAATAAGGAATTAAAAGAGTAATAACTAAACACTATCATAACTTTATATACCATAATAGTTTAGGATATATTGTTAATGGTTAATCTAAATATTTTCTTCAATTTCCATAACTATGTTAATTTCACTTTATATTCTAAAATAGTTTAAGATGTTTTAGTAAAATGTTTATTTAAAAAGTTACATTAGTTACCAAAATATTTCTAGGATACATTTTAAAAGAAAACATTCAAAGAATGATAAAAACACCAGAATTATAATGAGTTCATAGTAGAATATATATTTTATAAAGATTGTATAATTTAATATTCTCTAATTAAGGTTCCATGATATATTTTCATCTAGTTGAACATTAGTTACATGACTCATATACCTCACAATTATTCATACTTTCAGAAATCATAGATGTTACTCACTAAAGAATTTTAGTGGGAGGTTTTCATCAGATATTCAAATAGAGATGTGGTAGGGTTTACATTGACATGTAATAAATTTAACAATACCATTAATTTGTGGAAAACATAAGTCCCCTATTTTGGAATATCATATGTGATATTACTTTATAGGAACCTTATGAATGGTTTATCAATATTCTTAATATATTTTAATAATATTAAATGTATTAAGTTATAAGAAATGTAAAACTCAACTTTTCCTTTTTTTCTGTTTGCATATATCTATTGATGTAAAATTATAATTAACCACTCAATGTGTCACTATGAGTTATCCTTAATTAATATTCATAATATATTATTATATTTTCTATGAAAACTGTATTGTTAAACTTAGTAAGATTTTATATAGATATATGGAAAATTATCAAGAGGGGAAAATGTGTTTTGTTAATAGGATGACCCCCATGTATACTATATAGAGATTTATACATTGTGTATTTAGTATACTATGGGTTCATTTATAATATTTATATTTTCATATAAATTAACATAGAAATATTCCTAGAATGAGTATCATAATACATTGATACATTTTTCCCTCAATCATTGTATCATAGCTAATAAAATAATTTTTTGGTACTCTACTGATCATTTCATTAAATGTGTATTAATAGAGATTGTATATTTCCTCTCATACAACATGTACGACATATGAAATTTTTTGACATAGATTGCTGAATTTATGGTCATATAAAATAGGCTATTTAGAGAAATTAAATATTTCATGAGGGTAATGTGATGTCCTCATCTATTTGGGCGAATTGCATGGGATTTATTCATCAAACTGGTTATTCTATACTCAAGTAATTGTCCAATGGATTATATGAGAATAAATTATTTTATTCCATACATATGGTGGAAATAGATATTTTTATATATGTTTTTGATGTACTGCACACCAGATCCCAATGTAGCTTGAGTATTATTGATGCTTGATAAATCATTTTAATTTGTTAAAAAGTTTAATTAAAGAATACAAATTTGTTTTGAATGATATAAAACCCTGGGAGTTCATGATTTTTCATTGAATAATCAAGGAGTAATATATAGAAAATACAATGACTTTCTATGAAACAAATTAGATTTTATCAAAAATGGGTTTTGGGTGGATATTTACAATATATTGAATGAGATTTATTATACAATGAATATGAAAATGGATTTCCAAAACAGTTTTGGAGGATATCGAAATGTATTTTGGAATATGCTTTCATTTTTCTAAAAAATAATATATGAGGCGAAATAACATAAATTCCATATGGATTTTGTGGAAGTGGGAGACTGAATGAGAGATTCCATAAAGATTAATATATATGTATGATATCTGTTAGCTTGTATAATAATATATTATATAGTTATTTCATATATTATGAAATAGTTTTTCAAAAAATCATGTTCTTTTCCTTATTGGTATATCATATATTATGAAGTTTTTATATCATAAACTACTCAAGTACAATCCAATTCTAATGACATATTTCATAATATCAGGTAGATATATTCTTCAATTATTATTATTATAAAATTTACACAAATTCTCAAAAGTTGATATGGGCATTTCAATTATTATAGTCAACATTCTAGAATATTCTACTAAGGGTATCATTAATTACTAATTCCTTAAGAAGAAAATAATTGCATAAGAAACCCGGAATATTTAAGAAAAATTCACAATCATTCAATAAACTTACTCATACATTTAATTATATTTGAGTAAATTATATAGTGACTATATAATGTATTAGGGGCCTGTATAAAGGAGGAAGTTTCCATTGTGATGTGTGTTCTATCCTACCTAAGCATTATTTAAAATTTTCAATGCTATTTCCACCTTATAACATAGTTATTTATAGGTACTATTATATCATAGGGAATATAGATAACCACTTCCAAGTGTTGGTTTATTTAGATCAACCCATTGATACCCCTTAGTGTAAAGAGTCGTTTCATTGTTCAATAGTGGTATTTATGATTCACTAATTAAAAATTGAATAAAATTATCATTAGTAAATGTTATACGTGCTTCATTTTATATGTACATGGTTTCAATTTCAATTTAAGTTTTTCTTCCTATTTGAGGTTTCTATTGTGTTTCATTTTGTTGAATAATATTTTTTTAATAACTAAAACTGGAAAACCCCATAATAGTATTAATGATAAACCTAATGAAAGTATAATAACCTTAAAATGGGAATAAAATTCATTTATTTTAACATCATTCTGCATAGACTAAAACGTGAACATGATATTAATGCCATCGATCATTGATAAAAGGGGACTTTTTAAGAAGTAAAAATGAGGGATTATTCATGTAATGGAAACAAATTTATGAATATTAGTTAATCTTATTTTAATATTACTACCCATGAAATGATATATTTTAGGTTTTAGATATATTCATGGATTTTATTATGTAGAATACAAGAAATATTTTTCTATTGGAGCCTAGAGTACATCAATGTCTTCAAACAGAAGCATGTAATATGGTATAAATCATAAACTGGGGTTTTGGATAATTTATGGTGAAATTGTGATGGATGGTTTAGGATGATCAATGTGCATGTTCAAATGATTGAACTTTTACAATATAGTTAGAAAAATGTACTATAGATATTCATAAGCCATGTTCGATAGATGGGTTCCACTATAATGTTATATTAGAGTATGGAGTAAGAGTTTTTTTTGTGGGACCAATTAAAAAAATAATATGGATTTAAGAAGACAATATATTTGACATATGGTCTATCATCATACCAAATGATTTCCTTTTGAATGTATTTACTCACTACTAATGGCCATGAAAATTTATCTATAAATCAAATAGTTAAAATATGAAATAAAATATAAAGGAAGTGTTCAATATATTGTTAGAATATTTTGGAAAAGACCCCATAAAAATGATTTATCATGGTAAAGGGATGGAAATTCATGATAAATTCTAGTTCTTCCTAGGATAATATTTCATGGAATCGCTATATGGGAATAGAAATTAATCAACATTATAGAATAAGGGGATTTTTTTATATCCTATAATAAGGATTATTGAGACATATTATGTGAATCGGTAGACCCATGAGCTAAAATTATATGAGTGGAAGAAGGAAATAAATTGAATATTGGTTCACAATTATTCCAAACATATAATGTCTATAACATTACATGGTATTTCAGTATAAGTTCAGTTCAAAAAACTCAAGTCTAATTGATGGATTATACACACGGATAGAATGAATATGAAGTACAATGATTGGGGTTTTTTTTCAGGTTCATGATATGTTATCTAGACATCACTATACATGTTTTTCTAATAGTAATCGAGACACATGTATATCTAAAATAGGGGGTGTTACTTTCTAGTGAGATATTTATGTAGGAAACCTATTGTGGGTTAGAATAATATACAATAAGAACTCTTTTTTTGATAGTAATCATATATAATGGTACATTCACTATTTTATTTCACATAGAACGTACCACTCTATGAAGTATATGTTCATGAAAGATAGATTAATATAATAATTCTATGGATATGTGGAATGGACCACATTTCATGTTGTTTAATTTTTTCTGATGAGGATTATAGAATTTTTTTTTTTAAATTTGTATGGAAATGACCTTATTTAAAATATTTTAGGGTCATATAACAATGATATTGATGAATATGATGTGAATTAATTCAAGGATTATTTTATTAAACAAGAAATTATTGGGATTTATGATGTTCTCTCCATCTAAATTCATAATTGAGTATGCCTCTTCACTGTAAACCATTTATATATTGAACATACTCTAAAATTTTTATTTTATTTTCTAAGGGATTCACTATGTATCATCTATTTGATAAAAGTAAACCCAACACTCCTTAAACAATTTTTTATAGATGAAATGTTTTACTAAATATAGTGGATAAATAATTCTGATGAACCTCACAGTTATTTCCTTACTACCACCTCTTCTCATTATTATTCTATAATTAATCAAGCTATATCTATGATTTATCAATGAAATATTGTTTTTCTTAAATATTGATTCAATGTGATGGAAACTAGACCAATCTTTGAAACACAGATTACATTTTGTACACCAATGTATACTGTCCACTTGTGTGAGAGTACATGTGACGGTTCAATAATGCCATATCACATCAATGAGTTTATCCTTCCAATAATCCTAATCCTTATCCACTTCTTTTTATAATAAATTCAATGATTCTTTTTTAAAGGAAATTATCTTTTCATTTTTAGTTTCATAATGATGTGATTAATGATTTGATTAAATGTTATACACCAAATACTACTTCATCAACATTGATACATATATGTTTATTTTTTTTTTTATAATAATGGTGTTGGTAACTCCAAATTTGGTTATTATGTTAGTCCTCACAAAACTCATTACATACTTTGTAAAAATATACTTTATGGATACATCTTCACCAAAATTTAAGAATAAATCATCAGTAGTTATGATAAATATTAATTACATAATGATCACTAGAAAGTATAAACCAAATAAATTTATCACCATATGGAAAACAACCACATGTATTTGGTAGTGTGAAACAACTTCATGGGTTGATGAATGAATTTACCCTATAGTTTACATATATGAAACTTCCTTAAAAATTCTATTATATATGATATCATGGATAAAAAAACCATGTTGTCTATTTTAATGAAAGAGTTTGTTCTAATTTAATTTGAACTATAGGTATCATCATGGGATTATATTATAACAGCGTGGATAACATCCCACATAATTAACTTGATAATAACTCCATCAAAACCCTCTTTATAAAGGTATTTCTATTAATTCATTATTCCAATGTGGAAAAAGTCTTCATATATCAATTAATATTCTCTTTCATTGGTAACTCTTGAAATTCACTTACATTTTCATGGGACATAACTATTAATGACGTATAATTAATTTATAAACCATCGTGAAAGAATAATTACATGGCTTAAGGTGGTGTTACTCTTATCATGAACATATTATATTTCCTTAGCGAAAAAATAAAGAACCGCAATTTTGTTTATGATATCAACGATGCTATAATAATAATATTGAGCAGTAATAGTTTTATTCAAATTATCCAATGAATCTGATTGAACTTTTGGTGAACAAATAATTTGACATAAAATGGGATTTAAGGGAATCTATGTCATTAATTTCCTTATGTATTCAAGAAAAGGCAGCAATTCTGAATTTATGAGAGATTATTCTATATTAATCTACATGATTTTAAATTTTATGTCTCCTTTGATATTCAATTGGTAAAGGGTATCCAAAATTTTAGTTGTGATCATTTGATTATGGCTTAGTATGAAATATCAATGTTGTTATATCCTTCTTAGGTGAGAAATTGTTTTGGTTACAGAACTTTTTTTGGATATATACACATGATTCATAAACAAACATTATTGAGTTTTGGCTCATCTATCATCTTTCTATTTGTAAATTAGGAATAAAAAAAAGAAAATTTCCCATTTATGAGAGTTTTTACTGATATATAAAACCAAATTATCCAGGTTTTTAAAATTTAATGTTGATTCCTCTATGAAAGTATATGATTCATATAAATAATCCAATTCTTACCATTTCTTCATCTTTTATGAAATAAACTGTAGTTCACTTTTTTAAATAATTAAATAGCATCATTAAAATTAACTCCATAAAAGATGATGGCCTACTATTCACAACAATGGATCGATGTGGGAGATTAAGTAAAGATAATGATGATATAAATAATTACCCATAATTTTACCAACAATCAACATAGAATATAAATTTTTCTCAATAGTAGTATATTGAATATTAAAACAATATATATTTTTACTAGGATTGCAATTTCATTTTTTCCTTTAAAACATTTTTCATTTAAGAAATAGTTTCTTAAAGTTACCATTCTAAAATTTCTTGTTGATAATTTTTGGATTTCTTTCCACGGGAAGCATCTATAATGGGGGGTGAAATAGTAATTGATACAGGAATTGAAAATCATTTTAATAATCATAATCCGATTTTATTGCAATACAATTCTTCATTATCTTAATTATGGGTCTATGAATTCCAATTGGGTTTCCAATAAAGAACCTAATGTAGGTAATTTATCCTTGAATCCCTTTCAAATCACAAAAGTTATTTAGGAGGTGAAATATCAAGTATTTCCTTGGTTTTATTAATATTTAATTCCATACCATGATGATGAACCAAAAATCCAATGGAATTTATTTAAATTAATCTCATTCCATACATTATAGGATATATATTTAGGTTTTATCACCTTATTTGTGTAAACATTTTCTGTAATTTATTTAAATGATTATGATTTTTTTAGGATCACAAACAAATCATCAATAAAAAATCATACTCTATATCCAGATATAGGATTCAATATCTGTTTGATAAATATATGATAAGTATCTATAAAAGTCTTATCTGAAAATTTATCACATTATAGGAATATACCCCATATGGTACCCTAATGTTTCTGCCTTTCTCTACATTAAATCTATCCTAATTTGATTATTTCTAAAATACCCATTCATGAATGATTTGTATTGAAATATAATCATCACATCCTATAAATCTTCTAGGACTAAGACCATGAATTAATCATCAATAATTAACAACTTATGTCTAAAATGGTAACATAAACAATTGTTTTTCCATTTTTTCTTAAAGAATATTATTTTTGTTCGCTATTTGCGGTACACTAAATCACATATGAAATTTATGTTAATCATTATATCTACCTCACCCTCCACCATCACACTATAAGATGGATTCAATCGTAGAGACATATATTTATAGCTCGTAATGATTGTTTGATAATATTATGTGATGAAAAGATACTTGTGTATTAAAACATGGAATCTCAATATAGCTCCATATAAAGATATACAAGTTTTGGTAGAGTGTGGGGATGTATTATTATTTCCCCATAGGTCAGTGGTCCTATTAAATTCCAAATTAACCTATTAATATTCATAAAAATGGTGGAAATACAATCCTAAAATGTATATATGGTATCTATAACATATTAAAATACAGACAAATAGGATTAGAGGATAGGTTAAAATCTTAGTATTTAGAAATATTATATTGTATTTTAGGACTATACTCATATAGTGTATAGAAATGATCATTTCTCTTAGGGATACCATGTGAATAGAAGCTGATTCCACCTACCAATGTGTCTTTTATTGAAGCTATATTTTCATTTGAAAAATATTTCATAGTTTTTTTGGACAAATATCTATCATAGCTTTATTAAATTAGATATTCTCAAGTCCAAGATCAATATGTGTAGGTCATATAAAAATCCTTTTGTACATAGTATGGGTGGATTATCAGTTTTCTTTTGTTATTCACCATAAGAAATGAAGGTTATTTTATAATATTTTATTTTATCAGTTAGAACCCAATAATATACAAATTTTTGATTAGTTTCTTTCATGTGATATATATTGTAAGATCTTTTCCTTTTCTAGGAACATTCCTCTTTTGGTGTTTCATTTGAGCCTTGGTTGCCTTGACTTATTTGGATACAGTGAGCCTTTATTGGGGAAAATGACTTAAATTTTAGAGATGTATGATTTATTAAACTAATAGAGTTTGGGTAAATGGGTTAAGTGGTTCTCGGTAATTTTTTATGTTTTAAATGGGGTATGGGTTGTTTAATATGGAGAATGTGTTGAAAAAACCCAATGTAGAACATTTACACATAGTGTGACCTTATTACACATCCTGTAATATTTGATGGAATTTAATATTCAGCCGAGGTGATGGGTTTTTTGATGTGTCCCATAATGAAATAGTTACACAAAGAATAACTCTATTACACATTTTGTAACTCCCCCAACCTGCTTTTTTAAATTATGATATACGGTTTAATTTTATTTCTATCTCACAAAGTCCTTCTCCACTCAACGTAGTGAATCCATCTAGGTGATTCTGGAGTGGCGACCTCCCTTACAAACATCCCAATAACACATTCAATCCTTGGTAAGTGTTTTTGGTCTAGTTTTCACTTCCCTACCATGTTTCTCAAAACGTAGTGGATTACTCTCTTACCTATGTGTGTTGCGAGTTTTGAACTACATCAATTTTAATGTATGGTCATTCTTTTAATCTTCTACACCTTATTCCTCACTAGTGTTTGTTGTTGGAAGTGTTTTTTGATCATCAGGTAATTTTAGGGGATCTAAAATATCACCCAATGGTTTGATAATTGTTAAGTACATGAAATATTACAATTGTGACACCATAACATGCACCATATAAATTGAAAGAATTAATTAAACTATTCCTTGGAGTCATGTTGGATTCACCTGGATTTTATCCTAGCTTATGGATACCACTATTGTGAGCATATGCTTATATATAAATGAATTATATAATGGATAAAAGTGTGTTTAATATGACATGGATTGTGGGTGTTTTCTTAATATAGTTTCACACTGTCTTGGATTTTTTATTGAGAAAACTGGAATGTTAATTGTAATGTACATTTGATAAAAGATATGTGAAATTGAAAGATAAATGGAAATTTTCATAATTATCCATTAGGATATATGATGTGAAATTGTGATATCCTTATTTTTATGAATTCTATTGTGATTAAATGAAAAAATAATTATAAAGGGAATTGGCCTAGTGAAAAATATGAAAATGGTTATATAGTAGTCTTGGACCTATGAACCATGCTGAAATTCTTATATAGTAGGCTTGGCCAAGTTACTCATGGTGAAATGCTTATATAGATAGCTTTTCCCAGTGACTCAGGGTGAAATGCATATATAGTGTGATTGTCCAAGTGATACATGCTAAAAAGATAAAATAGTGGGTTATGGCTAGTAACACATGTTAAAATCCTTAGATTGAGGGCTTGTCCATCAATAAATGTTGGAATTATTATATGGACGGTTTGACCTATATTATTGGTATTTCAACCTTGGTAATAAGGTTTTTGTTGGTGTGGTTGTATGTTAGTTTTAGTCACATTCTGATATGGTGATGAGGTAGGTTATGTTGTACCATAGTTTTATGGTTACGGTTGGAATGGTTGTGATACATGCCCTTAGATATTTCAGAATGGTGTCAAAGAATGTTGATGTGGTATTAGATTAATTGATTAATTAACTAAAACACATGTTTAATGAATTATTACATACACTTATTATCATACTAGTTTGTTTAGATAGGGTGGGGTTAAAATATTGAGATCTAATCACACCCTATCTGGTGCACTATTTTTTATCCAATCTTATTATATGTATGAATCTATTCATTAGGAAAAAAGCGCATTGATGATGATTTTCTTATGGGATGGGCTGGATTTTGGAGATGAGACCATCAAAGGATTAAAGACCTAGGACTTTTGAGTCTTTTTTCACATATTTTAGTCTATTATTTTTTATTAAAACTATCATGAAATTTTCTTACATTCAAGAATTTCATTACATTATTCCATTATGATTTTTTAATGATTCAATTGTCTTTTATTGCATGTATTCTACTATATTATTATTGTTTCCATTGTTTCCCCACACTGATATTTATTCATTTATTTATACAGCTTCTTCTTCTGTGTTGTAAACTAATAATCCACAGGTATAATGTCACCATTATACTTATCACACACCCACTTCTAGTCAGTAGCATATATAAAACATAAAAGTGCGGTTGAGGTCTCATAACCATCCATTTATAGCCACATGAGATAGTGTTGGATCGGGGGACATTACAAAGTGGTGTTAGAGCGGACCATGATTATTTTTTGTTTCATTACTGCTTGGGAAAGGTAAAAAAGATACAAGGTTTTTTCAGGACATGTTAATGAGCATGTGAGTGGGATTTTCTAACCCATATATGGAAAAAAGTTTGAGTTCCCATTAATTGGATTTTTCTTTATACTGTGATGTTGTTACATTTAATGTTATTTCACATAGGGTGAATCACTTATTTTGTAATATTATATCTCTACAATGTTATTGGTTTTTTAGATTTATTCTTATGGCCATGTATAGTGATATATGAGTATGAAACCATAATAATAGGCACATAGGGATTTATTTACATTCATTTTTTCAATATAGGGACAAGTTTAATTTTCATATGATATATAATTTCTTTTTAAAATGTGATATGATATATCTGATGAATTTAATAAAAAATAAATGAATTATTATTTCATGATAGAAAACATGTAATCCACATTTAGAGAGACCATGAGTTAGTGTTTCTCTGTTTCTATCACCTATATAGGTTGAACTTATTAGAGATATTATACTAAGGAGTGTGTTTATCTTGTAGATAAAGTTAATCCTAGTCATCTCTGAGTTTTTCTTCAGGAGAGTAGAAATTAACACACTCCTCACACATATGAATTGGATATTCCTTTATTTCTTGATGATTATATGGATGAATGGGTTTATGGAAGATCCAATAGGGTCATGAGATCCATGGAAAGAGTGTTTTTTTCACTATTCCTTCGATGCCTATTATGAAAATAGAGTTTCATTTACAATATCACCCTACATTTACTAGGGATGGATTCCCCTAGGAATCCAAGTTTGATATTGAGTTTGTCCAGATGGTCTTTACGAATCTTAAGACACCTAATGATATTTGGGTGAATATTTCTTTGTATACACTTCATGGACTAGATAGGGAGTAGTGTGAAATTATGGAGAATGAATGTAATCATATAGGTCAATCCTTGAAGGACTTAATGATGAATTTTCAAGTCCATTTCTATATTGAGACGTTTTGGGATAATAAGGCTTGTGAGATCATTAACCTTGCATAGGAGGGCTTTTTAGTGCTAGAGTAAGCTTAAAATTTCACTAAACTATTGTTTTTGGCATAATCTATGGAAACTGATGAAATTTCAAGGGAAAGATATTTTAATAATGTCCCTTTTCATGATATATGGTCAAATGAGAATGTGTTCAATCTAAGATGTTTTGAATATGTAATGAAACAAAAAAACATCATATTAGGGAATTTGAGAGAACACTAGAGTAGTGGATATGTTTTATCATTAAGAAAAAAAATTCAAACTCTACATTTTGTGGAAAGAAGCATCACTATGATAGTATTTTCTAGGGAAATAGTGGTCATAGAATTCAGTGCAGTGATAATATATATTAATGATGAATTACAATGAATTTATATCATTGTGGAATGATCAGTAAAAATATCCTTAGTGTCCAAACCCCTCATTAGAGTGTCATCCTTGTAGAAGAATATGCCACATAAAGTGTTTTTCAAGGGAATTTATTTATAGAAAAGTTGAATTAGAACCTGATAGGTATCATAATTTGGGAATGACTCAACTATGCCTCATTAGATATATAGGTAGAATCCTAAAGGACATTCAAGATGAGGTAGTGGATAGGGTACCCCCATACAGGGACAACTATACTAAGAATAGGTTAGAGATCATGGCAGACGGGAAGGTGCCTTAGGAAAAGGGGATAGTTAGCTACATTTTACATAAACTACTCTGGCTAGTATGGGTGGAGGACCATATACTATCTGATGTATGCTTATTTTATAATCTATCTTTTCATGTGTTTTTTAAAAAAAGAGAATAATATTCATTTTTATCCTCTTTTTTCAATTGGTTTGTGCTCGGACATTGAATTATTGCATTATGTTTTTACCATCGACACATATTTGGGAGTGCGTTCAAAGAGTATTAAATGTTAGACAATGTGTTCTCTAGAGACTGGTGGTAACTATTTCTTTTACAAACCATTTATGTGGGAAATGAAAGGCTTTAGTAATATACTTGGAATAAATTGGATAGTTATATACATAGAACATATCAACTATTTCTAGTGTAGTGTTTCATTTTTGTATCTAAAAAAGGAAATTATTTTCACCAGGGTGAGTGGGATCTCCAAGATTGTCGTGTGGGTCAAATTTAATGAAGATTTGATTGTAACAGAACTCTGAAATTTGGTACTACACAAGATGTTCATGGAATGAAACATTATTCATATCCTCAAGTGGTAGAATTTTTTTTGTATTTCTCTACTGATGAGTTCTATGTCTTACCTCTAGATCAATAGATCATGTTTATGATCGATTTAGTGTAGGGAGTAAATCCATTTTCTATCCATCCATATAGAATGGCACTGAATGTGATTCTTGAGATGAATTTTTTGTTGGTAGATCTGGAAAATAATGTTTTCATATGGAATACTCTATCTCCACGGGGTTCTCCAATTCTCTTCCCCATGATGTCTTATGGTTCGTTGAGATTATATGTGCATTATTATAGATTGAACTAGTTGAAAGTGAAGAACCGATATCCTATGTCATGCATCGATGATCTCTTAGATCATTTGAGATATTAAAGGACCTTCTTTAGAATTGATTTTAGAACAAGATACCATCTGTTGTGGGTGTGAACCTTAGATAAACCTATTACTACTTTAATAGCATGTATGGGTAGTATTAGTCTATTTGATGTGGTTTGGTATGGCCAACACACTGATGGTATTCATTGCCTTAATAAATAGGATCATTAATCCTTTTCTAGTTCTTTTATTTTCTTGTTTTTATGATGATAAATTATTTTAATCCATGTCAATAGATGATTATTCAACACATATTGACAACATCCTGAGTACATTGATAGATAATAAACATTATTCTAAGCTAACCAAATGTACGTTTTAGTATAACACTATTAACGATTTAGGCAATGTCATCTAGGAGGCAGTACTCTTATTGTACCCAAATAAAGTTATAGTCATGGTATCATGGGAGCATCATAATAATGTCTTATAGATTTATAAAAATATAGTTTTAACAATTTATTATCGGTACTATATCTAGGAATTTTACCATTTTGTACCACCAATATCAGGTATAATCAAAAGGGGGATGATATTTATTTGGTATGATACTTGTGAGTGATATTTTTAGGAGCAAAAACAAAGGATGGACTCAGAACCTGTCCTTACATTTCTTGTGTTGGGTAAACCATATACCATGTACTATGATGCATCTGGAGTTGGACAATGAGTAGTTTTGATGTAGGAGGATAGAGTAGATTCTTATGTATCGAGATATTGGAGGCCACATGAAGGGAATTATCCCAATCATTAATTGGTGTTATAAGTGGTGGTACTCGTCATGCGATTCAAGATGAATTATCTCATAGGTGATATGTTTTTGTTATACATAAACCACCAGAACCATAGGTAAATATTTTATTATCATGACTTAATCCTTCAGCAAAGGATGCAGTTTAAGTATCTGCAATATTTTAATTTCATGTTTTCTTATACACCATGAATGGGAAATTTCATTGCTGATGATTCAAGTTGAAAGATACTAGCTGAAGTAGAATGAGAGTCTTCTAATGAATGGAGGGTAATGGATCACTTGGAATATATGCTTCTAGTTTTCAAATAATCTTATGAATGAGTATCTAAGGCATCAGAATCTATTAAATATGGTTCTATTTACTAGATCATGACAAATTAGTTATCTGATATGGAGGGCCTAATTCTAGGAGACATATTATATGGTGGGGAGACACCATCATGATGGTCTCTTGGAAGTGGTAGTTATCTTATTTTATGTGGTTGAGTATGGGTTCCCACAAGCTATAATGATTAGCTAATGAAGGAGTTTTATGCTTATAGATGGGAGGTACATCTCCGTTTGACAAAGATGTATCATGATCTCCATGTATATTACTAGTGGTCATGAATGAATATGTTGGTTTTAACACCTATGGAGATATGTTTCACTTGTGAGAAAATGAAAGCCAAGAATCGTAGTGTAGTTATGATTTTTCATCATTTTACAATTACTATGTTTACATGGGAAGAATTGATAATGGATTTTTTGAAAAGATTTCCCAAGACCACATATAAAAGGGATTCTATAAGGTTGGTTATGGCTTGACTAAAAAAATATCCCATTTGTTTTCTATAATAGTGTGCTTCATAGTTTATTGTCTGTGAATTCAGTATAACAGTGATGGATTTTGGTTTCATGGTGATATGAGGAGTAATTTTTTATTCAGAAATCATCATTTCATATCATGTTTTTTGTGTGGTCTTCAGAAGGCTATGGGATTGCAGTTTCTTTGGATTTTGGATTATCATCCATAAACTGATAGTAAATATGATATGACTATTCATGATCAATATAATATATTGTGAGACAGTATCTATAATTTTAGTGTATTTTGGGAGCATAATATGAAACCCATAGTGTTTTAATATAATAAGAACTTCCATGAATCAATCATGGTGGGAGATTTTGAGGACATGCATGGAAGCCATGTTATTCCCTTCTTTACTTGTTGAAGGTTGGTGAGTGAGTTCTTATTAGGACTAGTCTTGTGTAGGAGAAGTAGGAGAATGTTTAGATGATCAGAAAATAGTTGGTGACCATACATATTGGGATGAAATATTATGCTGACCAATAGAGAAGGCCCCTAGAGTTTGTGGTTGGTTATCATATTTTACCTCATGTTTCACTAAGATTGGGACGATTCCACATCAAGAAAATAGGAAAGATAACAACAATGTTTTTCAGGAATTTTAATATAGTTGATTGAGTAAGTTCAGTGTCATACATTATGACCCTCAAATATCGTTTTTGTACCATGGATGACCTATTCCATGTGTCAAAACATCATAGATATTTCATAAAACCTTTTCATGTGATAGATATAGTAGGCTTTGACCTTAGTATTGATTCATCCATTGAGGATCATTCAATATGGGTTTTGGAATATAGTGAGAAGTTTCTTTGTGGTAGGAATATACCATTATTTCACATTGACTGGCAGCATGGCGAGAGTTTAGGAGGATACCTTGAATATGGAGTCCGATATGTGAGCACAGTAGATGTAATTGATAATAGAGACCCCAAAATGATGCTAGTTGTATCTTAGGGATGAAATGATATATGGTGGGGTGGTTGAAATATCAGATATTTATTTTAGGTATGTCCCTCTTTAAGTTTTTCATTTTAACCTTGGTGGGAATGTCATGTTCAGATATGAGGAGCCTGTTTTAGGGAAAATGAATAAATGTTCAGAGATGCATTCTTGTTTGTATTAATAGAGCCTGCGTAAATAGGTTAATTTCTTCATGTAAAGTTGAGAAGCATTAAAGGGGTTTAGGTTGCCTTTTAAGGAAAATAGGCTAAAAACCCATCTTCATAACACTTATATTTCATCTTACTATATTAAATTTTGTGTAATGTTTGGGAAAATTTAATATTTATCCAATGATATGGTTTTTTAGAATCTCCCCTTAAAAATAATTACATGACTTGTTAGTATATTACATTTCATTTAATTCCCTGACATTTTATTTAAAAGTATGTTTTGTGGTTGAATTTTATTTTTATCTCACTACAGACTTCTCCTCTTGAACTAGGTAAATCCTCCATGTGATTTTAGAGTTCCATACTCCCTTATGGATGTCCCAGAAATCCATCTAAACCCTAGTAAGTGGGTTTGGTCCAGTGTTCCCTAATCTCCCTTCTTTCTCCAAAATTTATTATGTAATATCTTGACAATGTATGTTTCTAGTTTTGATCTTGATCAATTTTTATATAGGATCCTTCATTTTATTATCTTCAACTTCTTCTTACTAATCATTTTCCAATAGAAGTATTGTTTGATCACTAGTTAAATATGGGGGGTCAAAACCATAACCATACAGTTTTATAATTATCAAGTATGTGGAATATTGAAATTGTTCCAACATGTAAATCACCAATTATGACTTGAATTATTCATTGGAGTCTAATTAGATTCAATTGGTTAGTATCCTTTCTCGTGGCTATCATTCAAGTGAGAAACCCTTGAATATAAATGAATTGATTAATATCTTAATGTGTGTTTATCATGACATTGAATGTGGGGGTTTTCTTGATATAACATCACTTGGGAATGTCTTTTTTATTGAGATAACCGACACACTATTTGTTATAAAAAATTTGTATATGAAATTCGTAATTGAAATATTAATTTTTATTTTCTTAATTATCCATTAGTCCATATGATCTTATATTTTGATATCCTTGTTGTCCTGATTTATATTGTTATTAAATAATGTAATGATTATATAGGGTGTTGGACTAGTGAATAATGCTAAAATGATTATATTTTAGGCTTGGCCTAGTGTCTAATGCTGAAATGGGAATACAGAGTGCTCGGACCAGTGACTTGTGCTAACATTAATATATAGTGGTCTTGGGAAATGGATAAATTCTGAAATTCTTATACAGTGTCCTATGCCTAGTGGCATAATCTAAATTTATTATATATTGGGCTTGGCCCGAATTCAATTCTATAATTCATATATAGTGGGTTTGATAAGGATTTTGGTGATTTCAACCTTGGTTATAATGTTATGGTTGGCATGGTTGTAAGATATGTTTAGAAACATTCCATTATAGCACTGACATATGTTATATTTTACCATGATTATATTTTTATAGTTGGAAAGGTTATGACACATGCTAAGAGATATTCCAGCATGGTGGTAAAGTAGGTGGATGTGGTATTAATTTAACTACTTAATTAACTAATATACCATTTTATTTTATTATTTCATAAAATTATTATCAGATTGGTGTGTTTTTTAATGGTGGTGTAAACCTTCTCTACTATACTCACACCCTATTCTGAATGTCGTTTGTTACTCAACCATATTATATGGGTGTGGGTTTTGAAATGGGATATGTACCATGTTGTTGATTGTTTACTTATTGGATGGGATGGATTTTAGTGATGGGGCCGACATGGGGTTCGAGAATGGGAACTTTTGAGCCCTTTATTGAGTCTTATAGTCGTTAATTTTGTATCATATGTAGAATGAAATTTAATTACAATACATGATGTAATTAAATTTTTCTATTATTATATTTTGGATGATTAATTTTTATTTATTATTAGTATTCTATAAAATTATTATTGCTTCCATTTTTTCTACACTATGATATCTATTCATTTATTTATACTACCACAATTTTAGAAAACATCTTTTACATCAGTTATTTTTTATTGTTTACATTGGTTTTTAGCTGAAAATATTAATGGAGAGGTTATAAATATTTTTTTGTGTCGGTTATTTAAAAAACGACGTAAAAAGAAAAACTCATAATAGTTTTTCACATTGGTTACTAAATTAACGATGTGAAAAACCCTTTTGAGGTTCAATTTATCACATTAGATATTTAATAACTGACGTGGTATATATTTTATTATATCAGTTATTTTAAAACTGATATACAAAAGCATAATCTAGAATAGTTATTCATGTAGGTTCCAAAATAACCAACGTAAAAAAATCCTTCAGTGGTTTAATTTATCAAAGTAGTTATTTCATAACCTATATGGTATATAGTTTATTACATTGGTTTTTAAGTACCCAACGTAATAAATTGATCCTCCAAAGGGTTTTTCACATCAGTTCAAAAATAACTGACGTGGAAAACCATTCAGAGGCTCGATTTATTATATCATTTATTAAATAACCGATGTAATAAACTATATACCAAGTCGGTTATTAAATAACTGACGTGATAAATCAAGCCGCGAAGGTTTTTTCACTTCGTTTCCTAAATAACTAATGTGGAAAAGCATATAGGACGTTGGGTTTTTAATAACAAATTTAATAAACTATACCCATTCATTTATTATTCCATTTATAAAATAACTGACGTAAAAACCAATTTTTTTTTAAATTTAACTGCAATACCGTTACTATGCTCTGCCAAACTAGTCCTGAAACATGCAAAAACCAGACCAAAAGAAAACCAATAACAGACTATAATAAATACCAAAAAAACATCATATCTATACCAAAACAAGAAGAACCCCCAAAAAAATTAAACATTCACATATATAGTATACAAAACATACAATGTCAACTAAAAAACCTAAATCCAACCAAATACACAATTACTATAACGATATTAAAAATTAAATTTTTCACTCCAAAGAAACTATTATCCAATAAAACCTGTAAAATAATTTGACCATTCCACCTTTAAGTGTTTGAAATCTTGAGAAGTATAGGGCTGAGGGTCCTAAAATAGCTAAAAATGAAAAATAATGTAGTTAACATGTATAATGATTGAATCTAACAAAATATTATGGAAAAGTTTATAATGAAATCTAACCTTGTCAAGAATCATTATTTTCCTAGTTGTAATTATTTCATACATAAATATTAACATATAATATCTTCATTCGATGATGCCTTGTTATTCTGGGAAATTATGTTTAAATGAGTGTCAATTAAAAATATCATTTTTTTTGTAATACAACTAAAATTACATGTTATTAATGGATATTTAACATTTCTTTTACATATTTGATCTTGGAACTTTTTGTATTTGTGTTTTTTTTTGAAATTAGGCCCATCCCATATTAGAAAATAATATGAATGGGAAAAATTTAAAATTAATTGTAATTTAAACAACAAGTAAGAAATTGAAACTTAATTTTCCAACATATTCTTAAAACTTCCATGTATATCTCCATGGACAGAGCATATCCAATAAAGGGATTCCTACCTTGAATAAAACCACTAATATCCAATGATCACTAATATAAAAGAATATTTAAGGTTAGGGGTTTTCTATATTAAAAGATAATGTACACTTTTCCAGATATATGTTTCATACCTCTCACAAAAAGGAATTATCCAACACTGCGGGATTATATTCTGTTCAAATCATTCAGTAATATAAAGTGTTATTTTTTCCACATCCAATGCATGTGCATCTGGGGAAATCATATGCAGGTCCATGTATCCATGTACATATGTCTGATCATTCTTATCACACATGTTATAATGATACCTAATACAAAATATACATATGTATATATTTTCAATAAATATAACACTGGGAAAGGAGTTAATACTTACATGGAAAAAATCATCACCACGTTGATTCCCAAATTATCTCTAGTAACAAGCTCCCTGATATTATTTTTCAAAATCCCCTCATTTATTATACGTACACAAACATGAGCTTCCATTGGAAACTAATCATGGTTCACCAACAAATTTGAATAACAAGACAATCTATTAAGACTATTAGAATCTGTATCTATTATCATAGCCATTTAACTTTATTGTTATCTATACAGTATTTCATTAACTTTTAAGTATTATTGCAAATAAAATAAAAAATATTTTAGATTTCTAATGTTAAAATAACATTAATAAAAAAATAAATAAAACATATGACATATATACAACTATGGTAATGATTTGTAGATGTCTGGATAGACAAAAAAAAAGGTGGCTGATACTATGCCCAATTGTTATAACCTCAACGGTAAGTATTGGTACTTAATCTGATCTATCTATAATATATTGTACATTGACCCTATGATTCTCTACCTCTAAATATTTATGATGAACTATATCTCTTATACAATATACCTACCCCTATGCCACAATATTACGGTGATGATCATCAATATAAAACTCACAATAAATAGGAAGTTGTGGCGGAGGAGTAGGATAAAAAATTGGGTTTGCAAGATGATTTTTGTGAGTGGGAGCTACTGGAAGAGGTGGAGGATAAATAATGGGGTCTATAGGCGGAGTGGGAGCCGCAGTCAGAAATAGTCCTTGCATTTCTGCAAACATAGACTCTACCGACTCTCTAATGTTTTCCTCCAGCATCACATTAATATTATATAATTCAACCTCCAAAGATTATTTTTTTGATAAACACCCTCAATTAAAGAAGTTGAAGAACGTGGAAACACTTTTCTTACCGATACACCGATCAGATATCCTCGTACAAGACCGGGGTGTTTCAGCGTTCCCAATGCTGCAGATAAAATATCTTGCCTCCCAGCATCTATAAATACTCCTTGTGACATATTTTCCTCAAGATAATCTTGTAATAATTTATTTAAAATTTCCATAATAATTCAAATTATATAAAAAATATAATTAACATAAATAAATAAAATAAATATATTACAATCATATCATTTATGATATTTGATTCTTCTGAAAGATATTGCACCTTTTTTCCCATCCGATCTCTCTTCCATTTTTCATGTCTAGATGGAGGTGGTGGAGGGGAAAACTCTCTAGATAATTAAGACTCACGTCTCAGTTTTTTTTTTATTTTTCCACCATCATTTCTTCTTCCAATAATGTATACCCTCCCTGAGATAAACTTTGAATGAATAGATTTTTAGATATGATCTCTTGATGATATGTCCATGTTTCCTATAAATTAAGAATATTAAATCATTAAAAATACATTAAAAATATCATTTATATAAGAAAGCTTCTAAAAGTTTACATTTCCCTTACAAAAAATTATTAATTTCTTATAATTTCAACAAATTGTCTCCATGTGACTTCATCAATGAATGGATATATATGACATGGATTGTCATGATTCCTATGACCAAAAATGAAATCTGATGTGAGGGTAGATTCGAAAACCCTCCATCTCCAATCATCCAACAATAAACATTTCCTCTTGACTCCTCTGATTTTGGGAATATTAGATTTTATCTGATAAAGAAGAGGTAAAACATATTATACTAGAAACAATCAAAGATTAGTCAAACATTAAAAATGTTCTTACCTAAATCATCTCCCACAACTGAGATATTACCACTTTTTCCACATTTCTCCATTCATCATAAAAAATGATTACTTTTCTTTTACCATGAGTAGATACAAAATTCTTAAAATCATTTGCAATTGGACCTCTAGGAATATCATTCTCATCAAAATCAATGAGTATCCTCTGGTCCTGGCTACGAGCAAGTGATAATTTTGGGAAACATGTGAATCAACTTTTACTAACTCTTGAGATCTTCTTTTTCATTATGGGAGAAAATGAGGAAGACTGGGGAACATCAAGAGGAGCATGTGAATGTTCCTCTCTAGAGGTATGATCATGATGCTCATCTCCAGAATCATGTGGTTGATCAACTGATTAATATATCATTATCCTTCAAATAACAAAAGCAATCATTAGTTCACAAATATACAAATTAAAAAATTACAATACTATATAAAAAATGGAAAACTGAAATAAGTTACATAATTGTAAACATGGAAAATACTGTAATCATGTTAAACAATGGTTAATATGGTAATCATGGGAAACATAGTAGTGTAATTTTCATTCAACAAAATCAATTAATATATATGTTACGTAAAGGTAAACTATGGTAAACTATGGTAAACATGGTAAACAGGGTAAAAATGGTAAAGTAATTATCATTCAATATAATAAATAGATATATAAGTTACATAATGGTAAACATGATAAACTAAACTAAAGAAAATTAAAATAAAAAATTTTCAATGTATCGGTTTCAATACATATTTTAATAAAGAAAACAATTACAATATCTAACATTTTATGAAAATAATAAATGTAAAAAAGAAATAAATATATGTGTTTCGGTGCGGATGTGCGTCGGGTTACGCTGTTCTGCCAGGACGCGTTCGCGCGTGCACCCGTCGATCCGAGGGGATAGGCGCGCGGCTTGTGGCCCCGCAGTCCCGCTTTCCAAGGGCGGGCGGAATTCGTCCCTTATTCAGGGGCGTCTGCTCCTTGATCGAAACCAGGATGATGGGATGTCGGCTCTTCCTTCCATGGACGTCTCCTCGGAACTCGTCGCCTAATCCGGGTCTCCCTCATAGATTTAAGAATGTTAGTGAATCTCGTTCCCGGCGCCATATCTTCATGGACATCGGTTAATTACGCTGCTTCCACCCGGACGCTCCAAGGGGTCTGGTCGGGGCAGCAACCTGCGGTGAGGAGACCGGGTGGCTCTGGGTGTTGGGGGCGCGTCGTAACGCTGCGGCTCTGCATGTCTGCCTTCCGTCCCTAATAGGGCTTCTCGAAGGCGTAATGGCCTGAGGCATCCCACGCTGGGTGTGGGGAACAGCGTTGCCTGAGGTTTTCCTCAGATTCCCATGTTTAACACGGGGTATGCCGCGAGTTTAACATCCAGCGGGGACGACATCGGACTGATCAACACGAGAAGTGGATCAGGTGACAGAACCCCTTGCGGGGAACCTCCGACGATGGGGCCAGCACATGGGCGGCTTCCCAAGTGAAGTGAAGTGGAATGAAATGGCATGACCCCACCGGGATGTCGCGGCCTGGGTAAGGATCAGGATGGATGATGGAGTGAAGCGCTTGGACCCCGTAGGGGCTTCCTACGTACCGTGCATTGGCGCGGATCAAAGTCAGCGTAGTTCGGATATACAGTTTAACGTCATGCTGGACGTCGGCAAGCCAACTCACGAAGAGGTCGAGGCCGCCGGGCGGAGGATTGAACCGAACCACCTCGAACAGAGGGGGATGGAACGGCCGGGTGGATCACAGTTTCACGTCATGCTGGACGTTGAAGGGAGAAAGTAGAAAAAGGACAGTGGGGAAGTGCAATGGAGATACACATGTGCAGTCCCCCACAAGAGCGGATTCATAGGTGAATCGACGCGAATGTGAACCCGGGAGGGGTCCATGGATGGACGAACCGACGTGAAAATGACCGGGACGACCAGGTGGTGGGCTTCAACCTCGGCGAGGCTTCCTACGTACAATGTTTAGAAGACAGGCATCAAAGTCCACGTAGTTCGTTCGATTTGCAACACTCTACTCCCGTGGGCGAAGGCCACTCCAATCCCGACATCCCTGCAGAGACGAGCGGGTGGGGGCCACATCCAAACCGGGAGGACCCTGCGTGTGAGGCACGAGATCGGGTGATGTGGACGGTTTAACGTCTTGCCGGACGAAGTATAGTTTAACGTCGTGTGTTGAGGACGATGGTGCTTGGCAGTTTAACGTCTTGCAGCTCGGACGTATGCTGAACAGTTTAACGTCTTGTAACTCAGACGAAGTACAGTTTAACGTCGTGTTGGACGAAACACTTGGCAGTTTAACGTCTTGCAGCGCGGACGATGGGGGCTAGGCAGTTTAACGTCGTGCAGCTTGGACGTATGCTGAACAGTTTAACGTCTTGTAGCTCGGACGAAGTACAGTTTAACGTCGTGTTGGACGAAACACTTGGCAGTTTAACGTCTTGCAGCGCGGACGATGGGGGCTAGGCAGTTTAACGTCATGCATCTTGGACGTATGCTGAACAGTTTAACGTCTTGTAGCTCGGACGAAGTGCAGTTTAGCGTCATGCCGGACGAATGCTGAACAGTTTAACGTCTTGTAGCTCGGACGAAGTGAAGTTTAAAGTCGTGCGGGACGTAACACTTGGCAGTTTAACGTCTTACAGCGCAGACGATATGCTAGGCAGTTTAACGTCGTGCAGCTTGGACGTATGCTGAACAGTTTAACGTCTTGTAGCTCGGACGAAGTGTAGTTTAACGTCGTACGGGACGTAGAAGCCGCCGATAGGCCTGTGTCACTTCGCGCGAGCCTGGAGGGCCGCACGGGAAGACAATGCACGGTGCGGGAACCCGGGATGAGGGTCATCGGGCACTACGCAGGCGGGTACCCACAGGGGGTCAAAGGGGGCGACCCTGGCGGTTTGCGCGCAAAAGAGGAGCTTTGCGCGCAATACCGTGGGTCGACGCGCAACTGAGCGTGATGGCGCGCAATTGAGCCAGCACTTTGCGCGCGGAAGGTAGAGATTGCACGCACCGGGCTTCGGATAGCGCGCGGGGGCGACGGCTCATTCTTTAATGAATGGCCACTTTAAGAAGGGGGTGCGCGCATTCGGGCCGGATTGCGCGCACCTCGGGGGCAATTGCGCACAAGAGGCTTCTTTTGCGCGCGAATGCCTTTGGGTGAGGAATTATTTAAAGAAAAGGAGCAAAAGGGATTACGCGCGAAGGCGAACCCCAAGGCTTTCTTGCGCGAAAGAAAGGAGGTTACCTGAAGATCGACATTGCGCGCGGAGGGGGTTGGATTGCGCGCACGAGAGGCTCTTCGAATTCCGGCAACCTTCAAAACGTCGGGGGTCGCCTTATATTTATAGGCAACCCCTGGCGCGGAATCCGGTTCGCGGGCGCGGAATTACCTTCGCGGGCGCGGAATCGAGCCCGGCGCGCAAGGGGGTGGTGCGGGTCCCGGGCGCGCAACATTGCGCGCCGGCCCGGCGCTTTGCGCGCATCCCGGGAGGTTTGCGCGCCTGGCTGCAACATTGCGCGCGGGTCTCCAAAATTCCGCGCAAGGCCTCCGGGCCCTCCGAAACGTGCCTCTGACTCCAAATATGACCTCGTTTTCCGCATCTGGAGCATTGTTTGGGAACAAAGGACTTTTCCGGCGTCTACAAAATCCCCCCCTCGGAATCTGATTGGCGAGAGGTCGCAACGATCGGGTTCCGAGAAAGACGCCGGAATGCCGAAGTCCTGGGTGGCGCGGAACTGTGGCGTGCAAAAAAGGGCGTCGGGCGCGAAATTCGCTGTCGCGGTCGTGCAAAGCGCTTTCCGCGCAGCGCGGACACCCGGCCTCGCCTATAAATAGGGGCCCTGGGTCCCCCGCACCGTACACTGGCCTTCCGCGCGATAAGCATTCGAGCTCTCGTGCGCGAAATTGCCCTTTTCGGCGCGGAATTCACCCGCTCGTCGCGCAAACCTCTCCAGATTTCGGCCTGCTTTTGCGCGAACACCCGGGGTTTTACGAGACGAACTTCCCAATTGCGCGCCGTCCACTAGGATTGCGCGCCAACTCTCAAACTTCTCTACCAGCCTCGTCAGATTCCGCACGCTTCATCCCTTAACCCGCACGAATCCCAGAGCTTCTGAGATGGCCGCGAATCAAGGAAATGAGGGGGATGCCGCCACTCGCAGATCTGAGATGGCGACGAACGAGGATGTGTACGGAGCCAAGGAGATTGTTTCCAACAATCAATCCTTGTTCGCTGACGCCGGCCCAGAAGACATATCCGCTGTCGGACAACCTGCCGCTCTGGAACGTTGGCATCCTAGATAAGGTTTCGGTGCCAGGGTTCGAGGTTGATGCGCCGCGGACCTCGGTGACTCGGGAGGACGAGCTTCCCCGCTATAACATCACCAACAATGGGCATCCTGCCAGGAAGACCAGACACTTAGATGTCTATGTCCAGAACCCGAGGACGCGAACCATCGTCGGGAGTGAGCCTACTGCGGAGAACTCTCCAGCCCTCTACTCGAGCACATATCGCCAGAGTTTCACTGACGACACCAAGGGCTGGCTGAAGGACTGGGACTTGCGGTCTGGGGGCAATTTCACCAGTGAGTGGGTCTGGGCGTTCTTGGTACGCCACACCTGCGATCACTTCGCGGAGGAGCTGCGATACATCGGCCTGTTTGAGGCGGTGTGGACGTCGCAGTTCCACTTCTACCAGCAGTCCGAGCTCGGGCCGGAGCTGTTCACCCGCTGGTCCCCGGATACCAACACCTTCCATCTTCACCATGGGGAGGTTAGCATCGGTCTCTGGGACATCCACTGCATCGGAGGTATCCCGCTGGAGGGTTACCAATACGATGATTTCCTGCCACCGAAGAACATCTAGGAGGACAGGTCACGGACTCCTATTCTGACATGGCATCTACTTGACCTGGCTACGCAGCGGCTCGGGATCAAGGACTTCCACAAGGACATAGCCTACAAGGAGTGGTTCGGCCAGTTCATGGAGCATGACCCGGCGGTCAAGATGCCAGGCAGGGGGAAGCGGTGCCCGACTGCGGCTCAGAGGAGCCGGAACGGGTCGTACTGGCGGGTCCTGGAGACGGGCGACTACCGCTCATGGGGGTACCGCGTCATCGAGGCCCGGGACCCAAATGTCCGGTACGCTGCGTTCCTGGCCGCCTTTCTGAGTGGGTGGCTCCTGCCAGTGCGGGACGCGAGAATGGGTGTCCGCCCGGCGACACTGGCGATGGCGGGCGCTATGGCCGCCAACAAAAGATACAACCTCGGGGTCCCAATGCTGGCGAAGCTGTATGCCATCCTGGGACGCATCTCATGAGGGGGGTCGCCACGGAGGATCTGTGGGCCCTTTCAATTCTTCCACGGCTGGGTGGCTGCTCACCTCGGTGGGTACACGTTTCCGAACGCCATCACTCCTCCGGGCAACGGCCTGCGACCCTCCCTGCTGAACATTGTGGGGGTTGCTCCGATGACCCTAAATGTGGAGGGCATGAGGATTCGGATTGGCAATCATGCCAATTTCAACTTCAGCCCGTTCCCCACTCCCGTTGGCCAAATGATCGACAACGGGCAGGGTCCGCTGGAGCATCACGAGTACTTCCTGATCATGTGGGGCGGGGTGCTCGTGGCTCGGATCGACGGGAAGGTGATCTGCGAGCCCTACGTGCCAACCCGGTACGCCAGGCAGTTCGGGTGCCTTCAACGGATGCCGAAGAGGGTATTCACTGTTGTCCGGGAGGAGACGAACCCTGGTGTCCTTCGCCAGATGTGGCTGATGTTTGTCACTTCCGGCTCTGGCGAGGTCATCACTCTTCCTCCTACCGGGGTCGACGTAGGCTTGGCAACCGAGTACACCGAACATTGGGTCATCGCGTACCCTGAGGGGCTTCTACGGAAGCCAGTTCGGCGGCTCGAAGTCACCCGTGCGGAGACCGGGCGTCAAGGAAGGAGGCGAGGCGCCGCCACACGGGGGAGAACGGAGGCGCGCCGAGCAGCGGAGCCGGCGCGGGCAGGGACTTCGGCGGCGGGCACATCGCAAGCTGCCTCCACGACTTCAGCGCCCGGAGAGGGGGCACATGTGGCGGTCGAGGAGCGGCCCGGGAAGCAGGTAAGGTGTCTGCTCGAACCCTCCCAGGATGCAGTCTTCCCGATGCTGTGGTCGGCCTGGATGACCCTGCGGCAGTCACTGAGGACCGAAGCCATCTGGCGAAAGATACTCAGAGAAGGAATCCATCTACCAGAGGTCGGGCGCCTCCAGATCACCGACAGGGTGAACTTCAACCGGCAGTATGCGTATCTGACGGCCATGGACGAGTACGAGCGCCAACGTGGTCAGCGTGCGGAGCCATCCCTTCTGGTGAAGGTGATGCTCGGTCTAGAGCCCACTCCAGAACAGATGCCGCCGGAGGAAGATGACAGTAGCAACGACTCCGAGGAAGAGGGGGAAACGGGGGAGGACGAAGGCTCCGAGGGAAGGTCCCATCAGGGGAGCCCGCGGGAGAGCGGCGAGGTGGCCGACTCTGACAATGTTGATGTCACTGAGCTCCTCGAGGTCCGCTTATATCCCTACTCAACCTACTTCATCCACTCTCTTATGTAGCTTCTAACCCATTTCTCCACCTTTCTCTGGAGCCCACAGATGTTGGTCTGGCGTCCTCAGCGGGAGTAGGAGAGGCGCCAGCAGGACAGGGCGGGGGCCAGACACCCATCATTAAACTGAAAAGCGCTGAAGGGTCCCCTGCTGCAACTGTTCCTGCGGTGGCCGAGACAGTGGAAGATGACGCTCTGAACTCCCGTAAGTCTCCTTACTTTACTGCTGCTGCTTTCCGTTGACGATCCGTGACTAACCATGGCATGCCCTGCGCAGTGATCTCAACACTGGAGGCTCATCGGGTTGTCGAACTCGGGCCATCCATGAGTGGACCAGTGGCAGACCTGCCGCCTGCTCCGGAACAGACTTCCCAAACCGAGCCGGCCCCACCAACTGCTGATCAGGGGACTACGGACACCGGCGATGCTGCCATCGGAGAGAGTTCGGGGGGTGACGAGGGTGCCAACGCCTCTGGGGCGAGAGAAGAAGGTCGCCCAGATGTTGGGGAACCTATCCCCCATGAGGACATCCCAGGGGCGGACCCTGCAGCAGACCTGCTGGCTGCCTTCCCTGCCTACCGGCCTGCCGACCCCGAGGATATGGACGACTCGGACGCGGAGGTGGTCGAGGAGAGCCGGATAACGCGTCGCAGGGGGTGGAAGTGCATCCAGCGCTTCCTCAAGCGACCCTCATCGGAGTGGCTGGGGCGCATGGGATCGCTTCAAACCTGGCTGCGCTTCCTTTGTGCCGGGGGAGCTGATTCTCAACGCCTCCATCTGACGGTCCGTGATTTCATGGCCGAAAAGATGCGCGAGAGCCGCCGGCATGCCGACGTCGCACAAAGTCGGGACATGTCGGAGAACACGCGGGCGCTCCTCGTGGCGGAGTAGGAAGTCCGGCGCCTCGAAGGGCAGGCGGCAGAGAAGGAGGCCTTCGTCACAACGTGCACCGAGCTTGTGGAGAAACTAGCAGCTCAGCTGGTTGACGCCCAGGTACAGCTGACGGAGGCGGGCCAACAGATGGTCACACTCCAAGTCGAGCGGGAGCGTACACAGGCCAGAATCGACGAACTGCGTGCTGCAACCGTCGACGAGGAAAGGGCACGCAGAGAGCGAGAAGCAGCTCTGGAGGCCGCCAGCCAAAGGGTAGCGGCATTAGAAAGACTTATTCAGCACGCTGATCCCTAGGGGCTTTGTCTTTGCCACTCCCAGAACATTTGCTTCCGCTACTTTGATCCATTTTTATGAACCAATATATTTATCTGCATCTTTTGGCTTAACATGCTCAACCACAATTCATTGTCTCGCGGGAGCGTTAACCAAGGTTCAGGCATCCGTAATTGGGCCTGGATTTCTAAAGAAAAGAGGGAGGTCATCCCTAGGAAGGGAGACCTCAGACCTAATCAATGTATCATCCCCCCAACTTGTTCCGACACACGAGCGGGACAACGCTAGGGGCGTTGAGATTTTATCCGAACATAGGAAAATGAGAAAGGGTGAATCACGTGTCCCGAATTCAGAAATCCACAACGGTCGGCCTTCCAGGAAATGCCCAAGACGGCAAGCGGACAATGGATCAATCGACCATACTACCGCAATAGACGGACCGAAGGTCATCATTCATATTGCAGGAGGCGGATCACATGTCATCATCAATGCTGCTTTGGGGGTTCCTTCAGGCACAAGGGTGGAAATCCAGATCAACAGGGCATGCGATGCGTGGGACGAAGTGATGATTTGTTCGGACAGAATCCAACGCTCTCAAAATTGCGCCACCATGGGGAAAGCGTATTAGGCGGATGCACTAATCTGGCCGTGAATCACCCCAATTCTCAAAAAGAACCGAGGAAACTGTCGCTTCCCATCATTGCAATGGGGCATCCCGAGCTGGATAGGGGAGTATCACAACTGCACCACTCTACCCGAAGTCAGGCCAGACGGCCGGCGACGAGGAGGGGCGGGACTTAGCGATCCCTGAGGATGGACCCGAGTCGAGATGCCCGGGCGTTCCTACGAACTCCATCAGGCTGGAGATCGAACCATACGTAGTTCTAAAAGTGCAGTTTAGCGTCGTGCAGGACGTAGAACCCCGTTTGGGGAGATCTTAGTTTAAGGTCGTAGAGCTTGGACCATAGGGGTAGATCTTAGTTTAAGGTCTTAGAGCTCGGACCATAAGGGTAGATCTTAGTTTAAGGTCTTAGAGCTCGGACCATAAGAGTAGATCTTAGTTTAAGGTCTTAGAGCTCGGACCATAAGAACCTCAAAGTACGCCACATCGTGGTCCTATCCCCTGGATATGCGAAGATGCACTGAGGGATAGTGTCAAGAGTGTCGAGATTTTTCCTGGTCAGAATGGGGGTGGAAAACGTAATGTGAATCATGCGGCCATTCACTCAAGGACAGGGGGAACCGGCGTAACGATATGGGAGTACTACCGACCGTGGCGGAAAAGCAGCATCAATATCGCACTAACTGTTGATGGAATGAGGCAGCAAACGAGCATCGACCGCTCAATCGCAGGATTCATATCGATTTGCTGCCCGAGGCCATTGGGGGCACCAGCCCGAGTCGGTGGGAGAGCACTGAGGCATTGTGTCCAAAATGTTCACGGGGGCTCCACCCATGGCGTAGGCGATTGGTCCGAATGAAAGGGAGCACGAAGCCTGAAAATGGAAGGAACCTGACCAAGCTGAACATGACCCTCCTGGCAATAAACCAGAGTACTCTTGACACCGGTGGACCACTGCAAGGGGTCGAGGGACACGCCTTGAGGGTGGCCTGAAGGCGGCGGATTCCCCGGAGAAGGGGGAATCTCTAAGAGGTGGGGGGATGGACCCGATGTTTCAAACATCCGGGCGTTCCTACGTATCCCATAAGGATGGGAATCAAGCCACACGTAGTTCTTGAAGCGCGGCGCAACACAATCGGGCACCAGCGCAGGGAAGGGTGCGGGTCTGACCCTTGCACACAGAAGAAGCGGTATTTGATATTTCTTGTTTGTCCTTAAAGGTAGATGGTTTTTCTTTGTGCAGCGACGTGCCTGTGATTAAGAAATCTCTGGCATCGCCACAATAATCAAGCCATGAGAGGCATTGATAAATGGCGTGGTTATTAACCAGCGCCCAACGTGAGTGTCCCCTGAGGAGAACATCACGACGCAGTGCCGTTTCTCGTCGGGCGGCCAAGACGATCACAGTTTCTGGTCGTGTGGTAGGACCAGATAACACAGTTTAAGGTCGTGTGGTTCGGACCATGGAGGAATCCGCTTATCGCGATATGGCGGACTCAGCGGAGGTGGGAACATACCCAGCCCTGCAGTCACACACGATTCTAGGAGAAGGATCCTGGGATAGGGGCATGCGTATGTCCATCACCCGAGGGGCAGAGATGCTAGCCTCCAGCTATACTGGGCCCAGAACGCGATTGTTCGGGCGACTCCTTCCTCCTTATGGGGACGAGGGTCCAGCTACACATGGCCCTTAGGGAGGACATCAGCATATATCCTTGGTGCTCAGATCGTGGGAGCCTCGACAGACACCCTTACCCTGGTTGGCCTGCCTAACGTGTAAAGGTGTACTGAAGGTCAGTATGAAGAGAGTGTCGAGATTCCACTACAACGCACAAAGGCGGAGTGTGATGAGGACCGCGCAACCAATGTTCGGAGCCTGAAAGAGCCGACATGGCGATCAAGGACGTCGCTGACCATGTTCGCAACACAACATCTGATCGCGTCAGCCAAGGGAGGGGAAAGAAAACGAGCATCAACCGATCAAGCGCAGGATTTATATCGATTTGCGGCCCAGGACCCACCGGTAAATCGACCCGGAGCGGTAGGAGAGCACTGAGGCATCGTAACCAAACCGCTAACGAGGATCCCTTTGAGTGAAGGCCCGAACAAGAGGAAGCGCGAGGCCCGACAAGCAACACAGGACTTGTCGGGATTGCATCCGACACTACGGGTCATAGACCAAAGTACCCAAAACATGTTAACAGATCACCGGAAAGGGTCGGAGGACTCATCCTGAGAGAAACCAAAAGACGGCAGATCCCCGTGATCAACCAAGAGACAGGGCTGGACCTGAATCACAAGCGTCCAGGCGGTCCTACGTATCCCATGAGGATGGGAATCAAGCCGTACGTAGTTCTTGAGAGGCAGTTTAACGTCATGCAGGACAAAAAAGGAAAGGGGGAGCGGAAGGCATCCCCAACCGTGGGGGGCGTACAGCGTGGCGAGCAAACCGACGTGAATGAGGGCATAGCCCCACGTTCACACCATACGCCACATACCCAATGGCAACTGGGCCAAGGGCCCGAGATGGGATGGAAATTCCCGAAGGATGGGGCTGGGCCTGAAACATGAATGTTCAGGCGGTCCTACGTATCCCATAAGGATGGGAATCAAGCCGCACGTAGTTCTTGAGAGGCAGTTTAACGTCATGCAGGACGAAAAAGGAAAGGGGGAGCGGAAGGCATCCCCAACCGTGGGGGGCGTACAGCATGGGAGCAAACCGACGTGAATGAGGGCATAGCCCCACATTCACACCATACGCCGCATACCCAAAGGCAACTGGGCCAAGGGCCCGAGATGGGATGGAAATTCCCGAAGGATGGGGCTGGGCCTGAAACATGAATGTTCAGGCGGTCCTACGTATCCCATAAGGATGGGAATCAAGCCGCACGTAGTTCTTGAAGTGCATTTTAACGTCATTCAGGACGAAGACGCTTGGCAGTTTAACTTCTTGCAGCACGGACGTGATACAGTTTAACGTCATGTTAGACGAATGCTGAACAGTTTAACGTCTTGTAGCTTGGACGAAGTACAGTTTAACGTCGTGTTGGATGAAACACTTGGCAGTTTAACGTCTTGCAGCGCGGACGATATGCTAGGTAGTTTAACGTCGTGCAGCTTGGACGTAGTACAGTCAGACAAAGTACTGCTTGAGAAACCTAGCGTTGGTGGGAGGAGTGACACACTCACCATCCATAGCCGCTAGGGAGTACGCGCCATTGGGATAGACCTTGTGGACGACAAAAGGTCCCTCCCACTTGGGCTCCAACTTGGTCAGCTTCCTGCCGGGGATCATCGGTGCTCTCAGGGCTAATACCATGTCACCCTGCAGGAAGGAGCGGAGGCGAACCTTCTTATTGAAAGCTCGAGCCATTATGCTCTTATGCCTCTCCAAGTTGTGCAAGGCGCGAAGTCTATTCTCATCCAGTGCTTCCAACTCGACTAGACGGGCTTCAGCAGCTCTGTCCGGCGCTTGCTGGTCGTAGACCGCAGCGCGCAAGGACGGTAACTAGATCTCGATGGGCAGGACGGCCTCAGCTCCATACACCAGGGAATAAGGGGTCATCTGGGTGGAATTGCGAGTCATCGTCCGATATGCCCAGAGGGCGTTGGGGAGCTTGTCCGGACAACTCTTCTTGTTCTGACCAACCATTTTTTGCAGAATGTTAGAGAGGGTTTTGTTAAACGCCTCGATCTGTCCATTCTCCTGCGCATAATAGCGAGATGTATGGTTCGAGCGAATGTTGTACTTGGCGTACAACTTCTTCAACTCGGCTGCTCGGAAATTGGCTCTGTTATCCGTGAGGATAGCGTGAGGCACTCCAAATCGATGAATGATGTCGGAGGTCATGAAGTCAGCGATCGAACAGGATTTGACCTCTCTGAGCGGAATCGCCTCTGCCCATTTGGAGAAGAAGTCTGTGGCGGTCAGAATGAACCGGCACTGGCGAGCCGTTGCCGGCGGGTAAGGTCCCACAACGTCCATCCCCCAGACTGCAAAGGTCCAGGAATACCTAGTGGTATGGAGAGGCTCCGGCGGCCGATGCACAAAGTTCGCATGAACCTGGCATGCATGGCACCTCCTGGAATACTCGATGCAGTCGTGGATCATAGAGGGCCAGAAGTATCCCAGCCTCCGAATCTGGTGGGACAGCTTCGGCCCAGTCTGGTGGGCACCACATGAACCGGCATGAACCTACTGCATGACTCGTGGGATCTCAACTCCTTGAAGGCAATGGAGGAGAACACCATCAAATCCGCGCCTATAGAGGATCTGCTCCAGGACGGGACTGCTCTGGAGGAAAAACTGCGATGCGCGGCGTCGAACCCGTTCGCGCTCGGCCCGATCTGACGGGAGAATGCCATGTTGGAGGTACTCAACCAAAGGCGCCCTCCAATCAGGGGCTGATTCGACTGCCATATCTGGGGTACTCGGGGCTCCGGAAAACAGGGGCAACAGTGGTGAGATTACTTACCGACGGGTCGCGATCTCCCCCCGGGATAACGGGAGCGATGAGCCTGCGGTGCGTCACGCGGACAATCAGGTTATCCTGTTCAGGCTCTGCAAGTGACGCAACAAGGCTGGCCAAAGCATCTGCTCGACTGTTCTGCGACCGGGGAATATGGACAATTTCTGGCCAGGAAGGGAACTGGGCCATCAGAAGGAGGGTGCACTCCAGCAATGGCACATGTTCCGGCTTCCTGACAACATAGTCGCCATTGATCTGCTTAACAAACAGCTCGGAGTCCCCTTTCACACACAGATGGGGCACGTCGATCTCGAGAGCTAACTCGAGGCTAGTGATGAGGGCATGGTATTCCGCCTCATTGTTGGTACAGCCCTCTAACAACAGGAAAGAGTATGGAAGCACGGCTTGCTCCGGGGTAATGAAGACGATACCCAAACCCACATTGTTGAGCTTAGGATTATCGAGTCTTCTACCGGTGGGGCTCCGGGAGGCACCGTCAAAGTGCATCTGCCAGCATGGATCGGCATGATCGACCGAGAGAATGGCCTCATCAAGAAAGCCTAGATCCAGCGGCTGATCCGCAGAGGTCGGGTGAGCAGCCAGAAAGTCTGCCAATGCTTGCCCTTTGATGGCCTTCTGAGACACATACCTGATGTCGAACTGCTGGAGAATCACAGCCCACCGTCCTAGACGGCCAGTCAACATAGGCCGGCTCAGGATATACTTCAACGGGTCTACCCGAGAAACCAACTGTACCTCATGGTGCTGCAAGTAGTGCCGTAATTTTTGTACGGAAAATACGAGCGCCAGACAGCTCTTCTCGATGGGGGAATACCTGACTTCCGCATCGAGGAGCATGCGACTGAGGTAATAGAGGCTATTCTCTGTTCCCTCGTTGTTCTTCTGGGCGAGAAGGGCACCAAGGGACCGTTCCAGGGCGGTCACATAAAGGACCAGCGGCTTCCCGGATACAGGCGGCATCAGAACCGGAGGTTGAAGCAGGTACTGCTTGATTTCCTCGAAAGCGGTCTGGCACTCTTTATCCCATACATAGGTGGCACCTTTATTCATGAGCCGAGAAAAGGGCTTACACTTGCCGACCAGATTCGCGATGAATCGGCATATATAGGCTAAGTGGCCTTAGAACCCTTGCAGTTCCCGGAGGTTACCTGGGGGAGGCATCTGGCTAATCGCCATGATCTTCTCCGGGTCGATCTCAATACCCCGGTACCTTACCACAAAGCCAAGAAACTTCCCGGAGGTGACCCCAAAGGCACACTTCAACGGGTTCATCTTCAGGCAGCGAGACCGGAGGAAGCCGAACACTTTCTCAAGATCTTTGAGATGATCCTGACGCTGGCGCGATTTAACCACCAAGTCATCAACGTAGCATTCCACCAGTGTGCCGAGGATTGGCTTGAATATGCGGTGCATCGCCCGTTGATAGGTGGAACCTGCATTCTTCAGGCCGAAGGGCATGACCTCGTAACAAAAGATACCTTGGGGGGCCCTGAAGGCAGTGAACTCCTCATCCTCAGGGGCCATCCGGATTTGGTTGTATCCAGAGTATCCATCCATGAAGGAGAGGGCTTGGAACCCTGCCGTGGCGTCAATCAACAGCTCTGTCACTGGAAGGGGAAAATCATCCTTCGGACAGTGGCGGTTGAGATCGCGGAAGTCGATGCAGACCCTGATCTGCCCGTTCTTCTTCCTGACCGGCACAATGTTGGCCAGCCATTTGGGGTACTGGACTTCCCTCACGAAGTTGGCTTTGACAAGCTTGTCAACTTCGGCCTCAACCATGGCACCGTGGAATGGGTGCATCTTCCTGGGAGGCTGCTTGAACCCGCGATGGTTCGCCGGGAGACCAAGGCGGTCTAGCCCCGGAATCTCGTCATAGCCCCAAGCGAACACATCACGGTGCTGCCTGAGAAAGTCCACGTAATGCTGCCTCTCCTCAGAGGGCATGGTGGCACTGACCATTGTGGGTCTTGGATCTGCTTCAGTTCCAAGGTTCACTTGTACTAACTCATCGACCGTGGCGGAGACGCCCTCCTCAAAGGCTGGGGGTGCATCTTCCACGTCCTCTCCACTCGGGGAGGGATCGTCCACGGGAGAGACTGTGTTGGCAACTGCATTGGGGATACCAGATCCTGCTGGGCCGCTGGTGCTGGCACGGGCGGTCGCGGTCATCTCATCAGGAGACTCACAGGCCGTCGAGACCATGGCTACGTCCAACCTTTGAATCGGGAGGACGTAAGCGTCATCCAAACTTGCCCAGGGATCACTCACAACAGCGACAGGCTCAACCTCACCTGCCAGGATCTGCTTATCCTTGCTCTTTTAATAGTCCGCGTCCAGATAGCGGGCTTCACATGAGGCAAAAGGAGAGGCATCTCCTTGAATCACGCCTACTCGACCGTTAAGGGAGTATTTGAGGCATTGGTGGTATGACGAGGGAACCGCCGCATGAAGGTGGAGCCATGGCCTGCCCATCAATGCGTTATACGCAGTGTCTTGAGAGACCACCATGAATTCGGTGTTGGCAACCAAGTCACCGAACTGAGTCATCAAGCGTATCTTGCCGACCGGAGTTTGCTCGGTGCGGTCGTACCCCTGGATCCTGAGGTCGGAGGGAATCAAGTCATCCTCAGACAACCCCAATCTCCGGAGCGTCCGAGTTGGAATCAGGTTAATCCCGGACCCCGTGTCGACAAGACAGAGCCGGACCTCAAGGCCATTGAACTAGCCAGTGACATACAGCAGACGAATGTGCCCCTGTATAGGAGGGTCTTCATCCTTACCTGAGAACGAGATAACTGCCTGACATTCGGCGTCCTCAATCGTTTCGGCGTGAAAGGCCTCTGCAGCCGCAACCTCCGTCTCAAACTGGAGGGGGATCTTCAGGGCTTCAGCGAGTGCCTCGCGCATCTCAGATGACATGCACAGAGCCTCAAGGATGGAGAGTCTCACTGGGATGTCGGCCAAGTGCTTCAGGACATCATACTTTTTGGCCAAGCGCGAGCCCCTGGTTGCAGGAGGTTGCTCTGCGGTTGGAAGCATGACGGGCCTTGCCGGTTGGGCCGGCGACCGACTGGTGCTTGGCGCATCTCGCTGTTCATTGGTTGAAGCCCGTGAAGTAGTCACCGTATTGGGGTCAGGAGGCCGGGATGGACTCGCGGCAGGGCGGAGCTGATCGCAACGTGGCTGAGGCGGTTCTGCCCGATCCCACACCACAAACAGTGGCAGAGGCGAATCTGTCATCCCCGGATGGGGGGGCTGCGCACGTTGAGCTCGGTTTTGAGCCTGCTGCCTGGTCTCAGTGGCGTGCACAGCCTGGATGGAGGTATCAACTGCTGTGCCCCGGCGACTCCTGTTGTTGCGGCTCCTCCGACGGTGGCGACGACCGGGGACACTAGGGAGGTCCATCTGGTGTTCTTCAACGTCGGGAACCGAAAAGGGATTTACCAGCTCGACGGTATTAACCGAAGCGTACCCAACACTGCCATCGGACGAATCTTCCATCACCGGGCGGATCCGAGGAGGGACCCCCATCCCCGGGGGCATGAAATCGCCGAGAGTGCGGGATAGTGGCGGAACTGGCGGGGCGCGCTCTTCCTTCTTGCGCCGCCGCCGTTTGCTCTTCTCGGAAGAGGCAGGCTGGGACGACGATGCCGAAGCAGCACCCGCAGATTCTGGGGGCTCAGGCTGATTCAAGCGCGCACGGATAATTCCATGGGCGCGAATGATCGTCTTGCGGGCCATCCAGTTATTATACTTCTGGGATCCGCGGTCGGAGACCAGCTGCCCTTCGTCCTCATTGCCACTATCGTCATCTGATCCCACGAACACGCCCGCCACTTGTGCTGGAGTTGGGCTCAAACTGATTACATTGTTGTTAATCTGGTCTTGGAGCCAATCCTTAAACACATAGCACCGCTGGATGGTGTGCCCCAGGGCCCGATGGTAGGGGCAGTAGCGGGGGTTATCCGTGAGATGTGCCTCCTCTGGCCTCCAACACTCAGGCAGTCGCACAATCCTCTGCTCCAGGGCGCTCCAGAAATAATCGGGGACCTGATCCTCATGAAATGAGTAAGTCAGGTATCGCGGGCCCCTGGGAGCGTGGTCTTGACGAGGGGCTGGAGGGGCCTGCCGAGGAAGTGGACCCTGATTATCTCGCCTGGGTTGTGGCGGTACATTACGCGGAGGGGCCGGCCGGTTCTGAGGCCGCCGCTGCTGGGCCGGGAACTGAGCCCGCGGAGGCGGATTCATGTGAGGTTGTGGAGCTGGCCTCGCCGGCAGCAGCTCCAACGGCCTAGGGGCCTCTATCTGGGCAACAGCAGCGGGCTCAGCCCTGCTGACTCTCCTTGCAGGAATCATAGGAGGCAGCGGGTGTGCCTGGCTGGCCTGTTGCAGGGCTTCCTAAAGACGTTGAGCTTTGTCTGAGAAGTCCCTGAACCCTCCAGGGTAATTCTGAGTGATCAAGGAAGGGACCAGCTCGGTCTTGACGTTCCCGATGCACATTGTCAGCAACTGCTCCTGAGTCAATGGCATGTCAAGGGAATACGTGAGACCCTTCCATCGGGCGACAAGGCCTCTGCTTGCACTTGAAGAGGTCTGCGATACTCGTCTTCCGGGTCGTGGAACTGAACTGGTAGAGGAATTGTCTACGAAGGTCCTCCCAGCTAGTTATCGACCCGACGGGGAGCTGGCTGTACCAGACAAATGCAGGCCCTTCCAGTGTCTGGACAAAGCAGCGAAGCTTAGCGCCCTCTTGCTGCGCCGGAGTCCCCAACATAGGCCCGCACCTCGAGTTGAAATGGGCCAAATGCTGTGGCGGATCTCCAGTCCCGTTGAAGGGGGCAAAAGTGGGATTCCTGAATCCCGGAGGCACCGGCATGTCATCCACCCATGCTGGGAATGGCTTGCCGTCCGGTGGGATCGCCACTTGCCGAGTCTCCAAGGCTTCCAAGCGGGCGATGAGTGCCAACATCGGATCGTCCGGACATGGGTTCCAGTCCTGGCAAGGATCTCTAACCACGAGCGCATTGCACGGCCCTTCAATCGGGTCGTCGACCGGGTCGTCGAACTCGGCAGCTCGTGGGATGGCGGGCGGAGCGGCCCTTGGGGCAGCGGGGGGAATCCGAGCGGGGTCTCTCAGGTAGCCACACCGTTCGGGAGGGTGTGGTGAAACATACCGCACTCTCTTGCCATAGGCAATGGCCTCTCCCCTGTCGGCGAACATGGCGTAATCACGGTTTCCCGGGAGAGCCTCATCGAGGGGTGGTTGTTCCTGTCCCTGCTGTCCTGGCCTAGGATCACCGTAGTCAGGCCGCTGCTCTGCAGCGCGCTCGGCGAGGAGCTGGTCAACCAGCTTCTTCTGCTCGGCGAGCTGTTGACGTAGCATAGCCTTCTCGGGATCCTCATCCTCCCTCTGCGTGGAGGCAGATGGGTCGGCGGGCTTTATAGCCTCGCCGTGCTCTTTACCTTTGCTGACGTTTCGGCTCAACGTCAGTGCTTCAGTGGGCGTGGGGAGACCCAGGAGGTTCCTCTGGTGACGAGTAACTCTCACCGATGGATCCAACAACGGCTTATCTTCGGGAGGAGAGCCCCCGTCGAGAAGTTCCAAACCGTTCCCCTCCCCCGACAGGTCAGCCATATTGACTGTTTCCGTCCCTGGGGATATACCCTCAGGGCCACCCAGTGAATCGGGCTGTCGGCGAATCGCACTGAAGCGTAGGGCAGCATACTGCCCCCATCCACGGATATTCACGTGGGGAGTGGCTTCCTCGAGAACCCTGTGGAGTACTTGAAAACACTCGACACATCGTTGTTGGAGGGCCTCGTGGTGCCCAAATGAACCGGGGTGCCGAACCGCGGGGAGCGTGGCCAGGTCAATTTGACGGCACTGCTCACCAATATCCTCCAGGTGTGCTTGACTCCCGGGATATGGCATTTGTAGGCGGTGAAGACGGGAGTGAGTCTCCCGGAGAGTTCGGCGGAAGCATTCGAACTCATCCGGTGTGAGTGATTCGGGTGCATCAAAGTCAGGTCCTGCAACTGGCCGAAACTTCTTAGGGAAGTGGCCCTCTGCAAGGATGGTCCAGAAGCTCCATGACTCAAACTCGGGACCGAGGTCTCCTCGGTCCTCCTCAACGACTGGGAATGGACGGGGAACTGGCAGTGGTGCCGAGGCGGGCCGCCGGGCCGACGGGCTGGCCGGCGGTTAATACGGCGAGCAGGCCGATTGGCCTCCATATCCCGGGCCGCCCTCTGAGGGTGGCGGTGCCCGAGCTACCACATCACAATAGGACGGGCCGGTGAACGAGCATCCTGCCGTAGCGTCGATGCTCGCCAAGGGTGCACTAGATCGTGGTTCAACCGTCGGTCCCCAGAAAAAGTCTCCGGCTTCTCCGATCGAGGCAGAAGGTGCTTCCAGAGGGGCCGGTACCAACCGCAAGCTCGATCCTTGGAGGTCTACCAGGCCCTCACTACACCGGATATACCTTCGGAGAGAAGCGAGGATCGTATCGATCTCGCTCCCGGGAAGTACGTGGCTGACGTGCCGCATTCCTACCCCTGCCCCTGACTGGCGGGATCGAGGGGAGGGTTCTGTCGCCGAATCATACTCCGCCTCTGTATCAGAGAAACGAACCGGTCGGATCTCTGTCCAGAATTCCGTAACATTCTTCCCTCGGCGTCGACGCCTCGCCCTCCTGCCCCTGGGTGGTTCTTCGGGGCATGGCTGGTCTCTATCCTGGCGTCCTCCGGCCGCACCGGTGTTGGGGCCAAGAGGACTGGAAACCAAAGTGCGAGGAGCACCGGGACAGATATCAAAGGGGACGCGGGGAGAGATGCTTCCGGGAAGGCCTCCGGGCCGGGATCGGGAGGTGGGATGACCCATGCCTCTTGGATCGGCCACACGGAGTAGACCCTGTTGGCGAATAGCTCTACCGCGAGGTGGTCCGCGGTGGCTATTGCTTGTACCAGCAACTGGGAGAGTCAACCCAACCTGCCTTTGGGGCGGTCGGGGCCTCGATCCGGGTCGGGCATAGAAGTGCCCCTGCTCAGGATGCGCAGGGGCCTGGTGACTGGAGCCAGCAGTGGCTTGATCCAACGCGGCCGCTGTTGCTAGGGCCCCAAGGTGGGAATCCTCTTCCGCTCGTGCCCGACGTTGGCGTCGAGACAGACGAGTCGGGATGAGCGGCGCGGGCAGGTGGAGAGCCTGTTCCTCGACTTGAGAGGCCTGGCAGCGATGTCGCCGTGGCCTGTCAGGAGCCCTTATCGCGGATCCCTGGAGCGAATCCCGGATAGGGTGGTCCCGGGCATCTTCCACCTCATCCGCATAGGGGAAGGAGTTGTCGGAGCGCTCCGGGGATAAACTCCCGAAGCGATTGGACGTCGAGGTAGGCAGCGGTGCCTCCCTGCGCGGCCCTCGGGGGCGGCGTTGGTGGCGAGGTGCAGCTCCCTTGAGGTCTAGGCGAGCCATGTCCCTGGTGGGGATGACTCCCTCTTCCTCATACCTCCGCACCAATTTATTGATCACCCTTCTCTGGATGACCTCCGAGGGGGAGAGAGGGCGTGGTCGCCCCGCAGCTGCGGCTACTGGGACGGCTGTGGAACGGGCAGGACCGCGCGGAGTAGCCGCGTCGGTGTTTCCCCTACCCCTGCGCCAGTGGGCGGGTGGCGATCGGGCACTGGATTGGGCGACTTGACTTCTGAAAGCAGGGAGAAAAATCCATTAACACTGACAGGAAAAGGAATCGACAACCAACCATTAGTGCCACGACGCCTTCCGTGGGGGGAACCCAGGCCCTCGACGTCGTGAGACGGAGTGCCCGATTTCCCTTCCCCAGCCCCTGGCGGGTTCCGTGCCCCAGTGCTGAACACTTGGTCGAGCAGCATGCTTGTCTTCCAACACCTCTGAAATCCATCGGTCTTTGTATTGAGGAGAAGAGATTCACGTCAGGTTCACCATTTTTCTGTTTCGGTGCGGATGTGCGTCGGGTTACGTTGTTCCGCCAGGACGCGTTCGCGCGTGCACCCGTCGACCCGAGGGGATAGGCGCGCGACTTGTGGCCCCGCAGTCCCTCTTTCCAAGGGAGGGCGGCATTCGTCCCTTATTCAGGGGCGTCTGCTCTTTGATCGAAATCGGGATGATGGGATGTCGGCTCTTCCTTCCGTGGACGTCTCCTCGGAACTCGTCGCCTAATCCGGGTCTCCCTCATAGATTTAAGAATGTTCGTGAATCTCGTTCCCGGCGCCATATCTTCATGGACACCGGTTAATTACGCTGCTTCCGCCCGGACGCTCCAAGGGGTCTGGTCGGGGCAGCAACCTGCGGTGAGGAGACCGGGTGGCTCTGGGTGTTGGGGGCGCGTCGTAACGCTGCGGCTCTGCATGTCTGCCTTCCGTCCCTAATAGGGCTTCTCGAAGGCGTAATGGCCTGAGGCATCCCGCGCTAGGTGCAGGGAACGGCGTTGCCTGAGGTTTTCCTCAGCTTCCCATGTTTAACACGGGGTATGCCGCGAGTTTAACGTCCAGCGGGGACGACATCAGACTGATCAACACGAGAAGTGGATCAGGTGACAGAACCCCTTGCGGGGAACCTCCGACGCAGGGGCCAGCACATGGGCGGCTTCCCGAGTGAAGTGAAGTGGAATGAAATGGCATGACCCCACCGGGATGTGGCGGCCCGGGTAAGGATCAGGATGGATGATGGAGTGAAGAGCATGGACCCCGTAGGGGCTTCCTACGTACCGTGCATTGGCGCGGATCAAAGTCAGCGTAGTTCGGATATACAGTTTAAAGTCATGCTGGACGTCGGCAAGCCGACTCACGAAGAGGTCGAGGCCGCCGGGCGGAGGATTGAACCGAACCACCTCGCACAGAGGGGGATGGAACGACCGGGTGGATCACAGTTTCACGTCATGCTGGACGTTGAAGGGAGAAAGTAGAAAAAGGACAGTGGGGAAGTGCAATGGAGATACACATGTGCAGTCCCCCACAAGAGCGGATTCATAGGTGAATCGACCCGAATGTGAACCCAGGAGGGGTCCACGGATGGACGAACCGACGTGAATACGACCGGGACGACCAGGTGGTGGGCTTGAACCTCGGCGAGGATTCCTACGTACCCTGTTAAGAAGACAGGGATCAAAGTCCACGTAGTTCGTTCGGTTTGCAACACTCTACTCCCGTGGGCGAAGGCCACTCCAATCCCGACATCCCTGCAGAGACGAGCGGGTGGGGCCACATCCAAACCGGGAGGACCCTGCGTGTGAGGCACGGGATCGGGTGATGCGGATGGTTTAACGTCTTGCCGGACGAAGTACAGTTTAACGTCGTGTGTTGAGGACGAAGGTGCTTGGCAGTTTAACGTCTTGCAGCTCGGACATATGCTAAACAGTTTAACGTCTTGTAACTCGGACAAAGTACAGTTTAAGGTCGTGTTGGACGAAACACTTGGCAGTTTAACGTCTTGCAGCGCGGATGATGGGGGCTAGGCAGTTTAACGTCGTGCAGCTTGGACGTATGCTGAACAGTTTAACGTCTTGTATCTCGGACGAAGTACAGTTTAACGTCGTGTTGGACAAAACACTTGGCAGTTTAACGTCTTGCAGCACGGACGATGGGGGCTAGGTAGTTTAACGTCGTGCAGCTTGGACGTATGCTGAACAATTTAACGTCTTGTAGCTCGGACGAAGTGCAATTTAGCGTCATGCAGGACGAATGCTGAACAGTTTAACGTCTTGTAGCTCGGACGAAGTGCAGTTTAACGTCGTGCAGGACGTAACACTTGGCAGTTTAACGTCTTGCAGCGCGGACGATATGCTAGGCAGTTTAACGTCGTGCAGCTTGGACGTATGCTGAACAGTTTAACGTCTTGTAGCTCGGATGAAGTGCAGTTTAACGTCGTGCGGGACGTAGAAGCCGCCGATAGGCCTGTGTCACTTCGCGCGAGCCTGGAGGGCCGCACGGGAAGACAACGCACGGTGCGGGCACCCGGGATGAGGGTCATCGGGTGCTACGCAGGCGGGTACCCACAGGGGGTCAAAGGGGGCGACCCTGGCGGTTTGCACGCAAAAGAGGAGCTTTGCGCGCAATACTGCGGGTCGGCGCGCAACTGAGCGTGCTGGAGCGCAATTGAGCCAGCACTTTGCGCGCGGAAGGTAGAGTTTGCGCGCACCGGGCTTCGGATAGCGCGCGGGGGCAACGTCTCATTCTTTAATGAATGGCCACTTTAAGAAGGGGGGTGCGCGCAATCGGGCCGGATTGCGCGCACCCCGGGGGCAATTGCGCGCAAGAGGCTTCTTTTGCGCGCGAATGCCTTTGGGTGAGGAATTATTTAAAGAAAAGGATCCAAAGGGATTACGCGCGAAGGCGAACCCCAAGGCTTTCTTGCGCGAAAGAAATGAGGTTACCTGAAGATCGACATTGCGCGTGGAGGGGGTTGGATTGCGCGCACGGGAGGCTCTTCGAATTCCGGCATCCTTCAAAACGTCGGGGGTCGCCTTATATTTATAGGCAACCCCTGGCGCGGAATCCGGTTCGCGGGCGCGGAATTACCTTCACGGGTGCAGAATCAAGCCCGGCGCGCAAGGGGGTGGTGCGGGTCACGGGCACGCAACATTGCGCGCCGGCCCGGCGCTTTGCACGCATCCCGGGAGGTTTGCGCGCCTTGCTGCAACATTGCGCGCGGGTCTCCAAAATTCCGCGCAAGGCCTCTGGTCCCTCCGAAACGTGCCTCTGACTCCAAATATAACCTCGCTTTCCGCATCCGGAGCATTGTTTGGGAACAACGGACTTTTCCGGCGTCTACAATATGTTACCTATAATATTAGGAATGTAAAAAATTGATATTTTTCCCAAATTCTATCATTATGATCATTCCTTATGGCACAAACCATGTCTTCAACATGATCGTCATTAGTTTTTGCTAATATTTCCATGGAAGTAGGGATCTCACTTAAATCGGCATCTTCATCAAGTTGGTCAACACCAAACTATTGTTTTTCCCTTGCAAAACTACATACTACTGCATATCATATTGATCAAATACCTAAAAATCTATTCTGTATGTGTTGCCATTGTAAAAGAATCTAATGTGTCTTCCAATCTATTCAGATTAACTATTGTCATTCCAAATTCATCGTGTATGACACTGTTGTTTCCAATAAACTATTAGCATTTTAAAACAAGAACATTAATTTTAAAGTAATCAAACTCTCATATATATTCAATGACTCCATAATATGAACTTGATGCAGAAATTTGGTTTTTGTCTTTAGAACTGGAAAAATGCATTTCTTCTAAAAACGCCAATACACCACTGTTCTGAACTACACATCTATATTATTGAGCGTTCATATGAAATGTACAACCATTAATGTCATACTCGGGCCATGTTATCACATTTAATCTAGGACAACCCACTAAACAACATAATATCTCTAATACATCTGATCTACCAAGAAACATATTTTTAATCCATGAATTATTATTGATGTTCTCACTTAAAATACTCATTTATTTCTTCTTTGGATGACATTGTTTCAACGCATTAATATGAAATGTGATATACGGTTTAGCATCAGCTATGTTATTCAATATGTATAATTATACATACTTCTTCTGTTTAGATGACAATAAATTGACATTCAATCCACAAATCCCCTATACCTCATTATTAACTTGTTAATGGAAAGATAGAGGCAATCCTATGTGCTTTTCCACCGCCAGGTAGCTCGTAAAAAACTCTTAAACCTCCTCAAGAAATTTACTTTTCAATAATCGAGGCTTTAGGTTGATATGGATTCCTAACATACCCATTCAACATTTTCATATACCATTCAAAAGGATACATCCAAAAATGATATACAGGTCTAAAAATCATTATTTTTTGAACCATATGAACCATTAAATTCACCATTATATCAAAAAAAGATGGAGGAAAATATATTTTCAATTGAAAAAGTGTAGAAATTGCATCCTTTTCGAAAATGTTCAAATAAATCACATCAATCACCTTATTACAAATTGAATTGAAAAAATGGAACAACTTCATTATAGTCTTTCAAACATGGATGGGAAATATTCCATGCAATGAAACTAGTAGAATTTGTTGCATCCTGACGTGACAATCATGATATATCATACCTTTCAAGTTAAATCCACCAAAGTGAGAAATTTTTTACATTAGAAAAATAACCATGAGGAACTTTTATATCATAAAGACACTAAAAAAGATAATTTTCTCCCTCTTGTATAATGTATGACAAGATGAGGGTAGAAATACCCTTCATCGATTAGGAGTGGTTGCTAACTCCAAATGTATTCTCCTTTCTAGTAAGTCTAATCTTGCATCCAACCCATCTTTAGTCCTTCCTTTAATAATTTACAATGTTCCTATCAATCTGTCACATATATACTTTTCCACGTGCATAATATCAATATTATGTTTCACTTCATGATATCTCTAATATGTTTCCTAAAAAAATATTGACCTTTTCTTCCAAATATGTCTATCATTACTAGATTTATGTTCTTTCCCAATGTCACATAAAGTTTTTTCATCCCCTCCAAATAAACATCAGGGGATAAAGGTTTTAGAGGAATATCAAATTCTTGTGATCCACTGAATGCCTTTTTTAGTATACTATAAGTGTGATCCCTAGGCAAAAACATTCGATGAACCTTGTAAATTGTTTTCCTCTCATGTTGGAATTGACAATATAATGTCTCTTGTTTGCAAATGGGACATGCTTTATTCCCCTTAACACCGTATCCAGAAAAATTTCCATATGCTGGGAAGTCATTTATAGTGAACATAATCACTGCATGTAGTTTAAAATAAACCTTTTTTATAAGAATCATACCCCCTAATACCATCCTCCCATAAAATTTCCAAATCACTCATCAATCGTGACAATAAAAAATTGATATCATTTTTGGGTTGCTTCGGACTAGTGATCAATATACCCAACATGAAATACTTGTGCATCATAAAAACTATATGAGAGAGGTTCGAAATTACCAATAAAATATTCCATGAACTATATATTCTACTGAGCATTCACTATTGATTCATTTCATCTCTACAAAACCCAAGTCTGAGATTTCTAATTTCATTTCCAACTGAAGGATACTGCTCCCCAATTTTATTATATTGTGGATAATAAAATAGATGATGTATTTACCATACCATACCCGCCAAACAGCATGCCATAATAACCTTTTTTTGTCATTTGAATTATATAATAAAAAAATTCAATTGTTGAATTATAGGGAGATACCAAAATACCTTGGCAGTTAACTCTGTAATCTAAACATCATCCTGTGATTTTTTATTCAACTTATACTGTGATGTCCCACATTTAGAAAACTTTGATAGAAATTTAAATTCCTTCTTATATATCATACATTCATTCAGATAGGAATGTATTTTCTTTTATCTCAATCTCACCGGGAATAATATTTTGTTGGCCTTACAATGTGAATCTTGAAGAATGTTGTCTTTTGGAAGAATATCTTTCAACAATTGTAACAGCTCTGTAAAATGTCTGTCACCCCATCCATCTTTTGCCTTCAAGTTTATCAATCATAACACCTCCGAAAAACCCATATAATCTGTACAACTAGTATACAATGGTTTTCAGCATCACCATATAGATGTGAAACTATCAGTTCTATCTCAATTTGTTCTGCTGCAATATCATGAATCATTTTTCAATTCCATCAGAGTTACCATCTTGGAAATCATCACCATCAGTAGATCTAAAATTCTATCTAGTTTCACCATTATGAATCCAAGGGCTTTAAATCAGATTCAAATCCTGATAAATCATATGATATTTAATCTCTCTACTTTCCAGCTTCTTCATATTCAAACAGTTCAGGCATGCATATAAAAAATGTCACTTCATGGAACATTTCATTAAGAAAATTCCAAAAAGGCATCAACACATTCCTCATATTCATTAATCATTCAATGTTCCATAATCCATCATAAAATCATTATTACATATAACAGATATAAATATTATATATATTTCTAAGATAAGACAATATTATATTTATATGAAAAATATCATAATTAGAATATAAACCAAATTTGAAGTATATTACAAACATATGCGTATTTGAAAAAGATATGCATGAAAATTATTTTAAAAAGAAAATATAGTTAGTTATAATAGTTTTATATTTATATGAAAATAATTTTAGTATTATGTATTTCTCAAATAGATCATGATATAGTAGTATAAATTTATCTTGGATTCTTTCTACTTAAGGTACACAAAGAATACATACTGGTGCAACTGGATACCAAATTCATCATTCTGTAAACAACAAAAGATGATGTATAAATATTAAAATATGTATACATTCACAATGGAAAATTAATCCTATCACAAAAATTTAAAACCATTGGAATATCCCCTGAAATAGTTGGGATTGAATATCTCAATGGTTTCACACACCGTCGGCATGATTGCTGTTCCAATAGCCCTATACCAATGGTTCTATATGAACCTTTGGTATAGAATGCCTGAAGTTAATATATGCCAATAGTATCAATGAAACAGTTGGTAAATATATATAGTAACGGTACCAGAACAATTGGTATACATGTTGTCCGACATATAAACTATTCCAACAGTTTCATGGAAAATGTTGTGATATATGTATTCCAATGGTTCAAGAACCATTGGCATACGCTCTCTAGTATCTAATCAAATGTATTAGTGGGTGGGGTGCTATCCAGGGGGTATTCCATGGGGGTGGGGTGGCTAGGGAGTGTCCATGGGGTTGTACTGTTCTAGGGGGTGGGGGATTCCATTGGTGCGGGAGGTCCTGGGAGGGTGAGTGGTGTCTAAGGGGGTTTGGGTCGTGTCTCGGGGTGAGGGTGTTTTCCAAGGGGTAGGAGTGTCTAGGGGCTGTCCAGGGGGGGCTATCCATGGGTTGGAGGTTATCCATGGGGGTGGGGGTGTCCAAGGGGGTGGGGGTGTCCAAGGGGGTGGGGGTGTCCAAGGGGGTGGGGGTGTTCAGGGGGTGGGGGCTGTCCAGGCGGTGGGGGTGTCCATAAGGGTGGGGGTATCTAGGGGGATAGGGGTGTCCAGGGGGTGGGGGTGCCTATGGGGGTGGGTGTCTAGGGGTAATCCAAGGGGGTGCAGGTGATGTCCATGCGGTGAGGGGTTGTCCAAGGGGGTCAGGGGTGTCTAGGGGTGGGGGTGTCAAGGGGGTAGGGGGCAGTCCATGGGGTGTGGGATTTTCAATGGGATGGGGGTGTACAGGGGTGGGGGTGTCCAGGGGTGGGGGGATTTCCAATGGGGTGGGGGTGTCCAGGGGTGTTCAAGGGGTTGGGGGTGGTGTCCAGGGTGTGAGGGGATTTCCAAGGGGGTGGGGTTGTCCAGGCAGTGGGTGGTAGTGTCTAGGGGGGGTGAGGGGGTTGTCTAACCCCCTACCCGCTTGGATAGCCCCCCAACCCTGGCCACCCCACCTATTGGACACCCCCACCCACTGAATATCATCCCCAGACACCCCACCCCCTCTAGACATCCCCAACCCCTTGCACAACCCCCTCACACCACTGGAAACCACCCCACCTCGGGAAACCCCTACCCCATGGGACAACCACGTCACCCCCTTGGACACCCCACCCCCATGGACACCCCTACCCCATTGGACAGCCTCCCCAACCCCCTAGAAAACCCCCCTTCAGACACCCCCACCCCTATGGATTCCCCCACCCCCTTGGACATACACCTCACACCCTCTGGACACCACCTCCCTCTTAGACACCCCTACCCCATTGGACAACCCCCTCACCCCATAGACACCCCACCTCCATGGACACCCCCACCCTATTGGACAACCTCCCCAACCCCCGAGAAACCCCCCCCCCCCACGACACCCCCACCCCCATGGAAATCCCCCCTACCCCATGAACACTCCCACCCCCAGGACAACCCCACCCACTAAACACCAGCTACCCCATTAGACAGACGCATAACCCCCCTTTTGAACACCCCAATCCCCATACCACCTTGGATATCCCCATCTCCTCCCAGGACACCTCACCCATCCCTCAGACCCCCCTATACCATTGGACATCCCCCTCTCCCCCAGACACCCCACCCCCTTGGACACCCCCTGGACTCCCCCACCCCTTGGACATCCCCCACCCCTTAGACGCCCCCACCCCCCTAGACAGCCCCCCCACCCCCAGGACACCCCTTGGACACCCCACCCTAATTGACATCCCCCCAACCCCCCGGGCATCCCCATGTACACCCCCTACCGCCTAGGACATCCCACTCACCCCCCTTTACACCACCCCCACCTCCTAGACACCCCTACCCCTTGGAAAGCCCCCTCACCCCTAGACACCCCACCCCCTTGGACTCCCATGGGACACCCCCAGCCCCTTGGATATCCCCCTCCCCCTTGACAGCCACACCCACCCCTAAACATCCCAACCCCTGGACACCCCCCACATGAATTTACATGAACACACTCATGATAGAAAACACATGGTAGTAACAAAAATCATATAACTTGCATGATATCACTCCCATGGTAAATTTTACCATAATATAATATATGATGTTATAACAGAAAACTATGACACTAACCAAGATAGTGAGAACAATGACAGAAAAATAACATCTCAAAACATAAGTTTAGGGCATTACAAAAAATAAAAAAATTAAATTGAGGCATGTGAGGATTACTTGAGTGTTGTGAGACAACTTGATAGATCTGGTGATAATAAAGAAGATGAATGATGTTGGGAATATGTGGTTGGAGGGAACAACTTCAAAGAATCCATTCCAGGTTTTCCGTGTGAGAGATACGAGTCACAGGTCGGCAAATCAATGAAAACATAATGATAGAATACAGAGTGATATAAATCATTTAAATGTTTTATCACATCATTTATTTAATAAAAAACGTGATAAAAATGTTTATGTATATAACATTTGTTTTTAATAACTGACGTAAAAAATCCTTTATCACATCAGTTATTTTATAACAAATGTGATAAATCGCTGAGATTTCATTTATCAATTCGGTTATAAAATAAGCGACATGATAAATATAATCTCAGTATTTTTTATGTTTTTTATTTTATAAATAATGTAAAAAACGGTTTTCTTTAACTTATGACATTGGTTATTTTATAACTGATGTGATAAACAAATTTTTCTATCTTTTCGAGTTGGTTATATAAAATCCATCATGAAAAATGCCAACGTGTTAAACCTTTTAGGAATTATAGTGGTTTTTATTATATGATATAAAATCTGAATCCATGGTGTATTTTCTCCCCCCTATACTTATAACACCATCACTACTAGTCGATGGCCTCTATCATATGGGAATGTGCACATCCGGTCTTGTAACTAACCCTTTCTGACCCAATGGGAGAGTTCCAAATACAGAGTCATTACAAATTTGGTGAAGAAAAAAACATTTACATCATTCCATTAGCTATATAGAGTGATATTGAACCCGTTTAGAGCTATAAAATGTATTATATATTCCAATTTCTACTACTTCCATTTGATTTTATAATTCAATACTTCAACATGTCACATTTTAAACAAAATAGTGTGGAATTTTCTTGATTGAGTATTCCGACTTTTCCCTCAAATAGTATTTTGGGAACATATGTTATAAAGAGTGTATTATTGCACCTAGGTGAATCTAATTTCTTTATAGTAATTAATCTATGGTTGTGTTTTTTTGAGCACTCATTAACAGAGAATACAAAAAGAGGTCATCAAATTAGGAATCTGTTTTTTTTTCTCTCTATGGGATTTTAATCATTTATTCCTATCCTTATATTCTAAAACTTGAAAGAGCTTTATGAGAATCAGTATATCTTAAAAAAGTGAGGTTTAGGGTAAAAATATGGTTGATTCATTAACAAGAATCCCATATGGATTTATAATTTTTTTTAATTATGTTCATGGATAAATTTTAGGGTCTAATGTTCATCATTTTATAGATTTATTCTATTCATTCTCTGTAAAAGGGATGGTCAGGTATATTTTAGTAAATATATACTAAACATGACATGTTTTTGTAATGGCCAAATTAATTTTTACCACTTTAGGTTAAAAAAATACATAATGTGGGATTAAATATGTTTTATAGATTGATTGAGGGAATTAAGGATCAAGAATATTTTAAAGACAATGGATAAATAATAAAAAGAAATAATATTTTTTATCCATAAGGATTATATTTCCTTTTCTGTGAATGTTCAATAGTTTGAGGGAAAAAGGAGGAGCCAATCATTAAGATGATATTCATGTTAATATGTTAGGTTGTTTCTTGTTTCTTATATGTTAAAATAACCATTCCCTAATACATTATTTGTTTTAATTGTTCATTTTCTATCCTGTAATTTGTTTAAAAGTAAAAAATTATTATTATGTGAAATGAAGGTTCTATTATAGAATTGATTATTCAATTATCCATTTAAAGGTCTTTTTATCAGTTTCTAAAAAATTTAGTATTTAAGTGGGGATTGAATCATCCAAGTCCTCCCAAATATTATGGCATAAATTTTATAATAGTTTGAACTATATTGGGGAAATGTTGGGATTTATAATATTATTCTCAACTTCATTTGCAGCACTAATTTTGGTTCATTACCAACTATGGATTTTGAGATATAGATTCATGGGTTATAGAGTATATTTAGTCCACTATTGGTTGATTGGGTCATTATATAATAATTTATTTCACATGATTAATCTACTTTTGGGAAATAATGTAATTACATTTTTATATTCTCATATTTAAAAAATATTATCATTAAAAAAAATTTTATCAAGAGAAGTGAATCATAAACATGTCACATGTTATTTGGGTATATAAATATCTACATTAACATAATCCACCAATTGTTGAATTGGATATTTAATGAAATAATGTTTTAGATTTTATGGACCAGTATAGAATGGTATGGGAAATAGTTGGAATGATTTTTTATCCCAAAATAATTAATTTTCATAAACTATAATAATTAAAAAAATTCTAGTAGGTAAATGATTTATCATACTACCGAATTACTCTAATTGAAAAATATTGTATTCATTATATTCTCAAAGTCACAAAAAATCTATTATTTCCTAAAATAACATGTGATTTTATTTTGTAATGTTCATTATTTTAATTTCCTAATTGGGAATCACTATTGGAATTGATCAGTTTAGGAACCATGGTTTGAGTTCCCAATGTCCTCTGACTAAGAGACAGAAACTTTTATTTGTAATGATTTCAATATTTTTATGATGATGTTTAGTAGGATTTTATTTCTATTTTTAAACTTTAACTGTCTATACATTATAATGTTTCATAAAACTATCAGATTCCAATAGGGTAAATTAATTGTTTGAGCGTCATTATAATTCTCTGAGAAATGTCTAATTGTTACTCTTATTATTGTCAAATATCTTAAAATTCATTACATATTTTCATCTTAATAAAATATACAACCCTATTATCTTGACAATTCTTTTAATAAGAGAGAGATCATATATGCTTCATTTACATATAATAAATATAAATTAATATAGGAATTTGTTATTAAGGTTATCCCAACCAGTGATGGAACCAGCTTCTAGGTTAGTATAATATGTAACTATTGGACCTTTCTGGTTCTACATGAAACATTTGATTTTAGCTACATCATTTTTTTCAAGAGTACCAAAAATATGGATTCACTGAGATTAAAAGTATCTAAAACGTTATTATTAATCTCAAATTCAATATAATGTAAATATGTTTGGATTACCAAAGTTGGGTCATAGAGGATTCTTATATATATATAATCATGATATGGTTAATTCTACCCATGTACATGAGTGCAAAATAGCCTTCAATATCATCTAATCGCGTTATAATATTAGAAACCATTTATACTTGTGATTTGTATTTATTATGTTAATTATATCCCTTGATTATAAGATTTAGATTGTAATGGGTGACAGACATGGCTATGTGGTTGATGATATACTCCTTGATAAATCACTCAGTGAATAATTTATGTTTCATTTAATGAAATATGATATATAGTATATGGCCTACTAGACAACGTCACTCTTCATTCATGTGTTGAATGGTATCATATTTTTGAATAATGTTATCTAAAGGTAGTATGATAGCTTTAGTTTAGAAATAATAATTAGTGGGTATATATCTGTTGAGTAAAATGGATTTAGCTTACTGACAAATTTATATTTAACCTTTAATAATGTTATTTTTTCTTCAGTGGATTAGAATTCAAAGACACTAGTTGTTATGTGAGATATGGATATCAGTACACACATTCCTTTTTATATAGTACTACATTTCTAGGTAATCAATAATGGAATATCTATGTGATATTCTAAATCATCATCTTATATTTTGTTTCTGGTATATACCCTTTCTTCAAATACAAATATTTGAATGATATTCTCCATGTATGCATTCTCTTTTTAATATTTATTCTCATAAATATTCTTTAGAAGACATTTAGTTAAAATAAAAATGATACTTGTGAAAATATCATGGAAAGAACTGAATCCTCATCTATAACTTTTCAATATGGGGTCTCATTTTCCTTATAAAAAATGTCACTTGTTTTTTTATAGTTCACATTTTTTATTGTTTTATTGGAGGATATTTTAAACTTACACCCATTAAAAGGATTATATTTATTCTTCAGAAGATACCATTGGGGTAATACAAGATTCTCATCATAGCATCTAAGTGAATCTCCTCACATTATAGTTGAAGGCTATCTAAATAGCGGGATTGATTCATTGATTATTAATATATATTTTTATGGAATATACAATCTAAATTTCAATATCCCTGAGAGTACTTACATCCTTTATGTTGGTGTTCCATCAGTAAATTTTTATTTTTTATTTATAGATGATAATGAAGCTAGTGGTTAAGGTAAAAATTCCTCCATCCCTATAGTCTAAGGATTCTCCTAGGATGTTTTATATATGCTTTTATCTCTCGATAACTCCTTCTATTGAATTGGTATAAGTTTTTAATTTAGTATATATTATTAAAATTGGAATGGATATATTCAAATCACAAAGGAAAACAATTTATTCACATATTAGGATCATTGTATGCTTTCTATTCATTTTAATTTAAAAATATCATTATGCAAGAATTTTTCAATAATTCAATCCAACTAAGTGAATCATATTTTAACTTGGGGAACATTATTGTTTCATCAAACCATTATATTTACAATTATATTGTTTTAAAATGGACATTAATATTCCTTTGAGGATAATAATTTACGTGGTTGTCCTTGTTGACGTACAAGTGTGAGAAAATAAAAATCATGGAATTATATAGATCCTCTGATGCACGCATGTGATAATGGTTTATTATAAATTTATAAATATCCCGAATAATATATATTAAAATAATTTATATATTGTCACACATTTTGAAAGATTTGGGGTTCTAGTTTACTAGGATTGAATTGAGGCAATCCTAGTGAAATTTCATGTCTATAACCTTGACATGATTTGCATACACTCTAGGATGTATAAATTTTAAATTGACCTTTTTGAATTCCATTAATATATATATGATAAAGGTAACTCATGAATTCTTATAGATATAAAATTCATTTATATTGAATATATCATTTTGTACTATTTTACCATATCTCTCAAGCTGGATTGTAACCATATTATCAATGGTGACTACCTAGAATATCACTTCTTTAGTCCCACCTAACTGTTAGGTGTTCTCTAAATAATAAGATAAATTTGAGGGATATAATAGTATTTGGCTATGGGAAAAACATAATGATTTTTAGTGAACAAATCCACTCATATGTTAGAATAACCTTCATTATATTTAAAAAATGTTTTAAACCAATATTTTCTGAAAAGTTATTTTTAGGGGTACCTTATCCAGTAAGACAAGAGAATTTAAAAACATTTATACAAAAATTATATTGTAGAATAATGGTGGAACTAATAATGATTATTATCTTCTCTATCCCATTTATGTGATGATAAAATTACTAATTGATGATGTAGAGTCTGGTGTAGCTATATTTTCTTTTACAGGTACCTCTTGACATGATGGTGACATTGGGATAGATATGAACTTGGTATGACTTTCACATAGATATAGTATGTTGCTATGAAGATGAATGTTATGGTATGTGACATTGGGGAGTACCTAAATAGATTCAATAACATATTCCATGAGAAGGACATCCATTGTTGATGATTTCATGGATTTTGGTATAGTTAAGTCCTCCTCTACAATTGGGTAGTTCTTCATGGGGAGGACGTCCAGGGTTATTATTTTGGTCACAATTGAGAGAGATACCTTATTTAATATTTATTTGATTTTGATAAGGGGGAATACCTCAATTTCAATTGTATTATTCATTAATACTATGGCCTATATTACTGATACCACAGGGGGGGCCTCAAGGGTTTTTGTATTGATTGTAATTAGGGGCCTCTATGATTTAAATTTCATGGATGATTAGAATGGGGATGACACCCACTTTAATTGGTTGCTTATCCATGATTATCTCTTCCAAAAAATTTACAATAAGGAGTCCCTTTATGATTTATACTTTCTATATCACTATGGGGAGGACCTTTATAATGGTAATCCAAAGAAGAAGAATTGAATTAATATGAAATTGATTATTTTCATGATTAGTAACTCAATTTTTGATACAATGCGGAGGTCATGAAAGGTTTTAATTTGATTTATTAACTACCTAGGGAAGACATTCATATATTTCATATTTTTTTATCATTAATAGGGCCTTCATGAAAAGTAATCACGGGAGAAATTAACTAATTATTTTTATTTGGTTATTATAAATGATAGTATTGATTTAGTAGTTTAATAGTTGGTTATGATGTGGACCTTAATTATTATTTGATTTTATTTTACCATAACAAGGAACTCTATAGATTATCTTCATATTGTCTTGGGGGTACCTTCATAATGAGAATATTAGGGAGGAACTATAGAGTTTCTTCTAATGTAACTATGGAAGGACCTTCATAATAGTATTTTTTATCCCTCAAATGATAGGAATTAGTTTATGTTGTCAATTTTTTCCAAAAATATGTTTGAGGCTTCCAATTAATGGTGACAAAGAATTTCCACCATTATATAATTATGATAAAATAGAAATTCTTGGGGATGTTTCTGGTGGAATAGGTATGAACCTATATCTAATGATTAAATATTATAATAAAAAAATACAACTTTTGTGTAAATTAGTCAAAATTATTGGGGTGAGAGATTCCTTAATATTCCCCTTAAGAATCATGGTTATGAAAAATTAATTATTTTTATTTTTATAAATATCCATCCAAGGAGATTCTAAGGTATATATTTGGATATAAGATTCACCCTCCTTGACCTCTTCTATATAAAAAATGTATGGATTTCCATATTTTAAAGAAAGGATGCCAAAGAGGGTTGTGATATTCTTATAGGGGACACCTGCCTTATAATAGCTAGTAATTATGGCAAAATCATTTATGGAATCAGTTCCCCTTCACTAAAGTGGTTCAAATCCAATGTTAAAAGTATGCAATTATCGAGGTATTCATTTAACATAGAATTAATAAATTTGAACCATAAGCATTGGTTGTGAGATATAATCTCTTGGAACCTCATATATAGGACAACTCAAATAGTGGTAGTAGCATAGGCTGACAGTGTCACTTGTTTTTGTATTATGGAAACCCTAGATACTATAAAATTTCCCTCATTTTGGTTAGGGATACTAATTAATTTTTTTAAATTTTCCAAGAAATTTATTTTGATTCTATAAGTAAAATAATGAAAACAAATTATTAATGAATCACTAATTAATTCAAATTTATAGTAACTTTATTTTATTTGTAATGGATGTCACTTCCAAGTAACCATTTTCTTATTATAATGTTCACCACTATATTACCATGTGGATATTTATTGGGGTAATTTTTTTTTGAAATTGACATAGTGGGAGGTAGACTGATCACATGAAGAGGGTTTTTGTATAGTCTATAACTCTCTTTTGAATAAAAACATGTTGATGAAATATTTCCCCATAATACTACTAGTTACCATTTTGTGAAACTGAATGACTGAAACTAACTATCTTAAAAGTGAATTGTGTAATTGATTTATATTGTCTCACAATTTAATCCAAGTTCTCTATTACTCAATAGTCATAATCTAGAATCCACTATAATTTTTAATTCCAATAATGAAGGTATAAAGAATCAAAGGATATGGAATACGATATCATTGTAGCATCCTGGATTTATTGTGAAGTAAATACTCATATGTTACTATAAAAAACCACTTGTTTTATGCTAATAATGTACTGTAAAGTATAATAAGGTGTTTGGGAGAATCTCGGGCTCGTTAGAAGCCTAATGTTTAAGTTATCAAGGTCATAGTTTTAACTGCATGGTTAGTGATAACCCCGAAACTCAATTATCTACAGAACTCAGTGCATGTAATGAGGACTCACAGTTTGACAAAACTGTGCAAGATGGGATGAATTCTCTTACGGGTGTTGCAAGCATTTTTATAAATCCATATCGCACGAGCTGTAAACTATTAGTCAAACTATGCATATATCCTATGCAAGGGGGTTACATGGGCGGTACTGGGCTTACAATTATCACATGTTTTGGAAAACCAAGTGGCTAAACCAAGAGACTTGTTAAGGAATGGGTAAATTGTCCTAGTGAACCTGAAATGTTTTAAACCCTTAAACCCTTCCTCCTTCATCTTGATTTCAGTGGACCACATTCCATTGGAATCCCTTTTCCACCCATTGAGATTTGAATCAATTCACTCATCTAGATTATGATTACTTCATTTTCAGGTGTGTTGGATCTGAAATGATAAGCCCTATAATATTATTTATTACATTCCTTGTTTATATTCCCATATCTTAAGATATTTTCTTGTGAGTTCATATGCCCCATTTTCAGGGAATTAATCTTTTCATCTGTTTTCACCAATTTTAGTTCAATTCAAGGGTTGAAACTAAATTATTATTATTCAACGTGTCAAAGTTAAATAATCTATATCTTTTCCCTAGAGTCATGTATAATTTATATTATGCGTAATTTTTCCACATGTTGGAACCCTAAAATGCCAAATCAATAAATTCTAATAAATTAAATTGAACCATTCACCATATTTACATCAGTCCTATATAACATAAAATAAACATCATTGGTTGATCTCCTTGACATAATTTGTAACAACTAGGTCCCAGTGAAAGTACAGACACCCTGCCTTTAACGGGGCCCGTAGGCTCTGGACCGCCAGGTACCACCAGTGGCCCCACAGACACATGGTCTCCACCGACATAACCAAACTGGTCGTCTAAAAAATAATAGTCCCCACATGCCAACACATGTCCTTTCTAATTTGATTTTTCCTCACTCACACACACCCTTAGAAAATTCCTAGTAGGTCACCCATATTGATCATTACCTCAGGGAAAACATGCTTAACTATGGAGTTCTAATCAGATAGGCTCCTGAAAAAGAAGGTTCACCTTATCGAAATGATTCATATACTTTATTCATTGAACCCATTATTATTTCTGGGTGTTACATTCACCCCCACCATTTAGAGAACTAAATACTCATTGAGAGCCCCATATCTCAACCTAGACAGTGCACTACACTTAAAGCTGGGTACCACCTCTGATACTAAATATAACAAATGGGTCCTGGTGACAGCACAGACACACCGCCTTTAACATGGTCATTTGGCCCTGGTCTTCCATGTACAACCAATGGACCCACAGACATGTGGTCCCCACCCTAGGGCCCACCCACATGCTAGAACGGGACATCTGACTAATTGTAATACACACATTCCAACACATGTCCTTTCTAGTGTTCGTTTTCCTCACTCACACATACCCTAAAAACATTTCCCAATAGGTCACCCATCCTGATTACTACTCCATGCCAAGAACGCATATCTATGAAGTTCTAATGAGATAGGCTCTGGAAAAGGAAGGTTCACCTTGTTGACATGAGTCATATCATTTATCCATTTAACCCTTTATCATTCTGGGGTGTTATACTATCCACCACAATGGGTTTTCCCTTCTATAGAGGCCTAAATTACCTTTATCATAAATTATAAATCCACCCTTTTTAGTTGTGGGGTTTTCCAATTAATGAACACCATTAAAATGTGTAATGAAATCTAGATAATGGTAATCCTTGAGTTATACCCTTTTCCTTTATTCCATATCTTGAATTACTTTAATTAAAGGATTTTTTACGTCATAATTATAGTTTCATAAATGTAATTCATTTATAAATGGGTTGAATCATGATAGATAATGCATGACTCATATAAAAGATGATGGTGATACAAGGGTCTTGATTTAAGGACTCCTAAGATGGGATCACTGTGAAACATAATTAACACTTTTTATGATTTTTAAATATATCGAGATGGGTACATGGATCCTTATGGGACTACATGGAAGTACCCATCATGGAGATTACTCACATTTACATGTAAAACATGAGTTACAAAGGGTATTCCCATAAATATGCTCGGTGAAAATATGGTTATACCATTCCATGATTCATACTCAGTCCCATATGTGAGATTCCTAGGATGATCTTAGGGTTTCAAACATGCACCAGGAGAAGAGTGGTACATGAGTTTCTTTTTATGGGTTTCAATGTAATGAATATTATGTGATGTTTTTTATAGAGATCTTTAAGTGTTACTATTCCTATTACGGTTCTCCTTGTAAGGGTTTAGGATTCCACTTATAGTTTCTAAAATTGCCTTTATATGAAACCCAATAGTCTGTTAGTGATACTCCAAGGATTAATCCATAAATACTTGTAAAATGCTTTGGTTTGTTCCACTTATGATGCTTGATTTATGTAAACCCATTATTGCACCCATGTTACATACTTGAAGAGGTACACAATGGTTTAGAGACATTGACTTTTGTCAAAGAAGGTTGTTTCATATGAGAAACAATGAGGAACTCAAAAGTAATTTTTTTTATTAAATTAATTTTTTATTACATAAATTATGTACCTACACACTTCAAATTTTATATTCACATATAAGAATGATCTAGACACTTTTGGTGGTGGCCTACTGAGTATATCTCAAACAATGCATTGGCCTGCCTTGGTAACTCGAGTGAACTATGGGATTAAATTTGTAGATAACAGGAAGATTCTAACTTCTAATGTTTGAGTCTACGTACTATGATGGATTTATGAAATAGAGGAACATGTATATACAAGTGAGGCTAGTTATGAAAGCTTTTAGTATTTTTTTCAGAGCATGTGGTATATGCATGTTTCACCAATATCTTATTTAACTCATTTTCTATAGAGATATAATATGATAATCATAATTATTTATTTACTTATTTATGATTCAGATTATACCGATTTATTTACCTTTTGTGATTAATTATTCCACTATTGTATCCATTTCTTAATTCACTGGTAATAATATTGATATTACTGTTATGCTACACTCTTAATCATGAGGTAATATTCTCCCTAAGGATAGAACCGATGGCCTCATTGTAAGTCATAATCTTCTGTAATATAGGGAGGCACACACAAGGTCATGTGACCAACCATCATAGGGAATTGTTCAGTGAATTTTGGGGTGTGATGTTATAAAGTGTCATCAAAGACACTCTTTTTTATTTTCTATATTGTTTGGGTATTATATGGAAAACTAGTTTGTATCAAAATATGGTAATAAGTAATGCATGATTGTATTTGACCCACGTATAGGGTAAATGAATTTTACCTAAGATGGGTTATTACTCTTCTACTCTGTTCTAGATACTGTTGTACTGATTTCACCGTTGGGTGACGCTTAGGTTTTGTGATTTTATTACAATTTTTGACATCATAATTAGGGGTTTCTTTTCCTTGTACTAGTATTATAAGGATTTATCATCTCATGGATCACATTAGATAATTTATTAATTACATTCAATGAATTTTTCTAAGTCACATTTACATCGTAAGTGAATTTACAAGTGCATATAGTTATTGACATTATTATTATATGTGGAATGTGCAAAAGTTTCTTGTAAGTAAAAAAATAATTGATTAATTAATCTACCTATATCAACATAAATGGTGTTATTCATCATAGATTTATGAGGAAACACTAATTAACTAATTATTCCACACTTGTTTTATGAACTACTAGTTCAATGGGATGAAACAGTATTTCATTTGATTGGTGAATTCCAATTTCAATTTATGAAAAATGTAATTATTTTTATAAGTAATGGAATTTTTAAAATAAGACATTTTTTACATAAACATTTATATCCTGATAAAAAATGTAATTGTCATCCATAGTTACTTGATATACCAATTTCAATTTATAAAGAGTATGGGAGTTTATAGATTTGGAATGTTGATGCATTTAACTAAATTGAGATATCTATATCCATATAAATAAGAATAATCCCCAATAAATTAAAATTTTAAAATAAAACAGATATATATAGATAGGGATGATAATTGAAAAGTAAAGGGTGTTTTCCTTTATACAATGAAATCGAAAATCCATATAATAAAACATTTGTTGTGTTGTCTGTGACCTTGACCCTTACCCAACCATAGTATTGGGTAGTATGTAATGTATCTTGGGAATCTTATGATCACGAGTATCACATAGACCTGAATTTAGTATAGGTATGAGAGGTGAGACTCATTATAGGAAGGCTATGTACCTATCCTTTCCTATTTTTTCTATTTTTTATCTTCTATAAAATATTTTTTGACGCATGTGCTTTGAAACTGATGACATATTCCACCATGAATTCTTTGAGCCATATTCTAGGAGGCTTTGGATCACCACACTATAGATGTGGTGGGCCTTGAACCACCAATATTACCACTTGTAGTGTAATTTGAGGCACCTATTATTAATTTTATACTGGGAATTGATGCTTAGTTTCGAGATATTTATTTTTTCATTTTGTAGTTTATATAAGGATCCTTATGACCTAACAATACCATCGAAGAGATGACTCGGTAATTCTAGTAGTATCATCCTCCCACCTTTTGGGGAGATGGAAATCATCAGTCTTCTGAGTCTTGTAGAAAGACACTAATTTCAATCATCGAGCATATTGAGATGCCTCATGAGAGCAGGTTCAATCTCTACACCAATATACTTCATGGCTCTGGAAATAATTTTTGGGATATCATCTCCTAGGTTGATCATCATCAGGGTATCATTTTGGAGGAATTCTATATATATTTATATGAGTATTTCATTCTACAGGCATTGATAGTGGTTCACGCTAGAGGTTTTACAGACCTATTATAGGGATCTATTTCATTGTTGGAGATCTCAGTTCATTTCACCATGAATTGGTGTTCTGTGATGACATTGACTAGTGACGAGTTCAAAACTATGAGATGGTTTGAGGATGATCTTGACTATGCGATATTCTCACAAGTGAACTTTTTTTGGCTGAACACCATTTCGTGGATAGTGAACCAGGTCTTCATTTGAGAGGGGGACATGATGGAAGTTGGAAATATGAGCTAGAGGGCTAAACATCCGGTCCATCAGATGGTTTTTCTAGTGTTATGAAACACAATTTCAAGGGTGCACGTAAGGGAAGTACCAAGAAGATGGAAAAAAAATAAATGAAATGTGATGTACTATTGGTGTGGTAGGGATAACCAAAATAATACCATGTGTACAAGGAAACTAATCAAGTGTTGTGGTATGATTTTTCACCTTCATCATTTTTGCTAAATGTTTCCTTTTATACCATGTGATAAGGGATATTTTCTGGCACTACTTTTAGGTACAAGATTAATACCTTACCATCATGATGGGAGCTATTCTACTACCAGCTTATCATGCCGAGGAGGTGGTTGTTGTCAAGGTTTTTATACTTCATAGGATTAGTAACGAGAGAGCAGACCTACCTAGGTTATCTAGATTTTATCTCAATGCTACATATCTGTCTATATATATAATGTGTATCGTAAACCAAATGAGATGATTCAGGGGACTTCTATATTATGAGGTACTATTATATTATCCTGTACATTTGTTTATTCATTATTTGATATAATTTGTTCACAATATTTTATATCAGTCATGGTTTTAGAAAGTCTAAGCTTAGTTATTTTGTACTTTTTTGGAATTATGAATCTCAAAACACAGTTTGGGTTTCATCATAGATTATATTTCTATTCAAGGAGTTCCCTATCAGGATAGGTGGGTACCATTTCTTTTGGAATTTCCTTGTTCTTGAGATGAATTATTTTGATGGCATTCTTGGTATGGAATAAAAAGTGCTTTATCATGCCCATGTTGAATTCTATCTCTAACGAGTGATGTTTACATCAATTATGGAAAGAACATGTATTCATATCTGAGAATGGGATATCAAGGAGAGTCGAGATGGAATGAAGAATCATGACCTCTAAAAGGAGAAATTATATATGGACATTCTCTTTATGATCAATCATATAAAGTGGTTTACATAATTTCATCAAGTGGTTTACTATTTCATTGATGTATTCCCTTCAACCATTTTTTTGCCACCTATGATAGAATTTGAGTTCACCATTGATCTATTTTGAGGTAAAAAAACAAGTGTCCATTCATCCTTACATGATGGAACCTACTGAGTTATAAGAACTAAATAAGTAGTTAAATGTCATTGAATCGAAAGGCTTAAAATGAACTGATTATTCTCGGTCGAGCTCAGATGTACTTTTCACCAAAAAGATGTATAGTGTCCTTAGGTTGTGTGTTGATTACTGGTGGTTGAACCACCTTATGTTGAATAAACTGTATCTAGTTCCTCTAAAAAAAAACTCTTTTACCAGATCTGAGGATCAATTGGTTTACCTAAAATTAATTTAAGATCGTGCTACCATCAAGAGTGTATGATACCATTATACATACTAGATACAGTTTTCTAAATTAGTAATGTCATGTAAAATTATTTAGTTATATCATTTATCCTTATGAAAACAACAACTATTTTAATGGACTTGAAGAATTAGGGTTTACACCCGTATCTGGATTCATTTGTGGTAGTATTTGTGGATTAAACCATGGTCTACTCTCATATCCATAATGAACATTGAAAATATTTTTAGATCATGTAGAATACAATGGGAGAGAACTAGCTGTATGATAATCCCAAAAAAATACCACTTTTTGAAGAATAAGGTTTAATTCTTCAGTCATATTATCATAGAGCCTATAGTTTTTATTGACCTGATGAGTGTGATCTTCTTGGTTTCTTAGGAATAACTCATGAATGTCTTTGAAATATACATTTTCATGGGAATATATTTATATAACTGGTAATTCATCCAAGAATTATAACTCCTAGAGAAAATCTTATGATATTTGCTAAGAAGGGTGTGATTTTCTTGTTGCATGAATCTTGTTAGACATCCTTTTAAGATTTGAAAAGGACAATAACTTCAAAACATATCCTGATTCTTCTAATGCTAGGAAAAAGATATATTGTTTACTATGACTCTTCCAGAATATATCTAGGTGTAGTTCTGATGTGGTGAGATCATGTTGTAGAGTACTGGTCCATATAACTGATACTCTACAATATGAATTACCATATGCATGACATCAATCTAGTTCTATTGGTTCATGATTTAGAATTATAGTAGAATAATCTTTTGGGATAGCAGTTCATCATTTACATGGACCATGAAAGCCTAAAATACATTTCCACACATTGGGGATTTAATCTAATGTCATGCTAGGGGTTATAGTGTCTATAGTTGTGTGACATTGATCTTGATTGTACCCCTAGGAAGGAAAATATACTAGTTGACTCCTTGATCCAGAAGACTCAAAAATAGGCTATCCAAGAGGATAATAGTTAGTGGATGATGATGGAACTATATTTTAGATTCCCTTTGAGGTACAAGAATATAATTGGAAAATGGTATTAGCATCTTTGGCAATGAAATCCTCCCTTATTGAGAAGGTAAGGATGAGATACCTCACTAATCCTAATGGATTAATCATAATGGTGAGATTCACATGTTGAAACTCATGGTATGGTTGGGTTATTGATGATAATGAGACCATACATTATTGTAGGTGTGTGTGGGTACCTACTAACATATGCAGGGAGTTGGTATAGTAATCTCACACTGCATTTTTGAAATTTTACCTTGGGATTACCAAGATATATCAAGACATACCACGTCATTATTGGTGGATAGGTATGAAGAGGTAGGTTAAAAGTTTTATTAGTTGATGCTCCACCTAATAATAGGTGATGGTTGATAAATAATGACATGTTGGACTTATATATCCAGTTTCCATTACTGTGTCGAATTCGAATATTTCATCATAGATTTTGTGATGTGATTTAAAATATCCCTTAGTGTTAGTGATGTAGTATGGGTGGTCATTGATAGGATAGCCATGTTCACATACATCCTACCTATCTGATAGACCTTCTCAGTTAATGAGCGTGGTAGGATTTATATCCAAGAGGTTGGGAACTTTAATATTGTTCTTAATTACATCTTATAAGACAATGATTTCCACTTACATCACAGTTCTAGAGGGGGTTTCAATATGCACATGGTACATATGTGATCTAGAGTACCGCATGTTACCCAATAACTAATGGGTAGTCAATGTGGATGATAGAGGTGTTAGAGGAAATTCATTTGGCATGTTTCTAGGATTTTTAAGGTTATTTAAAAAATGATATAATTATTTTTGAGTTTTCTTATAATAAAATCATTCATTTATTGATCTATATGGATTCGTAAGAGGCCTTTTACAGTAGATTAGTCAATTCACCCCTATGCTTGTTGTAGGTAGTTGAGGTAGCACTACTAGGTCCTCATCACATTTAGGAGATATGACAACCCTACTTTTTATTACAACTTAAACATGATTTATTACATAAAACTTCACTTGATAAAATAAAGAAGATTGAGTGGTTTAATGTCTTTGGGGTATAGGATCATTACATAAAAACTTAAAACATGAAATACAACATCTTTATTAAAAACATCCTTTTCATGACCACTACATTCCTTCGCACATAGCATTGCATGGGATAACCTGAGGACATGCATAAGAAAAGGGTGAGCTATATAGCCCAGTAAGGGAGTACACATGGAACAATATGAGGATTAAAATACATGTTAGACAATAGGCATATCAATAGGGAATATGAAAAACATGAACATAAATGCATGATAAAGCATGATAATCATAACATGGAAATGTGGCAACAACACTTAACATGGAATTAGCGTGAGCCATGGCCCATTGCACATGGAGCATGTGTAAATCCTCATTGCATATAAAGCATGAGTAAAACCTCGTTTCACTTGAATTAGCATGAGTCAACACTCATTTCACATGACGTATCATGATACTACACTTTACCCAATTCATTGGAGCACTATAAGGGCACACCCTTCTTAAATATTTCATTTCATGCATAAGTGTGCCACATGGATCATAAAACATGGATTCATAAAACATAATCATTTATTCCACGATAAAGGAATGTGATATTCATACATGAAAATTCATAATCAATACGTAAATTTTCATAAAGGTGAATACCATTGATGGAGAAATGGGCATGGTATTCACTACACAATGACATTGGCTTAGAAAATCGGTGTGATTTCGGCAGCGTAACAGTGTGACATAAGAATTCATAAAAATGGTTGATGGGAGATAAAGGGGTTAATCATCATATTTACATGTAATGGATAGTAATTAGGTCATATAGATACATGTCCCAACAATTGTAATGGAATCTATATTCATGATACAAAAGTATTGCTTGAATGTAAAAGAAGAGAGAGAAGTTCCTTTCAGAATTTCGGCATAGTAACAGGTGTACATGGGAGGCATTTAATGAGAGAGAAAGGGGTCTTACATCATTCAAACAATAATAGGTAAGTATGGGGGAGGTGAGAAACCATACCCCAACATTCATAATTAAAATTAAAAGTAAAAACAACTAAAAACAATTGGACAAAAATGAGAAAGGAAGAAAAAACCCTTACTTGGAAGTGTGCTTCCAAAGGCTTGAGAGAGGATTCTTGGGAGATTGGGGCTCCTTGGGAGGATTATAGAGAGAGAAGGGAAGAGTTTGGACGAACTCCAAGGGCTTTGAGTGAAGAGGAAGTGGGAGCGTGTGTGGGTTTATATTGGAAAGGTGATGGAATTCTTTATTATTAAGGTTTGGGTGCCCTTACATTAAATTAATCAAAACCACAAACCATCCCATGGTTTTTTCCCGTGGTTTTTGGAAAAGGGAAGAGTAAAAAATAATTTTATAATGCCAATGTCCGAACTTATTAAAATAGTAGGGTTTCTTATGTGGAGGTGAGTCACTCTCCCATGGAAATTAATTTAAAAAGGCAAGGTGTGGTATAAGTTTTGAGGGGTCCATTAATGCTTTGAAAAGTAAGTAAAAAAAACCCAAAATCACATTATTTTAATGGTAAAACATATATTGTCCGAACATAAAGCTTATAGTATTTTGTTACATCACTATTGGGTGATTATGATGTCATAAAACACATTATATATTTAAACGGTATTTAATTTTTACCAAAAAATTTGACTGTCTCAGAAAATTATGAAAAATTCACCGTTGGATAATTTTGACGTCCTGCTTCCAGAAATAACATTAATTTTATCTAAATAGTTTTATAAATATGTAAATTTTCACTTTTAAAATAAAAACTGAAATTTATCGAAAATTCACGGGTTTTGACAGAAATGGATTTCAAACAATAATAAAAATTTTAATTGGATTTATAAAATTATAAGATCATTTATATTTAATAAAAATTAATTTAATAATATTATTATTATTTTATTAAAATATTATTAAATTCAAAAATCCCTTAATTTAAGAAATTTGTTTCTTAATTAAATAATGACTAAAAAACACCATTTGTACTTTAAAAACTATTTACAATGTATCAAAAATGACTAGAAATTATATTCATTATTATATACAAAAATAATGTACATGAACATAGTACTACTTATTTGTTACATAACCCCTTAAAACAGCCGCATAAGACCTAAGGGTAAGGTGTGTGATGGTGACAGACTCTTGGGGTGGCTCGGATAACATCGCTCGAGTGGTAATTTTAATCAAATTCCACTTTTCCCGTAGACAATCACGTTTGAGCTTCACAAGATGTAGTTCAGCATGGGATTGGCCAAGGGCGAAGCCCAAAGATGCCACCTATTTTACGGGCTCCGAAAAATGGTCTTCGTATGGTGCAATTCTACTGAATGAGGTCATCGCTTCATTCTGAGTAAATTGGATTTGTTAAAGTCCTATATTTATACTAATCATGTGATCACTGTTCAACGGATATATTCGAAACGGTCAAAATTCATAACATAAAACCAACGAAGTTGACATTTTATAAAAACATTTTATATAAGGAGACATTTAATAAGATCAAGAGGGATTTTCCATTAATGAAACTTTGGGTCGTTACAATATTCCCCCATTATGAAATTTCGCCCTTGAAATTTTCCTTTTTCCCACACTAAAACAAATGTGGGTAACTCAGCTTCATCATATCCTCTGAATCCCAAGTTGCTTCTTCAAACATGTGGTTTCTCCACAACACCTTGACGAGGGGCATTGTCTTATTTCATAGAACTTTTTTTCGACGATCTGAGATCTTACTGGTTTCTACTCATAAGAAAGACCGTCTTCCAATTATACCACCTTAAAAGAGAGTACATGTGAATGTTCTGGTATGTAATTCATTAATAGGGATACATGAAATACATCATGTACTTCATCCATAGTAGGCAGAATTGCTAGTCTATAGGCCACAACCCTGACAAGATCAAGAATCTCGAAGGGGCCAATGTACCTTGGACTTAACATCCCTTTTTATCCAAACCGTATGACCTTCATCCACGGAGATATGCGTAGAAAACCCATGTCTCCAATTTTAAACTCAAAGTCTCGTCGATGATTATCTGCATAACTCTTCTGTCGATTCTGAGCTGCCTGGATATGCTACTGAATGGTTTTTACCTTCTCCACCATTTCCTCTACCATTTCTCGTCCAAGAAGCTTACGTTCTCCGACCTCATCCCATCATGCATGTGTTCTTCACCTTTTCCCATACAGGGATTCAAATGGTGCCATATGGATGCTCGAGTAGAAAATGTTATTATAGGAGAACTCAACCAGAGGAAGATTTTGATCCCATCCTCCATTAATGTCCATTGGGCATGCTCTCAACATATCCTCAGGTGTTTGGATAGTCCTATTGAATTGGCCATCAGTTTGAGGATGATAGGTCGTACTGAAGTTCAGTTCAATATTCATAGCATGGTGATGACTCTTCCAAAACATATAGGTGAATCTTGGATCTCAATCAGACACAATAGATAGTGGTACTCAATGAAACCTTACCACTTCCCTGATATATATCTGTTCCAGTTGATCTAATGAGAAATCCTCTCGAATAGAAATGAATTGTGCAGTCTTCGTAAGATAATCCCCAACAACCCATATTGCATTTTTGCCTTTGTATGTCCTCGGAAGTCCAGTGACAAAGTCCATGTTGATTTTTTCCCATTTCCATTCTGGTTTGGGTAATGGTTGCATCATCCCCTTAGACTTCTGCCTCTCTGCCTTCACTTGCTGACACACCAGGAACTTTGATGTATATTCAGCAATCTCTTTATTCATATTATCCCACAAAAAGATTTCTCAGAGATCTCGATACATCTTTGTGCTCCCTGGGTGAATAGATAAATTTGAACTATGTGCATCATCCAAAAGTTCCTTCATTAGCTCCGGACTTGATGGAACACATAGTCTTTTCCCAGACCGTACAATTCCTTCTTCATTAACATTAAACTCTAAGGATTTCCCTTTTTTGATAGCTTCCACTTTTTCTTGAATTCCACACATCATCCTTTTGAGCATCCTTTAACCTTTCCAAAAGAGACGGTTGAGCAATCATTTGTGAAAGGATTGTTGTTTTTCCATTCTATATGATTCCCATGTCCATCTTCATCAAGTCTAAGAAGATTGGATCCTTCTCAATTCTCATCATTGATAGAATTGTTGAGTCCTTTCAGCTTAGGGAATCTGCCACCTTGTTTGCTTTCCCTGGGTGGTAATGTATTCAACAGTCATAATCCTTAATGAGATCTATCCATCTTCTCTGGCGCATATTAAGCTCTTTATGTGTAAATATATATTTAAGACTCTTGTGGTCAGTATATATTTCACATATCTCTCCATAGAGATAATGCCACCAAATTTTCAAGGCAAAGATCACCGCCGCCAACTCCAGATCATATGTTGGATAGTTTCTCTCATGGATTTTCAACTGCCTTGAGGCATAGGATATCACTTTATCATTCTGCATCAGCACACAACATAATCCCTTCATTGAAGCATCACTGAATACCACAAAAATTTCCCCACTTGTGGGTAAAGTGAGCACGGGTGCAGTGATAAGCCTCCTTTTCAAATCCTTGAAGCTTTCTTTGAATTCATCACTCCAAGAAAAATTTAATCCCTTTCAAGTTATCTTAGTAAGAGGGTTATAAAATCATGAGAAATTTCTCACAAATTGTCGATAATATCCAACTAACCCAAAGATTCTACAGATATCTGTTACCAATGTTAGCCTTAGACATCCCTCAATTGCATCTATTTTGGAGGGGTCCACAGATATTCCATTGCTTGTGATGATATGACCCAATAATGAGACCTCCTTCAAATAGAACTCATAGTTTCTGTACTTTTCATTGAGCTTCTCCTTTCGCAAAGTCTCTAGTATAGTTTTTAAATTCTCCTCATGATCCTCCTTGGTTTTGGAGTATATTAGAATATCATTTAAAAAGACTACCACAAATTTGACAAGGTAATCTCTAAAGACTCTATTTAACAAGTCCATCAATATTGCTGGAGCATTGGTGAGTTCAAAAGGCATTACTATGAATTCATAGTGCCTGTATCTTGATCGAAAAGCAGTCTTTGGGACATCATCCTTCTTCACCCTTACTTGATAATATCCCGACCGCAAATCCACCTTGGAGAAGTATTGTGCTCCATGTAGCTGATCAAACCAGTCATCTATTCTTGGGAGAGGATACTTGTTCTTTATCTTCATTTTGTTAAGTTCACGATAATCGATGCAAAGCCACATTGACCCATCCTTCTTCTTGACGAAGAGGACTGGTGAACCCCATGGTGAAGCACTTGGGTGTATAAACCCTTTTTCCAGATTCTCTTGTAGTTGTTTCATGAGCTCTTCAAGCTGAACAACATCTATTCTATATGGAGTCTTGGATATTGGTTGCAGCCCAGGTATAAGTTCAATTGAGAACTCAACATCTCTTCTTGGAGGAAGACCAGGAAGTTCCTTGGGAAACACTTTAGTGAATTACCTCACAATAGGCATTTTTTCAAGGATAGTTTATTCCTTGGACTCAATCATCTGAGCTATATACGCATGCTCATAAGGCAGTAATATCCACGCTTGAGATGATGGAGCTAAAGGAGATTAATGTTCCTCCTTAAACTTGTAAATAATTGGGGGTCGATTCTCCATATGGATTGTGATTTCCCTCTCCCGACAATTTATGTTGGCTCTATATAAGGAAAGCCAATCCATGACAATAATTGCATCAAATTCCACCAGAGGGAGTATGATGAGGTTCATCGGGAAATTCAATCCACATATTATAATAGGGGAGGACTTATATTAATGGGATGCAATGATTGCCCCTTTTTCCATACTCACCGACATCTTCATTTCCATGATTTGTGGTGGTACTGGGATTGTTCTACTAAACATTCAAGATATAAAAGAATGCGTAGAACCTGAATCAAAAAGTGTATTCACTATTCTTGAATGAATAACTAGCGTACCTGTCACCACATCGATGTCAGGGTTCACTTTGGAAGATCTGATGGCAAAAGCTCTTCCTTGCTGCCTTGGAGGTTGTTGGTTTTCTCTAAAAACCCTTGGATTAGGGCACTGATTTGAAAAATGACCCGGTTCTTTTCATTTGTAGCATTGAACAATGCGTTGAGGTTTGAATGGAGCGTTCCTCTCCTCTTTCGCAGCCACGAGTCTTTCTTGCCTTCAATTAACATCTAGGTGCCCTTCTCTTCCACACCGGAAGCATTTTCTTGTCCCCTTAAGGCAATTTCCAGGGTGCTTCTTTCCGCACTTTTGGCAAGTGGGGTGCTGGATCTTCATAGCACCGTTGGGTTTATCCATCGAACAACCAGCATTGAAGTTCACCATACGATTCTTGTCCCCATGATACCCCTGTGATTCCCCGATCTCCATTTCGCCCATGAGGGCACATCGGACAATTTCCTCGTAGCTGTCGAAGTCATAGATCGCTATTGCTTTCCGCAAGCTCGGCTTCAGCCCACCAAAGAAGTGGTCAACCTTGCATTCGGGGGTAACGAAAAAGCCATAAGCATATCGTGCAAGCCTTGTAAAGTTTTCCTCGTACTCTATAACATATTCTTCATCTTTTTTCTTGAGGGAAAGGAAGTCCCTTTCCATATTATGTCAGAGGGTGCGCGGAAAATATTTATCAAAAAACATCTTCCAGAAATCCTTCCATTCCAATGACTCGATTTCCTCCTCAGGCATCGTTTTTTTATCAACGTCCACTATTGATCAGCTTCACGCTCCATACGATAAGCCTCCAGGAGAACCTTCTCTTGTTCAGAACATTGGAGGATGGAGAATACCTTTTCATTGGAGTTGAACCATTGTTCAGCGATCGTGGGATCAGATGATCCACAAAAAGTAGGAGGCCTTTGTCCCATGAAGATCTCGAGAGAGACTTGTTCATTCATAGGGGGTTTGAACGTTCCTCTTGAACCGTGATTCTATTCAAAACTTGAGTTAGCCGTGAGAGAAGCGTGACATAGTTTGCGATTCCCTCTCCCATTGGATTGGGCATCTCATTAGTACAGTCATCACACTAATCTTCACAATGGTTTTTAGCCCGAGTCCTCCTATTACCGGCCGTTGGATGGAATAAAAGGAAAGTTAGGGGTAACACATAAAGGGTAATCCAAAGAAAATAGTTGATTACTTATAAATAAACTTTTATTTCCTTACTCAAGAGTCTATAGGTTTCAATCTAGGCTTTTCATGATCTACTTTATAACATATATTCATAGGGGAATTTTTAAAATTCTCTTAATAAGGGTTCCTACTAAGCTTTTGAATTTATCAAAACATATCCCTCGGGAATGTCATAACCAATAGTGCAGCAAGGCCCGTTGTCATGCATCCGTTCCCATTCGAGTCTAGCTCAATGCGGTGTTTTCGGTTTTTACCCCTAGGATACATCTGTGCCAGAGCCGCCTCTACCTGCTCGTATCCAAACAAGGATGTATTTGTTTGATAAACCACTTACTCAGTACTAAACAAAACATAGGGATGTTTTTATTATACATAGTATTGTATCTGAGTCTTTACTAGGGTTTCCTAATCCAAAAAATAACTAAACCTATCCATTGATACCAACCTTGAATACCCTGCTTTTTATTACAATTTAAACATGATTTATTACATAAAACTTCACTTGATACAACAAAGAATATCGAGTGGTTTAGTGTCGTTGGGGCTTAGGATCATTACATAAAAACATAAAACATTAAATACAACATCTTTATTGAAAACATCCTTTTCGTGACCACTACATTCCTTCGTACTTAGCATTGCATGTAATAACCTGTGGACATGAATAAGAAAATGGTGAGCTATAAACCCCAGTAAGGGAGTACACATGGAACAACATTTGGAGTAAAATACATGTTAGAAAATAATCATATCAATAGGGAATATTAAAAACATGAACATAAAGGCATGATAAAGCATGATAATCATAACATGGAAATGTGGCAACAACACTTAACATAGAATTAGCATGAGCCAAGGCCCATTGCACATGGAGCATGAGTAAATCCTCATTTCACATAAAGCACGAGTAAACCCTCGTTTCACATGAATTAGCTTGAGTCAAAACTCATTACACATGACGTATCATGATACTACAATTTACCCAATGCATTGGAGCGCTATAAGGGCACACCCTTCTTAAATATTTCATTTCATGCATAAGTGTTCCACATGGATCATAAACCATGGATTCATAAAACACAATAATTTATTCCACAATAAAGGAATGTGGAATTCATACATGAAACTTTATAATCAATAAGTAAATGTTAATAAAGGTGAATACCCTTGATTGAGAAATGGGAATGATATTTACTACACAATGACATTGGCTTAGACAATCGGTGTGATTTCAGCAGCATAACGGTGTGACATAAGAATTCATAAAAATGGTTGATGAGATAGAAAGGGGTTCCTCATAATATTTATATTTAATGGACATTAAGGAGGTCATATAGATACATGTCCCAAAAATTGTAATGGAATTTTGATTCACGATTCAAAAGTATTGCTTGAATGTAAAAGAAGAGAGAGAAGTCCCTTTTTGGAATTTCATCACAGTAACGGGTGTACATGGGAGGCGTTTAATGAGAGAGAAAGGGGTCTCCCATCATTCAAACCAAAAGAGGGAATTATGGGGGAGGTGCGAAACGATACCCAAACATTCATAATTAAAATTAAAAGGCAAAACAACATAATGAAAATTGGACAAAAATGAGCAAGGAAGAAAAAACCCTATCTTGGGAGGATGCTTCCAAAGGCTTGAGAGTGGATTGAGAGAGGCTTCTTGGGAGCATGGAGAACCTTGGGATGATTCTAGAGAGAGTAGGCCATAGTTTTGACTAACTACAAGGGATTTGAGTGAGGAGGAAGTGAGAGCTTGGGTGGGTTTATATAGGAATGGTGAGGGAATTCTTTATTATATTGGTTTGGATCCCCATACATTAAATTAATCCAAACGACAAACCATCCCATGGTTTTTGCCCATGGTTTTTTGAAAAGGGAAGCGTAAAACATTATTTTATAAGGCAAAATTCAGAAACTCTTAAAATATTTGGGTTGCTTATGTGGATGTGAGTCACACTCACATGGAAATAAATGTAAAAAGGCAAGGTGTTGAATAAGTCTTCAGGGGTCCATTAATGCTTTGAAAAGTAAGTAAAACAAACCCAAAATTGCATTATCTTAATGGTAAAACATATATTGGCCGAACATAAAGCTTATGGTATTTTATTACATCACTATTGGGTCATTATGATGTCATAATACACATTATATATTTAAATTGTATTTAATTTTTACCCAAAACTTTTACTATCTCAGAAAATTATGAAAAATTCACCGTTGGATAATTTTGACGTCCTGATTCCAGAAATTACATTTTTTTTATCTAAATAATTTTTAATATATGTTAATTTTCTCTTTTAAAATTAAAAGATACTTTTATCAAAAATTCACGGGTTTTGTCAGAAAATGATTTCAAACCTTAATAAAAAATTTTATTGCATTCATAAAATTATATGATCATTTATATTTAATAAAAACTAATTTAATAATATTCATATTATTTTATTAAAATAATATTTAATTCAAAAATCCCTTAATTTAAGATAATATATTTCTTAATTAAATAATAACTAAAAAACACCATTTTAACATTAAAAATTATTTACAATGTATCAGAAATGACTAGAAATTATATTCATTATTATATACAAAAATAATGTACATGAACATAGTAATACTTTTTTGTTATATAACCCCTTAAAACAACCGCATAAGACCTAAGGGTAAGGTGTGCGATGGTGACAGACTCTTGGGGTGGCTCAGATAATATCGCTCGAGTGGTAATTTCAATCAATTTCCACTTTTCCTGTAGACGGTCATGTTCGAGCTTCACAAGATGAAGCTCAGCTTTGGCATGGTCAAGGGAAAAGCCCAAAGACGCCACCTCTTTTCCGAGATACGACAAATGGGCTTCGTATGGTGCAATTCTACTGGATGAGGCCATTGCTTCCTTCTGAGTAAATTGTATTTGTTAAAGTCCTATATTTATACTAATCATGTGATCACTGTTCAATGACTATATTAGCAACTGTCAAAATTCTTATCATAAAACCAATGAAGATGACATTTTATAAAAAAAAATTATATAATGAGGCATTTAATAAGATCAAGAGGGATTTTCCATTAATGAAACTTTGGGTCGTTATAGGAGATATCAAAGTATGTATAGATAATTCATAAGTTCATGGATATATATCAATCTATTCATCACTATTACACTGATCATCATCACTGACAATTAGACGTTTAGATTGGATAATGGGACTTGCATCATGTTTCACCATGATTGTGTGATTTACATATTGAGAGACAAGGCAATTTATTTCCATGTTATGTTGGGACTTACGAGATCATGGAGAGAGTCCGGCTTGTAGCCTATCTGTATCATTTACATCAAAGGTACCATTCCAAAAAGAATGTATTTCATATATTTCATCATATTTAATATTGTTATGACCAATATAATTCCATTGACCAAAAGGATATTGAACTAGGGGAAGATGTGTCCTTTGTGAATCATCTAATAGGAATTATTGATCACAACACAATCTCTATCCATGGAATGTTAGTTCCACTAGTCTAGGAACTATAGAATCATGAACGTGTATAGGATGGGACCTAAGAGTGAGATATTTATGTACATGATCAGTGGAGGGAACATTTCTAAATTTGATTCTTTACCACCCTTAGAAGGGAGACTTGGGGAAGAGTTGTTTTAATGAGGGTAGGTTGTATCATATCATAATTTTGGAGAGGTATAGATTCTTATGTTATATTCCAAACCTTTAATTTTATGATAATAATGTACTCTATTGGTCAAGTTGTGGTTCCAGATAGTCTATAGTTGTTTGGATCATTGGGATCTAGAATTTGAGGAGGTCTATCTAGCCGAAAATTTAGATCATGGTTAGTGGTAACCCTAAAACACAACCATATAGGGCACTCAGTGCACCATAGTTGGCCACCCGGATTTACTTAACCAAGAGAAATGAGTCACATTATTGTGTGGGTGGTGCATAAATTTAATATATCTATTTCAAATGGCTTGTGTATGGTAATTCAAATCATTAACCTTTCTTGTGAAAGGGGGTTCCTTGGGTAGTGTTGGGTGAACATCTGTTGATTAGTTTGACCAACCATTTGGATAAACCCTAAGATCCCTTAAGGAAGAGGTAAAATATAATTTTTCCTATAAACTATTCAACTCAATTTTCCCCTACTACCGCCTCTTATTCCCAATAGACAACATGATAAGATAAGACATATTATTCCTCTAATTAGTGTTTGAATCCATTTACTCATATAGAATCCACTATATTCATCGTATAGTGCATTATATATATAGTGGTATGTTTTCTTATAAGACTATATTCCTTATTCATCCATATTTTCATCTAATATCTTAGTTTAGTTTAATCTCATATGCCTTATTTTTATGTAATTCAACTTTCATCCATTTTCTACTGTTCTAGCTTAATTTGTGGGATAACATTGAATGAGGATAATCATATGGGTATAATATACAATCTAGTTATTTCCCCTAAAGAATAATTTTATTTATATTATTCTCCATTGGTCTATGTGGCAGACCCATATATTGTCACCATCATAAAGTGTATGAAATTAAATTGAATGTGTCAATGTGATTAGTTTGGTGCTAGATAATAGATAATCAACATCCTTGGTAGATATACTTGACATGTGATACCCCTAATGGTGTTCCCTTCCTTAGGCGCCTAAATTCCCATTACCATAAATTGTTAAAACACACTTTTGAGGTGTGGGTTTTGTTATATAATGAATATATTTAACATATGAAATGATCCTAGGATACATTTTATAATTGAGTGAGGCCATCATGATTTATTCCATTGATTTAATTAATTGAATAAATTATTTGGACATACGGGTTAAATTGTCAAAAAAACATACCTTGTTAAATAGTATGAATCATGAAATCAAAGACATGCTTAATATCCAGGAGGAGGGAAATAAAAAGGCACTAATTTATGGAATCTGTTGGATGGGAACATCATTATATATAATTAATACATATTATTGATTATAAATATATCAGGATTGATATTCCTTGGATGATCCTGCTAGGAGGATTAATTACCTTCCCATTAGTGATATTTGTTCTCTAATAGAGTCATCGTGGACCAGATTAGGGGAAATATAGTTATATTATGTCAAAAGTGATACTCAATACCCAATGTGAGATACCTAGGATGAATCATAGGGTTATACTTACACTAGACTGGGAGTGATAAATTGGTTTCTATTATAGGTATCCATGGACAGAATCTCTAGTGATGTGTTTTTTATTGAGCTCCCATAGTGATAATTGGGATTACTATTATCGGTCACCTTTGAAGGGCACAAAATTCCCTTATAAATTATAAGAATGTGTGTATCCTAATATGATATAGAATAACTAATACTACAAGGATGCATTCTCAAATTCAATTCACATGTAAGGGTTTGGTCCAATTTTGATTGTTGATTTCTGTCAACCCATTATTACACTGATATTAAATATATATACAGGTACAAATTTGGTTCTGAGACACTAGATTACGCCAAATAATGTAGTGTTGGTTGGGTAACCATGAAGGACCTTGAATGATATTATTTATTTATTTATTTAATATTTTACATTCATTATGTACCTTCACTCTTCTAACCTAATATCCAATGACCAGATTGATGATGACATCATTAGTAGTGGACTATTTAATATTAACGTCACCCTTCTTGGATAACCCTTACTACCTCAGCAGAATTCAGGAATTCTATTTTATATAAAGGGAAGAATCTATCATATAATTTTTTATTCCGATTACTTGGATGGAGTATATCAGAAGAGGTCCAATCACATCCTTCATGATTTTAATCGTATTTTAAGTGGTGACACCATATGATTTAACCATTTTATCCCCCCTTGATTTTCAAAGCCTTTCTAAGTTATATGTTATTTTGGAGTGATGTTTTGGAAATCATCCCCCTTTTTAGGGGTAAATACCTAGTTGAGATTGGTGTCATAGGTATAATAAGAAACTAGGGTTAAATAAAAAGGTTTAACCAAGTCTTGTGACATGGTAGAGGGTTAAACATTGGGTAGGACATGAGTTATGTGAAAAACAATAATATTTAGGGTATAACATGGTTTAGTTGAAGCCATTTGGTTTTTGGAATATATTATAGATATAGATGGAAAATTCACCAAAGTATATGACCAAGGTGGGTGGAGAACCTAAGTTAAAATTCTAGTGATGGGTTTAGTTCTAGGTGGATGGTACCTAGGAAAATTGGGCATCATAGTATTCCCTTAAATGCTATGCATGCATCAAAATTGAAGGATCCTAGGATAACGGGGTTCCATTATGGGCCCCTCATGTATTGGATGGGATCAATGATTGGAAATCTATGGTACCATCATATTTTATCATTTATTATAGACCCTACGTAGAGGGTATCATTTACTCTAGATAAGATAAATGATTAGGTGATGAAGGATCAATTATTTATCCTTTGTTTTGGATTTAAAATCACATTAGGGATTGTTTCATAGGGAGTGGTCATGTAGATGTTCACATAAAATCATAGGATAGATCTCATTATAGCCCTATTTTGATCCAACCTAAAATGGGATTATATGGGTGTTTTTATTAGAAAACCTAGTATAAGAACCTAAAATTATAGGGTTCGAATTTTTTCACCTTTAAAGAAACCTAGTGTGATACTAGGAATAAATTCAACAACTATTTCAATATATGAGACATTAGTAGGTCCCATGTGTCATTAGAAAGGGCATACAGATAATGGATGTAATGCTCTAAGGTATTGAGAATTAAATGTATGTGGGAATATAATAGGTAATTCATAAAGTACATGGAATGATAAACATTTATCATTCATCATGGTGAATGTTGATTTTAAATGTAATGAAAAAATCAATAAAAATAAACCTTTAAATAGCTATAAATTCAAATATAGGTATCTATTTTTATCCAAAAACATGAAAATCGAGGAAAAAAATGATTTAATTCTATATATGGCCTCATAATAAATGTCATTTTTTTAAGGAAAATAAATTTTCCAAATTATATTGTATCACAAAATTAAAATGAATATTTTGATCATAATTTCCCTAATTAATTACATTAAACAATAATCAAACATTCTTAGAACCTCTCATTTTACAATAATTTGATATTAGCTACATGAAAATACTAATACACATTATTTCTTCAAAAACATCCATAAAACGTGTACCTAAATGGATTCCATTAATATGTAATCCTATATGTTATTACCAACATTCTTTTTAAATAAAACTAGGGGTATGTTAAAATAATTAGTAATGGAAAAATTATAAATAATAAATGACGTTTTGTTTGATGATAATGTGAGAAAACATGGTCAATGTAGAAATTAATTCTCAAAAGGAACATGGAATTATAACAGTTGTCTACAAAAATTGATAAATGAACATATGAGTTTAAACGATCAAACATATACAATGGTATAAGGGTGATGAAACAAAATAAAATAATGATGATTCTTTTATCAAAACATTTGAATAAACTTTATCATAAAATTTATACATAATCATACATATATTAAATTATAACACTATGAACCTAGATATATTCAATAAATTCAAAGCACAAGGTTATGGACATAGCTTAATAAAATCACTTCCATGCACAAGGTTGTGAACCATGCAAAACAAATCATGTCCAGAGACAATTTTATAAACATAACTTAACATAAATCGTCTCCAGGAAAACTTATATATATATATGGATAGACAAAAATAATTTCCAAAAACAAGATGTTTAATATAAATGAACAATAATCATGTCCATACAAAAGGTTGTGGGCATAGATAATGACGAATCATGTTCACACTAAACTTCTGTAGCCGATAAGATTGAAAGCTCGTACTAATTAATTAGATTTATATATATATATATATATATATATTAGACCTACCCATTATATAATTATAAATTAAATAAATGTGTCTCACATAATATTATTTAACATCTCATCATGAAATCACATATAAAGAAAATATGTTACATAACATTTTTAAATGGTATCATGTAAGATGATGTCATGAATTAAATCGGTTGATACCGAAAAACTGATCTTACAAAAGAATAATACCATAAGAGGATTTAATGAGTGATCAAGAAAATCAACAAGATAAAATAGGAATTTTTGAGATAGATTGGAAAATGGTAGATAATTAAAAAAATGTTTTTTATAAAATTATATTTTATAGTATCAAAAATATGTTGTATTATTAGTCAATTTACAATATTATTTTCAATAAAGTACATTGTCATTAAAAACATAACCATAAAGGAAATACCAATAATTAAATCTTTAAAATAAGAAAAATTTATGTTATTTGATGTGTATTACCTTATTGAATACAAGGATATCAAATTAAATACTTTTTATTATTATTAAATATCATTATTATACCGACATCATTAAATGGGTAATAATGATTCCTCTTGAAAATAGGTACACAGAAATATTTGTATCACCATAAATAATAAATATTTGTGTTTTTGAATATTTATGGAGAAAAATTTAGAATAATATGGATATGTAATAGAATTATCTTTTATATTGGATGTAAATTATTCTTAACAATTTAATTTTTTATGAAAAAGAAATCCATCAAAGAAGAATACTTTGATTTGAAAATATAAATTTCCGAGAAATGAAGGGGGATATAAAATATATTGTCATAATATGATATAATAAAACAAAAACATAAGAAAATATTCAATGAGTAAAGACTATAGCATTGAGAAAATAGTTAACCCAAGAAAACCAAATGCAAATATTTTAATTTATAAACAAAACATTATTTTCAATAGTGTTTATGAGAAGAGAATGTATATACCAAAAAAATAAATAGGAAATAAAATTCCATACTGATATAAGATTAAATGAAAAATAAATTTAATAATTATGTACAACGGTAATATTTATAACTTATTTAAAGGAAATTGAGTTGACAAAATCACTTACCTTGGATTCCTTCTTGGTCGGATGACCTGTAACATCATTTATAATAAACAAAACTGTATTAATCACTTATTTTGGAACCTTATTAATATGAATTAACTATTAAAAACTAATTTTTTATCATTATATATTTATATATTGTATATTTATATTTTATTTTTTTCATCAAATATTAATAATTTCATTTGTTTCATATATGTTTCATAATGATGATTTTGGTTCATTTTTATTGGTATAAAGTTCTTAATTCGACTATTATTATAGATAGTGAAACAATTTTGTATAAATTAATTAGGAATTATGATTTTCATTTGATGTAATTCATGGGTATGATTTTCTGAAAGAAACATGGATGGATTTCATGCTCGCACGTGTTTGGAGCTAAGGTGGGCATACATTCAAAATAAAGGAAGTCATTAGGGCAATATGGGAGACATATTAGAAATATACATGATCAAGAGGATATGATTTTTTTCCCAAAACCATTCTATGTAGATTTACTTCCTAGTATGTGACCCAATTATTTATTTAACACAAATTCTTGAATCCTTCCAAAAGCCCAGTGAAGGATTGGTTAGCCCTAAACTAATGATCAGATTATGACCATGTAGATATATGAACACATCTATGTGTTATAGAATTTCTATCATTCAATTATTACACCATGATAATATATTTCTATTATAATTAGATGGTGTCTTTGGAGTCTATCACCTTCTAGGTTGACGATTGGTGTTTTGGTGTCCAGATTAACTCTTGATGAGAGGAGGTGTCTTATGTATCCTTGGAAAAAATGAATCAAACCCACATGGATCGATTGAATGTATAAGGATAGAATGAAATTAGGTTCGTACCTAAATATGGTGTCTTAAGTCCCTACTAATACCAAAAATCAATTCACAAATAGTTTGGTTGATAGAGTTCTGAATCATATGTGAGGATGAGTCCTTACTGTTTAACATCATGTGGTAGGATGTGAGCTTGGAAATTTAAAATCATGTTTCAGAAACATTAAATTCATTTTTATGATGAAAATAAATATTACTGGTGGAATAATAAAGTAAACCTATAATCCCATGTGATTTATAATTTCTGATATAAATAAGAAACATTAGATCATTTTCATTATTTCAGACCAAAAAATGGGATTTAGTAGGGCTTATGCTTGTGTTTCCCTATGATACATGTGAAGAAAAATATGTCAAAACATGTTATATTGTGTGCATTATGAATGAACATCCTTGAGATGAAAGCTGTATTAGGGGGTCATGTGAAGGTATGTTTTGGGGAATATAACTATGATAATTATCTGGTATAATAACCATGTAGTATATTTTATCTCATGGAAAATAATTATATTCAAAAAGATAAATTTGACTTAAGGTAAATATGAAGGATTACACATAGGTTTCACCCCAGTTTGTCTAACCTAATAAGTGACTCATATAAAGGCTGGAAGGATAAGGGATTACACCGAGTATGAATCCCATCTTAGGATGAGATTTTAGATTCCACCTAGTAAGAATCATGGTTTTGAATAATTCATCATGATAACAAGTTCTTGACTTAATGTTCACGATGAAGACAATATGAGACATATCAACTAAATTAATCTATTGAAATCCATGTGGAAAGATCTCAACATATAGAAATATTAGGACATTCACCTAGTAGGGGAACCTTGTGTTCATGGAAAAGGGATAGAAAAACATGAGCTGAATAATGAAGCCAAAAGTAGGTATCTCGACATAAGTAATATTTTTTTGGATTGCACATAGTTTTTTGCATAATGTATATAATATAGTCAGTTAATTGGGTGGACCTTTGGAGATTTAAAGGCTTAAACATTGAATAATTCTATACATAGGGAATTTAAATTATGATTTTTTGAATTATTAACTTCATAATATAATCCCGTGTTAGTCATTAGTTTTGTGATAAATAAATTATTTTTAGAAGATACATTACATTATAAAATTATATTTATGTTGGACTTATAATAGAAGAGAAATCCCAAATCCACCCTCTCTCTTACACTTATTCATATTTTTTGAAATAATTGAATGAATGGTGATGATTACTACTAATTAAACCATGTGAGGAAACCATTTGGATGAGCCGTCTCCAAATTCACTGGTGGATAAGGGAGAATATATTTATGGTAGGAGGAATGATCTTATCCAATGGAAGAGAAATCTATTTTGGGTTAACAATAACTGCTCCAATGTCTGATAGAGACACCATTATTAAGATAATACAGAATTTTGTTTTTCTTAATTGTTTTACCCATTTATGGAGATATCATGGATCCAACTTTTAATATAGTAATTTTTGATCTAAGGGTTGTGTGATGATCTATATTTCCTTATTATACATTCCTTGTAGCATCGAGGGATGTTTCAACAACCCTTTTTTGGTTTTTTGACTTGAAGGCAATAAATCCATGAGAGTTCTATGAATATCCTAATTTAATTAGGTGGGTTGTATCAATTAAAAGACCCCCTATTTTAGTGATGCATGCCACATGAAGGGATAAGGCCCATTAAATTATCTAAAAAAGAACAATATTATTAGTGGAACCATGAAAGGGTGAGATAACAAGACAGATAATCACTGAATGGAAAACTATGAATGGAGTAACAATGTTAGGGGAATAATACGATTATATATTATAACCACTTGAAATTTATATCACATGACCGTATAAATGGATTATCACATGATAATGTGATGTGGCTGCCTTTAATCCAAAAATGATATTTGTATCATGTTTTTCGATTCGCATAGAATAATTCTCACAGGGATGGATATTGTTGTCATATTATTCAGGGATTTACATTATCCTTATTTAATAATTTAGGTTCTAGTTTTTAATATAGAATTAAACACTTTTATATATCATTTTATTTCTATCTATCTATCATTTACATTCAATCCCCCACAATCCATTTTAAAATTGGGTATTTTTTGTCAATTTTTTTGATCCGGCTGAGTAGTTTTTCCAACACGTGCATATATGGGGCATGTCATGAGTACAAAAAACTATATTAACATATCATGAGCTCATGTAAATAACTAATAAGATATTTGATACTTTTTTCAACATGATGGACCTACCTTTGAATTAAAAAACAAGCAAAATTGGGTTCATGTGATCGGGCAAAAATTACATGGTGTTTATGAGTATCATACACAAAATTTCACATTTCCAATTTCCATTAATTAAAAAAAAATCCTGAGTTAATATAGACATAAATAAGGATCTATAATTCTATTTAGGCTTTGAAAACTGTCAAAAAAATACTATGAAAAAAACTATGCCCTTGGATCTGTTCTACGAACTGTAATAGGTTTTTATAGGACAAAAGTTCATAGAAGAACCCAATTTTTTCAACATAAATACTTGTGTAGTTAGAAATTTATAAAATCCATGAAATTATCCCAATTTTATTTTCTCTCCACCCATCCATTATATTAGTAAACAATTCAGGGGCTTATCAATCACTCAGGGTGTGAACTATTTTGCGGACCATGAAAATCTCATTTTGTTCTCAGTATAGAAAGGAAGTATATTTCTAATAAGTACTGAATTTTATTCTCTAGGAAAGGATAAAATATTTAATTCTATAGAAAAGTGAATTTTATGAATGTTTTTATGTCAGTTGTATGTTTGAAAAGAATTGAATTCATGATTTTATTATTTTAGGAAATTTGCTCAAAACAATGAGTTGCATTATTTTGATGATTAATTTTTTATGTTTCCATTATATATCCATTTAAATTAAATAAATTACTATTTAATATCATATATTAATTTATTATGTTATTTATTATAATGTATTATGTATAACATAATTATATTATATAATCATTCTTGTTATGTTGTAAACTGACCCACATAGGAATGAGTTATACAAACTAATGAGAAAGAGTATGATGTTATATAATATAATTATAGATTTAAAATAGGTATAATTATATAAATATAATATTATTATACTGGAGAATGTGTTTTATTAATTGTGTAGATAATCAAAAAAATTAAATTGATAACTAAGAACATGTTACCCGATTTGGCGAAATCACTCCATTTCACAACAAGATCCACGAGAATTATAAGCATAGGACTTCTTATTGTGACTATAGGTTTCCAAAATATAATAGGTTCCTGATTAAGTAAATATGGTAGGTTTTCTGGTGAAAATATAAGGAATATTGTGTCTTCAAGTGGATGGAAGTGATCTCCTTTTATACGTGAAAATAAGAAAGATACCCTTGGAAAATGATGTTTTGTGAGAGGTAAAGATAGAATCAGATGGTATTAAGGATATTCAAGTATGTAATGGTTAGTGAGACATGTGGGAATTACTTTAAAATATAAAAATGGTCTTCTATACGATTTTTTCATCATATTAACTACCAAAAAATGATCCAACTTAATTTATCCATTTTATCAACATTAACCTAGATTAATTATTTACCATTGTAGTTATTATTACTGAAAATAAAAATAAAACCCCCTTACCAAATTTGATCTATGGATCCAAAATTTTAATAATTTTATTATATTTTAATTTTTAAATATATTAAAATTAACCTTTATATTAAAAAATTTGAAATTTAAAAAAACAATTGTTGACACTTTTATTTTAAAATTTTCATTATTCTTATTCTAATTTTTTTTATCAATTTACAAATTAAATGAGTTTGAATATGTCAATTTATATACTAAAAACATTTAATTATCTTAATTAATTAAAATGGATCAATTAAATTATTTTATAAAAGAATACATGATCGTAAAAAATACAAATATTTAAAATCATCTAATTCACAATTTCCTTGGTGAATATATTTAACTCTAGAAACTTTTTTTCATCCCAAAATACAAAATTTCACTACCTAAATATTATTAAAATGTTGATTCCAAATAGAAGAAAAATTATAAGATTGAATTTATATAGTTGATAAAATTATTTTTATTAATAACATTCAAGAAACCTAACACATTCTTTTATAAAAAAATATATTCTTTGGAAAAAAATGACATTAATCATATAAATTATTAAAAATAACTATTTTATTATTTTTTATTTTTTTCCATGTATATTGTGATAAAAAATTCCATTTAAATCGTAATTTAATCATGATTACATTTTTATGATAAAAAATACTTTAAAAACCTATTCATTGTAAAACAATATCTATTTTATTTTAAATGCCCATATCCCACATACAATTATAATAATTTAAATCTACTCAAACCATTTAAATTTATAAATCCATTTATATTAAAATATTACATTTATTTTAATCATATCATTTTTTATAATAATATATAATGCATAAAAATATTTTTATAATAATGTATTTTATTTTGGTTACATATTTTCATCTGTGAAATACATTAATTTATATTTGCAACTAACAATATGAGATTTCAATATACCTATTGGATAAATTAATATCCATTGACTATATAAATAATTACCAAATTTACAAATCAAATATTCCCAATGACCATATTCATAATTATTAGATTTTGTTTTCATTTATAGATATACTAAAATAATATATCCTATAAATTTATTCCATTCACAATTCACAAATCGCACTTCTCATTCCATAAATTCTGATTAAATATTTTTCATAATAATTTCTCCATTCTGGTTTTCATTATCATTAAAGGTTTTATTTTTCTAATTGTTATTCTTGATGATGAATATGATCCAATAGACTTCCAAGTTGAAAAAAATTAATCATTTCTACTCATTACACCATTTAAACTTATAAAATTTTAGTTTGTGTATCCTTTAGTAGTATGTAGTACAATGTTTTATCTACCATTATTTTATTGTAACAATGTGAATGAAGAAATTATTTTTAGTTTTATTTAAATATTATTTTAATCCATTAGTAAATTTTTTTTTCTGAAATAATTGAAAGAAATACATTAGAATTTAAGATTTATTTTAATGAAAGAAAATTTGTCCCCAAATTTATGGTGTTATATCCCCCCTCCCATCTAAATAAATTATATCCTCATATTTTTAATTATTACCCACTAATGAAAATTGCAATGTTTATCTAATAGATATAAAATACTCAAGATATAATATCAACCTTACTACCTTAGGAAAGACTATAAATGTCATGTATTCTTTTATTTTAGGTAAATCAAAATATTGAGTTTCCATTCAAAAAAATTAGCTAATTTCTTAACAAGATTGAATATTAAGACGAACATAATGTAAGTAATTTTCATTAGGGGTTCATAGTTAACCTTACACTAATATATGGTCATAGTTTTATTTAGGATATGAAATAAGATTTTCATGTTCCATAAATTAAGTTATTCCCTATATATAAAGAATTCATACCTATAAAAAATTAATATAAAATTCAACTAAATGAATAATAATCCGATTTTACTAATTCAAATTCCAAGAAAACATTGATTAAAGATAAGTTACAAACATCATATGCAGTAATCATACCACTATGAGTTATCCATGATAATCTAATATATATTTTGTCAGATATGAATAAATATTCATATAAAATTTCAAATATTTGTAATAATTTATATAATTGTGATCATACTAGATTTTTTCAATATTGATAATCCCTATCAACACCATAATTTTATTTCATTAATTTTATAATAAAAACTATTTGGTTAGTTTTACTATCATGAAATAATAATTAGAATAATAAGTTATAAAATATTGATAATCAATCCTATTATATATCAAATTATGAATCCTTATTTTAAACATTTTATATTTTTAGTTTATCCAAAATGAAATTAAGTTCCTCATGGGTTTCTTGGATTCTATCCCATTATTCTGTATAATAGTTCATAAACATAATGTTAATCAAATAAGTAATATTCCCTAGGAGTGTCGAAGTAGGTTTAAAGTTAGGTCCACTTGTCATGAATCAAGGTATGATTGAGTAAGTTTCACTACAACCTTTTTTAAGGATTATTATACATAGTTGCATCATTGTAAGAGCCTACATAAACATCTTTGTATCCACATAAGGTTTTTAATTCTACGAAGGCACACACTCTATACATTCCCTATAATATAGAATTTTTTTTCGGTATTTTAACTTATACCTAGGGTTTTTAGTAATTTTTTAGTCCTATTTATAAAAATAACTAAAACTTTCTCTGATACCAACTAATGAAACCCATACAAGATTTGTATATATTTTTCATCATTTCCATAATTTATTACATCAAATAATAATCACAAAATCCTAGAACTAAAACGTTTAGTGTATTTTAATTTTTTCTTTATAAACATATTATTACACAATTTTTATTTAACATGTCCCAAAATATATCTAAACATTCCTTGCATCTAAATATAATCATTAATAAAATTCTGTAGAGATATGGGAAACAAAAATTGTGAGTTCAAACACTCTATAATGGAATTCCTATCAATGTGTCCTAAAGGATTATATCATAGTAATGTGGGAAAATGTGAGCATGGGAGAAATATTTAATTAAAATAAACATGGAATCATATGAGTATTTCACAAATCCTGATGGAAAGATATATAACCTATATTAACCAAACATATATCATAGTGTAAGAGTATAGAAACAATTGAAAATAGTCATGTTCCATGCAGCATATCATAGAAATTTGTAATAAAATATAAATGTTTAACAAATATGGAACTATGAAATAATTATATTGTGAAAAAATATTGAAGTAATCATTTCAGGGGATAAGTTTTTGAAAAGAGCTAAATTGAATCATTTCCATGCACAAGGTTATGGACACAACTGAATAGAAGCCATGTACACACACAAGGTCATGAAAATATATAAACATAAATCATGTCCACACATAAGGTTGTTAACATAGATAAATATAAATCAATTATATGTATAAGGTTTTGAAGATTGCTAAATGGATATCTTGTCCAAACACAATGTTGTGATTATTGGAAAAAAAATCATGTCTTCTAACTATATATATTTATCTCACGAGATACAAAAATTTACCCAATTCGTTAGAGAAATCTATTGGTACCACCCGTAAAAATATTATAATTCGTGAATATATATAACACATCATATCAATTATATTTCATATCATGATACCCATTTGAAAAAAATGGGTTGCCAAAAATTTTCAAACATTATCAAATATGTTGTTATCAATATTTAAATGAGTTGATACCAAATATTCTATCTCCCAGAAAAATTATATAATAAGAAAATTTAGGGAATGGGAATGAACACAAACTATAATAAATAGAACTTTTTCATATGAAGATGGTAATTTAAGATAAATCATAATAATAGTTTCAAACAAATCATTTCAAACATTATCAGAAAAAGGAGAGGCTATGAGTCATTTATAAAATCCAATATCATGAAATTACCTTGATTTATTTTCAAAAAAATCACATTAAAATAACTCCAAATAATGTAAAAATTTAAATAACTATGTTTCATGTAAATAAATTTTGAGGGTAATATAGAAGAAATGAACATGAAAAGAATTCATTTTTATATTTTTAAATATCATTATTAAAAACCACATCATTCAAAGAGTAATAAATATATCTTTTGAAAAGAGGTAAAGAGAAGTGTGAGTATAATTTTAAATATTGAATATTTATCTTTATAAAAAATAATATATTTCATTGAATGAAATAATATGAAAATGGATGATAAATAACACTTTTGAATGGATTGTAAATATTCATAACAACATGATATTTTTATGAAACAAAATTCATCATAGAAGAAGACTATGATGTGAAAATGTAAAATCCATATACAAGAAGGATGAAATAATATATAATATCATCATATTATATAATAAAACAATTTTTAAGACTATAGTTAAAGAGTAATGAAAATCACTCATGTAAAAGAGTTGAGTCTAGAAGGAATGTTGGAAATATCATAATTTAGTAAGTTGCAATTATTTGGAATGTATTTTATGAGAAGTAAATTTTTATCCATATAAATGAAAGAGGAAATAAAATTTTACACATTTCTTGGATTGAATTAACAAATCATAGAATGATGGGATTGAATAAGAATAATAATAACTTAATATAAGAAAATTGAGTTGATAAAATACCTTATCATGGATTCATTATAGGTCATATGTGATCTAGCATCCTATAAAATAAAAATAACTATATTAATAAATTACTTCATAACCATATTCGTATGTATTTAGTTTTATAAACATCACTTATAATCAATCACTATACATATATTAGTTATATTTTACTTTAACAATCATATTTAATAATTTAATTTATTGTATACATTTTTCATAATAGAGATGTTGATTATTTTTCATTGATGAAAAGTTCATAATTATTATATTATTCAGGATAGATTCTTAATTTTTTAACATGGATTTATATTTTACCATTTTCATTTGATTGAATTCATGGTATTGGTTTTTGAGAATGAATTATATAATGAGTTTCTTAGGTAATTTTTTTATGAAAATGAGTTACTTTATTTTTCTAATTTATTTTATTCCTATCGTTATATAAACATATTCATTAAATTAAAACCAATTAATATAATACAATAGTAGTAATAATGAAATTATGATAATTTTAATAAAGATGGTTATTATATTATAACATTGTTAAAGTAGGTGCTTAAGATAAACCATACACGAATGTGTAGTACACATAAATAAAAAACAAATTAATGTTAAATAATAGTAGTGTTACTTTCATAGAAGTATGAAAATATTAATATAAAACATTAAAATGGTTAATATGGTTTATAATAAATTGATATAAATATGTAAATAAAAATAACAATATGCTATCTACATTGACCAAATCACTTCTTCCCATGATGAATTTATTCAGAATTAAGGACATATTCCTCAGCCTTATGAACATGGGATTATAACCATGGAATATTATTCTAGGAAAAAGAAAATTCAAGAGAATGGTTTTTGAATTTGAATGATTGGATTGGTTTTAATTCTGAGTAAGTGATTGTGAAAACGTTTTTTAATTAATATTTTGTTTTCAATAATTATATAGTTTCCCCATATGGATATATTTTTTTAAAATGTAATAAAAATTTATCTTGTGCGAGTGAATTTGAAAATTTCTCCAAAAAATTGGCTTTTCACATTTAATTTCCCAAGAGCCTATTTACCAAAAAAGTTTCTATGGAGATAAATTTTATATGAATTTTAATTGATGTTTTCTAGGTTAATTTTCCTACATGACTCATTTCAACCATTAAAGTAAGAACCCCTATTTTTATGGAGAAAATTAAAAATTACTATTGAGATAGAACATATTTTATATATTATATCATACCTAACATTTGATCCACAAATATATCATTCAATCATGGAATTAGATGCGATTATTCAAAATAATAGAGAACTAAATTTTATTATTTCATTATTAAGGAGTGATAAATGGTTCATATAGCAACATGGTCAAAATTATATTCATGATGTTAATTATGGATGTTTAATTCCACATGTACCAATTTTTTAATTTCAAAACTGAACCCTCAAGAAATCTATTAAAATTATTTTTTCACGATTTAGGAATATTTCCATAACATTAGAAGGGTGTGTACAAATAATTTCATTTAATTATTCATCATTAACCATTTAGAGTAAGAAAACACACTTTTGAGGATCTCTACCAAGAAGGTCCTCCTCATATTCATTTACTTATTAATCCATAGTTGTTATATATGTAATATCACTTTTTCATAAATAAATTTTATTCAATAATATTCCGACCTCATTTTAATTTAATTATTTAGTCTTGAATTTTATAATGATGATTATATTGGGATTTTCCTTTTCAATCATTTTCTTTTTGAAATCAACTTCGTGGTGTAACAGCAACCCATGAAAGATTATTTTTCATCCATAATAAATATAATTCCTACTCAATAAATTAATTTTTTATGAATCCATGAGTGAATATTAATCCACAATGAACCAAATGGATTTTCATATTAACTGTGAGTCAAGGATTGTGAAAATAATTTGAAAATAAATTTAATCTCAAAATATAATCAAATTTTGATTGATTCATAAGATTAAAAAATAAAACTAAAACTAAATTAGTCCTTATTTCATAGTTAGTGATGTTATTAAAATTTTAGTCTTATCTGATGTTTTCTTTTCGAAAACAATCAATTTTTTGTTCAATGATTGGATGTTTCGATGTTAAGTTAGGGTTTGTTTATTCTCCAGATTTGGGGTTATATTAATTTTCAATGTTAAAGGATTTAAAATATTATTTATCATTATTAAATAGATTTTAATATAAGGGATAGTAGAAAATGAATAATTATGAGGTATATTAGATTGATTACATCTTATAATATTGGTTTCATAGGGAATATTTTACCTTACTTTGTTTTTGTTCCAAAATCTCTCAAAAGCCCAATCTTTCGTTCCATTTTTCATTTCAAAATTTTTTATTCTAATATATTATGTGATATAAAACTCACTACCTATTAAAGAAAATAATTGATGTTATCCCATAATTTAAAAATTATAAAGTCACACATAGTTTGATAGTGTGGGTGATAAGTCACATCAAAATGAAATTATTTCTGGGGAGACAAGTGATTACTCAATCATTTTTTGGTACTGATTTTTTTTCTGTATGTTTTTGTTTCATTAATTCTTCATAAAATTTTGTTATCTTATTAATTCTTATCCTATATTTTTTTATCATTATCAATTGAAACCTTGTTTTGTGATATTATGGTCAATTGCTCATGTTTAATTTTTATCTATCAAATTGATGGCATTATCCAACCTTGATATAAATTTTTAACTAAAACCTAATTTTGATGAAATATATATTCCTAGAGTAAACCAATATTGATTATCAATAAGTGTCATGATTCTATAATTTTATTATATCCATAATTTTGATAGTACAGATCCTGGTACCTCATCTTACAAAAATATGATTCTGACATAAAGGATGTAAAAAAACATTAAAAAACATTTGAGTATTTGTTTAAAATTTTATTAATTATCAACCAACATAAATTGAAAATAAAAATTATGATTCATAATTTGACCTAAAATCTTGTTTAATTATTCTTACATTGAAATTTCTGGGAATCTTAGTGGAAAATCAGAAAAATAAAATAAAATAAATCACTATATTTTTTTAACCATGAAACTAAATAATTTATCTAAAAAAATAAAAGTAATATCATTTATATTATAAATTTAAGGAATAGTAAAATATTAACTATATTACCTAAAAAATGAATATTATACATGTTGGAATGATAAAAAAATTCTTACATTGATTATTTCTAGCATCATGGAACACCTAAATTTGAATGAATATGTCAGGAATCAAGAAACAAAAATAAGAATCAATTTATTACTAGAGGGTGTTGTTTATCAATTTATTTAAAAGACACCCTCATAATAAAATTAGGGAGAAACTCTATATCTAATATTTCTCTTAAGGTCTCATGTAGCAACCCTTACCCCTGTAGCCTAAAGCTGGCATCTTCATTATTACATTGGAATAAGATACAAGGAGAAAATAACAATGGGAAGAATAGTTTATAAGTCACAGTGCACTAGATAAATCATTTATTCCAAAATAAACAATGAATAAAAAAAATTAAAATACACTTTTTTTAGAATATGATTATTCCCTCAAGAATTTTCATGCATATCCTTCATAGTAAATTACATGGGTTCCTAGGAAATGAAACTAAATAAGGGGGAACTAAAATTCTTAGTAAAGGTTTTGTATATAGGAATATATCATGAATAATATTCATAATCAATAAGGCACGGTAAATAACTGAATCAAAATTCCATTTTATCAATAACAATACTATCATAACTAGACATGGAATAATCAACATGGAAAGGTAAAAAACAAAAAACAAATTCCATTTAATCAATAAAAGATAATTAAAATCATCTAAAGATAATATATTTTCCTAAAAAACGTGGACAATAATAATTGAAATCATAATTAATTAAATTCTTAATTATTTTATGTCATGTGTTAAGAACTTTATTCCTCTATTGCTAAGTGCTTCCCTCAGGAATGTTTAAAACTGATGGGTAAGATCCCATTTAATTAATAGTAGAAAACATTTATATCGAATGAGACTATCGATCCATCATGGAGATATCTATCACCTAACCCCAACCATTTATTTCATCTCAAAATGAGACCTTATATATTTAATAGTCTATTCAATTCATAGAAAATGTTCATTATCAAGAAATATTTATATTGAGTAAATTATTTGTATTTATCAATATTTCCCCAATTAATCAAATAACATTAATTGTATAAATCATATGTATAAAGGGTATACATATTAAAAAATAATAATTTACATCATATAATAATACACATGTTGAAAATAATTGTAATTCCAAAAAAATGTTGACAAGAAACTGATTATTTTAAGATAATGTTAACAATCACAAAATAAAGTTACTTTGTAGAATACCTTTTACAATATGGTAATTTTCAAGTGAAATCCCCAAAGATGAACTAATTCAAAATAAAAAATGGAAATTAAATGGTTTTTAATGATTCATGATATTAAATTTCAATTTCAAGTTTATACACTAAATAAAACAAATTTAGGGCATAAAATTATAATATTTTTTAATGAGGGGAAAATTAGATGAAGCTCCTTACCTCATGCTTCCTTTTGGTTGAATGTGATTTAATATATTTTATAATGGTTCTAAACATGATATTAAATTACACCATAACCATAACCATATTATTATTTATAATATCATATATTATCAATTTATGACATCTTATCAATCATTCATTAATAATCATTCATTATTCCCATTTCCTTGAGTGTTAATTTCATTGTTTTCTCATATGTTCTTTGTCAGGAAATTTCCAATTCTTTTTCGTGTTATATATTACCATAATATCATTAACAATAATCATTAAATATTTTTCATATTAATAAATAAATTATAATTTAATAAAAATAATGAAATATGGGTTTGAGATGTTCTATATGTTATGATCCTGGATATGGTATGTCGTACATACGCATGAGTGTTATATCCATTTTCTAAATATCATTATGAGAATAAGGTACTTTTTTTAATATTTCTATAATGAAAATACTATAAAATTATTTAATTAAATATACTTATAAATACCATCCATTTGGTGAGTTGGTGAAAATGATGATGCATCGTTTCATGAAGATGGTTGTCTACACATACATGAACGAGTTATCATCATTATGTACGTGATAAGGTAAGAAAAAAATTTATATAATCCTTATATAATGCCAAATATTTCATTAATAACATAATTATTTCATTTATATATAATCATTATCTTTATAATTATCACTTTCCATGGTAATATTTAGTGAAATATGAATCACATCATTTATAAAGATAGTAGTCCATCGCTGTTGGGAGTTACAAATTTTCAGTCTATTGGGTCATCGTCTGCTCATCCACCGAATGTCTCCCCCAGAGGGCCGACTCTCGATCCAGCCTCTCAAGCAAGTTATAGGCCTTATAGGGCTCCTTAGAGTAGACCGTTTAAGGATTATCTTTTTGGATTGCTTCATATTAACTAGTGTCATTTCTTTCCAGATGTCTGCATATCATCCTTGAAAGTCTCACGCGAGGTTGGAGTTCTCTCCCTAGACAACCCATTGTCAGACTTTGCATTGGAATAAGTGTTCCTAAAATGGATGCTAGTTGCATGTTTTGGATCTACAAAACCCATCTTAGCTGTGTTTCAGTGTTTCGTCCACCTGTGGGGTCTTCAATCACCCATCCAAATATCATCATTCCACAGGAATTCCTTCTACCTTGTTATGTCCTTAGAAGCTGATTTCTTTCATGTTTGTTGTAGGTCCCATTGGGTCTTTGGTCACTGTAGTTTCAACCTTTCTTGATGATCTTTGGACGTTCACAAGGGTTAAGATAACCCCCTTGCTTCCATGTGTATCCACATATCAAGACTACCTCTCCCCTTCAAGAATAAAGGTTTTCTTAAGGCGATTGGAGATGCTCTTGGTGGCTTTTTGTTCTCTAATGTCAGGAATTCAAGTGGGGAGGACGTATCGAATGAACATATTTGTGTGGAGCTGGAGACTTCTCTTTCCCAAACAAACAAGATATCTCTTTGTGTGAAGGATTATATTTTTGAGAACCTGGAGATTATCTTCCTTATTTTCCCTAATTTTTCTCTCATGACCTCCGGCAGGTGCACTCCCTCCAGTTATGTCGACGACGAAGACAATGTGGAGGAACCCATCCTCCCAAGGCCTCATCAAATAGGGGTTTTCTATTGGATTCACCCATCATTCCCCCCACTGAGGTTTTTCCACAGGGAGTCCCAACCTCTATGGACCTTCCATCTCATAACCTTCCCTCTCAGGCTTTGGATCCCGATTGTTCTTCAATCCCTTCTCTCAAAGAAATCATGGTGTAGAGCCGGTGGTAGTTCCATTCATGACTAAAGGTGACCCTAATCTCCTGGATGTTATGGAATTTCCCCTTCCTATCATCTTTGGTGAGGGATGTTTGGATGGAGGCATGTTTGTATAATATAAGGCCCTTCTCATTTGATTTTCTAGCTCTGTCCCACCCGCCTTCTCATCTTCTGGATGTTTCCCCTAATTGTCTAGGTGTCTCTTTTGGAATTTCTTTTTTCCATCAATGGTGAACGTCCTCTACCAGCTCCCCCTGGGAATTTCCAAGAGTTGCATATTGTACCCTAGTTTTTTATCCACTTGGAATCTGATAGAACTCCCTCAGCTATCATCAAGTCTTGAGGCTCATCCAATACCTTCCCAAAATGTCATGATTGGTCACATGGTATAAATTTTTCTATTCAAGAGGGAGTTTTCACTCGCTCACAATTAAGGACCTGTAAAAAGAGTTCACTCTCCCACATCAAGGTGGTTACTTGCTCTAGGCCCAATTCTAGAGCCATGTACATCCAATGATTCGAACAGTCATCTAGAATGATCATGGTCTTGTTTCCCAGGATAAATCATATTTCATCATCTCTATTTTAAGAAAACACAAAGTTGTTATTGTTTCCATCATTGAAAACATACAGTTCCCAGCCATAATTTGGGACATCACTTTGGAGTTTAAGATGCATGGATCCTTTCATGATGAACCTATTAACATATATTTCTATATTTCATGGAACAAGATTTCCTATGTGGAGCTATTACATGTTGTAAAACAATTAATCACTACTAAAACGAGTGTAGGTGATGTATCCTATTTCAAGTCTTTTGTGTGTGGGAGATGTGATTATGTCCAACTGTCCAATATTTGGAGCGGTCTTAATTCTTTTCTCCAAGGAAACCAAGCATGGTTTTTTGATGGGGATTTCCATATTTTTTCCAATCTAGAAGAAATGAAAGTATGAGGTCCTTTTTAAATCATGGCCACCAGGAAGTTTACATAATTTAGGATTGGGAGTTGCATCATTGATATGGGGTTCTCAAGATACTAATATACATGGTGTAACAACTGAAGGGGCCATCATCATTCATGGAGCATATTGGATAGATGTTTGGAAAATATGGAATCCATCTCTATGTTCTCCAACAATAAGGTGAGTCACCCGGTTCACAACAATTTTGATCACTCCCCCCTGCTGGTTTTGATTTCACCCAAGTAGGAGCACCAGGACAGGTTCCATTTCCTCCAACAATGTCTCAGTAAACCAGGATATCAGTACTAGGAATTATTCCGGATAAGGAGGTATGTGGGTCGCCATTCAGGATAAATTAAATCTCCTCATGTCTCGACTCCATTAATGGATGAATACCTCCCCCGATTGATATTGACATTAATGATTCCATACAGGAGGTTGAAATCCTCGAAGCTCGTCTGGAAGAGGAGTGGGATCATAAATCTTTTGAGCATATTACTATTAGAAAGGAAGTGTTGGATGATATGACCTTGTCTCTTGAGTGAATATCACGGGACACTTCAAGAATTAAATGGATTTAGGTGGGTGATAGAAACAAATGATTTTTTCATACCAATATTAAAGAGTGGAAGATACCATTCAGATTGAAAATTCTTCTGGATGATGGCACTTATATGAATAATATGGATACTGTGGGAGGTATGTCCCTCTCATACTTCAAATATTTTTTGGATGGTTCCAATATTTTTATGCCGAATGGTTATACAGGAAATGATAAAGTGTTATTTTTAGGTGATTCATCAATGTGTCTCGGACCAGGACAATGTAGGTTTGAGATTTCTTCTAGAAGAAAATGTGATTTATAACGCCAAGTTGAATCATCACCAAGAATGATCCCCAGGACCTGACGGGTTCATGGGATCCTTCTATATAGCATCGTGGGATGTCGTAATGGTGGACCTCATTTAGTCCATCTAGGAAATCTTCATGGGAAAAAGTTTTCCATGAATTTCATGCACCACTACTATGATTCTCATTCCCAAAAAAAGGAACCCATCATATATCATGCAATATAGACCACTATATATGTAAAACGTCCCTTATAAAGTGATTGAAAGAGTCATTAATGACAAGATTTTCATTCATCTTCCCAGGTGGATCTCCATGGATTGACATGGTTTTGTGAGGTCTCAGTCCATCCAAGGTGCTATTGCTCTTTCCCAAGAAATTATTAGAGATATGAACTAAAAAACCGTAGATCTAATATGGCTCTCAAGCTGGATATGAATAATGCTTATGACCAGGTGGAGTGGAGCTTCATCATCAAGGAGATGGAAGGTATGAGTGTTTATTCCTAGACTATTGAAATTTTTTTAGATGTTTTAGCTTCCCATGGATAGCAGTCTCATTTTTGGGGAATCCATTTGGGTTCTTCAAAGTCACTCGTGGCCTAAGATAGGGTGAACCTTTTTCCAACAAGCATTTACATCTTAACGCAAGAGGTTCTCAGTCAATTCATTCATAACAACATCAATAATAGTGATATTCCTCCATATCATAGGAGAATAGGGTCTTGGCCACATCACACTTAATGTTAAGGGATAAAACCCTAGTCTTTATCAAAGGGGGGGGGGGGAATCTACTCAAATCTTGAACACCCTTTTAGAGGATTAATTCCTTTGGAGTGGACAACTTATCAATAAAGAGAATAGACTATAACTAATTTCCAAAAACTGCACTCCCTGAAGGTCTTCAGATGTTCATCTCACCCTTTCTATACAAATAGAATGCTTTCCTATTCAATTCCTTGGGCTACCCATCACCTCGGGCAGACTATGTATTCGGGACTTCAACTTTCTTTCTATAAAGATAGAGAACCACATGCAGAACTAGAAAAAAAGGTTCTTGACCTTTAGACGTCACTTTTCTCTCATCAGGAGTGTTCTGATGAAGAATCCAATCCACGCCCTTTCTGATGTCAAGGTGTTGAAGGGTGTCATCTCAATTATTGAGAAGCTCCTGGTTGGTTTAATATTGGATCCTCTTGCAGAATGGAAAAGGAACTTTGAATCATAGAACCATGTGGCGAGGAATCCTAGGGAGGGTCAAATTAACATGCATAGCTTGGATGACACCCTCAGTTGCATGCATACAAGTTTGGATTGGGAAGTGTTGGAATAGAGTATGTTGTTGGGGAAAATAATCCACCATCTATATAGTAATCATTCCACGAGGGAGGGATGATTTTATTCGTTACATCCCACTTTATCTAACCTATTTTCAGAGCTTCATTTTCACTCTCAATGGATCATTGGGAGGGGGACATTTCCTTATGGAACCTCAACTAGGTTGGGACTCTTCTCAGCTTCTTGAGGTTCCCTCCTCTAACCATTTTCTTCAGGGAGGTCAGTATGCACTCGACCTTCAATAAGGTCGTAATGGATGAGGAGATATAGGAAATATAAAATCTAATTATTTTGATGTAGGAACATGATCATTACATTTTCACTCTATCTTCCATGGGGGATTTCACCACTCGAGATTATTTTCGGTCTCGTGTCATCATAGAGGAGCATGATATATGGAAGGAAATCATTTAACCCAAGGTAGTTCTTTCGAAAGACAACTTCCTATTATAGAGGATTAGGTATCAGTCCATCCCCACAGATGAGAATATCGAATGTTGAGGAATTCCTCTTGCTTCTCTGCGTCCCTATTGTGAAGACCTGAAGGAGGAAAGTATTGATCATCTATTCTATATTGGTGGATTGGCTTGTGAGTTGTGGTGTTAATTTGGTGAGTTCACATGACACCCTGAAAATAACCTAGTTGAGAAACCGTTATTGGACATGTTGTTCTTTGGATTGGGAAACAGAGGACCAGAGAAGATGGCTTGACTGATGATCCTTCTGGCGGGGTGTTGGTCTATATGGAAATACAGGAATACGCTTATACATTATGGGTCTATTCTACTAGAAATTCTATGATCATTAGGACTATGAAAACCAACCTCAATTTGGCTCGTCTCGTAGGAAACTAGAGGGATGCCCCCTACTTTTGTTGGATAATCCCCGATTCACACGATGCCCATGTAGTTGATAGCAGCACCTACAACCTTTGGCTATGATTGAATCCTCCCTCCAGTGGCCTAAAACTCAAAACTGATGGGTCTTGTAGGATATGTTTATTTTGCGGGGGTGGGGCTGCTTGGGAATCCATGGGCTCAGTCCTCTTGGGATTATTCTCCAACATGGGCCATGTTTCCTCTCATCAGGTCAAAGACAAGGCTATGCTGATGGGTATCAATCTTTGCCACCCAAAGTGTTTATCCTTATCAGAATTTGAAATAGACTCAAATATGCTCCATGATGTCCTAAATGATATTTTCCCTTCTCCAGGGTCTTTCATTTATATTTTTATTATGTGGAAAGGCATGATAAACAATAACATCAATGTTATGAATTCTTTGAATGATGGTGAAAAAATGTATGATTACCTGGTGTCAATGAAGGTCCCTAGTAAGGATCTGGTTTTCCTACATGATATCCTCTCTTTGAAACCCGAGGGCGTCAATATTATTAAAGGGGGTGCCCTTGGCCTTCACAATTTCAGACCTCCTTATACTTCATGGCTTCTGTTTTTGTTTTGGATGTATTTTTACACTCTTAATAAAAAATAAAATTTGATCAGACGTTTTAATGGAAAGATTAATTATATTGGATTGTGAGGTGGTAGTATGTCACACACATGAATGATAATTTTGTAACCTTTATAATAGAAGTGGAGATGGTTTATATAATTAAAATAATATAAAAATATATAACAATATGAAATATAATAATTTTATTATATAAAAATTATTTAATATGAATTTAATGTGATTGATGGAAATATAAATTAAAATCCTTCACTGAAGAACATTACCTATTCTTCAGGAATCCTCCTTAGGATTTCATGAAAGACCTTCATACATTGTATTTAAAAAAATAAAGCTTATTGGACGAGAATATAGAATATGGGTTGTGATTTGGAAAGGTATTTAATGAACTTATTCTGTTTTATGGTGTGTAGAAGATAGTAGATTAAGTGGAATATTATAATTGCAGTTAGTGGCACACGTGTATTGTTCGAAAAGAATGAATTATACTAATTTTTATTCATGTTAAAAGTTTACAATAATATACAATTGTATATAATTAGAGGAAGAGGTTATAAATATTTCCATAAAATAGATTTTATAAAATAATAGTTCAATTTAACCATTATCATTTTAGTCTAACTGCCACAAAATCAAATTTTACCTTAACCGTAGAAATTAATTATTATTGTTTTCACTATACATTTTTGTAAAAAATATAGATAGCCTTATTATATAATATAAATTATGATGATTCCAAATATTTAATCCATTTTCCAAAAATAATTCAAATAATGGGAAAATTTTAAATTAAAAATAATACCATTGATGTGGTAAGAAAGTAATTTTATAATGATAAAATATTCAAATGTTTATAACAGGTTAATATCAAAATTCACAGTGAAAATGATTGAAATTCCATAAATTGGATTAATTTATATATTAGTTAACATTTTTTTATTTAAAATAAATTAACAACGTAATTTTATGATATAAAATTTTTAAACTAAAAGATTGTTTTCAATAAAAATTTAGTGTTTTCACTATTCATCAAAAATTGAACCTTTTTATAAAAATAAAAAAGATTAATACTATGATAATTTATATATTATGATTTCAAATATTAATTTAATTATATCAAAAAAAAATTCTTATGGTTCGAAAAAATAATTTTAAATTATTTTTGCATAGAGAGAGTAAGACATCCTTTAGAAAAATAAAGTTTTTCAGAAAACCTTTTTTCTGTTAAATGATTCATCTTTTTTATCACATAAAAATAATAGTTTTTTTTATATTTTTTATATTAATATTCATACCATCCAATATAAAAACTATTTTTAATGGTATACGATATTATTGTTCATTTCAACATGGGGTTGCATGTTCTATATGTTATTAAAGAGATTAAATTTATTTAAAATGAAATATTCTTAAAGAATAAAATATTATATTTTCATGGATTCTTGGTGTTTATTTTAATAGATTATATAAGAAATTATTCTATTTTTGAATCTCTGTGTGTTATATTCCCCCAACCTTAAATAAAGTTTCTTCTATCCATTTAATCTTGAACCTGGTAATTAAGTGGTTGTGATTTGGAAGAACGATTTCTAGAAAACCCACATCAAAAATGGGTTAATAAAACATCTTATTAATAATATATAAACAAAAGTATTAATTACATATATAAAATAATTATTTTTAAATTTATGATAATATTGGTAGAAAGTGAGATATGCACCTAGAAAAAAGCGTAAATAATTTTAGAGTGTGATTGAGTTCATTGATCCTAATAATGTAAATGATAAATGTAATGTTAATATCATGGAATCTATAAATATGTGATTATTTTAAATACTATGCGATTTATTGAAAATTAATTCAATAGTATAGCATTTTTGTTTCAAGATTGTTTTCCTAAAGTTGAGTCATTCCTTTAATAACTATGAATATAAGGATATATAGATACACGATACATTTTTTCATAATAACAATAATTTAATTCTCTAGTTATGCTTCAAAAAATGTTTTTTTTCATCCCTTACTTCTATAAATGATTATCCAAAAATGAATTTTTTATGACTAAAGCTCTAGAATTCACTTTTAATGGATGTTAAGATCCATAAATAATTAAATATACTTTCAGTTTGTCTATAATTATTTTTCTAAACCAATATGGTTATCAAAAGTTATCCTATATAATAAATCAATATCTAAACCATTGTGTAACACCACTATTTCAGAATTAATATTTTTTAACTTAAAATAGTGGCATGTTATCCAAGACATCGTGTATGCCATTGGTATGTACTAAAACCTTATCATCAACCAATCATGGGTTCAATAATCGAGGTATTGTTAGATGCGACGGGGTTTCACACAACATGTGGGTTGAACTTTTTATAAGACCATATTAACATAATTCCTATAATGTTCGTGAAAGATCACTAATGGACGTCATTGAAAAAAAACTAATCATTAAATAACCATTTTATTATGTTTTTCAATAAAAATTATTTTTTAAAAAGTATAATAATATAACATGAATATTATTAAAATGTAATTAATGATAATATTAACCCTAAAGTTTATATAGAAATTTAAAAATATTTATACAAACTGTAAATGAATTCTTAATCAAATAAATTGTTCCTATACAAAACAAATTGAAAATTTAAACATAAATTTCTTCAAAAATAGCCTTTATCTTGATATAATCCCATCATATAAACCATATAAAAGCGTTTTAATAAATTAACATTATAAAAAACATAAACTAAAAAATCCCTAAGGTTATTCATAAATCTTACGTTAATGAATACATATATTCTTCTAAAATTTAACACAACACGTATATGCTTCATAATTATTTTCACCAAATTACCATTGTTAAAATAAATACTTCTACAATTGAATTATCAAAATCCAATACATAAATACTTTATCTATTTTATTTATATTTGGTGAAGGATTTATCAATTAAAAATGGGGATTGATAAGGAATTTTCCCAAACATTCCACATTTATGGTAATGGAGTATTAATGGATTCATAGGCTGAGATTTATTTACATCCATCATACTCTACCATTTTCCTCTGATTTTTTTTCCTTTTTCCCTTACTTTCCACACATACCAAATTTTACCAGTATATTGAGACAAATTCTTTGGTGTATCCTATGAAATTTCTTACATGATGTAAATAAATACAAATTTCCCCTATGGGATCCACCAACAGATCTCCTTGGAATCTTCATCCTTCTCATCATTGGTGAGTTTAGGAGTTGGATATGATATATATTTAAATCATATTTTAGGAAAAATAATTTGTTAAAAATAAAATATATTTCAATCTAGTAATTACCCCATTTGGTTTCATATATTCATCACATTTTTATTAATATTAACTGATAACATGATTATGTTGGGTTCAATCCATTTACTAAAACCAAAACGTATATTCTAAGAAATAATAATTGTATTGGGAAAACCATATAATAATTTATAAGATGATTAAATCAGGACAGATTTTTTTAATAATTGAAACCATATATTTAACCTATGTATTTCATTATCATCATATATCAAAATACATCACAATGTTTTGAAATGAAAATGTGATTTATCCTAAGCATATCCTCCAGGATTGTCAAACCATTTGCAAATAAGTTTCATTTTCATGAACTGTGTGACAATATAGTCTTTCCTAATTCATTGTTTTTAGAGTTATTATGCCTAGGTAAATCTATTCTAGAACCACATGAACTTTTACTATCCAAAAAAGGATTATTACCTAACAACCCACATAATCTCTACTTTAGAAAACGATTAATATGTTCTGACACAGTTATCCTAAATGATGACCATAGTGTCATAATCCTTAATTTATGTTTTCCAAAATCATCTTCTAAAGGATTCTACATAACATCAAATGATACCAATGATAGTGACCATGACCCGAGTAACATGGAGTTAATGTTTAAAATGTTACAATATAACAGGTTATATGAAATCACACTCTAAAGAATGAAAACTAATACTCATCTTAGAAATATAGATACACAAATCATCCCCATATTACATCTGAATAACCAAATTGAAAAGTATTTTTTTATGAAATATCATTATTACCTCTACCATATTTCTGTATATATTTCATAGCACACATCATGTATTCATAAGATATGGAACAATATATTGGGGAGACCAAATTCTAAGTAAGAGGTAAGTACAACAGAAGATATCATGATTCAATAAGAATAATAAACATGGAAAGATAAACAACTAAACACACATTATATTTAATAAATAACCTGAAAATTATAACCGAATAAAAAATAATAAATATAGAAAGGTAAATAAGTAAAAATGCATTCAATTTAATCAATAAATGAGAATGAAATGAATCTAGAGAAATTATTATTATGAAAACATCTAGGATAATAATAAATGAATTGTGAAAGAAGAAAATGATTAATTAATGGAAGACATGTCTAAGGCACAAGATACCTCTATCGTCATGATATATCCTTAATACAATTTAAAAATGAAGTGTCGAAACCCATTTTACTAAGGTTATCCATCAATTTTGTTTATTGAAAATATCAATGCATCGAGGGGATATCTATACCTAGGTCCCACCAATGAATTTCATGTCTAATGAAATCTTATTTTTATAGATAATATATTTAATTCATATATAATATTCATTATCAATAAATATCTGTATTGAGTGTAGGATATAGATTTATCAATATTTCCTTACTTAATGAAATAACATTCAAAGTATACAACCTATGTAAAAATTTAATATGGTTTACGAAATAATCATATATGTCACATTATAATACTAATATTTAATATAAAATTAATGACTATTGTAAAATAATCACAAGATAGTGACTACTTCGTGATAAATTTATTTTCACAAATGAATGTGAGACTGCACAATAACTTTTTACCACATGATAATTTTCATATCAAATCCCCTTGGATCTAAAAATTCATACTAAAACATAAAATACCATTAATTATGAATGAATAAATATATTACTTATCAAATGGGGGTGTATAGACCACGAAAAATAAATTATTTTCATAACATTACACTATGCCTCAATGAAAGGAAATTTAGATTAAGTCCCTTACATCTTGCTTATATTTAGTTAAATGTGATATAACCTCCTCTATAGTGGTTTTGACCATGTTATTAACTTATCCCAGAACCATATGAATATTTATAATATCATATATGATCATTTTACAACATCTAATCACTATTTTATTATTAATCATTGATTATTCCAATTGTTTTGGGTATTACTTTCCTTGTTTTCTCATTATTTTGGTTTTCATGAATGTTAGGATTCTTGTCTATTTAATATAATTCTATAATATTTTGAATAGTAATACTATAATAATTATAATATTTTTTAGGAAATTTTAATTTTAATACAACAAATTAATGATGGTTTTGATAAGTGAAGTAGGTTACGATCATGTAGATAGTAGGTCGAACGTACGCGTGAGTAACACTCACATTTTCCTAAAATTGTTATGAAAATAAGGTATGAAATATTTTATATTTATATAATTATCACAATATTTTATTATTTCATTATTTTTACAAATATATATATCATACATGTGGTGTGGTGGGGAAAACGGAGTCACATCGCTTTGTGAAGGAGGTAGTTCCCACGTATGCGAACGATGTTATCATCATTATGTGATCAAAAAGGTAAAACATAAAATGATAAATTTTCATTAAAGAATGATAAAAATGTCATTAATATCATTTTTATGTCATTAAAATATAATCATTATGTATATACTTATCATTTTACATGAAAAACCATAATGAATGACAAATTACATCATTTTGTGAAGTAGTAGTCCCTCGTACACACGAAAAACATTATCATATCTCATGTGGAATTTAACATTAAAAGGTATATATAAGATATAATGACTAAAAATATATAATTAATTTATAAATATAATATATATATATATATACACATTATATCCATCATCATACCAAACATTGATAAGTGTTAATGGAAATGTATATACCATCACATCACGAGGCAATATTCCACTGAACACATGAATGATTATTTGGTAACCCATATGATGGAAGTGGAAATGGTTGTACGTCCGAAATGTATAATAAATAAATTATGTATATTGAATATATTTAGGTTACTATGTCTTCATCATTTCATAATAATTTAATTAAGTGGGGGAAATATAAATTTAAAGTGCACATTGAAGAATGATACTTATTATTTAAGTATCCTCTTTTGATTTTCTAGAAATATAATCGTAGGATCGATTTATGATAACAGTTATACTTGTAAGATGATAATAGGATGTTGGGAATTGATTTTGGAATGGATTTTCCAAACTGAAAATGTTTTAGGCTGTGAATAAGAGAGGATAAGGGAGCCATTTTTTTGTTAGGTGAGAGGCACATATGTATTTTTTGAATAGAATAAATTAAAATTGTGTTTAATTCATGTAACAAGGAAAAATAATGGTAAATTTTCAATAATATAAGTAATAATTTCATAATATGTAAAACTATTGTGTTCTATAAATGTTTTAGGTCAATTAAATCCTATTATTTTTAGTTTAGACCCTACTAAACTGATTTTTACCATAACCGAAATAATTAATTTTTTCTCTTTTCACTATTCACTTTGGTTTAAAATTCAGATGAACTTATAAGAAAATATAAATTACGATGACTAAAAATATAGAATCATTTTTTATATATTTTATTTGGAGAAGTAGATAATTTTAATTTAAAATTAATCCCAATGATATGATGAAAATGGTGGTTTTTATAGAGAAAATGATCAAAAGTTTAAAAATAATTTCTATCAAAAATCAAAGTAAAATTTATTCCATTGAAATAAATTAAGATTAATGATATATAATTGAACTAATTGTTCCCTATATCAAATTAATAATATTTTTTACCACCGATTATTATTTAAATGAAAATGTAGTTTTTATTAAAATTCATTATTTTAACTATTCATCATAAAATGATACTTTTTATAGAAATACCAAATAATCACCATATGATAAATTGATATTGGGATTTAAAAATTTATATTCTTTTTATGAAATAAATTATATAAAATTGAAAAAAAAATTATTTTTTCCTGAAAGAGATACTAAACCCTCTTTTAGAAAAATATTTATTTTTATTTTAAATGATTCATTGTTTATTTACAATCAATTGATAACCATAATTTTCTATATTATTTATTAATATTTATTACCATAAACATAGTGGGAATTTTATAATTATTTACAATATTATGGGTCATTTCAACTTGAGGTTGCGTGTTCTGTAAGCTATTAGAAAGATTAAATTCATTTAAAAAGAAATATTTTGTGAAGTATTAGGTGTTATATTTTATTTTATTCTTAGTGTTAATGTTATAAATTTTATGAAATACAATTATCTACATTTAAAAACTCAAGGTGTCGAATCTCACTCCAATAGAGGGAAACATGGTCGATATATCTATGAGACGAGCATTAGTTGAAAAACCCCATAATAGTCACTTGATCATTGAACGCAAAGCAGGAAAATGTAAAAATAATTTAGTGATGAAGGAATAGTTTATAATATTGGAGTATATTATGAAATTTATTTTTTCTCTTGATAATAATTTAATTAATACAATTTTTGATGAATTAACATCCATGGTTATATAGAAACCGCGGCGTCAAAAAGCCTTACCACTGACTCGAGTAAAAATTTAGGTTATCTTTAATTCACTAAACAATTGAATAAACTATTTAACATAACTAAAAATAAAATCATGATGATTTACCTTATAATACAATACTATTTCCTAGTTAGGTGGTATAAATTAAGAATTTGGATGAGGTGGAATTGTAAAATTATATTCTTGACACATTTAACCCACTTCTTTAGATGATTAATAAAATCACATGATTTTCTAATTTGTTAATAGAATATTATACCAAGTGAAGAGGGATCAAGGGAAACAAGAAGATAAATCTTGGAATGAATGGGCCATTCTTCATTACACCTACTCAAGGGATTCCAATGAAGTGAATGTATCCAGAGACATTCACCATTACATGCACAACATGGGAGATTAAATTTTCTAACAACTTCTGTTATTTATAAGATTGGATAAATTTATTTTTGTTCTATATTTTATATTATTAATAAATTGGTGACTTTAAGGTGACAATAGCGGCGGTGAAATTAAAAAATATATTTATTACATATAGAGAATTAGTTTTTAAGGATATACTTGTTTAGGTAAGGGTTATGAACATTACAAAAGATTTATACCTGCTTAAAAAATAGTAATATAAAATAAATTATCATTATCACATTATATTAGAAAGGACCTTCCACAAAACATTCAAAAAAATCATAAACTTGAAACAGGGTACACATTACATAGTATTTGGGATTTTTTGTGATATTTAAAATTATTGACTCTATTATGTACACCTTAAGAGATTATTTCTTCTATATAATATATTAAATCATCATGTAAAAAAACTACATTTTTATTGTCCTATTATTAGAGAAATTAGGAGTATTGGGTCCATTTTTCAGTCTAAGAGAATTTATATAAGTATTTTTTATGAGAACTCTTCTATGATATTTTTTTTGTGAATTCATAATCTTATTTTGATCATTTATTAGGTTTTTATGACTTGGTTATTGGTCATGATAATTGTCAGACTCTTAATTTTTTACTCATGTCTTAATGATAAAAAAATCATGTTATTCTTTATTAATCTATCTCACATCATGTGCAGAGATGTTTGGTTTCTTTATGCTTTAAATAAACATCCACTAAATCCTGTTAATTCAATAAAAAAGGTTTGGTTATTTTAAACTTTTTTTATGTTTTTTGGAAATGATTTCTTATCTAAATGATTAAGTCTAATTAATTATGTGAAAATTACTAATTAAGACTATTTACAGATATTTGGCTAAATCTAAGAAAATGTGAGTCTGCCACTAATTTTTGTTTCTGGAAACGGACCCGGACACCGTGACCAAGACACCATGACCCAGACACCATGACTTAGACACCATGACCCATACACCATGACCCATACACAGTGACCTAGACACCGTGACCCAGACATCATAACAAGTTTTGGATCTCATGAAGACTATGACATCGGTTCCTTGCTACCATCACTAAGACACCTTTCGATGTTTGTAAAAGCACCAGACATCGTGATTCTAACACCGCATCTGTGCTACTAGTTTCCAATCACAATACAACTATGGCATCATGAATTTCTCAAAAATAAAAGGAAAATAAGAAGACAATGTTTCGTGGTGACACCATTTTCATGTGATACTGATTCTAGAAAAATTGTGAAAATCTTCTGTAATTAGTTTTTTTATTTTAAATTTAATTTCTAGTGGTCATATTTGAGTCATTTAAAGGAACTGACACAAATAATACATATTTTTAGAAATTTCACATGATAGTATGAGGTACATGGTGTAGAATAAAAGCATCATATTTTCTCCAACAAATGCACTCTAAAATAAAAAATAAAGTGTGGAATTGAAAAAACATGAGTTGTATTGTATAGTAGAAGAACGAGAATTTGAAAAGTAAACTGATTCATTAACCAAGATAAAACCAAATAACACATGAAGCACTCTCTATTATAAAGGCTGCACTATTGTAGATACGATTTGAAAACATCATTACAATACCAATTTCATGAAGAACACGAGCTAGACAACATATAACATCAAACTGGTAGATTTTTGATACTCTGTTTTTCACAGGAGGACTTGATACTTGCATATTCATCATCTTAGAATTATATAGCTTCACATTATAACACTATGTTTACATCTAACTTTTTCTAATCATCTTTTATATGTTGTGTAATATTTATATCTTTCATGTAGAGTGTGTGTGTATGTATTAAAACAAACACTATCTCCAGTACCAAACTAAATGATACAAGATATACATCCTCTCTTATATTTTTAATTTTTTTTGATCCCACTGATAACTGTGGATGAATTCCTTGTGTGACCTGGTAGTTTATACCCAAGAAGAATAGTGAAAGAGGTTGTGTGACGTGGACAATCCTGCACACTGTTATTGACCTCGATACAGGTTGTGGATCATGCTTATTAATTTAAAATTATTGGTTTAAGGTGATCACCATATAGAGTGGATTAGGTATCGACATGAGACTAAACTGCTTATTTTATCCATTGTGTCTTTTAATTTATTTTCTCTATGTTTTACTATATATTTCAGAAAATACTAAATTTTACTTTGATCGTTAGTCTTGGATAGAAGATATAATTATTTCTCCTTATTATAATAGCTTTATAAGTAGTATCAATAACTCATATTCATATTTCTGATAGTCAATCAATCGTCTGGGATGTTCTTTGAATAGTCAATCTTTTATAACCCTATTACCTTGATTAACCGGGATGTATTAATTTTTATTGGGGAAGCGTTTTAAGAAATTTGTTAAAAAGAAATTTCAATAGACCCTCAATTAACCACCATCCCTCTTGAGTACTCTACTCTGACCAAAAATTGGCTTCAAAGGAGTCTATTCCTATTAAGAGTATTTTTTTAATATATGTTCAACTATGATTTTAGTTATACATTAAATATCTGAATTTTTTTTAGTTCTAAATTTATAGTTCATTAAAAATATTTCATTATTATGGATAATAGACTGGAAGTTGGTGCCACAAATAAAAATCCATTCTTTAATGGAACTAACTACATCTAATGAAAAATTAAAATAAACATTCATTGAGAAAGTATGGGCTTTGAAATTTGGTCTACAATTATAGATGAGTATAAGATTCATGATACTAATATAATTACTTGGGATGACCCAACCAAGATTGCTTACGATAACAATTTCAATGCCATGAATGCCTTATATTTCTATTTAGGAGATGAGGAATTTAATATAATGGCTCCATGTAAAAATTCCAATGAAATTTGGGTGACCTTGTCCGTTTCATATGAAGTAACCACTAGTGTGAATGAAATGAGACTCAATACATATACTATTAAATATTATTACATTAAAATAAAGGCTGATGAGCCTATTTATAACATGTATCTCAGGATTAATGAAAAATTTAACATAATGATTTCTCTTGGAAGATAAGTTACTGCAAAAACAATCATTAGGATTCTCAGATGCCTACCAGGTAGATGAAGAGGAACCTCAGTCTCTATTAGAGAGTCACATGAAATTAGAAAATTACCTATCAAAGAACTAATTGGAAAAATAATGATGTATGAAGAGGAGCTGAATGTCAACAAGGAAGAGGAGGATGAAACCAAAATAAAATCATTTGCATTCAAGAACACCACATCTAAACACAAAAATGGATAAAATGCATGTCTCTATAGAAATTTCCATTAGTGAACAATTATCACCTGAAAGTGAGGAGAAGATAGACCAATTAGTGAGAAGGTTTATAAAAATTTACATAAGGAATAAATTTTTCAAAAAGCCCAACTTGAAAGGAAGATATGATCAAAATGGAAGCTAGAATAAATATTGTAAAAGAAATGACAACTATAATGAGATAGTATGTTTTGAATGTATGTTAAAAAGACATGTTAAGGCTAAATATCCCATGATCAAGTATAAAAATAATTGTGAGGACAAAGATAGAATGTATAAAAACGCAATGAATTCAACTTCGAGTGATTATGAGGACAGTTCAAGAGACTCAGAGAATTCACATGATGAGGACGCTAATAAATCCAATATGTGTTTTATGGAAAACACATATGAGGATAATTATTTAAAGATATCCTACCAAATATTATAGTATTTGGACAGTGGGCGTTCAAGACACCTGATAGAAGACTATTCATTCTTCATGAACATAAAAAATTAATGGTGGACATGCCACATTTAGTGACAATGCCAATGGAAAAATCATGGGCCTTGGCCAAATTAGATACTTTAACACAGTTTTAATTTCCCAAGTACTTTTTATTGATGGACTGAAGTATAATCTGCTTAGTATTTCACAACTAGGTGGTGATGGATTTCATGTTAAATTTGAAAATGATGATTGCATAAAAATTTTAAAAATGAATTAGTTTTATCTCTATTGATAAATGAAAATGAATATTTCGTTAACTTAAATTGTTTCGTTTTTTAAAATGCTTCGTGTTTGAGTGAATTTCAAAAAGATTCTTGGAATTGGTAAAGATTACTAGGACACTACAATATACACTCCCTTAGAAAGAAAAATAGACAAATTCTAGTCAAAGACCTAACCAAACATTATTTTCCAAATGATAAAGTGTGAAATTCTTTTCAAAATGAAAAGTAACACAAAATTTCCATCAAAACAAATGAAGAAGTTTCAACATCTCAACCTCTCGAGTAGGTTCACATGGATATTTTTGGACTATCTAGTATATCTAGTTTAAATGGGAAGCACTATGTTTATGTTATTGAAGATAACTTTTCTATATATAATTAGACTTTATTTTTATCTCTAAAAAGTGAAGTCTTCCCTCATTTCACCAAATATGATAAAACTATAGAAAATCGTAGTGGACTTTGAATTAAATCATTAAGATGGTATCATGGCTGTGAGTTTGAAATCAAGAGTTTGAATACTTTTTCTCACAAAATATCTACAGTCATAACTTATCTTCCCCCTAGAACACCTCAACAAAACATAGTTGTAGAAAGAAGAAATAGGACCTTGCAATAAATTTCTATAACCATGCTTAGTTTATATGGCATTACTATTTATTTTTGGTCTGAAGTTGTAAATACATCATGCTATATTATTAATAGAGTGTTCATTAGACCTATTCATAAATGAACTACATATGGGTTGAGGAACAATAGAAAACCTAGTGTAATCTTCTTCAATTTTTTTGGTTGCAAAGTCAATATCTTTAATACTAAGGACAATCTTGACACGTTTTCATCCAAGAGTGATGAAGGATTTTTTATAGGATATTCAATCTCTATTAAACCCTATAGTGTGAGTAACAAAACAACTGAATGTGTGGAATAATATATCAATGTCAACTTTGATGATATTGATCAACATGATCCTATGACCTCTCTAGAGAAACTAGGGGATGATATATCAAGTCTGTACATCAATGCTAAATCCTCTAACCATCCAATAAAGTAATTAGTAAAACATTCTATTTCTAAAAATTCACTAGATTCAAGTCACAATGAACCGGAACCTATTGAAGAACCTAAAATCATGGGCCCCTATTTTTTTAGAGATCCTAGAACCCTTAAGAACTCAATTAGATAATTTTGTAGGAGATATTTATAAAATAAGTCAAACTAGAGTTTCTCTTTGAAATCAAATTGAACATCATACTTTTATGTCATAAATTGATCCTAAAAATATTAATAATGCTATCAATGATGAATTTTGGTTGATGGATATGCAAGAATAACTTAATCAGTTTGAAAGGAACAAATTATGGAAACTTGTTGACATAACCAAAGACATATATACCATAGGAACTATGTAGGTGTTTATAAATAAGGTATATGTAGAAAGAAATATAGTTAGAAACTAGGCTAGATTGGTTGCACAAGGCTATATTCAAGAACAAGGAATTCACTATGAGGAGTCCTTTTCACCAGTAGCTATACTTGAAGCTATCAGAATCCTAATTGCTTATGTTGCCCATATAAATTTATAACTATATCAAATGGATGTAAAGAGTGCATTCCTAAATGGGCATATAGCTGAGGATGTTTTTGTTGAACCCCTTGGATTCAAAAATCATCACTTTCCAAATCATGTTTTCAAATTATCAATAGCTTTTTATAGTTTAAAACAAGCTCCAAGAGTATGGTGTGATAGATTAAGTATAGTTATTATTTCCTAAAGTTTAAAAAAAGGAATAGCTGATCCTACCATTTTTATAAAATTAATTTCTGGTGATTTTTTACTACATCCGATTTATATAGATGATATTATTTTTACATCTTTAAATAATTTAGTATGTATTGAGTTTTCAAAAATGATGAAAAATGAATTTGAAATATTTTTAATTTGTAAAATAAAAATTATTTCTTGGATTTAAAATCATTCAAAATAAATATAGTATTATTTTAATTCAAAGATAATATACTATTTATTTTCTAAAACGTTTTGGCTTGGATGAAACTAAAATTATTGATACTCAAATGAGTACTACTTTTAAGATGGATCTTGATGAAGATGGGAAATATGTTGATCAAGCCACATACAGAGGAATGATTGGAATCATAATCTACTTAACTATTATCTGACCTGACATTATGTTTAGTCTATGTATGTGTGATCGTTTTCAAGAAATCCATATGGAATGTCGTTTAATTGATGTGATTTTTTTTTCAAATACCTTAAACATATACCAAATAGAGGATATTTCAATCCCATAGGAAAATCATTTTAGTTATTTAGTTATTATATTACTGGTTTTGGTGGTTGTATGTTAGATAGAAAAATCACATTTGGAACATGGAACCTTTTACTCAAGTCTCTAATATCATGGTGTTGTAAGAAACAAAACTATGTTGCATTATCTATTGCTGAGCTAAATACATAGATTCTGGTAGTTTCTGTGCACATATTTTGTGGATGAAAAACACATTACTAGATTATGGATATCAAATATGTAATTTACTTATAAATTGTGAAAATAAAAGTGCTATTAACATATCAAAAATTCATCTTTCACACTCTAGGATAAAACTTATTGTTGTAAGACATCACTTTTTGAGAGACTATAATCAAAAAGGTGATATCACTTTGGAATTTATTGGAATTGAATATCATCTTGCTGATATATTCACCAAACCATTAAATTATGAAAGGATAGATTAAATTATACATGAATTAGTAATGATAAATCTCAAGTAGAAAATATATTGTATTCTGAAAGATACTATCTCATAGCTCACTATTTCATAATTTATGGTTTCATGAGTCACTATCTTCGAATTACTATCTCACTCTCATATTTTTGAAAGTTACTATCTTGAAGTTTTTGTTTTCATGTTTACGGTCCCATAGTAACTATCTCTTGGTTACTTTTTTGCACCTACTATTTCAAATAACACTGTTGCAATGATTGGATTCACACAGTAAAGATGACACTGGGAAAACCTAACCGTGACAACCTGTTTCGGTCTCACTGTGAAAACCTATTTGGGTCTCACCATAATAACTCCTTTTTGTTTTATTTATGTTTTATTACCCATATGTATGTGTGTACTATTATATTATTTTTACCTCACAGTTTTAAATTTGTGATGCATGAAATCCATAAATGATAAAAATGTAATATCTTTCACTCTTTTCTTCACTCAAGGTCTCTTTTCTCATAATCAAATCCCCACTCTTATCTCAACCTGTTAGGGCTCTTTTAGCCCTTCATCTCTCTCTCTCTAAAACCCCCCATTGAATTCCCATAATAAAGTGCAGATCTAAAAAGAATGTGAACAGAGAACCAAAGATAGTGATCGAAGGAACACAGAACCTAAATCAGGTGGATAGAATTGTAGAACCAGAAAAGAAAATATGTCCTAAGTGGTTTCTGAAAAGTACACCTTTAGATTTTAATGTACTGAAAGTGTAGGTATCTCTAGATTGTTTCACAGAAGATAAAACACCAATATATCCATTGCTTTTTTCTCAGTTTTATCATTTTGTTCAGTTTTATTTTAATAATGAAGATGGTTTTGTTGTTAGGAGATAGATTAATGACCAAATATGCACATTTTCTTTGGGGTTATGGGATTCTTGCATAGGAATACCCCATAAAGGAATTTTTGAGGATGACCAGAGGGGTCCTCCTTATTCTAGTGATGTATGTATTTTAGAATAGGCCATTAGAAGCTATATAGGAAATAAAAAGAAAAAACGGCAATAGCTGTGGAGTTGGATGGTGAAACTTGGTTTCTATTTATGTTTATCCGAAATATGTTCAATCAAATAAAAGTAAATGTTTATTCCCTCATATATCAAGATGTCTTATTGATACATATTATAGAAAATTGACACAAGATTAACTTTTCCATGTAGGTTATACAATATATATGTGAGTTGATTAAGGAAACCTCAAAGTCTACCTCGTTGTTCTACTCATGCTTAATCTCTTCTATGATGTATGCTAAAGGAATGGTTGGACTGAATGAAGAAGTCATCAAATACTATCAATTCGGTATCTCGACGGTTACTATCAAAAGAATGAAAATATGTTGGATTTTGTAGGAATGTCTTGGGTATAGGATGATGAAAGGTTATATGAAAAGTTTAATCCTGTTGAGCATACTTCAAGACATAAGAACATATTTGATCCTGGTTTGGAACCAGATTAAGTTGTTGACTCTATTGTTGAAGAAGAATAATAAGAAGTTGTTTCACCTATAGAAGAATCTGTCTTGGATAAATAAGTCATTAGTATACATGTTCCACAAAATATAGCTAAAAGGAAGTACCTATTACTAGAAGAAGTGTTGATCGATAAGAATAACCTTGTTTTGGAAAAGAATCAGTTTCTAATTTGAATGAGGAGGTTGATCGTAAGGAGTATCTAGAAAAGGAACTGTCTATTGAGAAAGAGGCTATTGTTGAGGAACATTCAGAATAACAAGATAATCCTTAATTTATCCTATCTGATAAGGAAATAATGGAAAAATCCTTCCAACTGGCTAGAAAATAATGGGGTAAGGATATCTGAGACGAACTTTTCGAAACAGATCACTGAACTAAATTTCTTAGTTTCGCAAGAGATTGACTTGTTGAAGGGGAGCATCACCATAGTCTAGAAATTATTGAAGTTCCTAATCATATTGATCAAATAAAAGTGGATATATGGTATAAGTTCCCTCGATACTTTTATGTGGATAATTCTTAGGAAACCTATCTTAATGGTGTATATCATTTTATTGTGTTTCAATTGAAACTGGTTTCCACTCTAGAGGTAATATGTGCCAAGGAACTTAGCCTGTCTCAACTCCTGTTCCTGAACCTTCACAAAAATTACATACTTTCATGAGTCAAAGTGATTTGAAAGCTTTTGGAGTTACATTATTAGTTGTTTTCAAAAAAATAATGAACACACATCCTTCTCCTCTAAAAAATAATAGTTAAATAGATGTTGTGATTCTCGCTCAAATTTACCCAAGAGAAGAAGGTTGGATGGTCCTTGTAGTTTATCTTGGGTTGTCGAATCCTCAGAGACCTAATAAGTAACCTATAGACACGTACATTCTATGGACTGTTTTTGGCTATGAAGTGGCCAACTTGGGTTGATTTTAGTAGGGTTTAAAGGAACTGTAAGAGACTTAAGTGAATTCAATTTAAAATAATTAGTTGATCATAGGTTATCGCTCGGGGTGGATTGGACGTATTTTATTTTCAATGATTTCAATTTATTATATTTGAGATGGGTTCATTTAAGGAGATAAAACAACATCATCACTTACTGGTTTAATGCCTACACCCTTTAATATTAATCACCTATACACTTGAAGGATCAATGTTTGGATCACTTCAAGGTAAATGTTCGTATGAGCACATGAAGTGTGTGGCCTTAAATTCAACATGGATGATGGAGTTTAAAAATCATCAAATAAAAATCTCAATTAAAGAAGTGATTATAAATTAATGAGGTGATAAATAATATCCAATCCAGCCCCTTTCTACTCCCTTGGATCAACCCATAAGTATGTTAGAACTCCATTGATCCCATGGTTTCAATGGAAGAGAAAAGTAGACTCATGAGGGAGGAAATGGAGAAGTAATGAAAAAAAATGATCACTCCACCATTGTGTGAATAATTTCACAAGGTTTGGTGTGAATAAATTCACACATCGATCCAATGGTATCATATTGATATGAGGAACAACAGAATAATAGTAGAATAATAACTTTTGTTATGAAACTAAAGTTAATTGAACAACTTACATGTGAAAGACAAATTTGAGACAACAAAATTACAGCATAACATTATAATTGAACAAAGCACCAAAGATACTTTAATCATCCAACACCACTGCCTTAAATTGGAATTTTTTAGCCCTTTGGGTCGCGCCTCCAATAGTCTAAGACTCCTCAATTAATTGTGGTAGGCTATATGTGGGTGGAAAGTAAGGGAGAGTTGAGTTTTCCACCCTTGACCCGAGGTGGCAGCCAGATTTCCTTCACCGAACAGACATGCTTGTAAGACCTTTTAGATGAAAAAATCAGAGTGGGACATAGAGGATGCCAATGGAGCTCAGAATGTAGTCTAACCTCTTGAAAAATTTGGGATCCTTTGGAGTTGTTGATTCAGAGATATGATCAAATTAGTGGGTTGTTGTTCTGGGACGCAGAATCTGGCCCATAATTTTATCTCTAACGTGGGCCGCCTAAATAGACACCATGGAGGACGAATTAGCATTGGATCCTCCAGAGTGATTTGTTCCTATACATGGCTTCTAAAATCTCAAGAAATATGGGATTCATTGGGCCTTTAGGTTGGGCCCCACAATCTTATCAGTGGGCTGGTGTCCAATTTGTCTTCTCCAGAATTGATTCTTTTCATCGCCAAATATCTCCTTCATCATTTATGAATCATCCATTGATCCCTGAATGAAAAATGTTTAAATTTAAGTGAAGATACATTTCACAAAATATCAAATTAAAATATGGATTATTTAATTCCTTATAATTAGATGACTCATTGGGTACTTTAAATGATTTTAAGAAATGTACCACATAATAGTACATTTTATGTAAGAATTACAATCATAATGTGAAATGATGTTCAAAGTGTAAAATGAACTAAAATAGTGTTTATGAATAATAAAGAACATGAATATTATTTATATTAACAATAAATATTAGCCTCATTTAGTGGCTAATAACACCCCCCAACTTGAGTATTTCTAGTCCCGAGCAAAATATATCTAAACAATATGAAATTTGAATTCCCTTTTACAAAAAAATTTTAATACACAATGATCACCAGAATCCCTTATACGAAAAAATCATGAAACCCATAAAAATATTTTCCTACAAGATAGTTTCATAAGAAGATCCCAATCCCAAGCCCATTCCTTTGTTAAAATTCATTTCCATATCTCATCCAATATTAAGTAAGTATGACGATGTGTTGTGCATTATAATAGACATGGGGGTTCATCTTTATTCAAGGGGGAAATTACGAAAGCTCTAGGTGGAATCACATTTCAATATTAAGATGAGTATTCAATTTTTTTATCATAATTTTTTTGTTTTTTTTTCAATTTTTCCATGGTAATTGAAATTACACTCAAAAGAGTCAACCCCTGTAGCGAGACCTTGCCGATGAATCCTAGGCTCAAAGACCTTAGGGAAACAAGTGAATCCCACATACTCAAGCATCATCTCAAGTTAACTCAGTCAAATAATATTCAAATTACTAAAAATAGAGATAAAATAACTAACTCTGGGCTAGGAAACTATGGAGTCGCGATCCCCAAGTGCTGAAAGCCATGCATTAGGTCATTTTTTTTCTCTTCGCGCAATTTTTATTTTTTTTGAATACTCATATTAAACTAAAATGATCACCAAACCTATGATATTTATTTTTGGGACCCCATGAACTCAATATAATACCCCACTATCCAAAGGACGTGCATTGTGATCTTTTTTTTATTTGGATGAAAATATAAATGATGAAATATCACATTGGACAACCACACTTTCCAAAATCTATGCTCATGAAATTATACAAGGATTAAAATCAGAATTAAGGCATCCTAAATTATTTGATATTCAGTTTCAATGTGTGCAATGTGTATTACCATGTTCAAAGTTAAAAGAATTTTTCCTTCCATTTACATAATTTTTTTTCAAATCATTCATTTTTTTGCACGAAATCATTTTTTATTTTATCTCCCCCCAAATTAATATAAAAATGTCCTCAGTGTTTAAGGAAAAGAAAATTTAGAAGGGGGTAGTGGAATAAAAGGGGAGTTCAATAAGGAAATTAAAATAGTAGGATCATGGAATTAAGTCACCTGGTGGTTGAAGTATGAAGTTCTTGCCGCTCAAATTTAGTCCTTTGATATCCATGTCGCTTGCAGAGTTCCCTAGTAGAAAAGGGAAAAAAACAAACAAAACAAAAGATTATATATATATATAAGTAAAATATAAGTATATATACAAAATAAAATAAACTAATGATACATTGTCTTCTTTTTAAATTTCTAGGAAAGGTATTACTCATGGATCACACCCCGTGACACAGATGAATATGGTGTTCCCCTTTTGTACCCAACCATACTCATAATAGAAGAACAAGTCAAAATATTATTTTTTATTGTTATATTTTTTTATTTTTTTTATTTTTAAACATCTAAATGATTAATTAATATTATTTGAAAAATAAATATAATTCAGAAAGATTAGAAACATGAAATCCACGGGTTGCCTCCTGTGCAACGCTTTTGATTAATGACGTTAGACCGACATGGATCCTAAATCTATCAATTTTTTCCTGGTTCATAGATTGCCTCAATTAACTGAAGCTCTATTTTATGTTTATTGAATGATTCAATGAATTATTTTAACCATTGACCTAGAAAATTTATCCACTTTTGGGAACTTGAATCTCTACTGCCCCATGGGGGTACACATGATGCACTATGAATGGTCCTGACCATCTAGACCTTAACTTTCCTGGGTGTAAATGATGTTTTGAAATATAAAAGAGCACAAGTTTTCCTAGTTCAAAATGGTTGACCTTGATATTCCTAGATTGGTAGGCTTGAACTCTATCTTTATTTATCCTTGAATTTTCATAAGCTTCCATCCTTAGTCCCTCCAGTTCATTGAGTTCTAATTTCCTTTTTGTTTTGGCCAATGAGAGGTCATAATACATTTTCTTAATTGCCCAAAAGGCCTTATGCTCAATTTCAACAGGTAAATTACATGCTTTTCCATAATCCAACCTATATGGGGACATTCCTAAAATGGTTTTATATGTGGTTCGATAGGCCCAAAGAGCATCTAAGAGTTTCTCAGTCCAATCTTTCCTTGAGGGGTTGACAGTTTTTTCAATAATTTTCTTAATATCCCTATTCTCTAACTCAGCTTTACCATTGGTTTGATGATGGTATGTAGTGGACACTTTATGAGAAATAACATACTTAGACATGAGTGAAGAGAATGGGCGGGTGGAGAAATGGGTTCCTCGATCACGGATTATTGCCCTAGGAATTCCAAATCGAGAAAATATGTTCTCTTTTAGAAATCGAATCACAACATGATGATCGTTGGACTTAGTGGGAATGTCCTCAACCCATTTTGAGACATAATCAACAGCTATGAGTATGAAGATGTATCCCCTAGAGTTTGGGAGGGGACCCATGAAATAAATTCCCCAACAGTGAAATATTTCAACCACTAAGATGGGAGTGAGTGGCATTTGATTCATTTTTGTGATGGACCCTACTTGTTGACACCTAGGACAACTTTGAAAAAACGTGTAAGAGTCCCTTGAGATGGTGGTCCAGAAGGGACCAAATTAAAGAATCTTAGAAGATGTTTTCTTAGTGGAAAAGTGACCTCCACATGCCTCACTATGACCAAATTTAAGGATGGACTCATGTTCAAATTCTGGGACACACCTCCTAATGACTTGGTTAGGGCAGAACTTATAGAGGTATGGATTATCAAACACATAGTGTCTATCATCTGAAAGGAATTTCATTCGATCTTGAGTCCCTAAGAATTTTGGCATGACTCCTCTAACTAAGAAATTGTCTATGTCGGCATACCAAGGGCAGTCACTCACAGAGTATAGGTGTTCATCAGGAAATGAATCAGACACAGAAAGGTCATTTGAGTTGTCTTTGAATTCCATCATAGAGAGGTTATCAACTACAACATTGTCACCTCCCTTTTTATCCTTCATTGAGATGTCAAATTTCTGTAAGATAAGGAACCACCTAATCAGTTTAGCCTTAGCATCTGGTTTTTGGAAGATGTATTTTAGTGCAGAATGGTTAGTGAACACAGTGATGGGGGACCCTAAGAGGTAGGACCTAAACTTCTCTAAGGCAAACACAATATAATGTAACAACTTTTTCAGTTGTGGTTTAGCTGATTTGGGTATCATTTAAGGATTTTCTTGCATAAGAAATGACATAACGATTTTTATCACAATGTTGTCCTGACATAGCTCCTACGGAAAAGTCACTGGAATCACATATAAGTTCAAAATGAAGGTTCCAATATGGAGATTTCATGATGGGGGGAGAGGTGAGAGAGGATTTGAGGGTTGAGAATGAACCCTCATAGCATTCTGTCCAAAAAAATGGAGCACCCATTTCTAGGAGAGCAAAAAAGGGACGAGAGATTGAACTAAATTCCTTGATGAATCTTCTATAGAAACCAGCATGTCCTAGGAAAGAACTCACATCCTTGATAGTTTTGGGTGATGGAAGGTGACGAATGATGTCAACCTTTGCTTTATCAACTTTAATCCCCCTAAATAATACTAGATGGACAAGGAATAGTCCCTCTTTAACCATGAAATGACATTTTTCCCAGTTTAGTACTAGATTCTTTTCTTCACATAATGACAAGACTCTTTCCACATTCCTCTGACATCCCTCAAAAGTCTCCCCAAACACAGAGAAGTCATCCATGAAGACCTCTAGAAAATCCCCTACCATGTCTGAGAAGATTCCTATCATGCACCGCTGGATGGTTCCTGGAGCATTCCATAAACCAAAGGGAATGAATTTGAAGGCAAAGGTACCGAAAGGACATGAAAAATGTAGTCTTCCTTTGATCCTCTAGGGAGACCTCAATTTGATTGTACCCCGAGTATCCATCTAAGAAACAGTAGAAGGCATGACCTTCCACTCTCTCAAGGACTTGGTCAATGAATGGTAAGGGTAAATGGTCCTTCATGGTGAATGAGTTTAGATTCCTATAGTCAATGAAGACCCTCCATCCACTACTCATCCTTGTTGGAAGACTCTCTCCATCCTCATTTTTATCACTGTGATTCCAACCTTTTTGGGAACCACATGAAATGGGATCACCCAATCACTCTCAGCTATTTGATAGATGATACCGGCATTTAACAATTTTAGAAGTGACTTCCTTACTACCCCCATTATATTACGATTGATTCATCTTTGAGGCTAACGATATGGCTTTGAATCAGATTCCAGAACAATCCTATGAGTCCCGATAAGTGGGATAATCCTAGGAATATCAGATAGGGTCCAACCAATGAATTTCTTATGTTTCCTAAGGACATCTAGATGCATCCTCTCATGATTGGCTTCTAGAGAAGAATAAATGGCAACTGGTTGTGTTTGATTGTCCCTGAGGAAATCATACTTTAGTGTAGTGGGAAGTTCCTTCAATTCAAGATCAGGTTGGTTCGGAATTTCATCAGAATATTGGGGCATTGGATCAAGTTCAATTTCTCTTTTTAGAGTTTCAGATAGGATTGATTCCCCACATGTAGAATTTTCAGCTACTAGATTGTCTTGATCAGATTTAGGGAAGGAAGTTTGATTGGTCACCATGAAATTGGTTTCCTGAAAGGATTCACTGATTGTTGGACCTAAGACTTCATCATAAGAGCAATTTGAAATGGATTCAATCCACGGAGATAATCTTCTATCATGTGAACAAAGGAAATCAATCTCATCCTAACTTAAACATTCATCAAATATTCCTTGATGTTCTATGGATTCATTATCAATGCTTCCTATCATGTTTACTTCATGAATGTCCTCGTCATCCCCTATTTGTGAGCTTGCATTATAGATGTTCAAGTCTAGACTCATGTATCCAAAGGTGATTTTCTTGTTCCCATTTCAGACTCGGATAATAGAGTTGATTGTTGCAAGGAAGGGACTACCAAGGATGATTGGGGTTTGTTCCTTATTTCCTAAGTTTGGATGGTTGTCAAGGACAATGAAGTTAGCAGGGAAGATAAATTTTTCAACCTTTACCAGAACGTCCTTTAAAATCCCCTTTGGAACCCTAATTCTACGATCATCATGTTGATGTTTGATAGATGTGTGATGGGGCTCTTCTAGGCCTAACTGATAGTACACAACATATGGGATGAGATTTACACTAGCACCTAGGTCACACAAGGCCTTGACAACTTTTCTCTCTCATAGTTCAACATTTATGTAAGGGAAACCTGGGTCTTTCAACTTAGGAGGGATGGTCCCTTGAATGGAGGTACTCACATTATCAGCCAAAAGGACTGGGTTTTTATGTGATTTTTTTTAAAAGTTCACAAGTCCTTAATGTACGTTGAGTAGGAAGGTATCGTTTGGATTGTATCAAGAAGGGGAATGTTCAACTTGACTTGTGAGAAGATTTCCCTCAATGTTTCACTCAGTTCAGGCTTGGTTTTCCCCCTCATGCATTTAGTAAATGGTACATGTTTTGGGGTTGTTTGTTGAAGAGTTGTTTCCTTGAAAATGTTATCAGTTTCCTCAGTTTGATCTTGTAGTTCAATTGAAATATCATCTAAGTTTTAATCTTTATGTTGGTTTTGAATTAGTTTTTCAGGTTTCTCAATTGATTTCGCACTTCTTAAAATAGTCACAGCCTTTAGTTGTTCATGAGTTATTTGAGTACAACATGACTCTCCCCTTGTAGATGAGGATGGCACCTCCTGAGTAGGCATGGGTGCCTTTCCAGTTTTGATGGTTTGAAGTTCTTGTTTAAGGGAAGAGACTTCCGAGTTCATCCTTTCCATTTGATTGCACAGTTGTTCTAATCGGCTTTGTGGAAAAGTTTGGGTGGGTGCTTGAGAAGATTGGTTTATCCCAAGGGGATATTTTGTAGGTGGGATAGTTTTTTTAAAATGGACCTGTGGATGTTGGTATTGGATAGGTTGGGTTTGGAACTGGTTATGGGTTTGGTAGTTCTGATGAGGGTAAGGATTTTTTCCATGTGGTTTGCTAGGTTGTTGGTTATCCTTCCAGCAGAATTCAGGGTGGTCATTATACCTTGGGTTGAAGTTGTTTTGGTATTGATGCTTTTGAAAGTTCAATGCATTTAATTATGTTGGGGGTCCTCCTAAAAGAACATCCTTGATGGATGGAATGGTTGGCCAGTTTTCTGTCATATGGTCTTGTTTGTCACAAATTGTGCAAGCAGGGTCAACTGTTTGGATTTCATGGACTTTCCTAATGTTTATCTCTTCAACCTTCCTATAGAGTGCTGAAAGTTTAGCACTAAGGCATTCCTCAACTCTAAGTGTATGAATTCTATTAGTTCATTAATGTTTTTCAGAATAAGGTGAATTTCCCCATGTTTGGTTTTGTTCAGAAAGGATTTCTAGATACTCTTAAGCATCATTTGGGGCTTTGTTTTTAAAGGTTCCATTACACATCATGTCATTGAATTGTTTATTCCCTGGACCCAAGCCTTCATAGAAAATGTTCACTTGTTCAAGAATAGAAAAACCATGGTGTGGAACCATGTTTAGAGTGTCTTTGAACCTCTCCCATGTTTCATAGAATGACTCTCCCTCTTTTTCAAAAAAGTTTTGGATGCTCTTTTTAAGTGCAATTGTTTTGTGGTGCGAAATGTATTTTTTGAAGAATTATCTTTGTAGTTGGTACCCTGAGTTGATGGGTGATAGTCTCAAATTTTTTAGCCGATTTTTAGCTCTATCATTTAAAGAAAAGGGAAATAGCCTCATCTTAGCCGATTCTAGTTGATGTGGGGGGACACATGGTTTCTACAATGTCATTGAAATCCTTAATGTGATGGTATGGCATCTCGGACTCCATTCCATGGAATGTGGGAAGATGGTTAAGGACATGGGGTTTAAAGATGTAGTTGGAATCTCCTAGGGAGTTGTGTTTAATGCATGAGGGGGCATTGGTCTAGGAAGGTGTGAGGTATTCATTCATGGTTTGATCAATTGCATTCCCCAAGTTTGGGGCTGCCTTATTTGGGTTTCCATTTTGGATCCCACCCTGGTATATGAGTTGGTTTCTTTGAAGACCTTCCATTGAAATGGGCTCAATTTTATACTCTAGTGTATTAGGAAGATTAGGATATAATGGAATGAGTTCCCTCGGTTTAATTGACTCCCCAACCCCCGGACTATCCACCCTAACTAGACGGTTTGATTGATCGTGGGTGTAGGTGGACATGCGCCAAAAGGAAAAAAAAACGATAAAGGTATAAGGTAATAGAATTTTTATGAGAAAAGAAGAAATGGGGGAGAATAGAATAAATGTTTAGATTACTTACTTGGGTCCCCGGCAACGGTGCCAGAATTTTATTCTCGCTCAAATTTACCCAAGAGAAGAAGGTAGGACGGTCCTTGTAGTTTAGCTTGGGTTGTCGAATCCTCAGAGACCTAAGAAGTAACCTATTGACACGTACATTCTATGGACTATTTTTGGCTATGAAGTGGCCAAAATGGGTTGATTTTAGATGGGTTTAAAGGGACTCTAAGAGAATTAAGCGAATTCAATTTAAAAGAATGAGTTGATCCTAGGTTATCGCTCAGGGTGGATTGGATGTATTTCCTTTTCAATGATTTCAATTTCTTATATTTGAGATGGGTTCATTTGAGGAGATAAAACAACATCATCACTTACTGGTTTAATTCATACACCCTTTAATACTAATCACCTATACACTTGAAGGTTCAATGTTTTGAGTTCTTCAAGGTAATGGTTTGTATTAGCACTTGAAGTGTGTGGCCTTAAATTCAACAAGGATGATGGAGTTTAAAAATCATCAAATAAAAATCACAAATAACAAATGATTATACATTAATGGGGTAATAAATAACATAAAATTCAGACCCTATCTACTCATTTGGATCAACGCATTAATGGGTTATCCCTCCATTGATCCCTTGGTTTCAATGGAAGCGGAATGTAGACTCATAAGGGAGGAAATTGAGAAGTAAAGAAAACAACAAAAATAAAATGATCACTCCACCGTTGTGTGAATAAATTCACAAGGTTTGGTGTGAATAAATTCACACATTGATCCAAAGGTATCAAAGTGATATGATTAACAACATAATAAGAGTAGAATAAGAACATTTATTAAGAAACTAAAGTGAATTGAACAACATACATGTGAAAGACATATTTGAGACACCAAAATTGCAGCATAACATTACAACTGAACAAAGCACCGAAGATCTTTGAATCCTACAACACCACTTCCTTAAATAGGAATTTTTGATCCCTTGGGTAGAGCCTCCAATATTCCAAGTCTCCTCAATTAATTATGGTAGGCCATAGGTGGGTGGAAAGCATGGGAGTGTTGATTTTTCCACCCTTGACCCGAGGTGGCATCCAGATTTCCTTCACCGAACAGACGCGCTTTTAAGACCTTTTATATAGCAGAATCAGAGTGGTTCATAGAAGAAGAAAATGGAGCTCCGGATGTCTTCTAACCTCCTGTAACATGTGGTCCCATTTGGAGTTGTGGATTCATAGATATGATAAAATTAGTGGGCTGTTTTCTGGGCCACAGAATCTAGCCCATAATTTTATCTCCAAATTGGGCCGCCTAAATGGACACCATGGTGGCCGAAATAGCATTGTATCGTCACGAGTGATTTGTTCCTATAGATTGATTCTAGCACCCCACGAAATATGGGATTCATTGGGCCTGTATGTTGGGCCCCACAGTCTTATCAGTGGGCTGGATTCCAATATGCCTTCTCCCGAATTGTTTCTTTTCATCACCAAATATCTCTTTCATCCTTTAGGAATCATCCAATGATCCCTGAATGAAAAATGTTTAAAATTAAGTGAAGATCCATTTCACAAAATATAAAATTAAAATATGGAAAATTAAATTATTTATAATTAGATGACTCATTGGGTACTTTAAATGATTTAAAAAATGTACCACATAATAGTGCATTTTAAGTAAGATTTACAATCATAATGTGAAATGATGTTAAAAGTGTAAAATGCACTAAAATGGTGTTTATTAATAATAAATAACATGAATATTATGTATATTTATAATGAATATTAGCTTCATTTAGTGGCTAATCATGTTGCCTTACTGTTATAGAAAATCATATGATAGATTCAACTAAAAATGATTCATGAAATAAAAGATGTTAGAATTGGAAACAAGAAAATGGGAGATGAGGTGAGGTATCTCTAGTTTATGGTATAAAATATGAAAAAAATTCATTCAATCATTATAATATCCTATTTCTCATCATTTTTAGGATTTTAGTTGTCATATTCCTCAACAAGTTTCCTATCTGATTCAACCGAACTCGACTTCATTAGCAGAAAAAGTGGTTGAGAGAAAAAAATAGGTCCAACAGATGTTTGAGCATGTTTTTGGTCTCAAAAAGATGACTAAGGAGTAAAAGGGATGTATACAGAAATTTCTCAATCAGTTCAAGTCCCTCACTTCATTTGTTACAGGCTCCAATTCCTCTAGACAGTCCTATCAACCGTTTGACATTAATTTTCATAGAACTGCAGTTAAGGATAAACTTCAATCAATGTTTAGTGCTTTTGACAAGGAGAGTTTATTTATAGTTTTCATGAATAGTTCCAGAGTCCTTGATTTATTAAGTATTCACTCAAATATTTTAAATTATTTTTTGGAAGGAAATTACTATGAAAGTGGATTTCTAGATTAATAAGATTTTATTTAAGCATGATATGACCAATCGTTTGATGTATCTTATAGAGAGTTAAAAAATTCCTCCTATCACTCATGACTTCAAAACTAAAGGCCAAAATCTAAAATATTTCAGTCATTTATTGGATAGGTTCATGGAGAATAAAGTTGATTTTCTCACTGCTCAAAAGAAAAGAAGAAGTCACTATTTCATGGTGACATCGTTTCCAAGTGATACCATTTCTGAAGAGACTGTGACACCATTCTATAATCTATTTTTTCGTATTCAATTTAATTTTTAATGGTCATATTTGATTCATATAAAGGTACTCACATAATTAATGTTTCTTTGTAGACATGCCACCTAATAGTACAAGGTATGAGGTGCAGAATACATGTATCCTGTCAGATCGAACACATGAACTCCAAAATAAAATGAAAAACATGGAACTGGAACAACAAAAGCAGTAGTGTTTTGCAGAAGTGTGAGCATTTGAAAAGTGAACTAATACATGCAAAAATATACAATCGGAGAACAAACAAAGAATTCTCGATTAAAAAGGATGGAATACAAAAGATCAAAGCCCAAAATATCTTCACAGTACCAATTCTGAGGAGAAAAAAATATATACAAATTACATCATCAAATTGGAATACTTATGATACTCTATTTTTCACGAGAGGAATAGATACTTACATATGATTCATCCTACAAGTCCAAAGCTCCACCAAAAAACACTCAGACAACATTTAACCTTCTCTCATCATATTTTCTCTATCGTGTACTGTTTTTGGCTTTATAAAAGTGTGTGTGTGACTATATTAAAACACACATAGTCCTATATACCAAACCTAAGGATATAAGATATCCATCCTATAATATCGTTTTACGTTTGTTTGCTTCCAAGGATTTGTTTGGAGGAGGTCTTTGTGTGACCTGGTAGTTTATATCCATGAAGAATAGTGAAAGAGGTTGTGTAACCTTGATAGTCTTTTACACTGTTGTTTACCTCGATCTAGGGTGTGGATCATGTTAATTAATATATACTACTTAGTGGAAAGTGATCACCAAGTGGAGTGGATTATATCTTAGCTTCATACCTAACCACATTTTTTACCCATTGTTCCTTTTAATTCAGTTATTCTATACTTTACAACATATTTCAGACAACCCTAGATTTTACATTCATTGTTAGTCTTGGATAGAAGTTATAACTATATTACCTAATTATATTGGCTTCAAAAGTTGTACCAATAACTCATATTTATATTTCTGAGAATTAATCAATCTTTTGAGGAGTTTTTGGAATAATCAAACATTTATAACTATATTACCTTGATTAAATGGGCTTTATTCATTTTTATTGGGGAATATTTTTAGAGAATCAGTCTAATATAAATTTTAATAGATACTCAATTCACCCCCCCCCCCCCCCGCTTAAGAACTCTAATCCGACTGAAAATAATTTTTTTGATACATAAATCTTTTATTTTCCTGAATACTATTCTAATATGAATGTTCATTATCACATATTTTTGTTCTTTCAATGTCACCATATATATATATCACACACCCAAATTGGAACATAAATCATTTCTAAAAAATCTAATATATTAAATTGTATATAGTGGTGAGAGATTACTAATTATATTTACTCATTTTATCTCATAGAAAAATAAAGAAAATAGTTAAAATGATGTGATGGAGAACATTATTGTAATTGGTTGGACCTTGGATAACATGTTAGGAATTAACCCCTCCATTTACATTCATTAGATTATTTTTGCGATTTTAGATAAACTAGTAAGGAATCTACAAAGCTAAATTAATCCAAATCAATTGGAATATGTTATAAAATAAGATGAAAATATTATTTAGTTGGGTATCATTTACCCCATTTATGATTATCATTGGGTTATTCCAATTTAGGTTGTTCCTAGTAATAGTAGTGTTATTTTGAGATAAATGAGGGTTATGTGTTAGTTCTAATTTGGGTGGCAAGAGTTTTCTATTGTATATTGATTATAGGAAACTAAATCAATCAACTCGAATTGATCATTTCCCCATTCCATTCATGATTATATACTTTATAGTCCTTATAGTAACACATTCTAGTGTTTCTTGGATGGATTTTATGGTTATTTTTAGTATTATCTTACTTTGGTAGATCAATATTAGGGGATATTTACATTCACATTAAATATATTTTCAAACCAAATAATTATGTTTATACTTTGTAACACGAATGGAAACTTAAATAATATAATAATGAGTATTTTCTTTGGATTTATTGAGACTAATATTTAGTTATTTATATATGATTTTACTATATATGGTTCTCATTTGATGAGTCTATCTTAATTTTGGGTAATGAGTCACTTCATTTCATTGATAAACAAACTAGTTTTGATGTTTTAAAAATGTAATTTCATGGTACTAAATGAAATTATTTTACAGTATTTAGTACCACAACATTAATATATATTGATATTTTTATTATAGATATTATTTAATATATAAAATTTCCTACATGTGTGTGTGTTGTTAGATGGTTCGTAGGATATGTATGTTTTTATTGATACTTCATAGGATATTTATTAAATATTTTTATACACTTATCGTAACTACTTCAAATGGATTATGATTATGCGTTCGATAATTATTGAATTATTTCCCTTGATGAGATAAAGAAAATTCCAGTCACACCATTGATAATAAATACCTTTTGGAGGGAGATCTTATTTGAGATTACATGCCTTTGTTGAAAAATTTCAATTGGAGTGGTCTAATATCTAAGGGTGTAAGGGTATCCCTTTAATATTTTTTATGATTCAAGTAAATTGGATTTAGCTGAAGTGAAATACCCAATAATGGAATAGAGTTTCTTTTTGTTATATTTTCATTAGATACATTCTATTTTTATTTTATGTGGTCTAAATCAGTTGTTTTCACTTACTACGAAGCATTGATGTGCATATTGTATAATATAGCTAAAATATAGAGACTTATTCATTTTATACCCCTTCTCCATGACATTATAAATAAGATAAATGGACAAAATGGTTCATATAATTTTGTTCTCGCCCACAAGAGAACGATCACTCACATATAATTGCATGATATCTGTAAATAGATTCCACTTTAATACAGTTTTCTTGGATGATCATCTATACACCATAAGTATACATCTATGTTATGATGATTTAGTGAGTAAATGGCCAAATTTAATATTACTATTAATCTAATAATACACCAAGATAAAACATTTATATTTATATAATTTTTATGATGGATGTTTCTTTGAAATGGAGCATTTGAACAGTCCATGTTATTTGGAGATATGTGTTTGATCATGAGTTTGAGTATATTTTTCATTATTGGTATACACTTTCCTGCAGTAGACATTTTGGACACCAAAACAAAACTACAAAAGTATTCGACTCTAGATATTTTTGGCCTAATATTTTTTATGATTACCATTTGTTTTTCAATTTAGGCTGAAATTTCCAACACATTAACCATATTTCTATGAGACATTAGATTCACCAAAAACCAAAATTATTATATGGTTTTTTACTTATGGTTATTATATTTTATAATCACATTTCATTGATCATTTGGTTTCATATACATTATTTTTGTTATTGATTATATTAGAATATGTGTTGAGGTGATGTATGCCCGGACTGAAGACTCTCATATTGTAATGGAATTTTTCAATTCTAATTTTGTAAGGGGTTGGAACACAAAAACATATTTAGACTGACAAAGTATTAAACTTTTTCAACAATAATTTTTCATCCCTCTTTTGTATGTTTGGCATGAGATACAAAACATGAAGGCCATATGACTCCCACCTAATGAAATGGTGTGGCCACTATTTTGAAACGGGATTTAAAATAGATATTATAGAAAATAGTGTAGTAATATATTATGGATTGGACAATGTGCTTGAGTGATGCATTGTAGGATTATAGGACGAATTCCAATATGTGAGGACCAATTATTTTGGATCATTTATATTAATATTATCTTCAATAGATTGTGTCACGTGAAGAAATAATTTAATAAAAAAATAACATCTAAATTAAAATGAAACATATTAAAATTACATGAAGAATATAATCACTAGTAAAAAAATAAAACAATATGTTAAAATATTTATATATTATTATTTCAATTTACTAATATAAAAATGATTCTTATTTAAGAATTGATCAAAAATGATATTATATTTTTATTTAATGAATTAGATTTACTAATTTTATAATTTAATTATATTAACATTATTTAAATAATAAATATATATGAAAAATACTAAGAACAAAAAATATTTAGAAATACAACATCCCAAAAACATAATTTCATCTTTATATTTCTTCTCTTCATTATAATGATGAAAATATAGTTTTTATACATTTAATGAAATAAAATTAATATAATTTTTAAAATTTGTATTATCAATGTTATCTTAGTATAAAATTTCTCGATTTTCATTAAGCATTTGATTTTAATGTTAATAGCGCAGAATAACATTTCATAAATACTATGACTTTTATAACATTATTAATAAATAAGTATGATATATATATTTGTGAAACCATTTTCTAGAGCCATAACATATTTTATAATTGAAATTATTAATTTAATAATAGTTATTTTAGTATACATACCTATAATTAATGATTTAGATTTCAATTACCTTTTCTCAAAAACAATTAACACACAATACATTTATATTTTTAAAATTAATTTTTATAACTTTCTGAAATTGAATATAATAATAGGAGTATAAAATTTGGAATTATATTTTCCATTTTATTTAAAGAGTAAAAAATTATTTTTAATGACAATGATACTTTAATTTGTTAAAACCTTGTTATCGTAATAAAATCTAAAATACGAAAAGTAATAAATCAAAGGGAACAGGATTGAAATATGTAAAAAATGTTTTTAAATGGATTTTTGAGATTTGACCAACAATTTATAATCCCTCACACCATTATGTCCCATTATAAAATCCAACTGACATGTTAAATATGTGCCTACATTATCTAAAGTGGTTAAAATTACAAAATAGATGTCATTCTAGCCACTTATAAAAGGGTTATCTCACCACTCCTTCATGGAAAATCAAAAAAATAGATTTTATATTTGAAACCTTCCCTCATTCCTTCCTATATCTTCCTATTTCAATCCCATAATATTATTTTATTAATATATTGTCCCAAATCCTTAATTTTTAAGAACAATTTCAAGAGAATGTTCAAAATCTCAATGTAAGTACTTCTTGGTATCTAATATTATTCCTTCACATTATATTTCCATTAAAAATTTATTATCAATTAAAACATGGTAAAATAATTATATACTATATATGTATAATTTATTATTTTTATGTAATATACATTATCTACCATTTTCCTTTTCCCTTCACGAATGTGGAAACCTCAATTGTTTGTTCATTAAAACAACCACCTCCGGGATGGAATGTGGTTTTTTACATAAAAACCTTACATGGATCGTAATAATGTTCAATTTATAAATAATTATGATTTTTATTTAATATTTAATATTTTAAAATGATAATCCATATGACTAATTAACATAGTCTTACTGAATATTAAATCATCAACCATGAATATGTATGGACTACCACCTACATGGAATGGTGTATTCAGTATATCATTACATCTATTAATATATTATTATAATATTGGTTATCGTGGTTAAAAATAATTTTTATGAAATTATTATGGTTTTGGTAAGTCTTTTTGGAAAACCATTTATAAATATTAGTAATAAAACACGATTTTAAATTCAATAATCCAAAAGAGAGTACTAAAAAAAGAATTTTTTCTTTATACTAAGTAAAAAAATTTATATTATATATTATTCATATAATTTATTCCAATTATGATATATCAAAATTATAAACATGAATGTATTAAAAATAAATTACTTCATAATCATCCATTAATTGTGGAGTGTTCTTATTTGGGTTTGTTAAACAATCTGCATGAACAATGCTATAAATTTATATAATAATTGACTATGGGAATATAAGTTATAGAAATATATGGTATAAATAAATAAATAATGATATTTTTCTATAATGGTGATATAAAAATGTACTACATTAATTAATAAAAAACCATTTGTTCCCTTGAAATCATCAATACATTCTCATAATTGAATTATCCATTAATGATTGTCACCAAAACTCATATAGAATGAAATTATAAAAATAAAAATAATAAAAATAATTATTTAAACATCCATTTCAAATCTATAAATAATGAACATTATTATAAAAAAATAACAACAGTATTTTATGAAATTAGATTAAAGTGACAATGATTACTCAAACATGTTATTAAAAAATATCAATAAATAACTAATACACATGAAGTGAATAAGTATATATAATGATAATAATGGGTTGTGACTATGAATGATTTTATGAAAAATATTTTAAAGATAATTATTTTTTATATAGGTTGTTCTAGTGACTTATTTTTCATTAGAAATTAATGTAAGGGGTTCCTTATATCAAATTTATTTTTATGATATATATTTGAAAGTAAAAAATGATGATATCATTGATATCATATTATTAATTTCAAATGAAATTATTTTACCATATTTATTTAATTCATGTCCTTTCAAAAACCGTATAATCTACTTTATTTAAATATCTTTTATTTCAAAAGATACCAAATCAAAAGGTGTTTTTATTAAAATGATATTAAAATCATAAGGGTTCATATTGGAAATATTTTTTCCAAAAAAAATTATATTTTTAATAATAATCCATCCTGGGAAATTGTATTCTTTATAAAACCCCTCATCATTTTCTTGGGATATTCATAGGGTTTTTCAATTCCCCCTAAAAATTTATTTTCCAGGGACTCATATTTCAACTAAAGTGTTTACATTAGATGAAAAAACCTTCTTTCAACTACTCTGTTTCGAAACTCCATTTTATCCACATAAAAATTCATTGTTTGATTTTAAATTTTTTTTATATGCCTAAAAAATTTATTAAAATTATTCTCTAATATGTTACCATATATTATATGTATTAAATAAAATTTCAACATTTTCAAGAAAATGTGAAAAGATTATTATTTGTCAATGTTTATTTGTAAACATATAATTATACAACCTTTATCATTTTATATTAATCTATTTGTCTCTATATTTATTATTCAAAATGAATTTATTTTTATTCTATATTTTTAATATAACTCTTTTAAAATATTTCAAACGATCAAGGAAATTTGTTACTTCCGAATTATATTTCTAAAACTCCTAGAAGAATATTTTTTCTTTGTCATTTCCATTCGAATATCTTATTCTTGATCGAGGGTAATCTTCAAATGTTACCATCCAACTCATTTTTTCTAGATTAATTATGTAATTTAAATATTTTTTTAAGTTCTAAATATAACTGAATTTTTCATTCATAATTTTTTTACTGTATGTATGTAATTTATTCCAATTCCTTTACATTATTAAGTCTTTAAATTTGAATTCATTGATGGATGGAAGTTCAACATGATTTAATACATAAATCAATTGGGGAAATTATTGACATTACTATATACAATTTATCTATTTGGTGTAAATACAATATTATTTTAATATTTATTAAATTTGTTTACCATTTAAATTAGTAAATATCATTGTATACTCATTTATTTACCCTGGGTGATCAAATTATAATTATTTATGGAATTATGAAAAATTTCCTTTTGTGAATCAAGTTAAAAATAATATAAAACCCAATTTTCATCTTTGAGATCCTTATTATATTCTTAATGAAAATTAAATTCTTTTAAATGGAATCTTTGTGATGTGAGGAATGAACCCATTTTTTATCCCATAGAACATTTAATATATGATGACTAATTGATTAAAAGTGGCACATATAATTATCATTGAATGATATGTGGGGTCCTGTAACACCCTCGAGTGAATTGGTTAAGGATTTATATCTCATTAGAAAAACATTTATGAGTACATTTTATTTTCACATAAAAATGAGAATAAATAGTGTGGATCATGAATGTAATATTTCTATATGTTAATTTTTATTACATATTTAAACAATTTTGCAGTTTTATGAATATTACAATTCCTATGTTTTCATCTTTGGGATCATGTTTTTTGACCCACTCGTTTTATTCAAGTCCCATTTCATGCAATGATTTATTACATGATTTATAATATTTTTTACGAATTTCCATATATATTTTGATCATACCTATATGATCATTTATGCTAACTTATGATATTTTGTTGTTATCATTTATATTATCCTTATTTTGAATCTATGCTCACCATTATCTTATCATTCTATTTTCCTAGTTTATAAATCAAAAAACAAATGTTTATATCCCCCAATATAATTACTGTTGGTAAAGCCTATCATATACCCATGTATGTTAAGAATCAGGAATATTGTGTGATAATGAAATGAAATATGGATTTATATGAACCCATATAATCAAATAAGTTTAATATTAAATATATTGAGGGTAATTAAATTAGAACATATGATAACTCATGGCTCTAAAATGAATTATCTAATGTATATCATGATATAAGTATTAAAATCGAGTCTTCAAATGGGAGATAATGTTATTATCTATGGTTCACAACTGTAGCTAGTACTCATTATGTTACAATCTAGAAGGTTAGGACCTTATGTTTTATCTCATGGTTTTTATTATGTTTTAATTAAAGTCATAGAATAGACCAAAAGTAGGATATTTTTAGTAGTTTTTAATTCATTGAAGTATAAAATTGAGGGATTCATCTGAAAAATAGTTCATGCCATCGCATTGCATGATCACACCGTCACTTGAGAACATCAAGTTATCCCTTCCCTTAAAACATTTATATAATTTATTTTAATTTAAATTATTTTTTTCTTATAGATATATCATCCCATTTGTCCATACAGAGAACAATGTAACATCTTAGGTCTCTGTTAGGGGAATCCATTTTGGGTGGCTTATTTATAATTTTTAATTTTTATGATTTTTCCCTTTTAATTGTTATTAGTATTCAAATAAACATTTCACATGTCCATTTCATCCATGTAACATAATAATAATTAATGTTATATATTTAATATCTCATGGTAATTTTGTCAATAATTGTAATTTTTTAATCATTGGTGGTTGATTTTAGTGAAAATAGAAGTCGGAAAATGATATGATTGATTCTGTCTTTAGGAAAACGTTGATATTTCGAAATCATTAATTATTTTGATTTATTGGTAAATTTATTTCTCTTAATCACACTAAAAAACATTACAAACCATCATGACTTGAGTCATTTTCTTACCCAATATAATGTAAAATAGAAGTTAAGTAATGTTTTCATCTTATAACAATTCTCTATCCATATATTTGTTTCTATTATGATCATTTTCACTACAATATTGGATTACCATGTTCATGTGTACCTAATATAAATTTATTATACTCCCCTATAAAAAACACAATAAAAAGTCAACTTATGAAATCTATACCATATGGGGATGTCTAGGTTAATAGCATAATGCAAGACATTCTGGAATACTTGAATGAGTGGGTTTTGAAATTTGATAATAGAAGATATTGAATATGTTTTTTGGAATAATATATATTAATTAAACAGTTTTATATGGCCTTAATATATTGATAATTGATTATAGAGATAATATTGAAACATTTGACACACACACATATGTGGAAGTTATAGTATAGTTGAATTATAACTTGTTTGTTTATAATTAGTGTAATTGATATCAGTATATATTTTTTATCTAATTTATGATACATTAAATTAATTATACAATGATGTTGAATTATTTTTTCAATTCATTATTTTCTCACATTTTAATTTGTGATTGAGAAATGTCACCATGCAATATTTTCTGGATTATAAGACATTAGATTTTTCCTTAGAGTTGGAAAGGGTAAGTGTGGTGTATTTGACAGGAAATATATATGTAGAATATTTTATTTGTATTTATTGATATAATTTCTCCACAAGGATCCTGATTTTATAATTTAAAATAATTTTTTTCATTTTAGGATTGAAAACTCCAAAAAACATTGTTTTCCCTGTTAAATTTATATTGATTATTTTGATCATACAAAATTTGGTAATATTTTCGACATAAAATTCCATCAATGTGTTATATAGTAATTTCATAATATTTAACAAAAAAATTAGATATGGATCCCACATATGATGGATTAAAATGATACAATTAATTCATATGTGTTGTGGATTTGATATATTGGAAAAAACTATCTATTTAGGCCATGACATATTTATACAAGCATAAAATTGGATAACATTCTTCCAGATATTTTGAAAATAATTAGTAGATTTCTTAAATAAGGATTGAAATGAGTTTAGCATGGGATATTTTTCAGTAATTATATCTCAATATAGAATTAAATTTGGAGGTAGAATTCAAAATTTTCCCTTATTTAAATTTCAAACACAAACCCTATTGTAATTTATTCAATTGAGTTTCTCACACTATGATATGGATTTAAATGGATTCAAAATGGTTTTTAGAAAGTCAATGGTTCTATTCCACCACCACAATAGTTTTAAAGGATTATGTCTTTGTGCAAGGATCTCATCCAAGAAGGTTCCCCTACTCATCTTCTTCTACTTATTTCTCCTTTGTTCTCACACATATAATCAATCGAATTAAAAAATAATATTTAATTATTATTTTTACAAAAACATTTTATTACATTTTTATAAATCTGAAAGATGTTATGAGATTATTATTTAACATTTCATTACTTTTCATATGAAAACCATCTCAATGATTAAAACTCCACCGATTGAAGAATAGTTATTTTCATAGTAGATATAATTCATACTCCCAATATTTATTCATCTTAAATATGTGATGAATCTATAATTAATAAACTATGATCAATTAACTAATAATTAATTTCAATGGAATGTGATCAATTTTCAGTTAGACAATCAGGCTGAGCCTGTATGAATTGTGAGATTGTGACATTAATCACCAAATTACATAAACCTATGATAAATAAATAGGGTACATTTTACTCCCAAAATCCTATAAATTCACATTTACAAGGATTAGATGATAATATAATTGGAAGAAACCCATAAATTTTCTTTTATACAAAAATCAATGTAGGGTTTCCTGATTAGATGTCTCAAAGTCAATCTAGGGTTTTTTTATCTCATTTGTGGCCATTTTAATTCCATTTGGGATTGGGTAGATTAAATTTTAGGGTATTATAATTAAATGGGTCTAAAAAATAAATATATTAATTAATAAAAAAGGTAAAAAATACAATAATAATATTGTCTCATATTTTTACATTTAAAAAAATCTTTCGATGGATACTTCTTTTTGGTCAAACATTACATAACACACCACATCATTGGATATATGATTCATATATTTTATTTTTTCTTATACTATATTAAAGGATTTTTAATTAACTAGTGAAAAATGTTTTCCCTTAATATTCAATTGTTAAAAACCACAAACATTTTTTGATTGATTGTCGGGATATTCTCATATGTGGTCTTCTTTTACAAGTGATAATGCCAAAACAGTCCTTGGAAACTGATGTTAGGTGAGCGGTAAGATGAAATCACATGGGAGCTAAATGGATTTGATAAATAATTTTTTTCCCAAAATGTGGGATTTAATTTCCCACATAACAATGATCTCCCCTAATAATATTAAATCATTTTAATTATCAAAATTTCAAGATAGTTTAATTCACCCTTTTACCCTCATTAAATCAGATTAAATATTTACTTTAATAATTATTTTTACAAAATACGTAGGATGACATCTATTACCAAATTTCAATGATATTAATCCAAATTTGGACTTTATTTTATCAATTTCAATTTCTAAATATAAAAAAAATTAAATTTTAAATTAAAGCATCAGATATTATGAAAAAAATTATGGTTGACAAATCACTTTTAAAAATTAACTATCTTAATTTCTATTTTAAATCAATCTATTAGTGAAATGAGAATTAGAATATGTTTTTATATATTTTAAAAAATAAATTAATGTAATTATTTAAAATCAATCAATTCAATTAGATAAGATAAAAAATACATGATACCTAAAAAACAATTTATTAAACCCAACCCCTTTACCATTACCTTGGTTACTAGATTGATATGGGATAATTTATTTTTATTCATAAGAATCAACTGACCTTATTAAAAACATTTGACATTATTATTTGAAATATGAAATCCATTTTAATCAGATTCATTTTCTAGATTATAATGTCTATTTTAATGTATGCCTGTATAATGCATAAAAACATTGGTTTTTTGGAAAAAGGGTATTTTATGCACAAAATTAATTAATATTTAATAATTTCTGAATAAAATCTAATTAATGAATATTAATTTATTTAATTTTATATATTATTTAAAAATTTCATTAAAACCACTTTTTAGTGGTGATTGAATTTATTATGATTAAAACCGACAACACGTTTTGAAAAATATTCCTTGAAAAAAAATATCCTTTTATATTAAAAGGTGTAAACCTATATACCATTAAAATTAATTAATTTCATTTCAAACCATTTAATTTTATCTACCCAATATATTAAAATATATCATTGAATGCTTTTCATATAAATCTTAAATAAAAATATCTAGCATTTAAAATAATTTTATAGTAAAATATTTTATTTTAGATTCATTTGATTATTTGTGAAATATATTATATTTACTTTTTTATTAGTAGTACACAATTTCATTGATCCTATTTAAAATATTCATATATAGTAGCCATATATTGAACATCCATACCCCTAATGACAATATTTATAATGGTCATATTTCATTTTATATTTATAGCCTTAATGAAGTCATTTATCTTATAAATTCCTTAGATTCACGCTTCAAAAATATACCATGTTATAAGATAAATTTTCTTTAAGGATTTTCAATAATTCAATCTTCTTTTATGATTTTCTTTCTCACTTTATGATTTTTTATACTAATAATGATTCTCATCAATGAAGATGACATTGGTTATTTCATAGTTGTAAAGATATTATTCATCAATGTTTATTATCTTGCTTTAACTTATAATATTTTAGTGGATGTAATCATCTAGGGTGTGTAATGCATGGTTTTATAAAACATTATTTTATTATACATTTTTAATGAATAACATGTTATTATATTATCTCATATTATCCTTGAATCATTTCATAGTCTTTTTTTATTCTCTTTAAATAATAGAAAAACTTATTTCAGAATTATTTTTATGTAACCAAATGAAAGAACAAGTGTCATAAAACATAGGTTTTTATATAGTACTACAAAAATATGACCAATTTTTTTTTCTAGAATAAATGGTATGTTGATTATAATAGGTTCTCATCATCCCATCATTGGATTCATTGATGTATTTAAATAATCATCCTCCCTAATTGTTTGAGAAATTTTGAAACATGTGTGCCTCAAAATTTTATATTCTTTGTGTAGAAATATGTATTTTCTAGATAATTTTGGTATATATTATTTGGATGAGGATCACATCAAAACATTATTAGAAAAGTTCATGGCACAAATTTATTTGATTCATTAAATGATAATAAAATGAAAAAGTTGGCAACCCTAGGCATAAAGAGATTCCATTAATTTTATAAACAAGTGGAGTATAGATTATCAAAGGAGTACAAGATTGGTATCTCTTTGGGATCCATGTATTATTCAAGAAAACAAGGGGTGATCTTTGAGTGGATATCAAACACCCATTATAAAAGGAATACTTGATAGTAAGGGACACATGAATTTACAAAATGAACCAATCATCTAAATTAAGAGATCAAGGTTTAGATATGGGAGAAGTTGGATATTTGAGAGGTAGAAATTGTAGAAATGATACTAATATGATCTATAAATCCACTAGGTGTAAATTAATTTCAATTACCTAGGTTGGTTACCTGGGAAACTGGAGAACCCAATCCCTTAAGGGATGGGAGTAATGAATTTGGACATTAGAGACCAGGGTGCCATGGAATTTCACCATTCATTCATAGAAATATCCATCAATGAGGTCCATCACCCTATTATATATAAATTCTAAGGATAAATATTCCTTTATGATGGTTTTATTTATATATAAATAATGAATATTCATTTACCCCTATTTTATATATCTTTCATTTAGGTTTGGAGATGGAAGTAACCATATGATCTGACCCTTTCTGTCTCATATTTCTTTAAATATGTTTTTATTTTGGAGATAGGGGTCCATACTGATATTAGAAAACCCTAGGTGTTAATCCTTTTAGATAATAACTCTACATACCCAAACATGGCATAGTCTGCACATACAAGGTCAGTTTAGGGTTTTCTCACATACATCATCCTTTACACTCATGAAATATATATAAAAGAGACACATTTGGAATTCACTTGGTATCCTTCTTGCTTCTAGTACAGTAATATTCAATAACATTTATCTTCAAAATTCAATTTATTTCCTTGAACAAAATGTGATTTCCAAGAATCACATAAACATTCTTATCACATGACCTGTTGAATGAAATGTGCGGGAATCAGTTTAAAAATTAATGTTATAAAAAAACACAAATTGAAATAAACATTTCAAACTAATACTAAGAACAAATAAATCAGTTATTAACCATATAATAAAATAAAATATTTCAATAAGTTATAAAGAATGATTAGAAAATATTGTTAAAAAGTGACCATGAATTCTTCACAATACATAATAAATTACAAAAAAAATGTAAATACGTTAACATATTAAACACATACCAACCCAAATAATTACATCCCAATGAATTAAAATTACAAATAATTATTTTAAAAACAAAAATAAATATTATCTAACATATTAAAAAATACCCCGAGTTAAATAAATATATTTTTTAATATTATATTCTCCACCACAAAAAACTAAAATAACTTGATGCCACTATGATAGTTATAAATGAATCATGATAACCCATTAAATGAATCAAAAAATCCTTATTAATTTTTCCACCACAAGAAAAACTCATTTTCTATTTATTATGTAAATTATTTGATGAATTTTAAACATTTATTACCCACATTTTATTTTATTTCATTAAAAAAGACTAGTAACGAACTCACACATCATAAATATTACCATCACCAATAAAAATAATAAATAACAAACTATTCCATGTAAATATTGTTTATGAATAGAACCATTCAAAAATTCAAACACAATATAATTTCCTTAAATTATAAAAATGATTCAATAATATTTTAAAACACTGTTGTTTAAAAAAAATTATCAAATTTCCAAAAAAGTAAATTGTAAAATTTTAAAATATAATCCAAACCCTCTATTTAAAATATTATATTATAACATTAGGTTCATTATAAAATTTTCATCATAAAGTTGAATTTGGGAAACCTTATTCCAAATTTTTTTTTAAAACATTCTTTTATTTATCAATATATGGAAACCTCTTTCTTATGAATTTCAGAAAAATATTACACTATAAATGTTGAATTTTTTTTCATACCATACACTATTTTATATAATTATAATTATATTTGTGTATCACTCTATAAAAAATGATATCACCAAACATAACATAAATCAATAAATGAATATATATCATGATACATTGAAAATTACTTCAATTAAATAGATTAATAGTGATACCCATTGAAGAAGTCCATTCATGTTTGTAAGAGGAATACAATTATTTTAAAAAAACCATGATTCATTCATTTGAAAATACCATTTACTGAAAATTAGAATAATTATCAAGAAACATTAAATGGTAATATAAAATAAAAGAAAAAATTATTGGTTTCACTAATTTCACAAAACGTCATATGTATTTTTTAGCTTGAGTTTCAACCGTAACATAGATAATCAAGACATTTGAATTTTTACTTCTAAATTTATTATTATGCTACCTACATCAACTACTAAACATACTCCTGATAATTCTTTAATTCCATTTTGTAACATATATATCTAAATATTTTTCTATTATACTCAAATATATTTTACACAATCCAATTTAATTTTCTTGGTATCAATTGGTTTACATAACTTCCAATTGTATCACATTAGAATAATGGTTATGATTTCATTATAAAAAAATTTAAAAAAATGACACAAAATATGGAGCAAAACTAGAAAAACATATATTATTCCATGTATAGTGAAATTATCAACCAAAAAATTATGATGTGGAGTCTACTAAATAGATACAAAAATAGCATATATAACCGAAAAGGAAAAAACTAATCCAAATTCATGTGACACATGGGAAAAAATATTATTTGAATGTAGTTAATGGTAATACTTTAATTTAATCTATCGAAATTAAGAAACCAAATAAACTCTTGATAACATCAGATTCTAAATAAAAACAAATCATTAGTTTGAAATCCAAATAAAAATAACATTATATTTTTTCATTTTTCGATGAATATAAAATACCCAAAAACTGAATCAAAATATAATTAATAAATTAATTTTTTATTAAAATAATGGTTCCACCCTGGAACACATAAAAAGAGGGATAAAGTATAAAAATGTTATGGGTTTAAAAAAAGATGAATCCATAGAAAATAATCACTAAAAATATCCAAAACATACAGAGGAAGGGAACACAAACTAGAAAAACACATGATCATACCATCTTAGGGAGCCTTATATGCAATGAAAATTTCAACAGTGTTTCCCTCATGACATGTTTGAATGTTTTTCATCCTTCTGATGATGATTTTTTTTGTATTTATTCATTTGGTATGAGATAATCTAATGGATGGGGTGGATACTTCAAAAGAATTTGTAGATGATTTTCGAGTAAATTTCAATTGTTTAAATATTGATGTTATGTTTGAGAGATAAGTCTAGGTTTGTTAAAACCACATAGACATCAGCCTGTATAGAATAACCATTCATTATTAACCTTGGGAGTGTTAAAATAGAATATCCTATGTTTTCACGCATGATGCCGCCACCTAGCATGACTCTAATAAAACATGTACTATAATACTTGGGCTTGAGGTAGGTTTTGTGCGGGTTTTAGTGAATTATGCATCCTGGTGAGGGATTGAGGGTGTTAAATATTGGTTTCCCTATGAAGTTGAGGAGTTTTAGAGACTGAGAATTTATCCAAAACAGATGAATCCATTATAGGAAGATCATTATTCTTCTTCATTCCAAATTATAGTCAACATTGAAAGCGTGGCCCCATCAACTCTTATTATATTTATCACCAGCCAGATATTCAATAAAACCAGCTTCTAGAATGGGAACTCATGCCTTATACTTACTTTTGTTGGTATTTTCACCATGTAACCAATGATTATGAATGTTTAAAATATCTTGGTACAGTGAATAGACACCACTAAATCTTTCGATTGAGTGACACACAGTTTTCACCAAGTTCCCTATGAAAAATATATTTCAAGGAGTTTCGATGTTGGTTTCACAAAAAATGGTTCACATGGATGTAATATGAATTCCATGGTGTTGGTCGTTGTCATCCATTGGAATATCATTGTTCCTAATGTTCCAAACAATGAAATATTTCTTTACTGTGATTTCTTTACACCAAAAAACTCGTCCCACCTATCCAGTTAACTAGAATCATGCAAGACCATGAGAAAACCATTCATGGGAATCCAAGGAAACAAATGTTGTTACCAGCCAAATGTTTATGCAAAAGGTTGATTTCTCCACTTCTAATGATACCACACAAATGGGGATTGGAAAATGGATATAATAGTGAACATAATTCCATAATGGCTACATATTCCTATTTTTATGATCCTGATGAAATCTATATGTATTGAAAATGAATCATCCCTACTAAGGCTAGACTGTGATGGCTACCCATAAATGATTAGAATTCATTTCATGCATGGTATTCAATATACTCCAAACATTGATGACTCCCTCTATAGAAGACTTCTCATGTATCATCCATCAATTCCAATGATGTGTTCCCTAAAAAATTGAATCCTATTTTAAATCAACCAGAATGTTTTCCATATGTGAGAGGACAAACATTAGAGATTTAATAAATAATAACAAGTGCATGGGAATAGATGCAAGGATGTTGTTAACCAGGGTAATACATCAACTGATGGATAATAATTGTATCTTCTAATTTGAAATTTGACTTGTAATGAAATCAAAAACCTTATGTATATGGAGGGTTCTAATCCCACTAGAATAATTGGAGCACTGAGATACTAAAATTGGAAACACCAAATGTGAATACCCATGCATGATTCCAAACTTAGGACACACATTTCTAGAAACAATATTGTTATAAAGACACTTATTTTAGATCATTTAAAAATTTGTCAACTCTAATGAAAATATTCATCCAACACCTTTTTGATATCGTGAATTGATCTCTTTATTCTGTTAAGAAAATTATTATTTCATCTGCAAGCATGAGATGAGAAATTAAATTAGACGAGGGTCTACTCCATAAGAGATAATATTACCATCATAGAGTTTAATATTAATAAACATGTTCAGAGTGTATCGTCAAAATAAAAAATTATATAGATAAAGGGTCTCATTGACTAAGGCCCTGTATTAATTTGATGAAGAATTATTTCTTTACTAAGAGTGAAATAGACATCTACATTGAGATAAACCATATAAATAGAATATGAGATAATGAGATAGAGAATCCATTGGAAGAGCGAACCATTAGAATGAAGTGACATTTGATCTGATTTAATCCTTATACATATTTATCTGGACAAAAATATTTGATCGAAGAACCTAAATATTTTAATTTCTTATCATTTTTGTTCCAACCCAATATCATTATGGATCATTTGTTCCTTGATGAAGTCATGCTTCCCCTTTGAGATCCAATGAAGAAGGTATTGGGATTGGTTCATGTTAATCATATTATCCAACACTTTGTATGGAAAATTTTATAAACTTATAGTCTAGTATTGTTTCCTAGAAAAACGATATATGATATTATTAATTAAAAAAAGGTAAGTGGCACTCTCCACATGGGTGATATTGATATTATAAATGGATTTCTAAATTTCTACCAATAATTAACCTTAAGTAACTCCAATAAAGATATGTAAAAAGATCATGGAAATAAATCCAAGCCTCACACACTAGCTGGATCGATCATGAGCTCTACATTGTGAATTTACTATCAATACGAGAAAAATTTCAAATTGATATTATCGATGGCCGAAACTGCTCAAGGAATGTAATTTTAAAGATCTTTATAGCCTTTGGGATACCCACCCTAAATTTTATGGTTTATCCCCACAAGAAACAACCTGAATTGAGCTTCAACCATTACACCCACCTCTTCATAATCATTTATAAATGATCCATCATACTAGTATATGTTAGAAGTGATTATTATCCATTTCTCTTAAATTCTTCCATGAAATTATAACATAATTTTGTCACCATTGTGAAGGTATTTATCTCTAGATAGATCGTGAGAAGAACGTTCGAGCACTAGAAGCATCTCCAAAAAGGTGTTAAATTTGAGGATAAGATCATTAAAGATAGTCTTAAAACATTCAACCTCAGGGATATTATTTATCTGATAAATTTATACGTTAAGAGAGTCAAGGTCATGATGGAAATGAGGAAGGGGTAGTGTCCTAGAATTGATATCACCATTAAGCTTCCCAATATTGTAATAAAGGCCAATCTATAGACATTCCAACACATATTTTTTCCACGAATATTTAACCACTAGATGATAAATGTTTATAGAAGGCCATCAAGTAGAAACGTTGAAGCGTCCATCACTTTATTTTCTAGAAGAAAATTCCACTAGAAAAGGAGGGTGATCAGAGACATCCCTAACAGTATATGAAACCATAGTTTCCAGGAATAAAAATATGTCTTTGAGGTTATCCAAACTGTGTCACTAATGGTTGTTTCACCAAGATAAATTGTCACCCATGCAGCCCAACGTGGATTCACCATTTCCTGATAAGAAACCTATGAAATCCTTCCACACCTTCCACGAGAAATGTCTGTACCCTTTATTTTCTAAGGAATCAAAGAGTACCTTGAAATCAACTCCTACAACCCATAGGAGAACACCAATATGGAAGGAAAAAATGTTTATTCTACAAAGAAGTTGTTTCATTAGAATATAATGTGGCGTAAAAACCATGAAGAAGGGGGGGTGTTAGAAATGCCTACAAAATCCCCTAAGACATGAGATTTCAAAAACAAACAATTAATGATTTTGATATCTTCATAATACAAAAAATTATTTAATCTTATTTTGTTAATGAATTCTATTATCATTGTATAGTGTTTCTTAGGGTCTAGAACAACCAAAATATAGGGTTTGGAATGGATAAGATCATGGTAAATTCATTCAGTCATTTATTTTTCATCAAGGCCAATGAAATTCCCAATAAGAATGGTGGAAGTCATTTGCAGAAGGAGGAAGAGGGTTTCTAAATTTCCAATAGGGTATAATAGTGAATTATATAATGATTATTGCAATGTAGGTGTTTATCATCTTCGATGTTTGGCCATCCATTTGTAGAAAATAACTCATATCATCTCATATGGAGTAGAGAAAAGGAATTCTATGGATGTGATGGGGGAGGTCTCGTAGATCAATACAAACTGAAGAATGAGGAGAATATTTCCCATAGTGTTGGACAATAGATGATATGAACAAGAAGATGTTCCATTTACTGCATGTCTAGGAATGATACCACCATGGATTGACAAGATATACCATGTAAGAAATAACAATGTAGAAGGCCTTGCGATTGAGAATTAAACACATCACATTGGCCACCATCCCAAAAAAAGAAATATGGTTATAAATGATTTGAAGATGAGGACACTCCTATCCCGAACGAACAACCAATGTCAAATGTTGAATAAGGTACGATGCTTCAAATCCTTCAACTAGAAACTCGAGCACCGGGTAACAATGGAGTGTTATTAGACTGATCTGCTCCAGGTTGATCTCACTGATGGCAGAGAGCTCATTAGATTTATATTGGTCCAGTTGAAGAGGAATATCCTTTAGATAATTTCTATCAGAAAAGTCAACCGGATCATAAAATGGAGTAAAAACACAAGAAGGATCTGCATCAAGATCTGATGGTCGAGGAAGCACGAATGATAAATGAATACCAGTCATTGATAAAGTCACCGACCAAGGCTCTAGAGCGCACAATGGGGTCTAATGGTGGGAATATTTTCAATATCAAGGGGCACATGATAAAATTTCATTTATATCATATTCTTTAGATACTAAATCAAATAAAATATCCAATAAAACATTATATAAATCAATTAAACAACTATCAAAAGTTTCAGAAAACAATAATATTTTAAATTTATGAAATATATTAAAAACAAGGAGTTGATATATATATATATATTTTAAATAAAATATGCTTCATCATTTTATTAAAAATGGTTTAATAACCTTTATGATAGGTTGAGTGATAATAACCTTATCAAATAACACATATTATGTCACCACTAAAAAAATAATTTAGTATTTGTTATGAAATTTGTTGTGCATGTTTCAAATAAATGTAACCCCATTCAATTTTACCAAATCCATACATGGGAAAATCATCTCACTAAGATAATAAAATAATTTATCCATCAATAAAAATACACATGGAAAAATACCTTCAAAAAATGAAGAACATGAAAAAAAATTATGAAATTGAAAACATCCCTTAAAAGCATTGAATTATCAAAATGTGTAAAGAATAATTCAATGTTCTTGATCTAGTGATATTTTTTAATAGGATACGGAGTTGATGGTGAAGTTAATTATTAGGTGGATAGTTTATTGTCTATGGAGTGTTTGGTGGTTTAGTAACAATGTTTTCTAGAGATAAAGGTATTTGGATCATAGTCAAGGAACTTATTCGTTATCTACTTATAATCTTTTTATCTCTTCTTGATTCTAATATTGCTGGCTTCATGGATTTACAATAGCTAATATATATGGTTGAAGAACAAATAATATTTTCCTTCCACATGGGAATCTAGATCAACTGATGGTGAATGTCAAGTGTATTTGGATTTGAAATATTGGCTCTAAGGATTTTATGTTTTACTATGTCAATGTGAATACGAATAAGATCTATTAAGTGGTGTTTCTAATCGATGGAATATCCGTCTCTTGACCGATGGTGAATGTTTTATTATGTTTTACTATTGTGGATAATTTTTCCATAAATTTATTTTTTTGTGGTTGAAACTAATGATTTTTTTTGGTTTTGATTCAATAACATCTGTCTGACATTATAAATCTAGTTTTGTGTTAAATTAATGATTTATTATTTCTATTAAAATATTTTAATAATAAATTCATTAATGAGATGGCTGGTGTAGGTACCTAATATTTGGTGTTGATGATGGGTGTGATTTTGACTGTAAGTTGTTTTATAGACTCATGGTATAAAATTACATGGGATATAAAAAATTACTAGACTAGATGGGGCTAGTGATTAATACATGACTACCTATTCTACCCAACTCCCATGAGATTCCCACGATTGGATTGGTTTGTTTTCCAAAATTTTAGTAGTTTTGTTATTGTTTTTCTATTTGATCACAACTGGATGTCCTTTTTATACCCATAGACCCATACCAACATTTTTTAAACCTATTTGTATAATCAAAATATATAAATTAAACAATGGAATTGTTTAGGTAATTAATCCCTATAAATGTTTTTTAAACTATTAATATATGTTATATATCACTATAGAAGATATGGCTTTTATCAATGCTAGAAAATGGAATTTACAATTCTAAAAAAGTGTTGTTAATCGAGGCGAAGACACGGGGTCCCCTTTTATCAGCACTCAGAAAAGCAATGATAATGGCTTCTTTTATCAATACTAAAAAGTGTGCTAATAAAAGGGTCCATTATCAACCCTTTTTAGCACTGGTAAAAGTCCCCTTTTATCAGTACTTTTCTTTATCACTAATAATAGTAAAAAAAATATTAAAAAAATAAACATAATTCAACTTGGGTCTTCAACAGCACTTGAACCCCTTTTTAACAGTGCCCCGACCCCACACCGCACAAGACCCATCCATCACCCCTGCCTGCACCCTTTAACAGCACCCCACCAACTTTAACATCGCTCGATGTAATTTCACCAACATGTGTGTGACATGCCTCCCCATGGATTCGAACTCAGGACCAGTTGCCAATGTACGCTAATCCTTTACCACTCCACCATAAAACTTTTCTCTTCATTTATTAATATATCAATTTTGTTATATATTAAGTTATATTTACTCGTATTTTAATATATATATATATAATTAAATTAATATATATAAATATTTACTTATATTAATATATATATCTTTATAAATTTATATATATAGTTATATTAATATATATATATATATTTATTTATTTATTTATATTACTATATATATATAGTAATATTTATATATTACTATATATATTTGTATATTAATATATATTTATAAGATATGTTTTGAATTCATTTACAAAATATGCTTTTTTATTTTTGTTCATAAATAAATAAATACATATATATAGCACACACACACATATACAATATGCATATCTATATGTATAATTATACATATTTATATATATTGACAAGTATTATATATTAATATGTATATAATTATGTTTAGAATATATAGATAATATAGATTAGTTTTTCAATACAGATGCACAAAAATATATAAATATACATGTATATGTTATATAAGTAAATAAATATTCATATATTTGAATTTTAAATAAAATTTATATTATTTTTTTGGGATAAAGCTTATATATTGGGAAATTTATTTTAAATGTAAATATGATTAAATATTTATTTATAAAATTAAAATTTTCTGAGAGAATATTTTAAAAAATTTGTATATATATTTATATATTTGATTATAAATAACATTAATATATGAAACATGATAAAATTTCAAAGCCATAATATTAATATGAATGCAATCCATCGAAATAAAATCATTTCCTAGTGAAAAAGGTCAATAAGACCCCCCATAAATGAGCCTTAAATTCCATCAAATGTTAAAAAATTGGGGTATCCGGACTAGAAACTCATTTTTTGATCTTATCAGGGCCATGTTTATCCTCAAAATGTTACATAGTGTTCTCTTGGGTGACTAGCGCATAGATAGCATCACGGGCTTCGATTTGATTTGTTGTAGAGCGCAAAGAGCCATCTCGATCAAAAGTTAGGGTCGTTTGTAGTTTGAGTTACGTTTTCAGTTTATTTTATATCTTTTGATTGATTTTTTGAGTCTTAAAATTCTTAATAAATGATTATTAGTCGATGATAATTTTCAAATTATTAATTAATAAAATTTTAAGATATTTTATAATCAATTTTCACAACATATTATACATATTAAGTGAAAATGTTTATTTATACTTATCTAAAACATATTTAAAATATATTATATATATATATCAATATATTATTTTTTATGAATTTTTTTTGTAATATACATATTATCAGAGCTAAGAAAAAGCGCTCATAATCCTTCCCCTATCAGCGCAAGTAAAAAAGTGTTGTTAAATTAGCCCCCTTTAACAATGGTAAAAAAGTGCTATTAAAGGGGGTGCCTTTATCAATGCTAAAAAAGTGCTGATAAAGGGTCACTTTTAGGAGAAATTTATTATCACTATTAAAAATTCCCTTTATCATAACTTTTTTTACCACTAATAAAGGGAACCACTTTAACAGCACTTTTTTTAGCGTTGTTAAAGGGTGGTGTTGAGAAAACACAGTTTTGTGGTAGTGTATACCAATGGTTTACGAAACCATTTTTATAGGTATAAATTATAGAAGAATATTTAAGAAACTATTGGTATAAGTTCCAACCCTAAACAATTGTGACCCCCACCGCTGATAGGGTAGATGTTTTCAATTATATGTAGTTATTTTTTCCTTCCACTTAGATTCCCCATATTATAAATGTATTTTTTTATCATTTTCCATCAATTTATGAATGAAATAATAAAAGTATATTTCCCCCATCACATTCTATATTTTTTTAGTTTAATCATATTTCAATTTAAGCCCTAGGTAACAATGGAGAAATAATGATTCATATTGAAAAATATTATGTATGGAGGGGTGCTTGTTTTTATGGTTCATAAGATTTGTAGAGGGAATTTTCTTACTTCTATTATTAGAAAAATACTAGGTGGTGCTGGATTCATCATTTTATAGTAGTTTGTTCATTATTTGTTCATTGGTTCATATAAACATGAATTCATACATTAATTTAACTATATTTTTCATACATACTAATTTTCTATAATTATTATATATAAAATTGGGATAATAATATCATGAATTTACATTTCTTAATGTCATAAATATTGATTCTTCCTTATAATGTAATTGTTCAAATGTTAAAAATAATTGTTCAAAGAGGGTTTTTAATGGAAAATATTTCCTATGAAATAATTTATGTTTTTCTATGAATAATTTAAGCGTGTTCCATAAATAAATATCTTCATGGTTTGGATAGTTTTTTTCATATATGAAGAATTACCTTAATTAATATTCAATTTTTCAGTTTTTATTAAAATTGATAAATTTTATGGGTTGTTAACTAATATCATAGTAATGGGATATTTTAAAAAATAAATTTACACTCAAATAAATGTTAGGGATTATTTTTTCTAATAGTCCATAAATATTTATTTGGTGTTATAAATATTGATTTAGTTTTCATTATTATGAAGAGGTATTTGGGGTTAATATAATAGTATATTTTTTAGGGTGTTGTATTTTTTTAATTATTATTATTATTTTTTTAATTTTAATTTATGGTAACTATATATATAATTGTGAACATAATTACAAAATGGGGTATTTCAATGTTATGTGGGATAATTTTTCTTCTTTAAGAAATGTTTATTATTATAAAACAAAAATAGAAGAATATCTTATTAATGATATTTCACAGCAGGGGGCCTCAATCCTCTGAGATATAATTTCTTCTTTGTATTGAAAATTTACACACTTACATTCCCCATAAACCACACAAAAGAACCCTATTTATCCATTTTTCTCTTTTAGTTTCTTCCATCATCAAATAAATATGATATTTTGATATTTTATTTGGTCTCTCACTCCTATAACATGGGTGTGCCTTGAATTCCTAATGTGGCATAAAAATATAAAAACATTATTTTGAACAAAATATATATATATGTATTAAGTTGTGAACTTTTTTTAGTTTTAATATGTTTTCAAAAGATTCAGTGTAATCATTAATTTTTGGATTATAGCCTAATATTTTGATTTTATTAAAAAATAATTATTATTGTTTAATTATAATGGAAATAATTTGGATTTTTCATACTTATCAAATTTCAACTGAGCTTAAAAACAAGTTTAATTTTTCTTTTATTTTTCATTTAATAGTGCTTCAGAAGGAGGAAATATATAGTACACTTATTATAGACGTGTTGGATAAATATTTTTATCTTAAGAATAATTGAGCTATGAAAAAAAAGTTGTTTTCCAAAATAAATATTATGTAAGATGTAACAATTGATCGAAAATGAAAGTATAAAGTGTTCATGATCTATAGAAAAGAAGTAGAATGGATAATTTGATGTTTAACTGGTTTATATTTACCCATCATTTTGAGGAGCAAATCATGGAAAATGATGAAAAAAATGGAATGAGTAAACATGATACAAGTATTGGAAATGATAATATTTAGTTATTGGAAAATTTTATTGATGATGCATGGACAAGTGAATATAATTTAAGTGGTAAAATGATAATGGTGTAATTTTAAAAGTATATATATCAACTAAAAACCATACATTAGATTACTAATAATGGAATATATTATATTATTACCTTTTTGAAGTTTTTACATTCATTGGGAGTAGATATTTTCATAAATGAATATTTTTCAAGGAAGTTTAATTGATCATAATGGTTAAAAAATGCATTATTTATTCAAAAGTTATTACCTAATTTTGGATAATACTTTTTGACTATATAACTATAAAGATTTTTGTCACATCTTAATGGAATAAAAATATATATATAACACTATAACATGTTCCATAAAATGTATTGTATAATATTCAATTAACTTGATGGATCCAAAAATGTTTCTGGTCTACTTAAATTTCATCAACATACAATTTTTTGATGCTAAAAAAATTAAGAATAAGGATGAAATTATTAATATTATAGATGAATTATCATGAAATAAATTTTATGCATGCTATTCTATTTTTTAAATAAAATAATTAAAATTTCTTTTTGGGTCGATCAAGTGATGATTTTCAACTATTTGGCCATATGAATATATTACACTATACATGGTAATTTTTCATTCACATTTATAACAATTTTCCATGAATGTGATTGAAAAACCAATTTATGTTCTTGACTACACTCATATATATACCTTTTGATCCTATTAATTTTATAGATGTGTACATGGAACCTTTAATCAAATATTTAATGAAACATTGGAATGTGGGTTTGTGCGTATACAATGTTTCTTCCAAAGATGCATTTTGAATGCATGTTATTCTTATGGGGATGAAAATTTATTTTCCTTAATATGGAATAATGGTTGGATATATTCTAATGGTAGTGTTCAATGACATATCTATTTGAATAATACAAGATTCATGTTGATTAAATATCATCATAGTTTCAATTTCAAGGGATATTGACCATTATCTATAATTAATCGTCCATATAAGAAAAATCTGTGAAGGCTTGATAGTAATATTTTAATAGAGAATCCACCTATGTGTATTTCTAAAACTATAGTTCTTACTGAATCGAAATATAATCAATTTCATGAGGGAACTATTAAATAAAATATATAAAGAGAAATAATATTTCCATTGAATCCAATTAAATTATGAGGAGGAAAAATATCTTCTTTGATTTCCCATATTAGTTAAATTTATTACATAATTATTTAGACATAATTAAAATTAATAAAATATTATGTAAAATTAATCTTTAAATCCATCTAAATTTGAAGGGGGTACCTAATATGATTTAAAACATCAGTTTGAATTATTTTATTTGGGTATCATAGAAATATTGAATCTTGAGTTTATGAGCCAAAATACGTAGGATATTCCACATGATTCTTTTGTGATGAAAACATCCAATATAAATATTATAGATTTCATAGATAATATTAATGTTAATGATTTTATTAATGGAACATATCAAAATGGGTCAAGAGAAGAGTGGAGATAATTCACCAAAACCTTATGACTATCAAATCATTTTGCATGATTTGAATCAAATAAATTTTTAATTAACTATCCAATAATGTAATATTGATAGTTATTTAGTTATGAATATTTTATATAAATCATTATACTATATAGTTTTCATATTTTTTCTTGAAAAAAATATCTGAAAAGGAACTATTACGTATGTGTGTGTTAGATAAACAATTACCATCATATGTTTCTTCACTTTTGTGATTTAACTAACTATCCAAATTAAAACTAAAATTCTTCTAAATAAACCTATTTATTTTCATTAAATATTATATTAGTAATTTGAATCATCCCAAATGTTAAATTATTAATGGTTATTTAGCTCAAGATTATTTGGATTTATGTTTAATATATTTGGATGGTGAATTGTTTAGATGAAACTATCCGATGTGAAATGAATTCGAGTAGTATGATATAATTCAGACCACTTTTCCATCACTTACCCAAATATGGGGTATTCCTAGATCAAATAATTTTGGTGCATTAAATTTCAAAATCGAGATGTGGCATATTACACTGTCTTGTTTAACTATATTTGGATCGATGACTACATCTAGTATGTAATTTGAACATGTATATGTTATTTCATTATTTGTAATTATTCACATATATTAAACATTTACTATATTTCTATATGGGGAATATATAAAATTAAAAATATTATTCATCATTTGATACCTTTAAGAAATATATATAATTTGAAGTGTAAAAATATTTCCAGCTTGGTTGAAATCAAACTTATGGGAAAGTTTTTTAAAATAAAACCTAAATATTCATTCTTCTTTTTATAAATAATATTTATTTTGGGTATTGAGTTTATCATTTTTAAATTTCTCTAAATAAATAATAACATTGGATTTTCATAAGAGTAATGTGGTGTTTTATTTCATTCCATTGGTGATCAATGAGTAAAAATATTATATAACTTGTAGAGTAAGGAAATTAATAACATGACATGATGGAATTATTTTGATTGTAATTGTAACACCCACCACCTACATGACCTGTAATTCTATTTAAGTTATATATAAATCACATAATAAACGTGTCTTTTATGAATTTTAATATTGGTTAGAATGGTATTAGGAAATTACTAGGGATACGAGGCCCTGATCAGGGGCTACATCCTCTTATTATAGTCTCCCAGTTTGGATTTTATAAAATTGGTAGCCCTATAAGTGTACCTGGGTGCACTGATTAGAGTTTTGAAACATGAGTTCTTTTTTAATATGTTTTATAATTTTTTAGTTTTACCCATTAGAATATTTCACTGGATTTTGTCCCTAATTTAGATAATATATTCTCTCCAATATACACTTCTTTCATCCATTATCCATGTTGAACCACCATTTATTCTTACTAATTATATTTTCATCACCCACAATTAGAATCTTAAGTTGGGTCTATAACTCAACCATCCTCCTTTTTTATTTTTACTTTTTTCATCAATCTCTCATTTTTTTGTTAAATATATGCAATTTATATGGTTTTTGACTACTACTTCATTTTCTCTCATTTTAGGGCACATTAATGCCTAGTTTAATGTGTGTGGGATCCTCGTAGACGATAGTAGGCTGTCTCTATATTTTTTAGATAGTTTCATCCCTATTTATAGGTTCTATGATCATGAATCTTTCACCACCACAATCCATATTTTTATTTCCCAATGACACTTTAGGGTAACTGTGAACCGAAGCAACTATAAGGTGTTACAAAAACCAACCAACTAGGAATCCCGCCCACTACACCACCCCGCCCATTAAAAATTTCAAAATTCAGAAAAAACAAAAATATTTCCAATTTTCAAAATTCATAAGGGGGAATCATCACCATCTCAGCCCACTAGCAAACTACTATCCCTTCTGTCATCATCATCACTGGAGCCGAACCCATCCTTGTCACTGGCAGTCAATGTGTTGTCACCTTCTACCTCCCATAGTCACCCACTCAAGATCACATCTCAAAGAGCGTTGAAGACCACCGCGTATCTCCACCATGGATATAGTGGGTAAATCTAGGATCTAGAGTAGAGAACGAGTGGGCAATTGCAGTTCGAAACTGAACAAGGAACTCATTAACCACACCACCAACTTCATCTCCATCCAACCGCACCCACCATGGATGTCGTCCAGTGCCGCCACCGTCGTCACCTCCACAACAACTCACAAGTCGCTGAAAAACACCACAGTCCTCCATAACCCCCATTAAAAAACAAACTAGCCTTCACATGCCAGAAACAACATCAGGATGCATCGAACACCCATCATCAAAACACGAAATGAATTGAACCTTAACCAGAAACATCCCCATCGTGAACCACTGACAAATTAATCTATTTCCAAAATAGAAAAATACCAAACCAGAAACCACCATCGGAACCTCTAATGAGCATATATCGAACCGAACTAATGCCAAAGAAAATAAATTAAACAACCCATCACTGAAACTGACACATACCACACAAGGGCCCCGTCGTCCGCCAAACCCCATCTCCCAAAACCATTGTGAAATCACCACTTCAAATCCGACTTGGAGAGATGCAGAGATTCATGAGGACAGGGTAGGGGTTTGCAAAGTCGAGGTCCCAAAATGTCGGCAACAAGGCGAGACTGAAAAAATGAACCCATAACCCTGATCGAGCCAAAATAGAAGCGCTAGAATGACCAATGACTTACGAACCCCATCAACCAAAACCAATGTGTTACAATCGCTCCAAATCCGAACTGGAGAGGAGATGTGAAACAAAAGATCATAGTAGGGTTGTGTCTAATGGAGGATTCAATGGCATAAACCTTTGGCAAGACAATAGAGGGGATTCTGCGAGGAGAGCACCAAGAAAGTCGCAATTCCATGGAGAAATAAAAAATAATAGTAGAATAAGAAAAATACTAAAATATGCTAGAGAGGGGATGGAAGGGAGAATTTTTTGCAGCTCATAGACATGTTACTGACCCCGGGCAGAGGGTTTCACATTTTCCATGTGTGGACCATAAATATTATTTAAATGTAAAATCTCATATTTTCTCTCATTATTTTCCCCATTAGAAATTTTCTTGAAATCGAATGTTACTCAATGTAAATACCTTACCATGAGAAAATAACCCTACAAAGTGGTTATAAAATTGATAATACTAAATTGATAATAAATAATTGGTAATTTGGATTTGGTATGATGGAAATGGTATTTTGGAAATGTTACTTCAAAAATGGTACTTTGAAAATTAGAATTGATATTGAAAATTTGAAATTTTTTATGAAATGAAAATATGGAATGGTATTAAACTAATTTGTTCAATGTTGTATATTTATAATATAGAAGAAATTTTATTTTTCCTTGGATTTAATAAATATGTTATATATAAACCTTGTGAATTTTTTGGTCTATATACTAACTGAGAAACATTGGAATGGGTGATTAGTGTTACTATATATTAGCTAAGAAAATAACAGAACATGTTGTCCATGATGCTATATATTAACTCATAAACTCTTGAATGGGTGGTCTATGTTAATATTTATGGGATGAGAAAATAATAATAGGGTTTTTTAATGATATAATGGTTGGAATGATCAAAATGTGGTGCTAAAAAATATGATATCACTAGCTGAAGTAGGTATGATCAATCGGTTTCTCATACCTATGAATCTATTGTGATTCCTTTTAAATATTTACCTACATAAATTCATTATAAAATTAATCATTATAGAATTTATTCATTCACTTATTTAAATATTGTATTTGTTTTGGTACATCATTGGGGTAGCCTACTTAGTCGTACACAAACCCTACTCGGGCCTCTATAAGGTACCTTAGAAGAAGTCATTGTTAGTTGTTTTGACAATGGAAAATGTATGAGGTCAATTGTTTGATTTATTATATTGGTGGGTTCTTGGGTGTTCAGTGTCAGACTAGAGAGCAATCCAATTTTGATATTCGAGTAGTTTGTTGATTTTTCATTGTATTATATTTGGGTACTTGTTGTATATGGTTATTTTTATGTATGATTTTGGGCTATTTACAACATCATTTTGTATATTTCCTGTTTTAGGATTAGTGTTTGTATCTCCTCTTGATGTTCGCATATGGTGTTATTGTATGTTTTATTTTTCCCGTATTTTATTATGTTTTGTAGTCTAATAATAGGGTATAGTCTCTCTATTGGATATTTACATACCCTTATTGCTGGTTTTTTTCCTCTAGCATAGGGTAGGAAAGCCTATGGTTATGTAGTCAGGATTAGTTTGGTCCTCGATAAGTGGTCTACATGGAAGGATGTTACAAAGTGATACAGGGGATCCTTTTATTAATTTAATATATGTGTAAATATATACATAATACTAGGATGTTTTGAGGCATGGTAATGAACACATTCCTTGGAGTAGATAACTCATGTATGGGGGAATTATATGTCTCCATCGATGAGAGTGTGGGTGTGTCCATTCATATTACTAGGCACATAAGGTTTACATGTCATTTGTGCCTTTATATGATTGATTTTTGACACAAACAGATATATATATATATTCCCTTGTATAAAAGGGGGTCAAAAATTTGAGGTTTATTTAATGTTTTATATGGGGTTTTACTATTTATTTATATAGTGTAACCATACTTGACTTCCTCATTGTTTAATATTGAATAAAACTGGAATCTAAATGGACTATTAAATGATGGTTTTATCAAATAATGTTTCAGTATGAAACATATACAGTGTTTTCCTGCATATATTTTGAATGATACCTTATCTAATAAATATTTATGAATATAAAAACTTATGAAATAAAAATCCTTGGAAATAACTAGTAATAATGATGTTTGGAATTCTATGAGAAGGGGTTGTGTAGGAACTTGGGTACTAGATAGTTCCCGAGAGTAGCTGGATTTATGGGAACTTATGGGATTGATATATATGGTATTTTGATTTTTTCCTTTTATTTTTTTATGATTTGTTAATTACATTGTTACCTTATTATTTTTATATGTATCATAATTAAATTCATATGTTGCCTTTGAGTTCTAGGGGAATTTTCAAAAAGGATGATGGTGAGGATAACCCATCGGTGGGTCGTCTAGAGCCTCATATGGTTCAAGGTCCATTTATGGATGATCATCTTCATGTGAGTATTTTGTTTCTTGTGTAGTTAATATAGAGGGGTCTCTAGAAGTTTGACATTATATGTATGGTCTTACTAATGAGTCCCAATGACAACACCCTTCATTATTCTAGGTATATGGTTGTCTTTATTCCATCGATATATGGATGAGATCCATGAAAAATATCCTTGTACATTTAGAGACTTACAATGAAAATGGATGAATCTATTAGTTTACATGCTTCTACAACCTCATGGATTTAATGGTATTTCCATTACTTGGGGGAAAAACATAAAGGGTTGACCTCAAAGGACTCCCAAAGTCACTCCATCATTTTTTTTATTTTCCGAATCATTACGACAAGACATGGCCTGAGATTTCAATGGGTAGAAATAAGGTGATATTGTGGTTATGGCTGGTTGCACCCATTTCACATAGCTCCATATTTTTTTCTCATAGAGTGGATTTTCATGATAATATTGATGTGAAATATTATATGATGAAATATGTTAAGAGATAGCGTTAGACGTAATCATATTTTTTCTCACATATTTTTCAAATATTTCATTCGGGGACTTGATCATTGGGAAAAAATTAATGTGGGATGTTGTTAATGAAATATTTACTCTTTTGGTGGTAGTGGTAGTTGTTTCTCTAGTATCCAAAAAACCAGTCTAATGACTCACACCAGGGTAGTGGTAGTCAATCTCACTATTGTAGTGATTATTCCCTTCACTCGATGATTGTGCAAAAAGATCTATTGCTATCAATTATTGGGGAAGAGGAAAATAATAACACAATATATTCATATTCCATAAGTTTTTAGTTTCAAACAATGGTTTAATATTAGATTTTTATCTAGTTGGGTAGAATTGGTTTGGTAAAAACATTGGGATTTGAGGTTAGGGATACAATGACACATTAGACTGGAAGATGGGAATGTGGTTTCTATTCAGACCATAGGGTAGATGTGGATATCTATTTTAATGTCGTCATTGATGTATTATTTTGTGTATTCCAACTAGAGAGTAAGACCATCATACCAACAAGTTAAATATTGTAGATCTACACTAATAGGTCAGTATACATATTTATCTACAATGAAAAGTACGATTCTTATCACATTGACTATGTAGTAACATGGTTTGATGTATGTGGCCTTTTGTTTATGCTTTTTTCTGTGCTTAAAGTGCATGGGATGAGTTGGGATGATGTTGGGAGAGTTTGGAATGGTTTTGAATGAGATTAGAGGCTTTTCTTAGGGAGCACGGCTTGAGAACAGTTAGTGGAAACCATGCGAATTCTCCATGAATCCGTGCAAGGGAGGAAAATAGGCTTCGCTTGGCCAGTGCACGATTTTTCATACCGTTCGGGGCAACCATGCGGACCCTTGATCTCAAGGTAGTATCGTGCGCACGGTTAGCGCAATATTTTCCAAACCGTGCACACTAACAGTGTGACCACTTAAAATAGGGTTTTAAAACTCGGGTTCACTCGGGCTTGCGTCATTCCTCACACTTAGATTGGAAGCATTTTTATGAGGTTCCCTGGTGTTTTGAAGGTGGTTTCTCCTGGGTAAGTCTCTCCTCTTGGTTTCATTGTGTTTTCCTCGAGATATAAATCTATCTATAAATCATTTTTCTAGATCTACACCTGCTGTGTGTAGATATAGGGTTGTGGTTGCCTTGGATGTTGATTTTAAGGCTTTTGAATGCTAGGGGATGGGATATAGTGAGGTTTTGGTGGTGCGTTCTCCAGTTTTGAGGTGCGGTTTCTTGTGGGATGATTTCTCGGGAACCCTAAAGGTAGGTGGATTTTCTCTCAACTCCACATGGGTAGAACAAGTAGTTTTTTTCCATTAATTTGGTTGGATTATAATTAATTGTGTTTTGATGTGCAATGTTTGTTGGAAATCCATTTGGGGATTTTTGGAAAAAATGGGGTTTTATTATGAAATGATATTCTTGTGGATTTTAAAATGGATATTTTAAAATGAAATTCTATTATTGATTTGTGAAATGGTTTATGGAAATGGTTTTCAATAAAGAGGTTGTTTTGTTGAAATGTGGTGAGGCATGGAAAATGATTTTCAATAAATCGGTGATTTATTGAAGTGGATTGATATGAAATGGAATGGGTTGATTTCATGATGTTGTGACCTTGGTTGGTTTTTGCTTGGTTTGGATTGATTGAAAATTTGTGTGGAAGTTGGCGGGAAGTCTCACTATAATAATTTAGGTATAGTAGTTGGAAGAACCACCATGTGGGTAGTGGTCGGGAAGTACCGCTAGTTGTGAATGGGTGAACGGATCGGGCAGAAGTCCCGCCGTTTTTGTTGTTGTGGTGTGAATGGGTGAATGGGTTGGGTGGAAGTCCCGCTATTTTGGTTGTTTTGGTGAGAATGGTTGAACGGGTTGGGTGGAAGTCCCACCGTTTTGGTTGTTTGTTGTGCATTACATTGCATGGTGGGAATTGTTGGGCTACTGTGCAAATGATGAATTGGCTTGTGGAATGTTTGTTTGGTTTTCCCTTGGTGGTATGTTTGAGATGGCTTGGTAAAAATGTGTGTTTGGCTTATGGTAATGGTTTCACTTGTGATTTATTATATATAAACTGTTTTATATAAATGTGCTAATGGTTTTATCCTAGTGGTGTGTGTAGGGAAGTCATTTGGGGAAAACCTACTGAGTTTTACTACTCACCCCCTGATTTGGCACATTGGTCTCTTTACAGATATTGTGTATCATGATGTGGGAAAAGGTAAGGCATCTCCCTCCTTTATTGGTGCATTGTGATGTCTTGGTGGAGCTTGGAGCCTGGAGCTAGATGTGGAGTTGTGGTGGTGTCATGGCTCGAAGTGTTTATGGTTTGGTTTCTGCTTGTACTCTGATGTAGTGTATACATGTCTGGTTGTACTGGTTTTGGGTTGTATTGTGGTACAACATGGTTGTATTTTGGGAATTCATGTTTGGTTGTTTTATAGACATGAATCATATAGTGGAGGTCGGTGGATTGTTTGGTTGGTTTTGTCTAAAGGGAAAATCGATCCCCAAATTTTTCTCGGAGCCCTCTATATTTATTTCCATCCTTTAACACCTTGGTAATGTCTCTTAAAGACAAGTAAACCCCATCGCCTCCTAAAGAAAATGAGGTTTGGGTGGGGTGTTTCTAGTGGTATCTGTTTGTTCGGTCCTTAGATTTCATGTGAGAGCAGTTGTTCGATCATTAGAATTGATCATTTTTTTGGTGTTGACATTCATTGTGGTATATTCCTCCAGTCAGGATGGTAGCAAGGCGTATGAATGTCAGAACTTTGAATGTATAGAATAAAAGGAAAGAGATAACCCATTTATATTGAACGTAATGTTACCAGGGAGTTGGGTACATAAGTGTTTTGGAGACACTTATAGGCGTTGGATATTTCATTGTCGTGGGTGTAGCCAATGAGATGAACATTGCATGCATGGTAGAAATTAATTCCCACTAGGATGCATATTTCACTGTGAATAATAATTTATTGGCTGAATTGATAAATGGTTTGGCAAATGTGTGAAATTGTAATGGGCATAAATGTGGTATTTTGAAAAGGGTTTGGTTTTCAAAATGGGGAAACATGGAAAATGTGGAAAGGTGGAAAGCCTCACTGTGATAGTATTGTGTAATGTGATTTGAAATGCGATTTTCTGATGTCTACGGATGTGAGACTCTTGGTTGTTTGTTTTATGTTTACATAAATGGCATCGGGTAGGTGTCGTATAGACTAACTGGATGTGGCCGTTGAGAATATGGTTTCACCTGAGCCTCAGGTGAACTTGCAGCTAGTGTAAAGTATAGTGCAAGCATTCCAAGCTGTTGAAAGTGGAAACAAAGCACATGAACCAAGGCTTTTGGATCATGAAATTCAGTTTCAAAAGAAAAATCCACCCATATTCAGGGGTGATTCAGAGCCAGAGAGTGCAGAAGCATGGTTGAATAGAATGAAAAAGATCTTCGAGTTCTTGAGAACACTAGTAGAGTTGAAAGTGAAGTTGGCCATGTATATATTGGAAAACCATTCCCTCCAGTTGTGGGAGTAGGAGGTTCAATCTGTAACGGACGAGGGAATGATGTGTGATGGCTTTGAAAAATTGTTTAATGAACAATTCTACGCACATACATTCATAATTCAGCACAAATAGGATATCATCATTCTTAATCAAGAGCATATGTCTGTGACGGAGTATTCAACTAAGTTTATGAACATAGTGCGGTTTGCACCTGTGGTTGACAGTAACACGTTGTTGAAAGATCGTATCTTTGAAGCTGGTTTGAGGCAGAACATTCGTTCCAAGATAGTGGTGATGTGTATAGATGATTACACAGAGATAGTGAATAGAGCCTCTGTGGATGAGCAGGATATCTTGGGAGCTCTGGTAAAGGAAGCATGGTGGTACCCATGGTGAATAGTGGTAACTCTAACGTTGGGTTCAAGTGAAGGAGGGACACTTATTCCCAAGGTAGGAATATGTCAACTAATCCTATAGAAGGATCGGTAAATCTTCCTCCAAAGCCCCAGAGAATCCAGGATGTTTTCAGTGCGGTTCTATGAGCCAAATCAAGCGGGATTGTACGACACAACCTCGAGCATGTCATAAGTTTAAGAAGATGGGGCATCTACAACATTATTTTTGGAATGATCCAAGGTCGGGTGCACATGACACTACTTAGGGATTGCAGACGTCATATGCTTCGACGGGATGAGGACAGCAGCACACCCCCAGTCAGTAGAGTTAAGTGGGTCATGGTGATTCTCATAATTCCACGATGCCTCAGCATAGCAATAAAGAGCAGATTGTGGAAAAAAAAGCGTTGTTAGGAACTGATCACGTTGTGGTGGATGATAATTCGGAACCATCCACAGTGTGAGGTATTATTCTTTTTAAATTCTACCTATATTCAAGTGTTGTTTGATACGTGTGCTTCACACTCTTTTATTTCTACACATGTGGTTGATTTTCTGGGTTTAAGGGCCGAAATTATGCCTGCTGTTTTAAAACATAAAACTCATCTGTGTCGAAGAGAGTGTCGAGCCTTCTTATGTAGAGCATGTGGTATTGTTGTGGGTGAGGTTGAGATAACCTGGAATTCTTTAGTTCTTGAGATGGATGGTTCTGATGTAATCTTGGGAATGGATTGGCTGGTGGAATTTAAGGCCCACATCGATGGGAATGCACAGACAGTGATTTTTATGACACACGATGGTGTTAGACATCTCCTTAGAGGAGAGAGGCATGAAAGACATGGTTCAATGGGTTTTTTTGCACCAGAAGTGGGCACGTTATGGCTTCATTGGTGGGGTCGTCAATGGAATCGGTAGAGGGTGTTGAACATAGTGTTCTTCCAGCAGTGGTGGATTAGTTCATCGATGTTTTTCCTAAAGAATTATACTGGTCACCTCCTATAAGAGAAGTGGAGTTTACGATTGATATCCTTTCGTGGACATGTCCTATCTCACTTATGTCTTACTGGATGAATACTACTGAATTGATGGAATTTAAAGTCCAATTAGAAGAGTTAGTGGATCCGGAAAAGATAGAGGATTTAATCTTGTGGAAACCACCAAAGATTGTGATTGAGGTATGAGGTTTCCTCAGTCTACCTGGGTATTGTTGGAAGATTTTTCATGATTTTTCACATTTGGGTTAACCGATGATAACTTTGAGAAGAATGAATGTTCCATTCCAATGGAATGAACAATGTCAGTAATATCTCGAAGATCTAAAGGGTTGCTTTACATCCACACCAATATTGGTTTTTCCAGAACTAGGAAAAGGGTACGTGGTGTATTGCGATGCATCGGGATCAGGGTTGGGGAGTGTTCTCATGAAAGGGGACCATGTGGTTGCGTATGACTCACGGTAGTTAAGGGTGCATCAGAAGAACTACCCAACTCATGATTTGAAATTTCCAGCAGTCGCCCATGCATTGAAAGTGTGGCGTCATTATCTCTTCTGTGAGAAATTCATGGTATATACAGATCATAAGAGATTGAAGCACATTTTCTCATAATTGGAAATGAACTTGAGGCAAATGAGATGGATGAAATATCTCTAGAAGTTTGATATAGACTTTATGTACACATCAGGTAAGGGAAATTCGGTGGTGGATGAATTATGTCAAAAATCATATGCTCAGGTGGTGAAACAGGCATCAGACCAGTGGCAGTTGATTCCGATTATAGCTGACATGTAGTTGGAATGTGAAGACCAGGGCGATGGAGAGGTCTTCTTTCCAGTTTTTTGATCCTTGACTTGGTTGTCCTAGTTAAATAGGTGCATATATCTGATTCTGAGTGTGTGACCATGAGGTCGATACTCAATGGTGGGGAGACCATTGAGGGTTGGAAACTGAATGGAGTTTCAGTTTGGTGTTTTCAAAATCGGATGGTTGTACTAGTTTCTTCTCAGGAGGATCTTCTCAGGGAATATAATCATTCTAGGTGGGTTGTTAATACTAGAATTCGAAAAAAGTATAAATCATTGAAAGGGAAGTTCTGGTGTGCTGGTATGAAAAAAACTGTGGCTAAGTTTGTTTCGAGATGCTTGACTTGTCAGCAGGTCAAGGGAGAGCATCAGAGGCCAGCAAAAATGTTACAGTCTTTACCAATCCCCATTTGGAAGTGGGAGCAAATAGCGATGTATTTTTTTACAGGTCTCCCAAGAATGGTCAGAAATCATGATTCCATTTGAGTGATAGTGGATCGACTAACGATGTCGGCCCATTTCATACTGATTCGTGAATCTTATACGGTGGATGATCTGTCCAAAATCAATATCTGAGAGGTTGTAAAGAGGCATGGTGTTCTAGTTTCGATTGTATTAGATAGAGATCCAGTGTATACATCTCATTTCTATAAATCCTTTCAGCAATCCCTTGGGACACAGTTGACTATGAGTACAACTTATCACCAATAGAAGGATAGTCAATCTGATAGGATTATTCAAACATTGGAGGATATGTTGCGGGCTTTGGTCATGGATTTTCGTGGCTCGTGGGAGGAGCACTTTTCATTGAATGAGTTCTTGTACAAATAACAGTTATCAATCATCCATACATATGGCTCCATTTGACGCGTTTTATGGGTGGCCGTGTCGTTCTCCACTATGATGGGTGGAAACGAGTGAGTCGTCGATGGTCAGACCAAGCCTTTTCCAGGAGACTATGGAGAAGATCATTTTGATTAGGAAGAGAATGGAGATGGCTCAGAGTTTTCAGAAATCGTATGTGCATCATTGTCGATGGCTGTTGTCATTTGAGGTGAGTGATCATGTTTTCTTGAGGATCTCTCCTAGGTTGGGACATCGTCAGTTTCGGAAGCAGGGAATGTTATCTCTGAGGTATGTTGGACCTTTTGAGATTATTGAGCGGGGTGGTGAGGTGGATTATCATTTGGTTATTCCACCTTGGTTCAGTGCGGTGTACAATGTGTTTCAAGTGTCATAGTTGAAAAAGTATCAGCCAGATCGTGACCATGTGATTCGATGGGATCATGTTGAGCTAGAACTGAATGCTTTTTTGGTGCATGTGCTAGTGTGGGTTTTGGATAGGAAATAGAAGGTCTTGAGTGGTAAAAGCATCAGTTTAGTTCATGTTTTGTGGTAACATAGTCAGATTCAAGAGGATATTTGGGAGTGGGAGAAATAGTTGGTCGACCAATAGCCCGATCTCTTTCGTTAATGGTTTTGATAATTACATTCTGAGGATGGAAAAACCAAGGGTGGGGAGAATTTAGTACCCCCGGTATGATATATGTGGCCATTGTTTATGGTTTTTTACTTGCATAAAGTTAATGTGATGATTTGGGAAGAGGTTATAAGAGTTTGGAATGGTTTTTAATGAGTTTGGAGGCTTTTATTATGAAGCATGGTTAGAGCACGATTAGGGGAAACCATGCGGATTATCTAGGGAATCGTGGAGAGGGAGACAGTAGGCTTCGTACATCCTACGGACGGCTTTCCAAACCATGCGAGGAAACTTTGCGGACCCTTTCTATCGATGCAGTATCATGTGCATGGTTAGCGCACGGTTTTCCAAACCGTATGGACTAACTGTGCGGCCAATTAAAAATAGGGTTTTAACACCCAGGTTCACTCAGTCATGCCTCATTCTACTCCATGCATACTCCCACTCGAGCCTCACATGGGATTTCAAGTTCTTAGAGGATGAGGGTGCTCTCCCATTGGATTGGAAGCATTTTTAATAGGTTCCTTGGTGTTTTGAAGGTGGTTTCTCCTGGGTAAGTCTCTCCTCTTAGGTTCGTTGTGTTTTCCTCTAGATCTACTTCTCCCAATCTCTCTGTTTTCTATATATACACTAGTTGTGTGTAGATATAGGGTCTTAGTTTCCTTGGATGTTGATTTTAACGCATGTGAATGCTATGGAAAGGGATCTAGAGAGGTTTCAGGGGTGTGTTCGCTAGTTTTGAGGTGCGGTTTCCTATGGGTCGATTTCTTGGGAACCCTAAAGGTAGGTGGCTTCTCTCTCAACTCCACTAGGATAGAGATATAGTGGTTTTGGTTACAATTAATTTTGATGGCTTGAAATTAATTGTGTTTTGATTTGCAAAGATGGTTGGAAATCCATATGGGGAATTTTGGGGAAAAGGGGGTTTTATGATGAAATTCTATTCTTGTAGATTTAAAAATGTAGATTTTAAAGTGGTCTGATATGGTTGATTTGTGAAATTATTTATAGAAATGGTTTTCAAAAAATAGGTTGTTTTGTTGAAATGTTTTTTCGTATGGAAAATCATTTTCAATAAATGGTTGATTTATTGAAGTGTATTGATATGAAATCGAATGGGTTGATTGCATGATGTTGTGACCATGGTGGGTTTATGCTTGGTTTGGCATGATTGAAATGTTGTGTGGAAGTGTTCAGGAACTCTCACTATAGAAGGTGATGTATAGTGGTCGGAAGAAACACCTTGTAGGTAGTGGTTGAGAAGTACGGTTAGCTGTGAATGGGTGAACGGATCGGTTGGAAGTCCCGAAGGTTTGGTTGTTTTGGTATGAATGGGTGAACGGGTTGGATAGAAGTCCCACTGTTTTGGTTGTTCTGGTGTGAATGGGTGAACGAGTTGGGCAAAATTCCCACCATTTTGGTTGTTTTGGTGTGGATGGGTGAACGGGTTGGGCGGAAGTCCCACCCTTTTGGTTGTTTGTTGTGCATTTATTTGCATGTTGGAAATTGTAGTACTAGTGTGTAAATGATAAAATTGATTGAAACATGTTTTTTTGTCTTTCTCTCAGTGGATTGGTTTTGGTGATATGGCTTAGTAATGGTGTGTTTAGCTTATGGTAATGGTTTCACTTGTGATTTATTTTTTATAAATTGTTTTATATAACTGTGATAATGGTTTATCTTAGTGCTGTGTATAGGGAAGTCGTTTGGGGGAAAACTACTGAGTTTTAGTACTCACACCCTACATTGGCATGTTGGTGTCTTTACAGATGTTGTGAATCATGGCGTGGGAAATGTTGAGACATCTCCATCCTTTAGTGGTGCAATGTGATGTCCTAGTGGAGCTTGGAGCTTGGAGCTTGGTGTGGAGCTGTGGTGGTGTCATGGATCATGGTGTTTATTGATTGGTTTCCACTTGTACTTTGATGTGGTGTAGACATTTATTGTTTTATTGGTTTTGGGTTGTATTGTGGTACAAGTTGGTTGTCTTTTTGGAATGCATGTTTGGGTGTTTTATTGACATGCATCATATAGTGGAGGTTAGTGGATTGTTTGGTTGGTTTTTTCATAAGGGAAAATCATTCACCAAATTTTTCATGAGCCCTCGGTATTTATTATCTTCATTTGGAACCATGGGAAAGTATCTTAAGGACATGTAACCCTCACCACCTTCTCAAGGCAATGAGGTAGGGGTGGGGTGTTACAGACTGTTTCAAATGTTCTATTCTATATATGATCCTCATATTCATTACATTGTTCTTGACTCATTTTAGTTCTGGATTTATATTTTTCATACCATTATTGAGTGTTATCAATTCACACACCCATAGGTTTGATGTTATAATGGTTTTATAAGTGCATATTTTATTCCTTAGTCATTGGTAGTAATTGATTCATTGGGGACATTTTTATGTTTTATATGGGTGATTTTGATGTAAATATAATGATGTACAAGATTTCATTTTGGGAATAGGTCTATTACTATCACCAAGGAGTATCCTTAACATCTATTGAGGGAGAAAGCTTCAAATGTGTTGGAGATTGGGACATTCAAGTAGGTCATTTTGGACCTTTCAATCAGTGACGTTCTGGAATAATAGCCCTAGTTTCAAAAAATATTCTAGTTGAGTGGGATATATGAAAATAGTCTTCCCTATCATTTTAGATTAGTTATGGGATGTGTTACATGTTGAAATTTACTAATTTCCATATGTCTAAGGAATTTAGTTTATGATTTAAATCTTATAGGCCATGAAAAATATTTACATACCTCTTTATTGGGTGGAGATAATAGTGTCATGTGAATTGAAATATTAATTAGAGGATTTATAAGTGAATGGGATTATCCATTTGATTATGTCCTCTTGGGGTGCTCTGATATTTTTCTACGAGGAGGTGGATGAATAATTGATATTATATGTGGACATCCAAAGTGTATCCTTTTAATGATTTAGAACCACTATCTGCTCCCTTGAATTAATGATTTATTTCACAAGATCAATGATTATTTAGTTCTCTCCAAAATAAAATTATGATTGGGATACTAAAAACATAGAGTGAAACTATATGATATTCATCAAACAAACCTGTGGTAGTGGTAAGTCTGTTTTGAGTAAATTTTTATATCATTTGGGTTGAGATAACTCCTTCAATATATATAGAGGTGATTCTAGTGTCTGGCATCAGAGATATCCGGCAGTGGATGAGTTATGTGAGGCTTCGCTGCCCCATTGTTGTAATTTAGTGGTTAGGGGTTTGAAACTCGGTTGTCGACATACTACTAATAAGTGGCAATCAGATCCAAATATGGGATGTAGTTAAATAGACCCGCTTTTGTGGATGTGGATGAAAAATCCCGTTGATGGTTACATGTTGTTGAGATGTGTGTCGTCAGCTGGATAATTGTACACAATTTTCTAGTTTATGTTCTTTGAAGGCTTTTACTTGGGACTCATTTTTTGATGAAGGTGCATGTGAAATTTTAAGTCATGGTTATAGTTTCATTCCATTTGGTGTGATACTGCTTTCATAGCTATTGATGGGTGGGCGACCTCATTTGATGTATGAGTGTGTTGGAACTCATCATCTACTATCTTTCTTCTTTTTGAAAGGATGGGTTTCTTGACAAGTCTGTCCATAGTGGTATTGGTATTTATTTTCATTGCATTAGTTTGACTGGTTGTGATTTTTCCAAATGATTCGTTGCGTGGTTGGATCAAAAGAGTGATAGGTGTGACAGAATCTATCATGTGTTCCTTCCTTCACATCTCAGTGTTGTCGTGTTTCTCTGCCTCTTGGTGCTTCCATCACTGCAAAATTTCATGGAGGGGATGATTCTTTTCTTTAACCCACTCCACTGTTTCATTTCTAGTTGGGGGGGGGGTGATAAAACATTCTCCTTTACATATCTTGTTTTCTGCCTCTTATTTGATTTCCTGGTCCTTTTTACCTTTGGTTTGTTTTTTTGTGGCATGTTTCTATATTTATTGTAATGGATACCTTATTATGTCATTTTCCAAAAGGGGTTTCCTTTTTTCTTACTAATAAAGGTAGATTGACCCTCCACCCATTTAAAATAATATCACCTTAATGAATAGTGTCTTCTAACCTTACGTGGAAACCATTGGTTCTATGTACAGTGATGATATTTTGTTTACAACCTATCAAAGGATAGATATACTAATAAATTCTTTCATGGGAAAAAGCTTAGGATAATGGATATTTGAAAAACTATCAGAGAGTTAGTTTTGTCCAAATTGATTTCACATTTTTCAACAAGTCATATCATAGGATAGGGTTGTTTTGGACATAAAAAAGTTGGATTTTATGATTTATATTGAGAGAACTATGTACATATATTATGTTTTTGGATTCCATTGTTTTTTGGATATTATCATAAATTTATCCCACCTTTACCCTATATTGTGGTTCCATTAATTTGCCCGACCATGATAGGAGTGAGTCCAGGCCTGTCTGATGATTATGGTGTATCATTCATGGAGTTGAATAGTCAATTTTCATTCCTGTTAATCTTCACATCACTAGAGGTAGGTATAGAAGTATTCCAGATAATGTGACATATAAGGTGTCTTCTTGGGGGAAGTTCTCATGCATGTTGGTTGGGCTCTAACTTATGTGTCCGTGAATATGAGAACCTATGACTGTATCATCCTAACCATTGATTTGAAGGTATCTATATTGATAAAAACCATGATTTATTTGTGAAACTACCTTTTTGAGGCGTCGTTCATGGTTGAAATAGAACATAAAAACATTAAATAACTCTTCTCCAAGAATGACATGAATCTAAGGTAGAGATGGTAGGATGAGTAAAAAGAATCCTTTTAATTTTTGTTGTCTTGTACTCTCAAGAAGGGAAACATTATTCTATATTTCTTAAGAGGGATAAATCAGACTATGGTATTATTATAGTTTGGCTATGAGTGGAAGTTAGAGCTTGGTTATTTGAGATGTGTTTCGATGTGTGGGAGTTATTGGGGAGAATATATTTGGATTCGCTATATATTACCTCCATAATTATTAACATAAAATATTATTGTCTAATCCTTAATTTTGAATACAAGGTGATTTTTGAAGCTATATATGGAAGGTAACCACCTCTTAATTTTTCATAAGAAACTGATGTAATTATTTTTGTTAAAGGTTTGGGGGTTGTCCTAAAAATAATGTACAAGGTGATGATGAGTTAATTCTAATTCTAAATGTATTTTATGAATATAATAATATCCAAGATATAATATGACATGAACAGAATGTATTAGTGTCCAAAAATTAAAAGGGTTATAGAGGTCTTCATCAATTGATGGCCCTCCTATCAATATGCGGTGGATGTAAATTATTGAGTCGATGACCTCCACCAGTCATTTATAATCACCGAATTGAAGTACAAAGATATCCTGATGGTATTTATAATTAGATTTATTTGGATTACGCATGATCATAATATGGTATGGGTAGTTATAATGTTCTTGATGATTGCAGACCATTTTATATTGATAAAGCGGGATTTTTCTATAGATGTACTAGTGAGGTATCATGTTTCTGATGTGGTATGATTACATGGGATTCCACAAAGAATCATCTTTGATATGTATGTATGTTTATCCAAAACATTTTGGGAGAAATTGAAGAGGCATTGGTCTTGTATGTTCTTCTAACTATGACTGATCACCCATAGCACGATGATTTTTTTTCATGATACAGGTTCTAGAGGACATGCTCTAAGAATCTGTCCATGATTTTGGATGTTCCTAAGAGAGTCATTTGGAATTGGTAGAATTATATTGCAAAATTAGTTATTATGTTACAATTGTTATGGATAATTTTTTGGAGTTTTGTGGGAGGTTTTCTTATTCCACATTATGTTTACTCGAAGACAGAGAATCATCCATGTTGGTTTGAGTCTCAGGTAGGAGACAATTGAGATAGTTTTTTTGGGTCTAGAGGTAGTTGGAAAGCACCTCGTTAATAATGATATCATTTTAAGAACAAAAAAAATCATCCCTTGGAATTTTATGTGGGAGAATATGTGATATTATTTACATTTCTAAAACATTGGAAAAATAATATTATGAATTAGTGGATGTTAACAAAATAGTTTATAAGGAAATTTCATGTTAGTATAGGTTTATATTGTGGCCTACTAGTTGTATTTTCCATGGAAGTACATGGTTTTAGGAATCTAATTATCATCCATAATGGAAGAATTTATTTTTCAACAAATCTATTTAATTCCAATGTGTAACTCGGTCATGAGTTACCTTATGGTTGGGAGGTTGAAACACCTTCCCTCATATTGAAGTGTGTTTCCATATAATTATTGGACAATCCTTATGTGTTATGGTTGTTTAAGGGTATTATTATAGTTTTTATGGGTGAAATGATAAAACATGGGTTCTATGGAAATATTCTAGGACAATAGTAAGATAGAGTTGTCCAACATTCTAGATGACGAAAAACCATGATCCTAGTAAAGCCTTCTAGATATACTATCCAACTTTTGAATTATTAGCTGCTATCTAGTAGTCTCAGGTGATCGTTTTTTATTCGTGTATTTTGGTAATTTTTCACATTTCCCCTTTATATTATTGTTCATGATTTTGTACCTAAAGTCGGTAGTGGGTCCTCTTTAATGTGTCTATCCCCTTCCCTCTTCCAAGTTGAACCCCCCTTATTTAATTCCTATTTTACATTCCATAGAATTATATTGGAAACTAGAAATTAAGTCTATGAATCCACCATCCTCCTTTATATTTTTCATGCATTTGCCACTGATCTATCACTATTTAGCTAACAAGTCTTATTTTCATTACTTCTTATTGGTACCTCATTTTACAACATTTTATGAAAAACTCATTGTTTTTTGGGGTATGTGGACTCATCATTGATTATGTTAGGTGTTACCAATAAATTTTCCCATAGTCATATCCATCCTTATAGGTGACCATGTTGTGAATAACACTGGAATTCAGTGTCCGACTGATATATCATGATTTAATTCCTAATAAAATATATTCCCATGATATTTACCCTCTATAGATAATGTTTTATAATGGAATGTAAATTCATTGAAATATCTTTACTTTAGCTTATAATCTTATAAAATATTTTTTGAATTGGTAATATGAAAATGATAATACCGAAATGTAACATAGATTTGATATTTTATAACAAGAATTTTTTGAAATTATACATCTTAAAATGTACATTGAATATTGGAATTTGAAATGGAAATACACAGTTGATTTTGAAATTAAATTGTGGAATATTATTGATGTCATGTGTTTGAGGTTATAATTTTTGAAAGTTATGGAAATTGGTTTGATTATTGGATTTGATGTACATATTTAGTGGTAACCTTATGAAATAATAATTTTTGGCTTTTTTATTGGATGAGAAAATACATAAAGGGGTGGTATGTTTCACTATATATCGGATATGAAAACACCTTGAGGGGTGGTTAATGTTAAAATTTATTAGCTGATAAAACACCCTTTATTGGAGGTCTACGATATTATAGTGGGACTATTCTCTACAATTTAGTTAGAGATACGCCAAAACTAGTCAATGTAAATAGGGTTAATCTGGGTCTTGAGCCCATTTATTGTTTGTTTTTCATATAATTTATTTACCTTGAAAATTAAATTGTAATTTTTTATTATAGTACTTCTTTATACACTTATTTACTAAAATTATTTATTTTGTGATATTGTTGGTGGTGGATGAATGAGTTGTACTCACCCCTTTATCGGGTTATGTTTCAATACCAGAGAAGATATCACTATTTCTTGTTTAAATATGTTCAAAAACGTGATTCAAGAATGTTTATTTATTAGATAGGTTTGAGATTTTGAGAATGGAATTGGAATATATATCAAGAAATGTTTGAGAGTCATTTTGATTTATGTTTTTTCAAATTATAAATTTTTGTTACCATTTTTATATGGTTGTTGTTACATATAACGCTTTGATATTTATAACATCATTTTGGATTATTCCTAGTTTATGTTTAGTGGTTTTTAATTTTCCTAATTTTTTCTTGTGGTTTTTTTATGTATGTTATTTACCAAATTTTCCATTGTATTTTTACTCGGACAAGTTGGTATTGTCACCCAAATAAATTTCCCCATACCCTTTCCATTAATCAGTAACCTATTGTATATGTGAAAGAACCACTGAGTTCTTGTAGCCACTATCAAGTTAGGTATAATGTCTGGTATATGGAAATAAGATGTTACTGTAATGATAGAAAATTATGTTAGTGCATTAGATAGCAGACCTCGATATGAAAATGTTCCTTCTTACTGAGTTTAGGAGGAAATAAAAATTTTCGATTAATATTCCCATGATATTGTTTATATAATGAAATAAATCTGGTGTGATTTAATTTTATGATAATGAAAAATTATATATAATATTGGATCTTTCCTTATTGACTTGATTTAATTCTTTCTACTAATGACTCATATATTTTAGTATTAATGTAAAAACAATAGTTTTAAGTAAAATATCTTCTACAATCAAAATTCTATGTCATTACTAATGTGATTTAAGGAAATATTTTTTTATAGTGGCGATAAAATAGACACAAATGTAGACCCCATTTCTCTTTAACTATATGTTTCATATGATGAATCAAATATATTGTCAAAGTATAGTTTGATCATAAATAAGTGGTTAGTAATATATAGAAGAAATAGAATGAGGATTATTCTGTTTTGATAAACTTAACTTCTAATGGGTTGATTCTATTTTAATATATTTAATTTAGTTTTTTATTTATCATGGGAATGATTATATTTTTTATTTTTTTTATATGTAATGGCCATTGTTGTTTTTCTTTTTCATTAGAATTTTATTATATTTTCATGCGGCCAATTCAATTTATTTATATTTAGTCTAATTCTAATCAAGTTATTTAATTTAATTTAATTTTTTAATTGTTTTTTTCCTTTAATTACATTTATATTTTTCCTTGATTGTATTGTGTTGTTTTAGTTCTATTTAACTATTCTTAGTATGGTTTAGTTCAATTTAGATTAATATTTCCCATCCCAGCCCAAATCAAACCAAAACAAACTAAATTGGTATAACACAAATTAAATAAGAATGATTTAATCCAAAAAAATCGTATCTTACATGATCTATAATGATCTAAGTCATATTCATACAATATCAAATTAAATTATTATACGATAACCTACGGGATGAAAATTAAATATAACCAGTCAAACACAAATCAAATTTAATATAACTAAAAATAACTACAATATTCTTAATGGAATTTGAAAATCGAAACCTAAAATACTAATATTTGTAAATAAAAACTAAACTAAATTATAATAACCTGATAAAAAACATCCCAGCATGACAAAATATCATATGAACCAAACTACCTTGACCTGACCTAAATCAAAACCTACTTAAGTAAAGATAATAAAATTGTTTACAACTACTCAACTCAAATAAAAATATACTATGTAAACTTCATGTAAATAAATAATAATTTTAATGAATCTAATATAACCCATGAGAATAAAAAAAATGTCCTAAATATGAGAAATGTTGAATTAAACTAAATTTATTGTAACACAGTGCACATGAAATAGTTCAGCAGAGTCAGACTAGATCAGATTCACCCAAAATTAAATAAAAATAATTTTAAAAAACAAATTCAATTGATATAAATAAAAAAATGTATTAAACATTACTTACCATAAACTATATTGAACAAAAATAAACTAAACTAGATGTACTTTAACTAAAAAGAAGATAACTGATTTAATCTTGATGGATCTACCCAAAAAAGAAACAAATTAAAAAGGAAGTCATTAACCAAATCAATATAAAATTCACTCAATTTTACAATTCATAAATTTGAATAAACAAAATTAAATCTAATAGATAAAAATAGATAAAATATATCTTTTATATATAAAAAAAATACTAATGGGAAAATATCAAACTAAATAGACTAAAACTATACTGAAATGATAAAAATGGTAACTGTAATATAAATTAGTTAAATATGATTAAACATTGATAGAAAATTTCTAAATAAAACCAACTATTATTGAATGAAATGAAATATAATTGAAAAGTATAGTTTTAACTCAATAGTTGCAATGATTTCAAGTAAATTATAGGATATATAAATAGATAAACTAGTTTTTGGTGTGGTTTAATGATTTATATTTTTTTTATCCTTATAAACTATTAATAATTATATTAATACAATTATAAAAACTATAAACATAGATATCATCAAAAACCTAATGTAATCCAAAGAGTAAATCTATATTTTTTACCTTATAGTTATAGTGATATTGGACTAATTAAAAAATATGTAAATGGTTATACAATTTTTGTGTGTAGTTGAATAATTTTTATATATTTTCATTAACATTAAATAGTGGAAAGAATATGGTTTTCCAAAAAAATGTTAATTTATGTTGAGATGTATTGTTTGATAAGATCGTGGTATTCAAAATGAACTATAAAGTTGTTAATTAATAGTTATATAATTTTATATCTTATAAAGTTATGAAATTTATAAAACAAATATAAACATTTTTATTTGTATTCCTTGATTATGTATTTCCAAATTTTAAACATTTTTTCCTTTCTATGTTTTATTCATTGGTGATGGTATGAAACTAATTTTTTTTCTTATTTGGAAATTAATATTCATTATTTATTACATGAAACCACAATTTTCATTTTTATATATCCATTATAAAGTCAATTTCTAAAAATGAATTTTTTTTTCCTAAGTAGAATATGAAAAATATTGAATAAATACGTAGAATGATTTTTTTTCTGTGAATAGTTGATAAATTTATGTTATAAAAATATGTTATTTTGTTCACATTGTGAGTATGATAATTCTTATATATATATATATGTATATTACAATACATTAAATATAATTTTAATATTTGTTTTTAAATTTTCATCATGAATAAAATTTTGCATAAAACTATTCCCAAGTTATAAAACTAACTATGGGGAGGAGCATGGATGATTCAGTAGGGGTGGTACTAGATGTACAATGAGAACCATCATAACCAGATCACACGCTGCCCTACCGCCTCATAGCATATCTACTACACTTTCTCATACAATTATTATACTTTATTCATTAGGTATGTTCACATAGGAGGATCAAACCGCAAAACTGATCTCTTGAACTTTCACCATTCCAACCTCGCCAGGTCAGAAGAGCCTGACGAAATCCCCCTCGGCATCATCTTCAACAACACAACCCATCACCTGTTTATCCATTTTCAAAACCACAAAAAATAAGCAAACCACATACAACCACGCTGACTGTTATGGTTAACACCTTCATCGCCTCATAGAAAGCAATGAAGAACTCCCAATCCATTAAAAAGAAATCACATTTAAACTCTACCCCACCATGACACGAGATGAAATGAGAAAACCCCATATTCGAACTAAACAAAATTAGATCTATGGAATCAAAATAGATTTCACCAAAAACCGAATCAAAACGCGCATATATCTTCACCACAAAAAACACCCTGTTTCTGAAGATCCCACTGCCACCGACCAAATCGACGGCATCAGACACAAAAAAACCCCAACACACTCACCTGAGAAGAGTCGGAACCCCACAAACCACCGACACATGAGCGTGACCTTCAAACGATGAGATTCTCACCGCAGGACAACAGAGAACAGCCAGGAACAAAACTAGTAGCGCTCCTTAGAGTATGTCATCGACAAAGATCGGACTTACACCCACAAATCTGAACCAGCAACCACAGAATCCCATAGTGCATCTCCATAGAATGATAGGAGACCTTGAAACCACATGACGCCACTATAGCAGAGTTCCTCTTACAACCCACCGAGCTCGAAGAGGAATGTCGCGCCATCCACAGCGAAGGAGCATGCGATAGCAAGAGGAAACCCCTAGACTGGGATCCCTTTACGGGGGTATCCTATTGATCTGATTTTCTTTTATAGATTATATTATCTCTTCTGAGGATTTATCTCCCCATTCTTTTCTTTGGGTTTCAACGTGTCCATATTAATTTGATCATTTGATTTACACCTGGAAACAGTCACTCCCACCACTATGATTTGGACCTCACTTCCCATCCTTCATCTCCGATTAAAGAATCATTCAATTCTATTTTTGACTAGAAACATGTTGGGTCATTTCTTTCCTCCATATTTTAAAAAATATTCATTATGTTTGCATATGTCTCCTTGGATCTGTGTCAAATTCAATCGTTCATGGGTCCCATTTTAGTTAGTCGACATCCTGATCAAAAGTGAAATAAATTTGGAGAAATGTGTTTTCCAAGAATCTTTAGTTGCATTATATCCATTGAGTATGCAGATGAGACATGATTCCTCCAAGTTCTAGTATGGGGTAGAAATCGATCCTCCTACAAACCGTTCATCAGTTAACTTTAAAACCATAGATTGAATTATTTAGTATTTTCACAAGCATGTGGAAAGTTATTTAATCACTAAACTGTGGGTCGTGAGTACTTATTTCAATTTGAGGCATGAAATGGATGTCTAAATCTGAATTTTAAAATCGTAAAAGTCATTGCGCTGATCTCTCCCATTGCTTCATTAGTATTTTCTTAGCATGCAATGGATATAGGGGGTTCTCGGTTTGGGGTTTTTTCAACCAAGTGGTAAACCCAATCTATTTATAACTCCAAAAATAATTCTAACCCTTAAATAGAAATGTGGTGTAGGATATTGATCCTGAAGGGTGGTATTTGGTTATTCAATTATGGGAGAGGAAGAAGTCTAGTTAAAGGACTGAGGTGGATCATCAACAAAGTGACAAAGAAATAGACTGATAATCTTATTTATAGAATGAGATAGATTACCATTTGATAATTTATGATGGGTGGGTCTTGAGTAATGGAAAGTAGTGTGATATTATTTCTTGAAATTTTTTAGTAAATAAAAATAAAAAACTATAAAACACAAAGACTACTCTAACATTTTGAAGCCCGTGGAAACTTGATCAGTTTTGAAGCAAAATAAAACCAAGGAATATGCAAATCTATATCTAGTGGTGGTTCATGAATATAGAATACTATTGGTTTTAGAAACACCTTATAGTGATTAGTTTGTAGTATAGTGTGATAAAGCTGAGGATAGTAATGTTGGTACGTTATGAAATCCTAACAGGTTGTTAGAAACAGAGGCATTTGATGTTGTCTTGAAGGAAGAAATGAATGAGGATATCAAACTGATTCTTCTAATATATTTTAAGGAATTGACGTGAGTGGAAGATTTCAATATAAACATTTCAATGGTGGATGTTGATAGAATGTATGAGATATAAATTTGAGATGATATTGATGAAGATAAAAATGATTGGATTACCAAACAATGATAAGGTATTACTATGTGGAATTAACAAGGGTAAAGTAAATGTAGAGAAATACATTCAGACCTAGGATGTGTTGTCCTACCACTTTTAGGATCTTATCAAATATGATTTAGACACGAAGGTGTCCTCTAACATACTATGTTTATATAGGATGATTAATTCAAACAACATAAATATTTTTTAGAATATATTAATAATTTATTTTATGGTTTGAGGCTTAGTGCTAGAAGTTATAATTTTGGGATCTCACTTCACTCAAAATTATTTTTTGAAATAATATTTTTATATTGTCAGGTCTGGTGATGTGAACCAAAGAGTATTCTACCATTTTAAAAACCTAGTGACTAGAAACCTAGATTCGATTGATGTATTAAATTATTACTATAGAATATAATCATTCTTGAAGGGTTATACAATTAAGTTATCTTATAAGACTATATAAATTAATACATTACATATGAAAAAATAAAATACATAATAAATATATTACAAGAACATTATTACCCCATCCATCATGTGTTTTGAATATATACATAGCTCTCCAAATGGTTTCTATGGAAATAAAACAAAATATGTTTGATCTCATATGGTCAGAAAATAGTTTCATATAGTTGAATCTATAATGACATAAGCATAGGGAATGTATTAGGGATGTAATGAATAAACAACATGAATCTATAACTTATTGAAATTTAGAGCATGTTATATCCAAAAAATATAAACGATAACCTGGATAAAAATTATCATTGATCTCATACTGATGGAATTTATAATTTTATACTACAAAATATATTGTCATGGAGTTATGAACAAATAGTATACTAATATGGGAATATGTATCCACAAAAACCCATACATCTTTTCTCACATGGCATTTCAATGCATCGAGGGGATATATAATTCCATACCCCACCCATCATCTAATTATGTCTAATTCATTCACTATAAAAGTCAAAAATAAATATCATTAAATTATATATATAACCTATTGTTATTTAGAAACATGATTATCTATATAATGAGAAATAACAAAATATTCCACATTAAATATAATGATGTATATTTCTAAGAGAAAATAACTTAATCAGCTTACATGTTTTGGGGTATCATCAAAGTTATGTGAAGAACCCTTATTAAATAAATATAGTAGAGATGGTACATTCATTGAGTAGGGTAATTTGATAAATTTATTTATTTTTTAATTTTTTTTATCAGTATGATAATAAATAAATTGTATTAAAAAAATACTTCACTATGGTTAATAATGAGAATATGACTATTCCCAAATCATATCCCTCAAGAGTACCTATACAGTTGTTCCATCTTAGTACTACTCATCATGAATTTGGGTTATGGCTAAGTAAATTCTCACCTAATAGTTATTATAGGGTGATTACCAAAATTTGAATCTATTTCATAGTTCAATATAACTTCTAGTATATATATGGGGATATATTTTCAAGGAATATACACACACATTTACCATTCCAAAACCATGGATGGTTTTTCCATCATAGAAAAGATTGAGTTTTACATATTTATTGGTATATATTTTGGAGATAAATAATATAATCATTAACTCCCTTAAATTTGGTGAGTAACAAGATAAAATTACCCTATGTATGTTTATGAACCACAAAATATTATATAAGTGCAGAATATAATATGAGTCCAAAATAAGGAAAATGAATTTGAAACCCCCCCCATAAAGATTAGGTAGAAAATCAATCAAAACTTATTAAAATATATGTCCTAAAATTGATCTTAATATATCATAAAAAATGTAATTTCATCATATTACAACTCAAATAGGATATATATACACCACATAATGGAAATTAGGTTCATAATACCTAATATGTCCCAATAAAAGGAATTTTTAATTGAAAGACCTTACCTCATATCATAAAATTTGAGAACACAATTTAACCACATGTATCACAAAATTATCTATCTTAATATAGTAATTAATAACCATAATAATATCAATTTTACATTAAGATCATCAATAATAACCATTTTCAATATTAATTCAAACTATTCATTACATTTTTTGTTTATAGTTTGATCATTTGTACTAGTGTTAAACAATGGTACCTATATTCATTATTATTTCCAATTTCATCTTTAATATGTCATTACAGTTACTTTTAAGTATTTATTGTAATTATTTATGATGTTTGGAATTCATTTTAGGAGTGCTTCCATATTTATCTATAAGGAAATGACCTTAAACATTACATAATATTGAATTAATTTAATAATTCACATTGAGGATCTATTCAGGTTAAGATATTTAGATATTTTGGTCATAACTTATACATAATTACTTGAATATTACAACTATACACTTCTACTCACTATCCATTTTTTATAAAATAAAAAACTGTAAAAAGAGACCTGTTTAATTCTATGATTTGAAGAGAATGAATTTTCCTTGATCCCATACCTGACACTATTCATCATTCAGTCCTGTGAAAAAAATTTAAAAACAATGTATGAGCATAAAAATTGCAATAAGTTATATATAAAGAAGGAAAACGATTATTTTTTTTAAAACAATAGGTAAACCATGAATACTCTATCATAAAGTAATACCTTTCACCTTTAAGAAGTAGTAAAAAAATTTCTAAATATAATCAAATTGATTACCCTTTTTTGTATCCTAAATATTACCATAATGCCCATAGAAAGTAGATTATAACATATAAAAGGTAACTTGGGACATAAAAAACTGAAATAGAATAACCATATGGTCAAATTCCACACATATCATTAAATGGAATAGCCATACGATCGACTTCCATACCCAATGCATTAGAGTTTATAACGTAACCACCCATCCATGGTTTATCACAAAACCACCCATCATTTGGTTTATCACGTAACCACTTTCCAAATGTCCAAGTACAATTATATAATCATAAGACATAATATATTGAAAATATTAACATCTCACTAATAACATTTCATTTGAAATTACAATAACTAATTTCAAGATATTGAAATACTCAATCCATCTAAAAATATAGTTTCGATAACAAAACACCAAACTAATAACAATGGATTTATTTTCCTTTTAAAAACACTATGTTATAAAGAGGAAGTCAAATATATAATAACGATTATGGTGGCAGAGAGGTCTTCATCACCACATTTGTTAAAAACATTCCTTTTGTTATTTAGTAAAATGATTTGTTGAAAACAAATTCCTTTTGAATGAGAGTAAAGGTCATAGGGGTTTATAATACACTGTGTAAAAGAAGTAGGTGTATATATATGAAAATATTCCTCAATGAAAGGAGATTGAGATGACTTCTCTTAACAAGATAATTTTGTAAATAAAATAGATTGATTACGTTCATTCACTATAAGTACACATATGTAATGTATATATAAAATATAAAACATGAAAAGTTATATCCTATGTAAACCTATCACGACAAAATCAAAAAGTATTATATTATCTCAAAGAATTGAAATTGGGTTAAGATGTTCCCTTACAAAAACATGGATCGTAACGACATCACTTAGAAATATTGAAAATGAGTTGACAAGAGAGACAATATTATATCATCACTTCGACATAAAATTTATATAAATGAGGATATATTATAACATATCCCAATATAAGAAAATGGGTATTAAAGTACATAACGTAAAATAAGCCTTTGACTAAAAGAGGATGATGAAAGGTTCCCTTAAGTCTGAATCATCACGTATGTTCCTATAACATTATGTTAACTTTTTCTTTCTTCAGAACATTTTTCAAGTATATTATTCCTTATATATCACTTATTAACTTGCAATAACAATCATATAATTATTCATGTTCATATCGGTGGTTTTTTCAATGTTCGGTACTTCAATTAAAAATGAACTTGGTATAATTACAGATTGTCCATGTGGTCAAAAGTACATTATCTCAATAATTCTATTCATGATTTATATATCGTATATATTATATATATCTAGTATATATATATTTATAATAGTCTATAACATTTGGTTATAATAAATGAAATTCATCATTCATAGAGACAGAAAGTCGTACGTACTCAAGAACAATACCTTCATTTCTTTTTCATATTTAGAGGAATGAAAAATAAATGATACATAGGTATATTATATTTAATGTTTAATGAATATTTTATATATTTTACATAATTTCATTAATTCTATATTTTATTTGATCCACGTATATCATGAACGATTCATATCACGTGGAGGTGGGCTGTTGTATGCACTTCCTCAAATGAAATTATCATATTTATACAAAATGAAAGGCATAAAGGTATGTTATAAATGAGAATTACAAAAGCATAGTGATAAATTAAATATCATATATATCCTATATAATTACATTTCCATCAAAATTTCCACCATAAGAGGTGGTAAGAGAATATTGAACAATCATCGTTTCATGAGGCAGTAGTTCACTATCCACAGAAAGAATATGTTTTGTACCTATTAGATGAAGGTCTATGTATGTGTAGTTATAAAACATCACATAAAAACAACCATGTATATTTAGGATAATAGTTTTTATATAAACAATGAAAAAGAAAAGAATAGTCAATGGACAAAGAAAAATAATGGAATGAATCTTGAGAGAAGATATTACCTTATATCTGGTAACTTAATATTATTTGAGTCAAAGGGCCTCCTTGAATTTCCTTATCCCTAAGGTAAGGAATATAATATGAAGATAGGAATGTTGTGAGATTATTTTAGAATATTTTAGATGATCCCAATGGCTTGATAGGTGTGAGTGATGGTTTCGAGGTGGTGTCCTTTTATAAGAGGTAGGAGGGTCACTTTAGGAATGTCTTGAAATATTATTTTTTATTAATTGCGTTTCTAATTATAATGACACAAAAGTGATATATTTAAAACCTAGGATGAGTATGGGTCTAAATACTATCATCCAATGTGTTTTGGACAAGTTTATTTATGAAGTGTTACATTATTGTTCAGCTTTAACACTTAGTTAAATAAATTAACTCGTACCATGTCTTCTCGTATTTTCATAATATATGGTTACTATAGTTACAATAAAATTTTAGGAGACCAAAAAATGATCATTAAACACATTTATAGCATTATATATGTCATCTATTATTTTCAAGACAATTATAGCATTTAATAAAATGTTAATTTATTTAAAAACTCATTTATGTCAATTTTTATACTATTCATATCATTAATTTTAAAAATCCATAACAAGTTTTTTAATTTGAAAAAATGTTATCAATTCAAATATAACAAGTCATAATCATCCCTAAAATTAGTGGATGGATTAAAAAGTTTCAAAATAAATTTATTTTAATATTTATAATCACATTTATTTAAATTTTTCATTAATAAGGTAATCACTACACCACCATTGTGTCATTAATTAATTTATTTATATGATGTCTATAAATTATAAATTAAATAACATGATGTATGAAATATTTTCTTATTTCTAATGAAAATTTATAGTCAAATATATCACTTATATATGCCAATATAAATTTTTTTAGTAAAAGATATATGTTTATGTTGTATTTTCCTTAACATTAAATTAAAAGTAATTAAATATCATTTTTTCACACACAAGTGGCTCTATGTGGTCCTAAAATTGACCCAAAGATTCCCATGGTCATATATATATCAACCAATAAAACTAGGACACGTGTTAGTGTAGTATAATATTATTATAATATTATTTTTTACCCTTATTTGTGAGATTTTTCCTTTAACCATGGTAAATAAAATATTTACAGAATTTATTATTCATAACATCTAAAAATTTTACCTATTTAAAAAATTTGGACCTCCTGATTAAAAATAGGGAATCAATTTTTCAAGATTCAAAACACATAATTGGTAGAAATTAAAATAAAAAAAATTCACGTTGTCAAAACCAAAAAGTGGGTTTTTAAGATGTAATAACTATCAAAATATTTACAGGCCTTTATGTACAATTAAAATTTGAATTTACTACCAATGACCAAAATTACATTAAATGATAATTTTTTTTCTAATTACACATTAAAATCAGTTAAAATTAAAATCTAGATATATAAATATATTATATTAAAAGGTTGTTTTAATATAAAATGCAGTAGTTTTCACTATTCATTAAAAATGAACTTATTCAGAAAAATACCAAAAATTTACCCAAAGTAAATTTTGATGTTATGGTTCTAAAGAAGAATTTTATTTTTTCAATTAAAACATATAAAAGTGAAAAAACTATATTTAAAAAGGATTATCCATAAAAAGGTGGTAAAACAACTTTTTATAAAAATATTAGTGTATTTCATGCTTTAAATCAGATTCACTATCATTTTAGGCCTCTAAGTTTTATTGGATAAATGTTAAAATATTTAAAAAAACATTTAATAATAATATGGTTAGTTATATTAATTTATTCCACTGTAAAAATTACGCATTAAATACCATACTAATTTTACATTATTATTTTTTAGTATATGTCAATATTGTGTGCAACGTAAGATTTTGGAGAAAACCCCGGTTTCGTGTCAAGTACGGTATCAAAAAAGTATCCCATTTAAAATAAAATTAATATATTAATCATAAGTATTAATAAAAACTAATAATTATTATTCTATAAATACCTAGGTCATTACATCCTTCCCCCCTTTTGGAAATTGTGGCCTCAAAATTTTAGAATTGGGATTGTAAACTTCATTGAATGTTACACATCAAAAAAAGAGTAAAAAACCTCTCACATTAAAAGAAATAATGTAAAGTAAAATGGTAACAAAAGATAACACATAAATGGATTACATGTTGGAAAACATGGATATGGAAGAGAAACTAACCATCTTGTTCTGATGGAGAGTGATAGAAAACATGATTAGGAGAAAGTTAACCACAAAAAAATCACAAACTTTTGATGGGTTAAACAGTCTTTGATTCCCAAGTAGGAAAAGAAAACAAACCACATTTTTTATGTTCCTTTTCATAATGTTGAGGAATTTATTTATGAGCTTGACTATGAACAAAAGGAAACATATTTACTTTTCACGTAGACTTTCATCCATTACTAAATTTCTACCACAAACTCATCTTTTTTCCAAATGATGAGTATTCAAGATGAATTGGTCACATAAAAAGCACTTGAATCAACATATATGGAATCACATAGTCCAAAAAATATAAACTATATATTTCCCATGTCTTTAGACATTAACCAAAACAAAAAATAGTTAGTAAAAAATTATATAATCCTAAAAAGGATAGTATTTTATAGAAATAAATATTATTCCTCATCTCAAAACATCAAAAAACAATAACCAAAGTTCAACAAAGGCTATTCAAAATAAAACTATACTTAAAATTATTCAATTTAATCCAAACATAGATTGAAACCCAAAACATAGAATAATTTAATCAAATAGTCTTCCAAAATAAATCTTAACATTTATCACCAAATAACATTGACTACAGTTAAAGTCTCACACAAGTGTAATTAACCTAATCACATATTCCTTATGATTAGTTAATAATTTCCATAAATAACACAAATCAACATTTGTCAACAATATGAAATTATAATCCTCCAAAATAAAATTCAACCATTACTCCTCATTGAAATCTCAAACTATTCTATTTTCCTTAAGCATATAGTGTTCTGAAAAGATAAAAAGTCTTGCGAAATAACCTTTTTCACTTAATCACCAAATATATTTCCTATATTAAGGATATCCATTTGATAAAACAAAAGTTCCCAAAATAAACTTATTCTTGATCAATTAAATAATTTTAAAAAAATGAGTAAGACATACTAACCATGGACATCATAAAGTCCAGTGGTAGGTGAAAAATCCTAGTCGCACATTGATTGTGGGTTCTATTCCCACATATTTATACAACGGGTTGGGTTTTCACCCAGCCTGCAGGTTTTCCTTTTTTTAAAACTTTATAATTATATTACATAAAAATAAATGAGATAAATTCATAAAAATAACCATATCAAATTTTAACCTCAATTGTTATCTCATACCTCACATTTTTTATCCAAAAACTAATAACCCATAATTGCATTAAAAAATTTCATATATATCACTATGGTTATCCACTATGTCCACACAAGAAAGGATAATTCTTTATTGAATAACATTTTCACATATAAATCTTCAGTGTTACACATACTATAAAATGTATTCCAATGTAATCCAATCATTAATTCATTTAAACAAATCCTCATCCATAGATCCAACATAACTCTTCAATTACAAGACTTTTTAATCATTAAAAATTATTCATGATCCTTTATCCCTATTTTTTCATATTATTCTTTTATACTTATTTCTTGCAAAAAAATCATGCATAATGTCCTAAAATTTCAGTAATGTCAAAACATGAGTTTAAAAATAATCTATACCTTTCATGGGTCATTTTCAGTTTCTACATCTTCAATTGAAATGGCATTTTCAATTGGTAAACATATATTTTTACGATACTACTGATCCCATTCCTGAACCTTCTTCGTAGGATATTCATTTGTATAAGGACAAAGCACACAACATTTAAACATCCAATTGATCCTTTAGAACGAACTTCATTCCCTTTCCTTGTGTCAATAGGATGATTCCTTTTTTCCATGGTATGTTATTGCTTTATAGCCTTCATTACCACATCTGAAACATCTTTCCATCCCTTTGAATCATTTTCCTAGGTGTTTTTTCTACATCCTTGAGAAAATGGGTTTTGAGTATACTTAACTTTATTATTATTACCCAAACTACCATAGGGATTAATTTCTCACATATATGATGCCTTATAGAAATCACCATGGGCCAAGTGGTCAATCAAGACTCCAGATAGATGGTTAAGAATAAACATAAGAGTTCTCATTATAGATCCCATTAAATTTAGATTTTTATTTATAAAACCACTACAGTTTCTATCAAATCCACTGTTATTTTGGTGCCAATTAGATCCAGCTATTTACTACTACCAAAAAAGACAGTGTGAGTATATAAATAAATTAATCATATAACATCTTATGATGAGGGGAAACACTAAGATATACTTATTCATGTTATCTTAAACTCAATCAATTTATCTAAAGTAATTATGACACATTATAGCATGCTAACCATTATGGTTTTGTCACTCATGATTAAATAACATCCTAACCTATTAATTTATCTATATCAACATCTGATACCAACTATAGGGACCCAACATTAAACATTATGTAATTATGAATAACGTTAATAATCCAAATTGAGGATCTTTTCCGGTTTTAATATTTATAGAATTAGGTCATATCTTATACATAAAAAATTGAATATTACAAGTAGGCACTTCTACTAACTATCCATTATTTTATAAAACAAAATCTCTTTAAAAAAGACATGTTTAATTCCATGATTTGAATGACATGAATTTTATTTGATCCCATCCGTGACATAATTCATCTTTAAGTAATGTGAAAAAAATTCAATACATGGGATGAGTATGAAAAGCTCGGTAAGGGATACATATAGAAGGAAAAATGTTAGTTTTTAAAAACAACAATTAAACAATGAATAATTTTTCAAAAAGTAATACCTTTCACCTCAAAAAAGTAGTAAAAAAACATCACTTAATATAAGTTCATTTATTACACATTTATAACCAAAAGATTACCGTAAATCCCATAGAATACAATATATTGCATATAAAGGTAACATGGCACATAAACCTACTGAACTGGAATAACCATGCGGTCAACTTCCCCATATTTCTCTAAATGGAATAACCATACGACAAAATTAGTAACACCAAATGATTTCATAGTAAGTTATATCTTTAAAGTAATTCAATAGCTTATACTACACGCAATTCTGACTTGGATTGCGTTATACACAATATTGAGTTTCTATGAGACACCACATTAGTATTATAATTATTTAAAAAATACATATATTTATCAATTATATATACCAATATGAATTGTATCAATAAAATTTTAAATGTTATTTTAAATTTTTTCACAAAAATGAAACATATTTATAATGAAATGTATATGTTTGTTAGAATAGTTACATATTTAAAAGTAATATATTCTTAAAGGAACTACTTTTTATGTCCTTATGTAAACAACAATAAAATTAATATTGGACACTCTTAAAAATTAAATATGGTAAAATAGACTTTAATTTTTGATTTTTAATATCTAAATTAACTTAGTCTGAATTTTTTGTATTTTTCTGAAAACATTCAATTTTTGATGAATAGGGAAAAAAACTACATAGTACATAAAAATAGATTTTTTCATTTAAATAATTATATTTAATGAAAAATTATCTTAAAGTAAAAATAGATAAATTATACATATATTAGTCTAATATAAGTCATTTGAGTAATTTTTTAATATTACTAGATATATAAAATTTTATTGAACTTTAAAACGACTTTTACCCACATTCTAGGCAAATTTGCAAATCCGCATAAAACGTAATTTTACAACTTATGTGAATTGAATTTAAAAAATCCGACAGACATGGTTATCATTAGTAAGTAAAATTTGGTTCAATACAATTAAAATAATTTTTGTTGAATGGTAACTTTTTAACTTTTTTTAAAATAGTTAAAAGTAAATAGGGAAATTAAAGGTAAAAATGATATATTAATTACACAAACACATGTCTTAGTTCTACTGTATAAGTTTATTTCGACCAAAATCCACCTTAGAAATAAAATTTTATCCTTTTTTATCCACATGGATTTGATTATGTCATTTATTATATTTTATTTAATGTAGAGTTAAAAGTTTTAAATTCAAATTTTAAAAACTATACCATTTTTAATATAAAGTTATTGATATGATAAATTAGACAATAAATATTAATTATAATGATAAATATATTTCTTACATCACGATATTTTATTAATAATTTTTAGACATTAAATAATTAAAATTATTTATGACACAATGATGATCCAGTAATTACCTTATTAATGAAATATTAAAATAATTAATATCATAAATATTAAAATAAATGTAAATTTAAACTTTTTATGAAATACATGGACTTTTAGGTTAATATGACATGGTAGGATTGATTTAATGTATTTTTTCCGAACTAATCAGGTTGTGAAGTCTTGAACAAAAAAATACTAAATAATATGAAAATTGACATAAATGAGTTTTTAAAACAAATACTATTTCATCAAATGATCTAATATTCTTCAAAATCTAAGATTCGGCCAAAGGACATAGATAATGTTATATATGTCGTTAATTAACCACATAAGGTTATCTAGGAATTATATAGTAACTATATTAACCATTTAATATAAAAAACAAGAAGACATGGTAAAAGATAAAATATATAACTAAGAGTTAAATCTAAATGATAAGGTTAATATGGTGACCTAAACTTGTATAAAACCTATTGGTTGAGATTATTTATACCCATACCCACCATATAATCCAAATAAATACATTTGAAACTATTATAAACCAAAAATGATTTTGTAATAAATTAATATTTCAAGCTTTTCCAACAGTGCCCCTCACCTCTCTTATAAAAGGGCACTTCCCCTTCTCTTAAATTCACATCTCCAAAGTCATTTGGATTGGGAAACCATACTCAAATCTCCTATAAACTATCATCAATTAGTCCTATGGGCCTTAATTTTATGATAAATCCATCTTAAGGAGCACTTTTGTTCAAGACAAAAGGAAGCACCCTGAAGAAGAGGTAATTATTTCATCTCCTATTTCAAAGATCTGTTCTTCCTCCACTTCCTATTTGATAGTTGTTTATATAAAAAAATAATATCTCTAGTACCTTATAAATACTGAGATTTTTTTATAAATATGATACAACCATATTCATTATTCTATCCAATCTATGAATGAGAAAGTCAACATACGTGTGTATGTATGGCTTACGGTCTCCACGTCGTGGTGTAGTTTTTTATTCAACACATCCCTTTTTGCATGTATATAATAATGAGTATAATTGATGTAAATAAAAAATATAACATTTTAATGATTAAGTTTATATAATATGCTATCTAGTTACATTATACATCACTATCAATATAATGATATTCTCGCTCGTGCGTACGTACGGATTACCGTCTCCACGATGCGATGATATTACATTCCACATCATAACCATTCAAGAATAATTTTCATTTTTTGATTAAAAATTATGTTTAAGAACATAAAATCATTCTAGTTATGAATTAAATATATCTTATCCATAACAAACATTACCTACATCACAAAACATATAAATGAAAATGAATCAGTTAACACACGAAATATTGATACTACTACAATATTATTAACCAATCAATAATAGAGGATCATATATGATATAATATTTATATATGTGGTTCTTGATAATTTAATAACAATTTTTTAACCATTATCGAGGAGGTTAAAATTACCCTTGAATAAATGATAGTATACGGTAAGGGGATTTCATCTCTCATTTTATTCCCGTTAGATTCATGCTATATTTGACACTATTTCCATGGGTGTGGTGTTTTCACATCCAATGATTATATTTTTTGAGTAATATACATTAATTTTTATATTTACATGTTCCTTGTATGATCCTTCTTTCATGTGGTGTATGTTTCTTAAGCTACAAAAATGGAATGGTAATTTCTAATTTCAATTCCCACTCTATAGTGTTACGCATACTTCATTGATTATTTTACTCCAAAATTATGTGTAGAATCAATATTAATTTTTTATGTAGTAATTTACACTCCACTTTGTGTGTGTATACTTTTGATACCCATAATAACTCCATTTATAAATTCTTAAGTCACTGATATTAACTTGAAAAGGGTAATCATAACTCAATTTCTATTCATTGAGTTAAACATCCAAATCATTGGTTTTGTTTTTACAAGAATATGTGTTCATGTCCTCTGATTTATTTACACTAAATATCCAATAATATTTATTGTATTTATATTTTTCACACATATTATGTCTTTATTTATCCTTAATCTAATGATACATTCTTTATAAGGGATTTCATCTCAATTTACATTCCATTGATATTGCGTTGTTGTTATGTGCCTATTCAATTTTATATGGTGTATATACTATCCTTTGACATTGTATATCATGAATCCATTTATTATCATGATATTATAATATTTTGAATAATCTTATTCCAAAATTATTTGTATTCAAGAATCTCCCATTTGGTTAGGAACTCTTTAACCAAAATAACATTTTAAATGTTTTATAGATTTATTCTTATAAATATTTATCATTAATGTCTATGTTTTAAAAGTGGTTTTAAGGATTTATTTATATATACCCGAATGTTTTTAAATTAAAATTACTTTCCAAAGTTTCAATGTGGTATGGGAAAATTTGATTCAAAAATATCTTTTAAACGAATTCTTTGATATATAGTGCGACTTTTAAATGTTTTCAAGAAAAAGGAAATATTACTCCCAAATAGTTATACTATTTATTTTCATATATTTTAATATCATTAATTTAATTTTATTCTTGATTGAGGATGATTTATTATAATACAATATTCCATACATTATTGAATTAGTTATGTTTTATTGTGGATGTGCTATGTTTATATCATCATGGTCTATGGTTAAAGTATTGAAATTTTGTATGTTATTTTTAATATGAATGTTTAGATTATATTTAACCCTTTTCAAATGAGGGATACATTATAAATAGTAAGTGATAGGTGGGGATCACTATATTATGTCGACGCATCGGTTTGTCTCATAAGACAAATTCGGGTCTTAGCACAACGTCGTGACAAATATTTTATTTGTTGTCTTGGCACGAGGCCTTAATTATGTGTTTATGATGTCCAGCAATATGCATTCCAACATTATGAGATTTAATATTGATATTAAATGTGATTATTCTACTTCTAGAATATCTATGTGAATAATTAAATGGAATTATTTTATTTATTTAACCAATATTATTCTGAATTTTTTGTTTAAAAGTCTTGTGTTTTAGTATTATATATTTACTTAAATGTTTATTCTTATTTATGATAGTTTCTGCTATATTGTTATCCTTACTGAGCTTCTATAATCACCCCTTTCTTATGTTTTATTTTTCCTAGGATCCGAAGTAGAATATTATGATAGACAAGCAATGATAAACTAAGGGATATAAATGTATTTAAAGGAGACACAATGTTTTTTTTCATTTCATAATATACTATAAAACTATGTATGTATCTAGTACATCCAAGGCTACTAAACTGGTCGATCTTTCAGGACTTGATCTATTGTGATTAGGCCAATGTTATATATTAATGCACCGACTTGGGGTAACTGGGCTTGGGGAATTACAGTTTGTAGTTGAGGAATCATAGAACAAACCTTTGGTGCTATATTTAGAAAAACTCTTATTAGGTATCTTTACTTTTAGATAAACTTTGAGGATTATTATAGAATAATGTCATAGAAATTTGGTAATGTAGAGATTTTGGGTGTTTTCCACGAAATACATCCCTATCTGGATACTAAATGTGGGCGTGCTTCTAGAACATATGTTACTATGTGTGAAAACACTAACAAGTAGTTTTAGGAATGATTTGGGATATCCTGGTACATGACAATGGGACTTATTGTGTACCTGGTATGACACTCTCGCGGGATATTCGTAGGATAATTCACATTTTCTTTACAAAACGATTTGAATGATTTCATTATAAGATGAGTATAAAAATCGTTGGACAATCGTAAGGTTATTTAGTTTGAAAATAAGGTTTAATGACATTCTCTAAATGATTTTATGACTATCGTTACTCACACTATTCTTTTCAGTTTCAGTCAATGGCTGGATTTCAAGGAAGTCATAGAAACATTGAACATGATGTACAATGTGGGAAAAATGGTGTGAATTAGCAACAAAATGTAATGTTCATAGGCGTAAAAAATATCATGTTCATGCAGATCAGTTTTCAAAAAATATGATTAATAACTTATACTTTAACGAACTCCCAAACTCAAAAATGAGGAAAAAGGCATAGAATGATAACAGCTCTAGTAGTGGATACAATGGAGAAAATAAAGATCAATTTCCATAATGTAGTAAATGAGAAAGAAGACCACCCAAAAAGTGTTTCAATGGAACAAAGAAATATTTTATGTGTGGAAAATAAGGACATAATGAAAATAATTTCTATGAAAAAAGTAAGGGTTCTATGGAGGAAAACAAAAATGATCCTAAGAATCCATTTACTATCATTTTCTGTAAATATAGGGCACCTGGTCATTACCCATGTCAATCCTCTATTCTATATAATAACCACTTGGTTAGGGAAGAACCTATGTGAAAATAAATGGATGGAAAATTGTTTAAAAATATTAATTCTCTTTGTTGAAAGGATTACATTGGATGAATTTTCTCTTGTATGTTTAACCCTATAGTTTTTAATGTAAAAAAGCTATTTGTGGAAGAATTGTCTTATCTTTGGTGGATATATTTATAATAAACCATTTGGATTTATATAATCCATGACTTTGAGGCAATTATAGGTTTTTAGATTTGGGGAAAACATTTGTTATTAAAATATGTTATGGTTATTTGTAAAGATTTATATCATTTTTCATATTATTTTAAAATTATATAGTTTTTGAAAATGAAAACATGGAGACCTTGTGACAACCCATCGCGTCAGATAAAGCTGTGGGAATAAAACCCACAACAAATGTGTGACTGGGATTTATCACCTACTACTAGACTACGTGAAGTCCATTGTTAGTATGACTAATTATTTTTAGTTACATGATTTTTTTGATCTAGAATATGTTGATTTCGAGAACTTATGATTTTTAAAATGGAAATCCTTAGTATAAGAAAATGATTTGGTCATTAAATGATAAATTTTATATATTTTGGAAGACGTTCACTCATATGGGAACACAATAAACCTAATGAAATTATAATACAATGGAATTTAACTTTAGGTGTAATGGTGGATTTTTATTTTGGAATTATATATGTTTTAATTTTGTACTTATAAATATTTGGGTTATTTATGTTAATGATTAACCTATCATAGAGAATATTTGATCTGGTTAATTACTTTTAAATATGTGACTGTAAGAGTAGTTGATGTTATTTGAAGATAGATTTTAATATTTATCATGGAAGAATACGTCATAAAATCCTTCTACATTTTTTTTTCCAATATAGTTTCTATTATTTTGAAAATTTTTATGGACAGTTGTTTATTGAATGGTCATTGTTGAACTTTGGGAATTTTTGATTAATTTTGGAGATTAAGAGTAATATTACCTTCTATAAATGATTATCCATTTTGGGGATTATCTGATCATGTACTAACCATTTTGGTTTTGGTTAATTTCTAAAGACAAGGGAAATATATATTACATCATTTTTTGATTTTTTTTATTCCCTTGAAGTTGATTCTAGTGCTTCAGGTGTGACCAATTCATCGTAAAAACATATCGTTTGGACAAAATATGAGTTTATGGTAGAAATTTATTAATGGATGAAACTATTATTGAAATGTAAGTATATCTACTTATGTTCATAGTCAACCTCATTAATTAATTCCTCAACATTATGAAAAGAACAGGAAACAAAAATTTTGTCTGTTTACTCTTCCTATTGGACAATCAAAGACTGTTTTAACCATCACATGTTTATGGTTTTCTGATAGATACATTTGTCCTAATCATATTTTCTATCACTCCCCATCATAACTCCATGGTTTATTTTATATTCAATATCAATGTTTTCCTACATAAAACCCTAGAATGGGTTATCCCGGGTGACCTTTGTACTTCTCTTTCATTCTTTTAAAGTGATAGTTTTATTGACTCTTTTTCTGACGCGGGACTTTCAATTAAGTTTCGAAACCCAATTTTAAAATTGTGGGGACACAATTTCCATAAATTAAAAGAATATAACACCCCAAGATATCATATTAAGTTATATATTTAAGGTAATTCAATAGATTATACTACACACAACATTGACTTGACTTGCGTTATACGCAAGATTGAGTTTCTATGAGACAACACATTAGTATTTTAATTATTAAGGAAATATATATATTTTCCATTTAAATAATATAATATTAATTGTAAAAAATATATTTTAAATTTTATTAAAAAAAATTTCACGTATATAAATCATATTTATTATGAAATGTACATGTTTTGTTAAAATAGTAATATATTTAGAAAAAATATTTTCATAAAATCTCTAATTTTTATTCCTTCTGTGAACAATAATAAGATTAATATTGGATATTCCTAAAAATTTTATTTGAAAAAATAGACTTCATTTTTGGATTCAAAATATCAAAATTAGATTAGGGTGAATTTTTTGGTATTTTTTTTGAAAACATTCTATTTTTGATTAATAGTGAAAAATATTGCATAGTATATAAAAACCAAAATTTTCATTTAAATAATAATTTTCAATTAAAATTTATATTATAGTAAAAATAGATATATAATACATATATTAGTCCAGTATAAGTCATTTGATTAATTTTATAATAAAATTAGATATGTAGATTTTTATTTAACTTTTTAACTTCTTTTACCCACCTTCTAAGAACATTTTCAAATCTGTATATAACATAATTTTAATTCTTCTGTTAATTGAATTTAAAAATTCCCATAGACATGGTTTCCATCAGTATGTAAAATTTGGTTTAAAAGGATGAAAATAATATTTGGTGAATAGTAGCTTTTGATTTTCATTTACCACGGTTAAAAGTAAATACTGTAATTAAAGGAAAAAATGATATTATAATTACCCCAAAACATGTTCTAATTCTATGCGATAAGTGTTTTTTGAAAATAACCAACCATAGGAAAAAAATATGATCCTTTTTATCCACTTTTATTAGATTAGAACATTTATTATATTTCATTTAAAGTATAGTTAAAAGTGTACTTAAATTCCAATTTTAATAACTAAGTCATTTTTAATATGGGGTTATATATAAGATAAATTTTACAATAAATATTCATTATAAGGATATAAATATTTTCGAAATCGTGGAATTTTATTTATAATTTTTAGACATAAATAATTAAATTTATTTATGGCACAATGATGAAGCATTAATTAACTAATTAATGAAATATAAAAATAAATAATATTATAAATATTAAAATAAATTTAAATTGAAATTTTTTATTCCATACAAGAATTTTTAGGTGAATATTACATTTTATTATTGATTGTATGTTTTATGTTCAAATTAATAAAGTTGTGATGACTTTAACAAAAAAGAAAATACTAAATTGTGTCAAAATTGACCTAAATGAGTTTTTAAAACAAATACTATATCATTAGATGATATAATATTCCAAAAAATAATACATTCTGCCAAAGAACTTATATAATGTTATATATGCCATTAATGAACCACTTGAGGAACTCTTGTCATTTTATAGTAACTATATTAACCATTTAATATAAAAATATAAGAAGACATGGTAAAAGTTAAACTATTTAACTAAGAGATAAATCAAAATGACAAGGATAATATGGTGAACTAAAATTTTATAAAATGTATTGGTTGAGAGTATTTTGACCCATCCCCACCATGTACTAGAAATGAATTCATTTGTATCTATTAGAAAACGAAAATGATTTTGTAATAAATTAATATTTCAAGATTTTCCTAAAGTGGCCCTCACCTCTCTTTGAAAAGGGTAAATTCCCTTCTCTTAAATTCACACCTCAAAATCAATTTTTCATTACCTACCCTGCTCAAATAACCTGTAAAATACCCTCCCAATAACCTAGGGGCCTTACATTGATAATAAAGGCAACCTACGGATCCCTTTTGTTCAATCTAAAAGGAAGCACCCGAAGAAGGGGTAATTATTTTATCACCTCTTTCAAAGTTATTTTATTTTTCCAATTTCTCTTTCATTGTTGTTTCCAAAAAAATAACTCTATTACCATATAAATACTATGATGTTATTATATATATGGTAAAACCATATTCATTATTTTTTCCATCCTGTGAATGACTAAGTCACCATACGTTCGTAAGTACGATCTACCGTATCCACATCGTGATGCAGTTTGTTATTCAACATTTCAATTTTTGGATGGGTACAATAATGAGAATAATTGTTGTAAATAATAAATATAAAATTTTAATTTTTCATTGAAAATAATATACTATCAAATTACATATTATATAACCATCAATATAATGATATTGTCTCTCATGCATACGTACGACCTACCGTTTCCACGACGCGATGAGATTTCATTCCATGTCATAAAAATTCAAGAATAATTTTAATTTTATGATTAAAAATAATGTTAAACAACATATTATATTCATGTACATGATAAAATATATACTATAAATAACAAACATTACTTACATAACAATACATATAAAGGAAAAAGAATTAGTTAACACCCAAAACAATGATACTACTGAAATATTATTAACAAAACAATATCGGAGGATCATATATGATATCATATTTATATATGTGGTTATTTTATAATTTAATGAAAATTACTTAACAATTATACAGGTGGTTAAACTTATCCTTTAATAAAAGAAAGTATAAGTTAAGGGTTTCTCATCTCACTTTTTATTCCCATGAGATTCATGTTATATTTGCCACTATTTCCTTTTGTGTGGTGTATGTACTGCTAATGATTGTATTATTTTTGTAATATATTTTAATTTATGTGTAATGAAATCTTCATTTTATGATACTTCTTTCATGGGGTGTGTGAATTTTATGTCAAAAAATTAGTAAGGAAATTTCTAATTCTAATTTCCATTTGTTGGGTTTTATGCATACTTCATTGATTATTTTACTCCATGATTATGTATTGAATCGCTATTTATGTATTTAGGTAGAAATTTCCACAACCTTTTTGTAAATTTGATTTCGATACACATAATCACTCCATTTATAAATTATCAAGTCATTGATATGAACATTAAAAGGGTAATATTAACTGAATTTCCATTCATTTAGTTAAACATCCAAGTCATTTGTTATGTTTTTACCGGAATATGTGTTAATGTCCTCAGATCAATTTACACTGAATATCCTATCATATTGAGTGTATTTATATTTTTTTCACATAATTATGTCATTGATTTATCTTTAATGAAATTATATGGTCTTTATAAGGGATTTCATCTCAATTTATATTCCATTTATAATTATTTGTTTTTATGCACCAATTCACTTTTATATTGTTTATATATTGTCATTTGACATTATATATCAGGAATCCCTTTATTCTCACGATATTATGGTGTTTTGATTAATGTTATTATTCAATTATTTGAATTCATGTATCTATCTTTGGGTTAGGAACTCTTTAACTAAAATATCATTTTAAATGTTTTAAAGATTTATTCTTGTAAATATTTCTCATTAATGTCCATGTTTTAAAAACGATTATAAGGATTTATTTATGTAGACATGAATGATTTGAAATTAAAATAAATTTCAAATGTTTCAAAGTGTTATGGTATAGTTTTATTCAAAAATCTCTTTCAATTGGCTTCTTTGATAAATTGTGTGACTTTTAAACGTTTTAAAGAAAAATGGGATATTTATCCCAAATAGTATTTTTGGTTATTTTAATCTATATTAATATCCTTCACTGTATTTTTTCCTTGATTTAGGTGGATTTATTATAACACAATATTTCATATTTTATTGAATTTGGTTTTTTATACTATGGATGTGTTATTTTTATTCGATTCATGGGTTGTGGTTAAAGTATTGACATTCAGTATGCTAGTTTTAATACGAATGTATAGATTATATTCCACTCTTATCATATGAGGAATTAACTAGAATTAGTATGTGATGTTCAGGGTGTTCTATAGCCCCTCGATGCATCGGTAGGTCTTATAAGACTAATTAGATTCTTGGCACAAGGCCGTGAAATGTTTTTATTTGTTGTCTTGGTACAAGGCCATGGCTATGTAGTTATGATATCCAGAATTATAAATTTCATCGTTATGATATTATCTATTGGTATTACATGTGATTATTCGACTAGTAGAATATCCATGTGAATAACTAAATGGTATTATTAGATTTATCATTTCCATATTATGTTTAATTTTATGTTTAAAAGAATTATGTTTTAGTATTATATGTTTCCATAAATGTTTATGACAATTAATGATAGTTTATGCTATATTGTTATCCTAACCAAGCATTTGAGAACACCCCATTCTTATGATTATTGTTTCCCAAGATGTGAAGAAGTATATTATGACTGACCTGTAGGGATATACTAATGGATATGAGTGTGTTTATAGGAGACACAATGTCTTTCTCATTTCCTATTGTATTGTAAAACAATGTTTGTATCTTGTACATCCATGGATACTAAACTGATCGGTCTTTTAGGACATGATCTCTTGTTATCATGCCATTGTTATGTAATAATGCACTTACTCTAGTTAATTGGGGTAAGGGCATAACAGACATCCATAACCAATTAATTGGAGGTTTTAACATAACCACCCGTATTTGGTTTAACACAAAACCACCTATCATTTTATTTATCAGGTAACCACCTATCAAATGTCCAAGTAACATTATATAATCATAATACAAAAAATAATTCTAATATGATCATTTTCCTAGTAAAATTTCATTTCAATCACAATAAATCAATTAAAGATATTGAAATACGCAATCAGTATCAAGGCCAATTTTCAATACTAATACACCCAAAAAATAATAAGGTATTTCTTTTCATTTTAAAGACATTAAGGATTATAGAGGAATCAAAATATCTAATAACGATTACGGTGGTTGAGAGGTCACTATCATCATATAAATTAAAAACATTCATCTTTTCATTTTTTTAAAAACATTGTAGAATAAATATTCATTTTGAATGATAATAATGGTCAAACAATTTTATAATAAACCGTTTAAAATAAACAGGTGTATTTATCAAAATATGACTCAATTAAATGATATTGAAATGAAGTCCAATACAAGTATCATTTTGTAAATTGATTAGATAAGTTTTTTATATTCACTATAAGTATACATATGTAATATATAAATACAAGATAAGACATAAAATATTTTTTTCGTACGTAATCATATCATGAAATAATCAAAAAGTAGAATATTAACGCAACGAAATGAAATTGGGTTAAGAAGTTCCCTTACAAAAATTTTACAGCCTAACTGCATCACTTAAAAATCCAAATAATGAGTTAATGAGAGTGATAAGGGTCTCTTATAACATGGACCTAAATTTTAGAGAAATAATTATATAGTAAAACATATCCCAATATAAGAAAATAAAAATTAAAAGACATCAGATAAAATAAGTCTTTGACTAAAAGATGTGGGTGACGGATTCCCTTACCTAGAGTTTGAATCGTCACATATGTTCCTTATTCTTCCTGAATAATAAAAATAAGTAAATTTATATGTAATTTATAACCTTTTTAATGTTTATTATTCCTATAATATAATTTAATACCTTGCTATAACAATCATCTAATTTTTCATGATCATATCGGTTGTTTTGTCGATGTTCGGTACATGAGTAAAAATGAACTTGTTATAATAACAGATTGTCCATGTGGTAAAAATATCATTATCTACAGAATGTTATTCATGATTTAGATATCATAAATATATATTATATTCAATATATATATATTTATAATAGCCCAAAACATTTGGATATAATAAATGAAATGCACTGTTTATGGAGATGGTAAGCCGTAAATACATATGAACACTAATTTCATTTATTTTTCATATTTAACGGAATGAAAAATAAATGATACATAGGTATATTATTAATCAATTAAAATAAATATGTTATATATGTTACATGTGTTCAATAATTCCATCCTTTATATGTTCCATGTATAGCATAAACACGTCATATAACATTATGGGGAAGTAGTCTACACTTACTCAAATGAAATTATCTTATTTATACAACATGGAAAGCATAAAGGTATGATATAAATGGTAGTTACAAAAGAATATATATAAAATAAATATCATATATATCATATATAACTACATTTCCTTCATAATGGACACCATAAGAGGTGATAGAAGAAGATTGAACAATCGTCATTTTGTGGGGGAGTAGTTCGATGCCCACAAAATTTTTGTATTCTGTACCCATTAGACTGTGGTGTGTGTACATGTAGTTAGAATCATTCTCCTAAAAACATTCTCTCATATTGGGGAAACTGTTATTGTTATATAAATAATTAATTAGAATATCATAGGGAGTTTAGAAGCAAAAATAATGGAAATGAACTTGAGAGAAGACATTACCTTAAATTGAGTAACTTCTTTTGAGTTGAGAAAAAGGGCTCTCTTGAATTGCCTTATTCCTAGGTTAAGGCTTCTAAGAGGAATTTATAAATTTTACGAGCTTATTAGAGCAGATTTTGGATGATACATGGGGCTAGATAGGTGTGAATAATGTGTTAGAGTTGGTGTCATTTTATAAGAGGGAGGAGGGGCACATTAGGAATGTCTTGAACTATTATTTTATTATTAATTGATTTTCCAATTATAATGACAAGAAAGTGATCTATGTTGAATATCAAAAGATTTTGGGTGGAAATAATCTCTTCAAATTGGTTTTAGCCATGTTTATTACATAAAATTAACCATATCTATGAGAATTAACCTTATGTTAAATAAACTAACTCTTACCATGTCTTCTTTTATTTTCATAATATATGGTAACTATAGTTACTATAAAACACCAAGAGACCCAAAATGGATTATTAATGACATTTGTAACATCAAAATATTTAGTCAAAGGAATATTAGATTTTTTTCACTATTATATTATTTAATAAAATATTAACTAATTTAAAAACTCATTTATGCCAATTTCTATACTATTAATATCATGACTTTTTTAAAATCCATAAACACTTTATAAATTATAAAAATTCATTAATGAACAGATAAAAAGTCATACTAGTCCATAAAATTATTTTATGTCATTAAAAGATTAAAAATAAATTTATTTTAAAATTTATATTCTCATTTATATAAATATTTCATTAATAAGGTAAACACCACATCACCATTGTGTCATAAATAAATTTATTTATTTAAGGTCTAAAAATTATATATATAATAAAATTATGTAGGAAATATAATTATATTTCTAATAAATATTTATAATAGAAGATATCACATATATAAACTGATATAGAAAATGTTGTAGTAAACAAGATATGTTTAGGTTATATTTTCCTTAACATTAAATTAAATGAAATTAAATGTCATTTTCACACCCAAGTAGTTCAAAGGAGTCCTAAAATAGTCCCACGGATGTCCATGGTCAGATATATCTCATCCAATAGTATTGTGACACGTGTTATGGAAATTTAATATTATTATAATATTATTTTTACCATAATTTACAATATTTACCCATTAACCAAGGTAAATAAAATATTTATTGATGATACTGTTCATAATGTATGAAAATAATGTTTAAATATTTTCAAAATGTTGGAATCCTAATTCAAATACGAAATTCATTCTTCAAAATTCACAACAAAGAAGTAGCAGAAATTAATATAAAATTATTTCTAGTTGTCAAAACCATAAAGCGTGGTTTTAAGAAGTGATAACTATCAAAATGTTGACATGTGTTAGTGTCTCATTGAAAATTGAAATTACATAAAATGAGTAAAATTTGATTAAATGATAAAAAAATTAATCTAATTACAAATTAAAACCAATTCAAATTACTATATATATATAAATAAATTAGATTAAATGGAATTTTTATCTTAAATTGTAGTATTTTACACTATTCTTTAAAAAAATGAACATTATCAGAAAAATTCCAAAAAATTAATCATAGTAAATTTTGATGTTCTACTTCTAATGAAGATTTTTTTTTCAATTGGAACATATAAAAGTGACAAAAACAAGATTTAAAAAGTGTTCTCCATTAAAAGGCCATAAAACGACCTTTTAAAAAATATTAGAGTATTTCATGTTTAAAATCAGATTCATTCTCATTTGAAAACTCTAAATTTTATTGGATAAATTTCAGATAATTTAAAAAACATGTTTAATCATAAAATGGGTTTTTATATTCATTCCATATAATACAATTTCTATGCATTAACTACTGTAATAATGTTATATTATTATTTTTTAGTATATATCAATGTTGTGTGCAACATAAGATTTTGGAAAAATACCATGTTGTGTGTCTAATACACTATCAAAAAAATAATACCCTTTAATATAAAATTAATATCTTATTCATAAGTATTAATAGAAATTTAAAATTATTATTCTATAAATTCCTGGTTCGTTACATTATCTCTAAATATGAAATTAATGAAAAACATGTTTTTGTGATTCATGATGATTGAAAGGTGTTTTCATAATTGAATAATTAAATATTGATATATCATATTTATAATAGAACAAAAATTATTTTTTTTGAAATTTTTATTACATTATTCTGAAAATTATGTTCCCATTCATGATATAAATTCATATTATTGTTCATGTATGTGGTTAAAGCAACTCAATCATAGACATAAAAGATTTGATGATTTCCTATGTGGTGGGTTTCTTGTAACATTATTATAAATGATGAATAACGATGTTTATTTTTTTTATGTGTTTCATATAACCTAATTATAATGTTATTATAAGAATAATTAATGGATTTAAAACTGTGACATAATTTGTATAAAATATTGTCCCTTTAGAACACTTTTTTTAATGATTGAATTAACAATTATGGTTTATTATAACTATTAATATGTTACAAAATATTACATACAAGAATGCTAATGGTATCATTAAAGAAAGATGACCACACTAACAGATTATATTAACCATTACTAACATGTGGTAATGAAAAATGAATTTTTCTTCTCATGGAGGATGCAGTCTTCACATATACATGTGTGAAAATATTATTTTTATAAATGGATGGGAAATTGAATGAAAAATTATAATACTCATAATATTGTAAAATATAATTATAAAAATGATATTGATATCAATATATTATGTTAAATAGAATAAATATGAATGATTTCAATTATGAAGAAAAACCTATGTAGTTGATAATACTAATGCTAGGGTGTAAAATATTCCATTGAAGTATCCTTGGAAATGAAGGCCTTGTTCTATCTAATGGTAAATGAAATATTTTTAACATGTTCTCAAGTTCTAAAAGGATCACATTGATTTATTATCAATTATAAATTTAAAGGATAGTTGAGTCTTGAAGTGTTGTAAGTGTTACCCTTTTATTGGTGGAGAGAAGGGTAGTTTTGGGAGTAACCCATATATTTTGAATAATGTAAAGGTACTATTCATGGTTCAATGGACATTAAATGGATAAAATATTAAGGGATAGTGATTGTGCATCAAAACAGACCTCAAAAAACCTGTTTTTGTAAAATATTTTTGTTTAATGGTTTTTTAGATTTCTATTTATTTACATAATTTACTTTTACCATGGTAATTTATTTTTTTCATTAGTAATCAATTTTAATGATAAAATATTGACTCCCCATTTAATCTAATGTGGTCCTTATAATTTAAAATGTGTAATTCAATTTTTCATATTAAATTTTAAAAGGTGTAGAAGGTTAATTTAATAATAATCACATTTAATCAAGTTATTTTTTTGTCAAAAAGAACATTTTGAGTAATTAAATTTAAATATAAAATTAAATTATGATGGATAATGATATTTATGAAATAAAATTTTTCATTAAAAAAATTTTAGGGGCCATTCAATGTAATTGAAAATTGAATATACCTTGAAATTACATGATTCAATAAATGTATTGGAAACTATTTTTTATTAAATTAAAATTTTATTCACATCTAAAAATATTTTACATTGGATTTATAAGATTAAATGATATTTTATAATAAATATAATAATTTCATGAATTAATATATAATGACATAAAATGTTTTATAAACATCTAGATTGTTATTATATAATGATAAATTGTTACAGATAACAATTATCATGAAAACTAAGCATTTCTACCAAAAACAAAAATTTTCATAAAAAGATAAAAAAATGTTTAATAAGATAAATTTGATATATTATTTTAAGAAAAGATCTTAATTTTTGTTTTAATTTTTAATTTTTTTAATTTATCTCCTAACCAAATTCTTGAATATATACTCTTTAATGTGTTCATTTTAGGATATATTGGTATATGGTGTGTACCTCCTACTATAGGGTCTTTAGTATTACATTCACTTCCCTAAATACTTTAATCCATGAATTTTGGTCAAATATAATCTATTTAAATATTGTTGATATTCTTTCCACACATCTTATATAGGCACCCAATCTGACTCATCTAGTTTTTTATTCTCTAAAGGATTATCACCTATTTAGTTGTCTAATTTCAAAATTCATTCTCTTTGGTATCATGAATTGGTATAAGATCGTCATTATAAGACAAACCAGTCTACAAAAATATCCCATCATATGTTACCACATGTGTCAATTCTGGTATTGGGAAAAACTTCCTCAAGGTATCATTGTTGTACATTTTGGTTGATAGTGTTTTTTGAAAAAGTGACTTTCCATGATCATTTGTTGAGATCTAGAGAAATGTTTGAGTCATTATGTTGTCAATGATCGACGATAGAGGAATGGATACCATAGAAGTGGAATAGAAAATTGTGTACCCAAGGATATGTTGTTTCCTAGTGTTTTCAAAAAAATTGGTGTCCAATATTTGGTTTTTTCCAGAATCATTATATATGGATTTCCCTGATGATCTCATCGAAATTTGACAAAGGCATGAGTTTCACGAATATGGGGTTCACGAATAGTGTTTAATGTTGGATCAAATAATTTTTATGCTGACTGTACGGACAGTGATGAGCATTGCAAACAACGAAAGTGAAGAGCACATTGAGTGGAGCATCATGTCGGTGTGAAGTTTTGATGGTGATCTTCATGATTACGAAGATCATTGTAAATGGAAAATATATTTGGAGCTTCATGGAATAGAGACCCTGACAGAAAAAAATGTGGATCTCTATAAAATATTGAGGGCATGGATGGAAGGATATATAATTAGTTGAAAACACCTATAAATAGGTCTTTAACTCTGTCAGAAAAGCAGCATGACATAATAAGGATCTTAATCATCCATAATAATGGAGGTAGGTTTAAGAAGGGTGGTTTCAAAAGTGATATACAATGATGTAAGCGAAGAGTGAAAATTTCAATTGAATGTTTAGAGCATCATGAATGTATGTAAATTCAAAAAGGCTAAGTATGATTTCTGAAAGAAAGGAGCTTCGAGTAGCCAAGTTGAGCATCACAAAATAAGCGAGCTTCGAAAAAGGAAATATTATTGTGAAGGAAGTTGTTATCCACAAATTCTATGTGATATTTTTTAAAGATGATCTTTGTGAAGGAAGTGAGCATCACAAAAGTTGTCAAGAAGGAATTTCCCAATAAATATATGGTAAAGTGGTGTTCCTGTATTTGATAAAAGTGGAACATCAACAGATCATCAATATACAACTGAGGATTTATTCATCAGGGATAATTAAGGGGCTAACATGTCCATAAACAATATACATCCTATAAGTACATAAACTATGATTATATCCCTTACAAGAGCTGTGAGAAAAGGAAGAGGAAGATAGTGATCCTTTCCACCATTAGAAATCTATAGAAAAATACAAAGGGAGTGACCCTTGGGAATGTAGTTATCAACCCTAAACCTTTTACAGGTAGTGAGCATGGGCATTGAATTGATCTAGCCTAAATAACATTATTTATAGAGAACCTATGTACATTTAGTACAATCATGACATCGTTGTTGTATGCTCCTTGGATGTATCCCAGTGAGAGTGAACTAAGTAAAAATAACTATTTCCCATTAATAATTTAATTTCAATTCATATATTTCTATGGAATAAATATAGAAGAGTGATTTTTTATGATGAAACGTGATAGTAAGGGGAAGTAGTTTGAATCTGTCATATTCTGATTCACCCCCCTCTGATACATAAACTAGTGGACCTAACAATTTCTATTAGGGGTAAGGTGGAAAGTTAGTAGTTCTCTCTATATAGACGAAATGGAGGTGGTCCATCATAATGGAATTTGGATCATCTTAGGAAAGAAATTATAACTGTCGAAGAATCATATATATCACTACTTATGATCATTACAAATGGATGTCTTCACATTATATGTGCATGGAATATCATCTTACTTCAATAGTGGTTCTTTTTTCATAATCTCAAACAAGAGAATCAGATGTCGGTGTTAAATGAAGTAATGATTTTGGGTAATCCCTATCCAATTCCATTTATAAAAAGGTAATATCAATTAAAACATCACATGGTATATGGGACAAGAAATGGAATATATATGAAAAAGAATCAAAAGTCAGATATGAAAAGATATCAGGTTTTTGGAACAACTATGATGATCCAATAATGAACAAAAATGAATCTGTTGATGCATTCTTTGATATGGTGAATGTTTTAGTGGAAGAAAAGTGTGGACTTAGAGAATTAATTTATGATATAAATATAATTATGCATCTTTTGAGGTTACTTCAACCTTAGATTAATCCCAATGTTTCATTATTATAAGATAAATATTGAAAGGATCTAAGATTAGATAACTTTCATTGTACCCTTGTATCATATGAAAAGAGAAATTATGAAAATGATTATATGGAGAAGTGGAAATCCAAAGAGGTGTAACTCAAGTCCACAAAGAAGCTATCCATTTTATATGGATAGGAATATTAATATGTAGATGTTGTTATGGAATTCCTCTTCTAAAATATCAAAAGAGGGAAATGAAAGTTCAAACAGAATCTTCTACTTGCTTGATTTTAATGTGGAAAGGTTGTACATCTTTTAGGAATATTACCAAATAAGTTTCAAGAAGATTAATTGGATGTTGTTCGAATTCCCATGAATAAGTATTTAGAATATGTTAAAGGGAATAAAATATTTAGGAGTAATTTCTTTAAAAATAAGAATGTTCTACAAAGAGAAGATGATAATTACGAAGAATGTGAAGTTGATGATTTAGAGGACTAGAAGGATCCTGAAGCCGATGCTATGGTGGTATTTTTCAAAAATTCAACAATAATAAATTAAAGGGAAAATGAATAAGGTTAATTTGAAGGATGAGTCGATGTTCATGTTACATATGAATCTTCTCATGAAGAAATAGATGTTTGGAGAGCCTAAACAAAAACTCCAAAAATGTGGCACGTGGTGGAAAAATTTCTATACAGATGTTGGATGAAATGAAATCTGAGTTGAATGAATTAATTGAAAAACTGAAGTCCTCAATTCCAAATATTTATGATAAAGTCATTGATTAAATGCTCAAAACTGAAGATTATGAAATGGAATATATAATTTAACTGAAACTAGAAAAGATCAAATCAAACATATTGAAGAACTCAAAGAAAAAGTTTACAACCAATTATAATGATTTATGTATCAATAAAAATTATTGAATCCCTATATGAAATTGGGAAATAAGATCATACCAGAAATAGGAAAGACACAGTTAGAGCATAAAGGTCTTGTATAACAGTAGAAACTGTAAAATCAAAATGACATGGTTGGTTTATGGATAATTCAAAACCCAAAAGAAGTCATGGTTGACGTCTGAACATAAGCAACCACCCTAAGAGTGAATATTTTTTAGATTATGATGTAGAGTCATAATATTCAGATAACTCAATGGAAAACCAGTGGTTCATAAGTGACAAATAAAAATTCACCTCGCATTATGTGTCATTTCTATAGAAAGATAAGGCAAATGAAAAATTTATGTTCCATATCCAGGAGATACCAAAGGGAACATGAACAAAAATTACATCCAAATAGAGTGAAATACTCTAGAACATATTTGGAGGCTCATTGTTTTTGGTGTTGAGGATTTCGACTCATGTCCAGATACTATACATTAACCTTGCAAAGGATTGTTCCAAATAAAAACCAAATTAGCCACAAGTAGGAGTTCATTGATCCATCAAGTGATATGAAAATTAAAAATTAGTTTGTAGCATTGCAAGATGATTTTGGTCCATCAAACATGATTTAAGGTCAAGATTATAAATCTCTAATGGGAATTATTTCAAAAAAAGGATGAAAAGTAAAAAAGAAATTCAAACAATCCATGGTTCTATAAATTTTCTTTAAAGCATCATATCACACTGGTATAGGGATTATTTAAAGTTAGTTCACCTCTCATATGACTAGTAATAAAGATCTAGTTACTAGAATCATGTATGATAAGGAAGATATCATAAGATTTGGTAATGATGAAGGCGTAATGATTTTTGTCCAAGGAAAAGGTAATTTTGGGGGAAAATACATAAGACATTCTAATGTTTCAATTATTTAAGTTCTCAGTCACAAATTGATTATTGTCAGTCAATTGTGTGACTTCGGACATTCCATAAATTTTTTGAAGAAATTATGTGTCATCAAGAAAAATAAAGGTGGTGTTTTTCTATATGGTATGAATACAAAAGGGAATCTCTACCCCATGAGTTGATACGAATATGTTTGTTTTTTTCCAAGGAAGATGAAAATATGTTATTGCATATGCATCTTGTCCACATGAGCCAAACATCCTTGGAATATCTAATAAAATATCTTGTTTCTCAAGATCTCCTTTGATTATCATGTGATCGTACCCATATGTGTGATGCTTGTTGACAAGGTAAGGTCATTCGAAATACATATAAGACAAAAGTTAAATAGTCAAAAAATGATTGAGTTAGTGCATATTGTTGTGTGCATACCATTTTCACCAAGGGGTGTTGATGGGATATGATATTATGTATTTTTCATTGGTTATTTTAGTATAATAGAATTGGTATCAATCATCTACCACACATATAAGGTATTCAATTTTATAAAAACTTATCAAACGGATGTTGAGAAGATGATGGGTAAAAAAATCCATAAGATCTGAACAGATAATTGAACGATGTTCACAAATTTTCAAGTGGAGGATTATTTTGAGAAATATGGGATAATGGATAATGTTTTCAGCAGTAAGAACTCCATAGAAAAATGGAGTACTTGAGAGATGAAATCTTATTGTCAACAATATGGCCAGAACAATGATCTTTGATGAAGACCTTGCAGATAAATTGTGTAAATAATTGGCAATGAGAGTAGTATACAATTCAAATAGATAATTAGTATGTCTAAAAGAATAGAAGAATCCATATGAGCTATAGTATGGAATGAATCCATCATTGAAGTACGTTCATATATACTGAAGTATGTACTTCTTTCTCAATAAGGAGAAACACATGAAGTTCATATCTTTTGGAGATGAAGGTATATTTCTAGACTACTCAATGAAAATAAAATCATATAAATTCTTCAAAAAAAATTCTAGGAAAGGTAGTTGAATGTAATGATGTATCTATAGTGGAGAATTAGGAGAATATTTAGCACATACATTGCTAGTTTTAGGAAGATAATTAAGAAGAGATAAGTAGATTTGAGTATATTTCAGTTGCTGAGGCTAACTTATAATAAGACTTTAATAATGAGAAGGATGAAAATAATTTAGAATCTACACAATGACCAGTGAAAAGATCTAAAATTTATAGAAAAAATAAAATTGTTCGTCAGACAGCACCAGTACAGACAAGGAGAATGTAGACTCTACAACAGGAAACATACCTAAAATAGGTATATCCGAGATGTTTTAGTAAAGCAGATGGAGATATAAATAGGCTTCAATCTTTGAATTATGTGCCTGAAAAAATTGAGAAGAATCAGATGTGGAAGATTTTTTCCAGGCCAATGGATAATAATGTCATCAGGGCTGAATGGGTCTTTCACAACAAGATGAATGAATATGGGGATGTAATTCAAAAAATCACAACTAGTGTTAAATGGGTACTACCAAATAGTGGTTATTGATGTTGATAAAATTTCATCACCTATTGAATGGATAAAGACCATTAGATTATTGTTGGCCATTACATCTCAAAGAAGGTTCAATGTTTCCCAGACGGATGTCAATTCTGCATTTCTAAATGGGGTTTTGGAAGAAGAGGTTTGCAATTAAGAGCTAGATGGTTTCCTCACTCATGATGATGAGAAAAATGCTTTCCAATTAACAAAGGATTTATATTGATTGAATTAGACACTAAGAGTATTGTATTCAAGTCTAGATCATTTTATGAAAATTGTTTCCTTCTAGCATGGTGGAGTTGATTACCATCTTCAAGTCAATAATGACAGTGATCAATGGATGATGGTGCTGGTTTATGTCGATGACATAATATTTGGTGGATCAAATTATGAAAAATTATGATATTTGTACAAATTCATGGAAAGATAGTTTGAAATGTTAATGATTAGTGAGATGAAATATTTCCTTGGATTAAATGCGACACAGGGAATGAATTACCCATTTATTTCTCAAAAAAAATATTTTAAGAAGGATCTCATAAGATTTCATTGCGAAGAATCGAAGGATATAAAATCTCTGGTTTCTACCCTAGTGTAACTATTATGGGATGATGAAGGAAAGGTAGTTAACATTAATGAAAATAGGAAAATCATTGGAAGTTTATTATACATGACAACAACAAGAATTGATATTGTTTTTTCCACATACTATGAAATGATATATCAATGAAATCCCAATGAAATAAACATGCTTGTAGTGAAAATAATAATTCAGAATATAAAGATAATTGTGGATTTCAGTTTGATATTCAAAAGAAAATCTCAGTACGTGTTTTTGGGATATACACATGCTAATTGGTTTGGTTCAACAGATGATAGGAAACCAACATTAAGAGGATTTTTCTGTCTTGGTGGATTTTTTAATTCTTAGTTGATCAAGAAAAAAAATTTCGATCCATTGAGCCCTACATAAGCTCTGTATTCTATGGATACTTAAGAATCCGTGCAGTTATTATGGATGATGCAGCATGTTGAAGATATAGGAGTTGATATGAAGTCTAAAATTATAATCCATTTTGATAATTCAAGTTATATCAATATTATAAAAAAATATAGTTCAACACATGAGGAAAAAGAACATTGAAATCAACTACCATTTTATCATGGAGAAGGTAGAGAAAGGGATTCTGATGTTTCAGAATATTCTTATAAAACCACTGGTTACAGACATTGTGAAAAAATCCTTACTAAAAGAATCATTTTAGAGGCATTTACTGGGTCTAAGAGTTCAGTCAACACCCTGCACTTTTAAAACTATAGATATGGTCCCACCCATCTACCCAATGTATGATGTTTTATTCCAAAATTTGATTATATATGTTATTTACCATAATTCATACCTAAAAAGAATTGCCTTCAGGTTCATTGAAAAATGGATGGAAATTGTAAGGGGAGAAAATTTCAAAGTCAGGACACAGGGAGAACCTGACAGGTGGAGTAGTGATATAAAGGAAGTAGGGAAGGATGGGGAGGTTTAAATCTGATGTTTCTAAAGGTGATCAATTAAATTACATATATCATGAAATTTAGATTTTTTGATAAAAAAATTTGATAGATATTGGAATAATGTGGTTCATTAATTCAATTTTCATGATATTATTGTTCTCACGCTGAGCATGGCTCATATGGGAGAGTATGTATTGAGTAATTCATTAATCACTATCTGAATATCAATAATAGAATTCTAGTTGAATATGGAAGGTGCTTCAATAGGGTATCAAATTATGAAAGAGTATTCTACCAACCCAAGGGGGTGATTATATGGGAAAAATTACCTCAAGGTATCATCATAGTATTATTCAGATGATTATGTTTATTGGAAAAGTTGGTTTCCATTATCAGTGGGTGATATATAGTGAGATTTATAATAGGGCATGATGAAAAAGATACATGATAGAGGAGTGGATTCCATGTAATTAGTACCGAAAATTGTGTACACAAGGTGACATAGTTTCCCAAATTTCATGGGTACAAAATTTAGATTTTTTCATGGATCACAATATGTGGATTTCCTTAAGAATATCATAAAAATATGGCAAAGTCATCAGTTTCTAGAATATGGGATTTAGGGAGAGTGTTTCGAGAATTATAAAAGATTGTTGATTGTGATCAACGTGAACAGTGACATGCAAAATGAATAGTGAAGGTAATGAGCATCGTGAGTGGAGAATTGTGTAGAAACAATGTTTTATGGTGATATACAAGATTACGAAGACAATCATGAATAGTAAATTAACTGTAGCTTTATCATATAGGTAGATTTGGGGATTAAAGGAGGGATCTCCATGAAATGGTGCTGTTGTTCGTTGATGGTTCTGTAATTGGTGGAAAATGCCTAAAAATTGTCCCTTCCCTTGTATAGAAAAGCAACTTGACTTGAAAAAGATCTTCAGCCTCTAGAACCGCGAAGGTGGTTCTTGAAGGGTGGTTCACAAAGGTGATATGTGGGGATGTTCATGAAGGATATAAATGCCAACTGAATGTTTTGATCATCTCTAATTTAAGGAATTATCAATGGATAAGTAAAATTGGAAAACAAATGGATCTTTGAGAAGGCTAGTTTAGCTTTTCTAATGAAGTGAGCTTTTTGAAAGGCTTGAGCTTTGTGAGAAAAGTTTTTTCTTTGCGAATGAAAAGTAATATTTTTGAAACATAACATTTGAAAAGGTAGTAAGCATCATGAATATTGTCATAAGGAATTTCTAAGTAAATCTTTTGTAATGTGGTGTTCATCTATTTGATGAAATTAAAACATCACCAGAGAATCCATATACAGCATAGCATGTATTCATTAGAGACAATAAAAGTACAAACATGTACATAAACTATGTTCGACCTAAAAGTCCATAAACTATGATTTGATACCTTACAAGATTATTTTGAAAAAGAATATGAATATGGTGACCCTTTCCATGGATAGGGATCCTTGGAAATATACATAAGGATTGTCTTTTAGGAATGTAGTGTGCAAACCCTGATCATTTTGTTGGTAGTGTGCCTAAGAATAGAAGTGATCTAGCCTAAACATAATTATTGTGAATGAGCCTTATTTAATTTTCCACAATTAGAATATTGTTGTTTTATGATCCTTAGATGTATCCCAGTGAGTTTGAACAAAGTATTAATCACTTTTTCCCATGAAATATTTAATTTATATACATATATTTCTATATGGGGGAGGGGGTGAGAAGTGTGATTTTTTACATTGAAACAATATCAAAAGGGGATTTAGTTTTAATCTATCATGCCGTGATTCACCCCCCCCCCTCTTGGAATATTTATCCTAGAAGAATTGAAAATTTGTATCATAGGGATGGTTGAAAGTCAGTAGTTATCTATATATAGAAGAAATACAGGTGGTCAATCGTAAAGGAAATCCAATATTAGACAGATAAAATTTTCAACTATAGAATAATTGAATGAAACACTACATCTGATCATTAGGAGTGGATCTCTATACAATAATTATGCATGGAATATCAACAGATATTAATAGTGGTTCTTTATCAGAAGCTGGAATAAGAGAATTAAATGTGGATTCAAAATGAATCAATGCTTTAGGGGCAGACCAATGCAATGACATTTGTACAAAGGTGATGTTTTTTAAAAGTTTACATGTTACGTGGGGCAATATATTGCATATATATGAAGGAGAGACAATTTTTAGAGAGGAAAATTGTAGTTTTTGTGGAACATGTGTGAAGATCTAAGAATGAACCATAATTAATCTGTTGATTCTTTTTTTGATATGGTGAATGTTGTAGTGGAAGATATAATTTTTCATGTAGAATTCATTTGAGATATAAATATTTTGAAGAATATATTGAGAAAACATCCACCTCAGTTTAATATGAACTTTTTAGTTTTGGATGATAAATATCAAAAGGATCTTACATTGGATAACTTTCATAGTACGCGTGTATCATTTCAAATGAGAAAAGATGAGAACGATGCTATAAAAAATGGGAAATACAAAGAGGGGTCATTCAAGGCCACGAGAAAGCTCTCCATTGAAGATAGATATGAAGATGAAGAGACAGATGATGAGATGTCATTCCACTCCATAAATCTCTAATGAGGAAAAGGAATGTTCAAAGGGAAACTTCCATTTGTATAATAATATATAGGGTATGCCTATGTTTCATATTTTTATTAACCCGCCCCTTAATGTTTGATATAATAATATCAATCAATGTCTTAATTGAAAACATCATTGTTAGTGTGATAGGGAAATATTTAATGTTTTTGGAAAATAGGGAAGATGTAAAAGAGTGTAGAGATCAAAAATAAAATAAAACATTAACAAACTTTGATTCTATGAAAAAACTACCTACAAACATATAAATAGGAACATAGAATTTAGACATGTTAATCATATTAGAATACCCATTCTCACTATTACTTTTTGATGTAAATTCCCTTAATATTTAGGGTATTAATTCACATAATACCACTTCTTATAATAGCTAAACAATTTAACATCTCTAGCTTTTTCCTTACATTTAAATTCATGATGTTAATGGACATTTTATCTTCACATGTTGAAAATTCATGTTCCTTTTCGATATATAAAATGGTGTTTCTTCCCAAAGTCATCATATAGGGTTAGTCACATCCATAAATTATTCTATTTTTTCACATTGTTCTTCACATAATGATTACCAACCTCTTTTTCTCCTAATTTCACATGAAAGAAAATTTATATATAATTAATTTTCTATTTTAATTGTGTTCTAGACTATATCATAATACTTAAAAAATTTACGAGAGAACAATTCCCCTTAAAGTTTCATATTTAACTCATCAAATAAATAATAAAACATTTTATTTTGTCTATGTACACTGTCTTTATCATGCCCAGCTAACCTCTTAATGTTTTATTAATGTTCATCTAAATTTTCCACTTTATTTTCTTTAAGATTGGGGAACAACCTTTCAATTTCAACACTTTTCTCACGAGGAATGTATTTTCAAATAATAAATCATTATATGTTCCCCATTATATGTGTTTTATCTCCTCTCCCCCTTTATTATTTTTAATTAGTGTCCATCATTAAACCATATCTCTTTTCATATGATCAGATTATATGATGAATTCTTCCATTTCACTCTAACCAAAAGATGAAAAAAATTCTATAAAATATATGATCCATAGTTTATCATAGAATGTATTGGTAGATCAACTGAATTTTAATTTTTTTTGACACATGAATTGTTCCATCATTGTTACACCATGTCTCAGATTAGAAGCTCACTCTATGTGGGAATGAAGATTTTTCACAACCTTGCCCATCTGTATAAATAATGTTATGATCTTATTATCCTCAACTTCAGCTTAATTGAGTTTCTCAATGGGAGGTTTCCAACATTGAACTAGAGTATTGATAGGATTGAGAGGTCATCAAGGCTCTCAAAATTAAATTTAGAACCTAAAATAGTACAATATAGAAGTGTAAAACCATAAGGAAAGAAGGTGAATTTTAAAGGGTTTATTGAAAAAAAATCCCCACTATTTTCACCAGTGGTTAAATTTTATTTATAGATTTTTACTTTTTTAAATTTTTTATTGATGATTTGAAATCATGATTAAACAATTTTGGATGAGTTCTTATTTAAGAATAAAATGTTTAGTTAAATAAAAGTTGTAGTGAAAAAGAGATGATGAACATGATATGTAAAAAGGAGTGACGATATATGATTAATATGTAAGCTCGTATTAATAGTAATCTAGAGGTTAAAAGTATGTTTCATCAATTGAATGAACTCACACCATTAAATAAGTGGTTAATTATTCATCACCGGAAGATTTGACATGCTGTATTGAAATTTTTGAAGATTACAACTTCAAGAACCATCAATTTACAAATTGATTATGAAAGTGACAAGAGAAAAATATGTCAGTGAAATTTTCAGAAGTATTTTATTTTTAGTTTAAAATATTTTATTCAATTACCAATCTCACTAAATGATAATTGAGATTTGAATTAAATTATTGAAAGGGAAAATTTCAATTAAAGATTAAAAAATCATAAAAACCCTCACTAGATCAATTTAATTCTTTATGAGAGAAATTTTAATTAAAGAAGAAGATAATTTAGAAAAGTTAAAATTATAAAATCTCAAAAATAAATAAATTTAACAAGGATCATATTCACTTCAAGAGAAAAATTTATAATTTTATAGAGAAACATAGAGGAAGAAGTTACCTCCCTCTTCGAAAATGATGATCATGTTGTAATTCACTGCTCATGTAGCTCTGGTTTCCTTGGTCTCCATCTCCAAGAGCTCACCTAGATCATCTCTCACCTTATGGATTACATAAGATTTTTTTAAAAATCAATGACACTCTTTATCATGCTATTGTTCTATTTTAAATACCCTTCGTATCCTGCTATATGTCACCCCAAATTTCCACTAACTTAAGTCATCCTTCAATGCATCACCAAAACCATGCATTTTTCTACTGTAAACTTCGCGATTTCATCAAATCTCCTCTAACTAACTACTTGTCAAAAGGGTTGGATGAATCTAGATGTGACATAAGCTCCTTCTTATATCATAAAATTAATAAAAAATAGGCAAAATTGTTTTAAATCAAAAAAATTATCTACAAATTATTACTTAGTTAATTATTTATTTTAATTGTTAGATTAATTTAAAATTTGTATTTAATATTCCTTATAGATTATTTGATAATATTAATAAATATTTTAGATGATTACTTATTGAGCTTCTTGGAAATGTTTATTAATTGTTATTATTAAATTACTTAATTATCATTTTTATCTTTATAAATGAAAATCGACTTTATAAAGTTAATAATTTAATAATGTTTTTGGTATTTTATTTTTTTATTATATAAAATTTATTTATTTAATTTGGAATTAATTTTTTATTAATAAAAATTAAAAAATTTATTAATTTATATTACATTTATTAATATGATTATTAATTAATACTTATTTGAAATTATTTATAATTATAATTTATTTAATAATCATGATTTTATTTTAATAATAAATTTTATATTTTTTATTAATTTAACATAATTATTTACTTTTATTATTTTTATTATTATTTATTTAACTTTAATTTTTATTTTTTATCTTCCCTCACCATTTTATCTTCTACACGGCGCACATGGGGGTGTTCTGGTTCCTCGAGAAGATTCATGAATCCTCGTCCTAGCTCCCATCATGCCTAGAGGCTCAGCCTCGATATCAACACCCTCCCCACAACTACTTATTATTGATCTCCTTGCGATGGTGAAAGCATAGACTCCTATAGGTGGAAGTGTGGCTCCTCTACCTACTCACAAATGATAGAACATTTCACCTTCATGCTGGTGAAAGGCATTAGTTAATTCACAACAACAACATCAACTCCTTAGAATAAGTTCTCCAAGTGCGGATGCAATGGAGAAATCATATTTGACCAAGGGGAATATCCAATTCCATCAGGTTATCTATAATGATTTCAAATATCATGTAGTAGTAGTGGAATGAATATTGGGTTTTCTTTTTCGGTGGCTTAAAATGTGATTTAGATATATGTTTTATCTTGTCCAGTGAGAGTCGATTACAGTGAATCACGGTCAGAAGTACTAAATAAGAGATGACTAAAGTTATAGCAGAAGGAGGAGTCGACGTTGACAGGGTATTGAAAAATGAAGGATTTCTATAGCTTTAGTGACATAACACCCTCCATTTTAATATGATAATATGAATCTAGGGGACCATGAATAAAAAATCTAATAGAAAAAGAATACTATGAAAGTAGCATAAAACACATTATTCAAAAACAAAACAAGAACAATTGTAAATACAAAGTAAATGCATGATCTGAATTCCATGAAGCACTATGTTTTATATTTTTAGTAATAATATATTGAAAACATAAAAAAAATACTGAAAGAAGTAATGTCCTAGGTTTCCTCCCATACAGTGCTATATTTAATGTCCTATGATGGGCTCACCATGAAAATACTGATAGTCCCTAGTTGGGTGTGGTTTCTTATCGAAAAATCACCACATATTGACAACCCATTTTTTTTAATAGATAAAAGAGAATTGTGGGCACCAAGACTTAGGAAAGAAGAAATTAAACTCTGATTATCTACAAAAAATCTTTATGAATCAACCTTCATCATTAAGGTACTTCTCAAAGGAGTCATCATGTAGAGTATAAAAATAATCACCCAAATCAACCTTTTCATTAATTTAATGACAATTAATTTAGGGTGGAAAATAATTAAATCCCTAAAGCTCTTTCATGAATTTTATTTTTCTCAGACACATCAAATTCTACATTGAGAGTAATATTGTCGACATTTTGATTAGATTTATATTTTCATAAAGGGGTTTCTTGAACTAAGTGCTTTAAGTGTTGTGAAATTGAATTCAATGTTCTTGAAATTACTCTCATTCATAGTAAAATAATGATTAGAGTTACTAAGGGTTGAGTGATACCTAGTAGGTTGGGGAATGGTAGAAATGGTATGCTAACAGTTTTAAAATCATTGGATCTCATGTGAAGCTCCCTTATAAAAATTCCTCAATCTCTAGATGGTCATTTTCACATGAATCATTTGAGGAAGGATATTAACAATAGGGGAGAGAATTTATTTTCTCATTAATAGATTCAGGTTTGATAATGTTTTACATTTCATCCATTAGTTCCTCATTCGTAATTAAAAAATCATCAACTACTACTGAAAAATCATTTCAACTAGAATTATCATGTTTTTGTTCGGTCTCTAACTTATGTTCAAAATTAAAAACGTTCATTTTCTAATACAACATTAGTTGAGTGATTAAATTCAAAAACATGGGAAGGATGGTTCAATTCATATTCAAAATATTTATATTCTATATTTTTCAGGTAAAAACAATTTTCCCCAAATTGATCAATTTTTTTTATTTCCACCACACAAATCATCATAAAAATAATTACAACATAAACAAGGTAGTAAAAATTCATCAATCAACCATTCTTCAAAACTCACTTCCTCAATTTCATTATCAAAAAAATATCAAAAATTAGTGGGTTGATGCATTCATGTTAAATAATATAACATTTATTAATAGTTCAAAATTGTTCCAATCTTTGATTTTAGGTTGGTAGTTCACTTTAAAAATATTCCCAATTTAGATTTTATATTACTTATTCAATGTTTTATTAAATATGGGTGAAGGGTTTTAAACATTTAATTTCACAAATTCTAGTTTATCTTCAACACGAGTGATTACATTTTTAATACTCCAAAAATTGTGAAATTTCTCAAAGATAGGAATAATAAATACTATAGGGAAATAGTCATAAATCACTTTAGTTATTTCATAAACTATTATTCCTCAACTCCATTTATGATCTTGATAGGATCTGCAATTTTGTTTTCATTATTTATTGATTTGTTAATTTCCATATTATGTTCATCATAATCATATTCTTCGAAGTATATTGATAGTTTATTATTTTCAGCCTCATTATAATTCATAATTTAATGATTAAGTATTTCAAAATCACTTTCTTAATCAATGAATTCAATTTTTTTATTTTTAATGTCTTCCTCTGATTCCCAAGGAATATTTTGAACTTTTTTGCAATCCGTCATTGTGTGCTTCATCAAATTAATCAAACATTTCTAGGAATTTTGAAAATATTTGATCTATTTTGGAATAATCCTTGGGTTCAGGTTCTTGATCATAATTTGTTTTTCATATTATTAATGTTGGTATGGAACGTTTTTGACAAACTGCAATGTAGTGTGACTATAGTATCCAAAACCGAAACAAAATTATTAATATCTTAATACCAATCCCTTTGATACTTCATTTTGTAAAAAAAATTAGAAACAAAAACAATACAACCTTGCTAAAAATCAGAGCATAAATTTAGAACAAAACACCTACAAATAAACAAAAATAAAATGAATCATAAAAACACACTCATTAAATCTAAAATAGTAAATTTTTAATAGTAAGCTCAAGCAGCAGGTTCAAAGATTGTTTTTTTTAAATTGTTTTATTTTGATTTTGATTTTTTCATATTTACTAACCTTAGAACACAATGTGCAAACCTTCCTTGAAAATGGTTTCAAATTTTGATAGTGTTTGGAGGTCGTAATATCCCTCAAAATTAAATTAATAACATACACTAGTACAGTATCAAAAGTTATAACCACAGAGAATTTAAGTGAATATTAAAGGGTTTATTAAATACTAAATGCCCACTATTGTTAGTAGTTGGTGAATTTTATTTTTAAATTTTTAAATTTTTTATATTTTATATTTTTATGTAGTGAAAACAAGATGAAACAATTTTTTATGATTTTCTGTTTAACAAATAAAATGTGAAACGAATTAAAGATGCTATGAAAAAGTGAGAATAGACAGAATATGTTAATTGGAGTTCTAAGAGATTATTAATAAATAAGATCTATATATTTAAAATGCATAGGTTAAAAGTATTTTTCTTCCTTTCATTTAATTCAAACATTTAAATGAGTGGATAATTCTTCATCTCCAGAATATTTTACACGAAACATTGAAATTCTTAAAAGTCGCCACTTAAAGAACCTTCAATTAGCAAATTGATTAATAAAATGACAATAGAGAACAATATCAACAAATATTTATGATGTATTGTATTTTTAGTTTCGAAAAAATTATTAAATGAATTATTCCAACTAAAGATCATTGATTTTGGAATTAATTGCTGAAATTGTGTTAATTCAAATAATGATTAATGAATCAAAAAACCTCAGCAACTGAATCTAATTACGAGTGAGAGAAATTTTAAATGAAGAAGAAGATAATATATACCAATAAAAATTCAAAAATCACCAAACAAAATAAAATAACCAAGATCATTGTCAATTAATGTGAAATGATTGCAATCACAAAGATAAAACATAGGGGAAGAATTGTCCTCCCACTAGAAATATGATTATCATGTTGTGTTACTCTACTCCTGCAGCTCTGGTTTCCTTTTTCTCCATCTCTGGGAGGTCTCCAAGAACAGGTCTCACTCTCAGGCTCTCAAAATTAAATTTCATTAAAAATCAAGGAGAGTTTGCGTCAATCTCATGCACTATTTTAAATACCCTTCATCACCAGCTGTAGGTCAACACAAATTTCCACCAATATAAGTTGTCTTTTAATACAGTGCCATAGAAGTGTGTTTTTGTACTGCATCCATCACGACATTATCAAATGTACTCTTACTTACTACTATTCAGAAGGTTGGGGTGAATCTGGAAGAGATATAAACCCTTGTGTTTATCCATAAATAATGAAAATAAAATAGTTAAAATTGTATTAAATCATAAAAATATGTAATAAATGATTTTTTATTTAATTAATAATTATAATTACTAGTTTAATGTAAAATTAGATTTTAATATTTTTTTTGTATTTTTTTGTTGTTATTAATAAATATTTTAATTGATTATTTATTTATTTTAATTTTTTTTTATTACTTATTATTATAAAATTTTTTAATTAAATTTTTTAATATATTCATAAATGATAATCAGTTTTATTATGTAAATATATTAACGATTTATTTATTTATTTTATTTTGTTATTATTTAAAATTAATTTTTTTATTCTGAATTTAAGATTATAATTATTATTAATTTAATTATTTATTAAATTTTATTTCATTTTTTAATAATATTATTAGTTTATACTTATTTAATAAAAATAATTATATTTTATTTATTTTTAATAATTTAATTTTAATAATCAATATTATATTGTTTATTAATTTAATATATTTATTATATTTTATTTTTTATATTATTATTTGTTTAATTTTTTATCATCCCCAATTTCGTCTCCTCCATGGTGCACACGTGGGTTTGTGTTGGTTCCTCATGAAGCTTCGTGGCTCCGCCTCTTGGCCCCCTTTATACCCGGCTACATGGCCTCAATAACAACACCCTCCTCATGATAGATTATGACTACTCTCCTTGCACAAACTACTCCTTAGACTCCTAGTGGAGGGAGGGAGTCCCTGCTTCGTAATAAAAAAAATAGGAAGATTACTTCATCAAGATAGGGAAAAGCATCGGTTGACGAATAATGACAACATCAACTCTTCAGAATATGTTCTCCAAGGTTGGATGCAAAAGAGAAATCATATCTAAGCAAGGAGAATCTTGAATTTATGATGGGTATCCAATGGGATTTTAGATCTGATGTGGTTGTAGTGGAATGAATCTTGGGTTTCATTATTTTTGGGATAACATTTGATTCAGATAAAATTTTGTCTCTTTTCCAATGAAAATATGTTCCAAAAACTCACTGTCGGATGTATTGAATATGATATGGTGATATTTCTAGACAATAGAGGAGTCTACAGAAATAGTGTCTCAAGTATTGAAGAAGGTTGGAAATGAGACATATACTGGTGGGGAAGAGTGATGGTCTCAGTCAGATATGAGGAAGGGTGTCAGTGAGTTATGGGGAAGTTTCACGATGAGAAAGGAGAAATGGTAAGGGGAGGAAATGATGTGTCACACGAGATATCGATAATTTGGGTAGGTGTGAGTTATCGACAAGTCAAAAAACCAAGGCTGAGAAAAATGAAGGAGAAGTGTCGGTAGGTGGAGGATATCGATAGGTCGTGGATGCATCAGTGACGCCTGAGAAATTGAAAAGTACCAAAATGAGTTACCAATATAATGTTAAAAATAATAAAATTAACATAAATAATAATTAACAATTAGAAAGTTAATTCTATATAACTAATGGATCAAAAATAAATAAATTAAAACAGTAAACTAATTTATACGTTCAAAATAAAAAATTAAAAGAATAAATTGAATTATAAACAGATTAATGTTATTGACTATAATAACTAAATTAATAATTATAAATTAAATCATAATATTAAATTTAAAAGGATATAAATTAATTAATGAATAAAAATTATTTACTAATGTTAATTAATTTTTAGAAAACACAATAAAAATATTGATTTTTAAATTAATTATTTAGATAATTATATAAAAAAATTGATTGAATATTAAATATTAACCTAAAACTATAAATATAAGCACAAGATAAAAATATAATGAGCAATTAAAGTGCCTAAAAACAAAGAAAGTTGAAAATAAAAAAATATTAAAGGAAAAAATAGACAATTATTAATAAATATGAATAAATAATTATTTAAATTATAAAAATAAGAAAGTTCAAATATTAAACAAAAAAACAATTAATTAAATAAATTATAAAACACATAAATAACATATATAGAAAATAAAGTGAAACTAAAACACATCAAGTATTTATACGGTTCCCATTCCTTCCATTTGTCATCATATCAAAAAAATTTCAAGAAATTAATTATCTAATTATATTTAAGAGTAATATAAAATTTCTATTAAAATTTCTAAAGTGTTTCAAATAAATCATTAGGGTTTTTAATATTACATATTCTATCTCACTAGGTTCATCTAAATATATTCTACAATGTTCCTACTATAATTATTTTGATACCAACTGTAACTACCTAGACTCCAAAAACAATGGTTCAGTAGTTATATTACATTATTGGCTTAGGATGTATGTGTTTCTAAATGATATAACATATTATTTTTCTTGTAAGACTACATATATGATTATATTACATATAAACTACTAAGATACAACATTGACATATTTTTAGAACATTATTGACCCTTATATTTTATCCTTTAAATTTATACATACCCCTCTTATATATTCCCTATGGAATGAAAAAAATAAGTGTGAGCCCTAGTGCATAGTGAGTACCATACAACAGAATCTATAAAAACAAAAATACGGATCATGTTTTTTGGATGGAAAAAATAAACATCATTATTTCATAATCAACTGAAACTAAATTCATGTCATATCTCTGATAATAAATTAAAACATCGAAAAATATTAATATAATATTGATGGGAAGCATAATACCAGACTTCAAATCAAGCTCTCAAGGCCTTACGCCAAGGCACTATACTAATTTGGGATGTGGTATACACCAAAAACCATGTTGTATTGTCTCATGGGTTTTTTTATCCCATAGGTATCTATATATTTCTTATCCACACAATTCACCTAATTTTGTCTGGTAAATTAAAAATAAGATTCAATATTACTTTTGATAATATTCCCAAATGATCATGTTCCTCAATAATAACATTACTATATGTATAAGGAGAAATATGACAATAAAATAATTCCCATTCAATATAATGATGTGGATGAATAATATAATTTTCTAGAGAGAAAATATATTCTTTTGCGGAATTTTTAATATAACATGATGAACCTTTATAAAAAAAAATAGTGGGGATGGTACTTTAAGGTGAGGTGATATCTATGTGAGATATGAATTAGGTTGAATAGTTTAAATTAGTATGAGACCAAGAAAGTGGTAGGGAAAATACATCATGGGTCATAAATAGTGTTTTAATATTATTAGAATATATCCCATGGGTATAAAACCCCAATATATTAAAATAACACTATATTTGATAGCGTATACAACACAAAACACCATTGTTAATGAATCCCTGAAATATTTTTGTTTAAATATAATCAGTGTAACATAGTTATTTAATTTACTGGTAGAATATGAGTAACAATATTATGATATATAAATATATAATGTAGCTACAGAATACAAATATTCTTACTAATTCATATGAGATAAGAACTATATTTTAGTAAAGACATTTTATCAACAAAATATGTTTTCCTCAATAATGGATTTTATTGCCTCTTGTGAGTGAATATTATAATTAATTTCAAAAACAATTAGAAAATTATTTAATAAAAATAATAATATTATGAAAATTATTTACCAAAATTATCTTATATTTAAATTATGTGATTTCTCTAAGAATATTGATTTTCTGTGAATTGTTAAAAATTATGATTTTTCAAATACTATCATTTCTTTTCACAAAATAAGGTAACATAAAAGAACAATTATATTTCTTAATTAGTATTAAAGTAAATTATGATCAATTTTAATTTTAATTATTCAATTTCTATGAACAAATTTATATTTGTGATATAAAATAATTTTTATGCTTAAAAATGCATTTTTTAGAATCCATTTTTCATTACATTTTAAACATTTATATTAAAATTAATTTATTACACTCATAAAAATGAGTCTTGAAAAATGGATACCATAATTATAATCTGGTGTGTCAAATTTTTCAAATAGGATTCTTTAATGTTTATAAATTATGAATAGTAGCTCTCATAAAATTTATCACATCAGTGAAAGATAAATCAGGTAAATAAAGTTAAAAACAATGATATAAGGTATTAAAAATCTACCCAAAACATACCATTAGTTATTTATATATGTGAAACACTTCTATATCCTTCAAAAATTATAATATATTGAATTTGGGAGCTATTTAATGTTGGTAATGACATTTACATTTTTTATGTAATGAAAATTCCAAATTTTTCATCTAATGGTTTATATGTTTACATAAGGAAAATAATTTGTAATGAACCAATTTAGAAGATTATTTTCACATTAATTAATTTATTTTAATCATTTTTAATTATTTTTAACTTTTAGTGATTTAATAATTACAATAATTTCATATGAAATGAGAATACAATATTTATTAAATAAATAGGAAAATAAAATATACAAATATAAAAATACTAAAACTAATAAAATTTTGTTGATTTATTATAGGCCATGAATTTTATTGAAAATTAAAACATATTAGAAATGTGTTATATTATTATATTTGAAATAACTTTTTTTAATGTTCTTACATTAAAATTAATTGAATACTATCCAAAATGACTTTAATGATATTTTTTGAAATTAATAAATTATTAATTATTAAAAAAACATAATGATATTTAACTAAGGAGAGTGGTAATATATGGAAAAAACATTCATCCATTTTCTTGTAAATGGACTTTATAAAATTGTTTTTACATTCATGGTTGTTAAATATTATAGAACATTAATATAATTACAATTGTTAGAACAATTAATAGTGGTTTAAAACTAAAATATAATGTTGAAATCCTAACCAGAACATGTAAAAATTTTACTGTATTAGCTGATTTATACTGATAATAGTATTATCTTTCAATTATGTAAATTTGGATCCACTTTTACATGAAATATAATTTATGTTAATTTGTACATAATAAAATTTCATAAATTCCCCTCCCCTCACATATAATAATGAAACCATTCTCTATATTCATTACACAACTTTGAGAAGCCTATATTAACCAAACCCTATCAATTTATCTTGTCAACATCATTATAAAAGTTATAGAGGGTTTTTACCATCCAAAACACATACCCTTGGCCCTTAGAGAGGACATATAAAAATGATTTATGTATAAGAGGTAATTTCTGTTATTGACTCTTTAAAATTTATTTATTCATTTACTTCCACTTATTTTGTTTTACCAAGAGTTTCAAAAATAACCTGGATTCTAATGCCCAATCATCATGTATTATGGTTATGACTGGGTTAATACCCAACCAACCCTTTTTGGACGATTACTCATAGTTTACTCTCTACCACAGCTGCATCTACTAACTAGTACCAATATAGCAATGTATTTTATATGAAAACAAATTCACATGTGAACTTTACCAAAAATTATGATGGGTTTTCTTCTTTAGTAAAGATTGAGATTTACAAATTATTTATTAAAAATTTCATAATAATAACTTGAGGAATGGAATACAATATAAGCCTGAAAATCTATAATATTTCATGAGTTTTATAGTAAAAAGTGTTCCCTGAAAACACATGCATCGCATAAAGGAATAATGTTGTAAATTTTACATAAGTCCCAAATAATGAAAATTAAGATGGAAAATAAATCTTATGGATTTGGTTTTATTCAGTGAAAACCTCTTGAATGAGAGGGAATAAAATAGATCTTTAAATTCTATGAATGATATAATTTTATTATATATTATCTCACATAGGCAGTATATACACCATATAAAGGAAATTAGGTGCATAATAATAAACATGTCCTAAAGAGAGGAATTTTTAATAGAAACCCCATAACTCTTGTCCGTACGTACAGGAATGTACTTTAACCTCTAGTATATAAAATATTTTTATCTTAATAACATAATTCAGAACCTCACTCATACCCAAATTCATTTGTACTCTTCATAAATATTCATTCTCTCTATGAATTTTTTCTATTTTTCGCATCAGTTTTTTTTAGTTTTGATCGTCTGTTCTTGTTTCATAATAGTGGTGTTCATATTAAACTTTTATCAAACTTTAATCACTACTACTTCATTAATGATTTTTTATTTGTTTTTTATAATAATTTATGATGATTCAAAAAGCAGTCATGATTTTTTTAGTATTTATCCTTAAAGATGAAATAGATAACAAGTATGTTTTACTGATTAATGATATTTTAATGGTGTTTTCATAAATAATGAATTATATACTCATATAATATAACAAAAACTAAAAAATATTTATTTACTATTTTATATTTTATTGTACTAATAATTATGTTCAAAGTTTCATTCATTATATAAATTCATAGTATTATTCATACAAGTGTTTAAACATACATGAACATGAACGTATCGTGATTTAACAAAAGATTATGATGAAGTTTTATTGTGATATTATTATAATTAAAGAATAATTATCCAATTTAGAGTTTATTATTATAATAAATTATAATTATACGTGATTTATAGGAAGAATTAATGTATATGAATATATTACCTAATTTGAATAAAATTTTCCCTCTAACACACTTTTTTTAAAGATAAAATTATCAATGATCATTTGTAGATCAATTCAATAATAATTTCTTTTAATTTTCATATAAAAATATTAATTATATCTTTATAATATTGTTTTATCATTAAAACACAATGGGAATAATCATTCATTGATGGTGATGTAAAAATAACATCATTGGTTGTGGTGGAAGTAGTTCTCACGTATTCACAAATGAGGATTTATTTTTTCTATAAATCAGATAAATAAATATAAAATAACATTTAAATTAATATAGTAACATTAAATTATAAAATTATTTCAAATTAATTTTTATTAGTGTGGATAGAATAAATTTTAATGAGGATAATTTATAATAAAAATTAAGAAGTTGATAATACACATGGCGGGGATTTAAATTTTCTTTGTATGTGACCTTGATAACAAAGGACTTATGATTACTAATTGTCACTATAATAAATTTTATGTGGGAGAGGGTTTACTGAGGACAAATGTTTAATATATTTTAAAATAAATTCTTATGTGAGGTGGTTCATGATGTGGTGTAATTTTTACCCTTGTATAAGTGTAGTGAGGGGTGGTTTTGGGAGTAACCCTTACATTTTCACAAAAGTAAAGTTATTATTCATGGTTTTATGGTTAAAAATTAAACACAGAGTATGCGATAGTTATTTGGGATTGAAACGGACTTCGATCACTCATGTTCAAGAAAAACTTGGGCGTTTTTCGAAGATTTGTTTTAGTTTTGTAACATTTAATATAAATTAATTTTACATTGGTAATTAATTTTTATCATTAATTATAAATGTTAATGAAAAATAATAATATTTACCTTTCTGAATAATTTTTTCCATATGATTTAAAATATGAAAAAAAATTATCAAATAATGATTTTATGGTTTGAAATAGTAAATTTTAAAGAAAATAACTTAATCAGGTAAAATCATTTTTTAGAACAATAATGTTTTATGCATTAAATTAATATATATGATAATATTATCTTGACTGCTGATTTTAATGAAGAAAATTATTTATTAAAAAAAAAATTAAATTTATGATGATTTCAATATAATCCAAAACCAAATATCCATTTAAAATATATCATTTAATGAAAATAATGAAATTCTTATTATTTTATTAAAGTGAAATTTTAATTAGTTCTATAAATGTTGGAAAAAGGTTTTAACATCCAACAGTGATTTAATCATCACATATTTGTTCCATGAATTTAGTTGTTATTACATAATATATTTTTTAAATATCTAATTCATTCATATATAAAGATAATATAATACAATTACATGTTTTGTGAAACTGTATTTTTAAACTAAAACCCAACATTTTATAGAAATAGTATATATTTCGTACTATGCTAATATATATATATATATTTTAAAAATGAAGTTGATTTAGTCAATTTGAAATTATAAAATTTTGCTTTTATATTAATTTTTTGATCAAAGACATGTTAATCTGCACATTGTGTCATAATTTAGGATACAGTGTTTACCTACTATAGTAGGGTCCAAGGTGATAAAACCATTAACCCAAGAATAATATCATTCTGAACATGTATTTTACCACTTCAGTAAACTAGTTAAACATTTGTAGCACTGTGTTATAAGGGCCTAATACAGAAGAAAAAGAGACTAAAAAACTGGCCATTCAGGGTCTTGAAATAATTTAAAATATAATTGAGTGGCTCAAGAAATATATTCAATATTTTTTCCAACACATACACGAAATACAATTTTAATTTGATATTTGGTAATTTTGATGATGCATTACTCATATAATTCCCCAAGTGAGAGTGATGTTGGTCCTACTGGAGGTTGAGGTCATGACATTGGGGTAATGATGATAATGTTATTGAAGATGATGATGTGAGTGATTATTCTACTAGTGAGGGTGATAGAAGTGATGACCATGATATTAGTGGTGGTTATAATTTTTTTGAGAAATATTCTTATCAAAGACATTTATATATATATTGTTATTTCGCATTCAACCATGTTAATGGTTATTTGTGACTATAATTGATTGTATATATGTTTTACCATTTCATTTTTACATAATTAATTGTAAATAAGTTAAATTTATTGATATATTTGTGTTTATATTTTTTCAGTATGATTTTATGAAGGAATGTAAATGTCTGTCGAATTTGGGTGATGGGTGATGATCCAAATTAATATGATGAAAACGTTTTCCTTTATAATTGGAACGGGATTTGGTTTCCAAAAAATATAGATGTTTTCCATATATAGATATAAAAAGGGGCCTATTACTATAATTTGAACATGGATAAAATTGATATAAATAAATTTCTTTAACAAGTGATTATGGTAGACATTGTTTGTAAATGATTCATGAAATTTGTAGTTGATGAGGGAATAATTGTTTATAGTAGTTTTAATATGGTTGGTGAAGCATAATATTTACATAATATGTCAATATACATATTTAAATAAGGTTAAAGTCCAATGATAGTAATAATTAACCCTTATATTATTTTGCATTAACTTTTTTTAGTATATAGTGATGAATATAAATTAGCTTAATGTTAACTCTAATATTAAAATTTCATTTAAGTGGTAGATTAGGATTATTAAATTAATCACTATGAATAATCATATACTATAAAATACATTTTAATTGAGTGAAAGAGAATTTCATGTGTTCCAAAATTATCTAAATTTATTAGAAGTTCTTTTATATGTTTTGGAGTAGATTATAAATTACCTAAATTTATTTTTTTATGGTGATATGAGTATATATGGGGATAATCTACAAATTTTAGATTTCAAAAATATTTTTTATAAATAAAAATGAAATATGAATATACTATGGGTTTAATTTATATGTAATTTTATTGTCTGTTGAAGAGTTGGAAATTTGGAAAAGGAAACATAACTGTAATATTTATTTAATAACAAACTATAAAATAAAATAGGAGGGATATTATGTAATAATAGAGATAATTGAATACTAGTATAATATATTTTATAATGTTTTATAAAATGTGATAAAAGAAAGGAGACATAGTGATGGATAACTTAATTTATTTGATACATAATATTTTTAATATTCAAATGATATTTTAATAACTCAGAATATATTCCCTAGAGTTCATAACATATTTGGTAGCGTAAAATATCTTATTTAGTATGTAATATAATTGGAAGTCCCATAAATGATGCATATTATGTGACAAATCATCTCTTGTTGACCCCTTAACTGGGCACATGATCTTGCCCGTGATAAACCCAAATGGAACTTCTGATTTCGCTAGGATGGGAAATTTTTTTGGGAATCATGGAAATACAATTTGGGAATGGTTATGGATAAACCAATATATTAAAAAAGAAATATATTTTCTCTAGAAATTATGACATGACTTGTCTGTAAATCAGAAGTCCAATCATAATCAAGTAATAATAATAGTTAACCAAAATAAACAACTTATAACAATTTAAAGTGATTAAAATAAATTTACGATTATCACATATAATGAATTTTCATATAAAACCTTTAGATTATGTATTCTAAAAGAAACATATATAATGAAACAACGATTTAAGTATTGAATATAAAGAAAGGACTATGTGTCAAATAGGACAATGAAAACATGACATGAAAAACCTATAACATCCCTCCATGGGACCAAATGTCACTAACTACTCATGAATTCATATACTCTCCAAGAGTTATCAAAATATGGAAAATAATTAAAAAACAATATATAATATAGGGGTGAGCACTAAAATTCGTAATCGGTCAACGCCATCATTTCCACATGCTTAAACTATAATTAAATATTCATTTTCATAATTTTTTTAAATAATTTAAATGGTATAAATCTAATTCAAATGTTAAAAAAATTCATGTGATGCCATAATATTAATTCATGTACTAAATATAAAAAATCATCTATTAAAGAAAGAACATGTTTCAAAAAAATTTAGGAAAATGTCTAATTTTAGGTGAAGTACATAGTTTCAATTTTTTTATTTATAAATATAAAATTATTAATCACAAAGGAAACATTTGTGTTATATAAGATCACCTATGAGAGAGTATTGATAGTTTCACCAATAAAACACTTGACTATTATATTCCATAATTCATTATTACATGTCACTTGATATAGATGTGGTTCCATAAGAATACATCATTGGAATAACCTATAAAAAGGTAACCCTTCCCATTTATGTTCACCAACACAATTACCCAATGGTTCAAAAAATATTAATAACATTTATCTCATTAAACTCGTAATGAAATATTAATTTCTCAAATAATTTCAATGATATAATCTATTAAATATTTAATTAAAATTGTTCATTTGATACTACCCTTTGAACCAATTTAGAAATGTAGGTATTTTTTTTAAAAAATCTCTTAAAACATAAACAATCACACTTTTAATCATTACATTACCCAAAAAGAGTAAAAATATTAAACCAAATTTCTTACTAAAAAAATAATCAAACATTATAAAAAATAATTCTCATTTCATGGGATACTTTAGATTCTATGTTATCCTTTTAATAATCACTTAATAATCCCAAAACATGTTTATAAATTCCAAATATTATTTTGAATGACCTTTATGCACTATTATTTAGAGTTGGGTTTCATGGTTAAATAAAACTAAATGTGAACCAAAAATTGAATTATGATAAGCATTTCATATACTTTGGAAACCAATATAGAACCTAAAAATATATATGTAAATCTGATAAACATTCACAATAATATCCTTGGGTATCAAAAAAATAATGATAAAATCCCAAAAATAAATTTTTATAATATTATTGTGTCAAACATAAGGAAAATGTATGCCAATCAAGTGTGGATACAATGGAACTCTCGAATATAGAAGGAATAAGAACCAAATAAACCATGTCACATCCTCAAATCTGGAAATCAAAATTATTTATAATCATAATTACTCTAAGGTTTCATCTAGATGCACTTTTAATAATGGAAATACAGATAAAGAAGAAAAGAGTGAATAATATACATATTCTTAGAGACTTTGACCTTGAATATGATAGAAACTACCTCTATTTAACTAAATAGATGAAGAAATCAATGCGGGTGGTGAACCTATGGGTTACTCTCTAATGGGATTCATGTGAATATGATGGAATAGGGGTTTATGTGTCTTATAAATAAAATTATGGAGGTTTATTTTAGTAAATTTATAGAATTTTAATAACTAGTTGAATCACATTGTTTGGACACATGGTTGTCTAAACCATGCTCTAAGCATATGGGACTCATCGTAGGGACTGGATAATCTTTCAAGGGAATGTCATATGGTTAAACTATATATATATATAATGATTATTGTAAATAATAATATAATATAGGAATGATGGGAAATATCCATAAAATTAGTACTCACCTACTGCCAATTGTGTGACAAGAACAACATGTCAAACAACATAAATATTTTATGGTAATTTCACTAGATAGGAGAGAAGAAGCATTGATTATTGAAATAAATAAAATTAAATGATGAAATAGAGGTAAATGTTTGAAAATTCACCAAACCATAAGAATTTATCCTCCTATAATTCCTTGGATGAAATTTTTACCAAAAAATAAAAATAGGATCAATCCAAAAATTAGAGACACTATATATACAATAGAGGGACATTAAGACCAACCAATGACTACTGAAATGATTTATAACATTAGAATCACTAATTAAAAGGGACACACAATAATTTTATAATTCTTTCTCCATAAAAATTCATATAGGAACCCAAAAAATATAAATGACATTGGTTCCTCAAGGAATGAATGAAGTCATCTCTACAATGTGAAACTATAAAATCTCTGAAACCCCTCAACTCAATGGGTTTTACATAATGAATCCGAGGGAAATTTTATAAAAATTCATTAACACAAAACCCTCGGGTAAGAGAGGTTAGGGAAAAATAATAGAATGGTTCTCCAACAACAAATCACCATTCATACCAAAAAAACCAAAAACATAGATAATGATGAATGGAATAAAATTAAATAAAATATCACATATGGTGGTATCCCAACCATTGTAGTCCCAACTAATTCATCGAGGGACTCTCAACGATTCACATTTAATATCGAAAAAATGTTAGGTTGAGACCATCACATATGGGAGATACCCAACAATTGTAGGATGGTTAACAAGGGACACTACAAAGAATCTAGACGAGCCATAATATAATGATATCTCTAATATATCAAGACAAAAGATTCATAAAACTATGAAGAAAAAGATGTTCTATATGGGTAAAGAAGAAGAAAATATATGTAATTTTTTATAAAATATTCCGCCATAAGAATAACATTTATTTTGACTTGGGTTAAGAGAGTGAGTATCCAAATACCTTAAATCTGGAATAATGACTCATATGGAACCATACTGAATAAATAAATCATGTCATTCATCCAATTCACTCAAAAGCTCACCCAAATATTCACATTCACATATTTCTCAAATGAATAACCTCATAAATAGGATAAAATCACAATGAATCCAATAATGGCCCAACCAACCACTTCCAAATAGGAACACGACCAAACAAAATGTCTAACAGTCTTACCAATTTCATAAAGAGCACATCCATCACTAAAAAAAGTATATCCCCAAGAATTTTAACATATCATAAAAATAATTTAATGAAGCCCAAATAGTTTCATCAACTAAGGATCACTCCAACCAAACCAACAACCCAAATCCTGGAAAACAAATATCCCAAATAGATGACCCACATCACATTAAAACTGATCTATACCAAGAAAATTGAAATATGAAACCCTATTAGAGAGACACTCACCCATTTCACTTAGAAATTTCAATGATTTCCTGTCCTAGTAATACAAAACATATGACCAACTAAGAAATTTTTTAAAATTTATTTCAATTTGGTTCTAATTCAATCAGGGGTAATGCCAAGAAATAAACTTACCAACTTTCAAAAACACCCTTAAAAATCATATTCCCTTTATAAGCCGACTTCATCAAAGTAAAAAAGTTTTATAAATGTTTTATTAAAAATATACATCATAATACACATCCACTATCTTAAAACTACAAACACACCCTTAGGGGCCTTTGAGGTTTAATTTAATATTACACAAAAATCATTCTGAATTAATTCTATACATTCCAAATATAAAACCAATATATAATTTGAAAACAACTACTATGACATTCACTATAATCTAAAAACATCTCCATTATTATAATAAATTTTTAGTGTTATATTTTAAATTTTAAAGCATTTAATATTTCCTTAATACAAATTTTATATTTAAAAACTCATACAAATTTAAAACAATACATGTACAAACATAACTAAAACACCAAATTATTCATTTTCAAATAATTTTTTACCAATTTAATATAAAATTGTCATTTATATTGTAAAAACCATATTAAAAACAACTATATAAACATTTAAGATAATCGACATCAGCTATCATGAAAACCCATTTATAGAATAACAAATATAACATCATCAATTTAAAACAATCTGTTTAAAAAATATACTCAGATTTTTTTCATGATAATTTGAAGAAAAAATATTTATTATGTTAAATACCAAAACCTTTATATTTTTTATAAAATTATTTTAAAATTTAAAACTGATTTTTTACCCCAAAAATTGATTTACACTAAATAATTAATAGAAAATAGAAGACGTCCAATACATAATTTAAAAAGGTAACTATAGTCTACGTGTGTCCTGGACTCATAGAGTGATAAACCATGTTCCAATTATTCAATGATAATTGGGCGGTATTATAAACCATGTACACATGATCAATATGTTTTTATAGGCCCTATGAGCTCAATGGGTACCACCAGTTCACCCCTTGTAATCCCCCGAAAGAAAAACCCGAAAATAGATCACATATTAGAAAATAAATTGAAAACAACTCAAAACTATAAATTCAAAACCCATCATCCCCTAGTATCATGATGTTTGAAATGATAAATAACTCATGGAAATAATTATAATCCTACCTATCAAGTCCCATTCATTACATATCCATCTTCCAGACAATCAAAAATAATAAAGGGCACTTTGAAACCTATGCCTTCTCATGAAAATATTCTATGATAAAAAAATCACAAACCAGATATGGGCCATCCCAAAATCGAGCACTTTGACCTACCTAAGATAATCATGCAGTGAATTATTATTCCCCAATTTCTCGAACAATTTCATAGGAATCATGGAACCATTTATCAATGGTTTCACCAAAAAATATAACAAATAATCAATTTAATTTAAATACAAATTATTCCACCGTCCATTCATAAATCGGATGTTAATTCCAAATAATTTAAGTATAAATAGGTAAGAAATATTAACATTATTTAAAAATTTAATGAAATGAAATGAAATTACCTCTATTTTCTTCCAATATCATCACAAATAAAAACATTCACTGTCAACATTTAATACACAAAGAATATTATGTGATTTTTATTTATGTAAATATAAGTAGTAAATACCTATTTGGATGTCGAGGCATGGTAACCTAAACAAAAAAGGCCAACATACCCTCATGTGGCTAAAGGTCATCAACCAGTATCAACTAAATTAACACTACATGAGAAAACAATAACTAAACAAGACCATGCAATTGGGACATACTAGAGGAATGCTAATTAAATTTAAAAGTCTGCCACTAACTAGCTTTCCCCATTCATATCCTTTAGTTAAAGATCCATTTTTTCATATCGTTTAAAATATATTACAATTTATTCTTTTTATTTATTATTTAAAAACAAGTCAAATGTTTTTATTATTTAAATTCAATTTTATAGAAACACAACCCATATATTTTAGAAATGAAAAGTTCCCATGAATTTGAATAAAATATCACATTTGAGGTAAATGGTAAAATTTTAATACTATTATCTTTAAATACACACATATATAATAACAAATGAAAAAATTTATCTTACTAGAGAACCCGTATATGGGGTTATAGATTGGGTCACCCTAAAAGGACCTCACTAAAATCCTCTTAAATGAATAGTAACACCTCATTGGCTAGTGGAAGGTGTTCAAAATATATATATAAGTATACTTACTAGTGGAAATGTAAATCTTCCCATATAATTTCTCTTAACCAAGTATCCAAGGATCACAAAAATTAGTCATATTTCCCACATTACAATCATATATGAATAATAATTATAAAAAAGAATATAAAAATAATATTTTGAGAATATTATCATTAAAACATTTCCTAAAAAAATTCATAGGAAACCACCCTTCATCAAATTAAAAATTCAACATCCTTTTCTATAAAATCTATTATAACATATATCAAGACTCTTTAAAAGAGCACATGACCCGAATGGGTTTAAATTTTTTTATAAAACACATGATTCATTGAAAACTGTTCTTGAACCCTTTCTAATTATACGTGGAATTTCACGTGATGTAAGAAATTATGAGTAGAAAATTAGTTATATATCTTTATGAATGAAAAACAAATTAAATTATAAATATTTTTTTGGTTCATAAGAGAACAAGTACAAGAAGACAGTGTGTATTGTTAAATAAACACATATTTTATCCAACCATCAATATAATAAAAAACCAGTTTATATGTAAACTAATATAGGAACTTATTTTATCATTTTAAATACTTTAAAATTAATTAAACAATAATTGGTTATCAAAAAAAATTAAATTCCATCCAATTGATGTTCATAAAATTATGGAGTAAATCTTGGGAAAAACCAACCTCAATCATATATAGAGATAATGAAACAATAAATTAGGGATAGAAAATACTTAAATAACCCATATAACACATTAAAATCCTAAAATAAAAATTATTTATTACTGGATCCATGCCCATTGTTTTTCTAGATGATTGTGGATCAAGGTGAAAATGTAAAATGTAGTAGATAAGAGGAAAATCTGAAAAATTGTCCATAAACATAGAGATCTGACCATGAATCATGGGGAAACCACCACGAGCCTCCCTAATAAAGGATTAAATAAAAGATATGAAGAATTCCTTAGGGGTTCCCTCAGTTTGGTATTATATAAATTAGAATTATGATGAGATGTGACGAAACATAAAAAAAATAGGTAGGGGTATTTTTGTATGTTTCAAAAATTTAAATCCTAGGGTGAATCACACAACATTTCTATATGAAATTTCGAGAATGATCATTACATCATATAAAATATGGAAACACTGTATATTTTATTGGTAATAAGCTACAACCTAATTCGCATACCATATTTTGGGAGATGACCACACTATATTAGGAGAATATATTCTTTAGTGATATTTTTATATTCCTCATTTGAAATAATAATTTCTCAGTGATGTTTTTATATAATACGATTCTATTATAAAATGGGTTATCATATATAGTATTTTATCATGTCTATTAAGACATTTGAATTGAATAGATTGAGGTAAAAACATGATTAAATTATTAACCAGTATTGAATATATGTTGTTGCACTATCGAAAAAAATTATTTCCCATAATAAAAATATGTCCAATATAAGAAAATATATTCATGAAGGTATAAAATATAGGATAATAATGAGATTAGATGTTGTAGTGTATAGAAACCAATACATAATTTCAAAGAATAGATACGTAGTTCTAAAGAAGTAAGACCTTGATATTCAGGAGAAGAGTCACATATGAATCAAAAAAATAACAAGACTGATAGTATATTTTTATATCCTAAAATGTTATTCAGATAAATTAATATAACTTACTACCTAAATTCATGAAGTGTTAAATTATTTGGGATTTTAGTTGAGAAGTATGATGATGACATGTGTGTGCATTATCTCATGAATATATTTATCAATTTGAATTATTCATGATAATACAAATCTGTATGGTACACTCTTTAGAATATTTTGATAGTATAAGACCTGATATTGAATTTTAATATTGAAAAATTATGTAACTAAATCCAAGAGTGAGGTGAAGATATTTTTTACTAATAATCAATATGATAATCAATGAAAAATGGTTGGAGGTATTATAAATAATATTTTAGGATAATTTAGGCATCAAAAGATTAAAAAAATGAGATATTTTCTATTATTTTTAGGTGATACCAAATATTATATTCACTTATGTTTGGTATTTCAAATAGACATTCTATATTTTAATCACAGGTGTTATATTATGAAAACGCATACCTCAATCAACCCGTAATTTGAATATTTATAATAAGAGTCTCACTTTGTAACATTTATATTTCCTTTCTTATTTTTAATTTTAGATAACTAAGTAAAAAATTATAACATTTCACATAGTGTACATTTAATCCAAAAACAATTTTCTTTATAAAGACATAATTTCTTCATTTAAGGTGACTCTCATAACTAGAACACTAACAAATCATACATTTTTACTCATCCTTAAGACCTTTAAAAAAATATCCTAATCTTTGGGATGACAAAATCATGGCAAGGGACATATATGAAAATAAAAATTTGGTCCATTTTTAGCCAATAAAAATGAATGAGTATATTTTTTATGTTAATGATAAAAATTTGATCAGAAATATATGTTTATGTTTTCCTAAAAGAAACATATATCTTTAATAGATTTTATGGATAATTTTATATTAAATCATAATGGAAAAATCATAGAAATATGGTTTACTTGAAAAGCATGAATACTCAATAATACATTTATATTAAACAAACTATACAACCATTTTAAATTGATTCACTGTCATTCCATAAATATATAATCCATTTTTCTTAACTTTTGACATCAATAAAAACCTTTAAAACCCATTGGAATCATATTAGGTAGGTTCAATAGGTTAAAACCCTTAAATTAATCTTTATAAAGCCCCTTAAAATGGAATCTACTTATAGAATAGTTACCATATCTATTAAGTTTTTCTTATCATGAGTAAACTCTATTACATTACCCAATCCCTTATAGACCAATATAGCCCCCCCACCATTAGAGTTATATTAGGATCCCACATCATTCACATAAAACATAAGAGAATTGTATCATAAATAGAATATATATATATATATTAAATTAATCATAAAATTCATTATAATTGGCATTACATCTCATATGAAATTACACATTAAATTATATTAGAAATTAAGTAAACATTTTCTTCTCTTAAAAATAAATTTTTAAAACTAAAAAATCTGAGAATATTGAGTGAAATAAATATCCATGGATCAATTTAAAGGAGTATTGATAATAAATAATAAATAATATGTTTTTAAATGGATTTCAAAATATATATTTCAAAAAAATTACCCGTATAAAATTTCAAAATTAAGCCATAGGGAAAATGTTGAAATGAATATATTTTATTCATATGTAAAGAATGTAAAAAATAACTAAAGAAAATATTTTTCAAGGTTTTAAGAATATTTAAAATTTATATTTAAACATTTATAAAAACCTTGTTATGGTAATAAAATATTTGTAAGGAGGGCCTTAAAAATAATTTAAAAAAGAAACTCTTAACTCGAGTCTCGACATGTTTCCTCTGTATGCCTACCCTCCCAAGTAATATAATTTTTTTATTATTCTAGTTACTAAAGAGTGTTTTTCACGATCCTTAAATTATCAAATTTCCCTTTATATATTTTTTACAATTAATTATTTATTTACCGAATTTTTTTTGTTCATATTAGATATTTTGAGGGCGTTCAGTTTACATGTTCAAAATGAAATCAAGAGGTTGATTAAGTAAAAAGGAATTACGGTTCCATAATAATAATAATATTTATCATTAAAAATTTACTATTTTAATTCATTAATACTATTTTTAATACCATACATGGATTGTGTTTTTTAAAAATTAAATGCATCATATCATGGAGGAGGTATTCTACACGTACACATGAACAATGTTTTCTTTTCATCTTTTATATTGAAAATAAATAGGTCATATAATATATTATTCTTATTTAATAATTAAAATCTCATAAATGAAGTATTTATTCATAATATTTTTCTTTATGACCAACCTTCTTTTTAAATAATGAAAAATTAATAACATCACTTTGCGGAGGTGGTAGTCCACACGTGCGAATGGGTAATTTTTTCATTTTACATAGGATACAAAATTAATATAAAAGTTTTATTACATCAATATGATAATATTTATGTATATTTATGATACTAATTTAATTATATTATTGTGATTATAAGATATTTTAAGATTTATAAGAAGAAATAATCCTCAAATAGGGAAATTAGAACTTATACCTCCTCATTAGATATCTCAAATTTGGCTTATACCACAAGCAATCTAGATTTGGTAGTTTGTGAATACAATGACCTCTAGTACATGTCCAGTGATTTTGGAAAGTCATTTGTGTATATTTTCATTGAAATAAGTGGATAAAAATGTCTTATGAATTGAGGACAAGAGGATAACTTGTATAAATGATTGGAGTGAGACTTTTGAAAATACTTAAAACTTTTAAATATGAAATCCTTTGTTCCAAATAAAATTTGATCCAATTGAGTCGAATTTCAAAAATAAAAAATTTTATAATGTCATAAGACGCTAATAAAATTTCAATTTTCAATTTCTAGAGATATCTAATGCAATATCTATTACTTTACACCTGTTAACTATTTTAAAATTTTATAGGTGGATAATATTTTACCATGTCAACTATTCATTAAGAAAAAGAAATTAAATAGAAAAAATTACCAAATTAGAATATCGTTATTAAAATTTTGCAATAAATTATGAAGATAAATTTTATTTAAGTGGAAGAAATTAATTGAAGTATATGACACCAAAACAAAATGAAGAATAGTTTTTTCAAAAATAGTAATTTTGTGACAAAAAATGATTTTATACCAACATGAAATATAACAATGAATCATGTGTAATTTTTTTAATTATTTATTGTAAAAATAGAATATTATAAAATTAAATCTAATCTAAAATAGAGTGTTTCTTGTTAAAATATTTAGAAGTAATTGATAATTTTGGAAAAATTAGTATTTTCCTTTATTCACCTAAAAATCAATATTTTCATAATTAATATACACCCTAACTAAATCATCATATTATGAATCCAAAAATGAGGTCCTTTAACCAATTTCAAAATAAAATATTTTAATATTTTAGTTGTTAAGTAAAAATATATGTTTGATTGAAAACATTTTTTCTAGAATAAAACCATGGATTTTTAACTAAGAGGTCCTTTATTAGTATCATATTATATATAAATCCATAAAAAATAATTTTTAACATTAATATGAACCAAATTCATTCATTATTCTAATTAACTAGCTTTTGACATACCCCCCCCCCCCCCCCGTGAAAGTATATCCTTAAAAATTTATACATTACATAAAAACGTGAGGGTGTTTTTAGATAATTTTTTTGTTAATTCTAATGATGCATCATCAATCATATGATTCTTACATAAAATAGTATCCTGAAGAATCATTTTAATTCATAGAAATTACAATCTATAATCCCAACTTTTAATGAATTTTTTTTAAAAATAGATATTCCCCTCTAACTATACCACTTCATGGTTTAAACAATTAGGGGTATTATGTTCTTAGTTCTTTATAAATGAAACATGAAACACATAATATACCCAAGATAAAATTATTGGCATGTATTCTTAGTTTGTATTGGATTCCACATAATCAATTATTTTATATTTTCCAATGAACCATGGTCCCAACATCCCTTTTTTCCAAAACAAATTACAACATTCTGAGGAGATATTTGAAGAATGACATGGTCACTACCATAAAATTAATTTCATTTAATCATGTTATGTGTATAAAAAAATTTATAGCTTTATTATTCCCTCATATGGTACTAAATATTCTATAATTTTTGGACAATCGCTTCTACTAATTTCTCCCCAAAAATATCCTCACAGAAATATCATCTCAGTATGATGAAGTCTGACTCCATTTTGCTTAAAATGCCTTCAAAGTTTTGATCATTAAACATGAACAAAAATTGATATAATAATAAAATTCAACTAATGATTGATTTTGATCAGAATATCCTGGATAATATAATGATAACTCTCAATGTATATCTAAAAATATATGAATTTTATGATCTAGATGTCCATAAAATTAGTTATAGAAAGCTTTACTTAAATTTAATTCATTAATCATCTTCTTATAATGAAATTTATAAAAATTTGTTTTAAACATTAGATCTTGATCATATAAAATAGGGAGAAAAATACCAAGATACCTGATTATCTTCCTAACAAAAATTATTTAAATATAATTTAAATACATATAGTCATGAATGGGAATAATATGAAAATATTATGTAAGATGATGAATAATTAACAGAATCACAATAAAACCTTTAGTTGGATTTGGTAATCCCACTATGAAATGTATCAATATATCCCCCCATTTTTATTCGGCCACTAAAAAGTGTTGAAGAATATCCTTTATTATTTTTCATTTAGTTTTTATCTAATGAAAAGTTATACATTTCATATTAAATATTTTAATGAAATGATTCATAGCTTTCCAACAATAATATTCTTGAATGTATCTATACATCACGGTATAACTTAGATTGTAAAAAAAATGATGATTTTAGAGCTTAAATTAACAATTTATTTTTCAAATATGAATTAATTCCAACATAAAAGCTACATTAAACCATTATAATACCATATTTTTCATCATTAGGGTTATGAAATTTAACTTCCTTGACAATTTATAAATTTTTATTCAAATAATGATACTACATCCAATCCTTATTAATTATATCTTCCATGGATTATTAGACAAATATATATGTTGAAAGGGAATGAGTTTCTTTGAAATAATGTTTTCAAAAAAATAATTATAAAACAACTGACTAAAATAACATATTCCATTAATTGAATATATTATGATACATCATGTTTTCAGCATAAGGAATCCCACTCATGGTTTTCTTCTCTTATATGATAGTGAATTATGAAATCCCAATACTCAATGAGTTATTTCAATCATCTGTTCATCATGTTCCACACTTTCTGAGGGAACATAAAATTTATTTTTTTATATTCTACATATGTTGAAAATTTCTTTACCAATAGATTATTATGTGATATTTTATTTTTAAAAACTTATGATTCATGCTAAAGGTAATTTTTTGGATAACTCTATTCAATGAGTTTTAATTGAGGATATATATATATATATGATAGCACAATCAATTTAATTTAAGACAAAACTATGTCCCTTAAAAATCATCATTGTAAATAACAAACACCCCATTTAAATATAGAAAATATAATACATTATCATTTACTAATCTTCTTTTCAATTTGTGGGAAAAAATTCTCATTCTATTATCCAGATGAATTTATATCCTCTATGACTTAATAAATTCAACGGATAGAAAAATTCAAAAAGACTCCAACAACTAATCAGAAATAAAAAAAATATAGGAAAAACAAAAAATTAATATTTTATTAAAATATCAATTGTGGAAAATTTGGGGAACCACAAATGTTGCAACAACAAAAAACCCCATACACAATAAGAGGTTACCAAATTGTAGAATGAAAACATGAAATTATTAGAAGAAATATATTTATATAAATTCTAAAAAAGATAATTTACCTTATTATCAAACTCACATTTGATAATGTCTTCAAAAAGATATCCCATCGTTCCCATGTTTGGATGAAATTATATATGGTTATATTCCTTTCATTAAGTCCTATTGTTAAAATTAGAAATTTCATGTTAATCCAATCACTATAATACTTATTTGTGTCTGGGATAATTGATCTCTCTATACATTGTCTACATCCTCTTGAGAAACATAAATAACCATGTCCTCCTCAAATATTTATTCTTTGGAGTGTAGGAGAAGTTCCTAAAACATTTCCCCTACATCGTCACCTACCTCCCACTATGATTCAACTATAAGCACAAAGGATGTATCTTCATTTGCTGCCTCCTTACCTAACCACCACTAAGGATCAATCTGATCATCCTATATAATCATAAATCTACTCTGTATATGCGACTAATCTTTTATAATGTTTCCGACCTACTCAATATTGTGTTCCTTCGAATCACAATATTCATCCATTACACATCCACACTTAGGTTCAAGATCATATTATAAACCTACTCATTCTTATAGGTATCACACTCTATCACCTTGGATAAAACGTTTATTCTAACCTTTTCTCAATTGGTTTAGGTAATTTAGAGTTAAACCTACACCCTTTAGATTTCGTCAACTATCTCAATATGAAACTCCCGAGATTCATGTTTTCTTCTTACCCTTCATCATCCATAGAAAATGATGACCTCTATTGTGTCATCCATTAGTACTGTCTTCCACGATTTGGCCATATCACCTATAACTCTTCCTCTATGAATAATTGTTCTCTTTTTCTGCTTTATGACCATACTAGATATATTTGATCCTGATAATGGAATTTAGTTCCCAAACATTCAAAATAATTACAAATATTAAATGATGATATTGTCCTTCTCAGATTTGGAATGTTCCCTACATTCATGCAACCCCCATCACATATGAGGAGATCTACATTTGATTCTCTTGCCCCTTGGAGAAAACTAAATTATGTGAGGTACAATTTCAAAATTGGTAAAATTATGCATATAAATAATCCTTTGTATTATTGATATTTTGAGGTAGATTATTGGTTGCACAAAACTCCTCAATTCCCTTAGCCATGATAGACCATAAACTCGTGGAATATGATATGAAAAATCTCTTCTCAAACTATCAAAGATATGAAACACCATTAGATAAGAGTTTAATTATCTTGATATGAAAAACTCTTCTTCTGTCCTTGATAATCAATTGATCAACAACAAGGGAATATGGACCCTCTAACCTTAGAGAGTGTCTAGGTAATGAATAAAGAACTCTCTATAGATCCATGGTACTAAAACAACATGTTGATAATATATGGTATATATGTTTAAAGGATTAGTGATAATCCATCTAATATTTGAAGCCTTAGTCTTATTTTTATCATAATTCTTCCGTAGTTGAGATCCAAACCCAATCAGAAGGTGGTCTTGAAACATCATCTTTGACACATATACAAAGTGATATCATGTAACAAACATATTCTTTCCTACTATCTAAGAACAATAATCTTTCAATCTAGATTCCAATATAATGTATAATACATGGGTTAGAAATGGGATTGGGTGTTCTAGAAATATTACCCACATAATTGTTTTAGGAGAATCATGATTCATATGAAAATCATACGACCCTCAAAATAAGTAGAATGGGAACCCTTTTGAAGTTCCCGAAGCTCTATCAGAATAGTTAAACGAGGGTCATTATTTTGTAAATTAATCCACCACAGTTAGTTTCATAAGACACGTAGCATCAATGAACTCTATAGTCAATACCAATAGTTGTGGTGATCTATAATAGAGATCTAGAACCTTTGGTCTAATCATGACTGATGGGAAACTCGGAATAATTACGATTTAGAGAAAGGAGGAAATGGAAACAAATGAGTTGAATAAGAAGGGGGATTATGAGTGTCCCCCCTATATAATAGAGATGGGGGAAGTGAATCTATATACATTTCTTCCTTGGGAATACCAAAGTGCACATAATAAAACCCCCTGATATTCTCCCCAACTTATATAAGAAAACATATATTTTTAGTGAAATTTATTATCCATGGAAACTATTACAGAAAAATTGTTTTAGTATGAGAAATAATTTCACCATATTTAGAAAATATATTCCCAAGAAACTAAATACGTTGTAATCAAAATTAAAATTTATTCAATTATCCATAAAATGTATTTTCTTTTGATGTGTATAGAAGAATCCTTATATTTATCTTGAATTCCTAAGAACATTTAGAGTAAACAATAATATCATAAATAAAAACAACCACAAATTTATCCAAATACTTAAGGAAAGATCTATTTATTATATCTATCAACACTGTATAAGTGTTTTTTATCCACAAATGCATAACAAAAAACTCGTAATAGACATAACTAGTCATAAAACCCATCCTTGGAATATCAACTTATTTATCCTTTAGCTAAGGGTACTCAGACCTATAATCAATCTTCAAAAAATATCATTCTCAAAGGAGCTGATGAAATAATTCCTTGAAAGGTGGAAAATGATACGCTGTCTTAAAGGATATGTTATCATGTTCTATATAAAAATTTAAAAGTATAGTGGATATATCTGTCCATTTAAAACACATAACACAATCACCCTAAGGTTATGTTCTAGGATGGATCAAGCGTTTTTCCATAATAGAATGTTACTACCTTTTCAAATCTAACAACTCATCTGAATCTATTGAATATAGAGGTTTTAAAATTCTAATATATTGTATAAATAATTTAATGGTAAAATCAACCTCTATTTCACGAATAATTAACAGAAAATCATCGTGAAATACATCCAAATATTTATTTTCTACTATTAATCTCTAATTAAACAAATTTATTTATTCTCCACATGTTTTCCATAAATCATTCATGCCCACATTTTATCAATATCTCTGAATGTTGGAATGTTATCAGTTGTATGAATTCATTATTATATACAAATGAATCCATTATATGTTAGATAACTTCTTTATATCAAGATTCTATCATAGATTGATTAACTATATTCTATTACATATCCAGAATAATTTCATAGTCTATAATGGTCAAGATAAAGAGGATTTAATAAAAAAATATTCTTCATATGATAATAGGTTCACATTTATTAATTATGATTAATTATATACTATGTATATGATTTTTTTATCAAAATATATGAAATTATTTCTTGATAATTTATCTCCATTTTTCTTGAAAATATACAAAATATAATAGAGTTTATGGATCTCGAATAAAATATGACATTTGAACAATATGAAAAAAAAGTAATGTATATGTCAACACATTATTTGGGTGTCCAAAATCTATTTTAGTAGTATAAAAACATATAAGAACCATTGTATTTCTCTTCCTAATTAATCCCTTTTTGGGGAACTAAATCAAACAAGTATTATCATAAGGTGCCGAATCATCATAATTAAAAAATTTCACTTATTTGATTTCATTATATGCTAGACCATTACCATTTCTTTATTTTTCATTGAATTCATGGGACATGTGTCCAATTTTCCAAAAATGGGAATCACATCCTAGATATCATATTAAATTATAAATAATTCATTTTATCACATATATTAAAAAAGGTTAGTTGAATTATATTACCTTTATACTTATTTTATGAATTTTTTCCCATTTATTTCCACAAAGAACACATCTAATTATTTTTTATTTAAAATTAGTCAAACTTTATCTGAACTATCTCATCACAAAACAAAATTTCCCAATAAATTCTAAACTCATGAGTAACCAAATCCATTTATAATCTTGGCTTAAATCCTTAGTAAAATCAGTCAATTTTAATAATATTTGGTTGAACGAATTTTTTTGAATACCTCACCATTCTTGTAAAATTGGGTTCATATGTAGGAAAAAATTACCCCTCCTTTTCATTAACTCTAGGAATATGCACTCTATTTAGTAAAAAAATATAAGGGAAATATTTACATGGAAGAAATTTTTTAATAATATTCTTTCCATAGAATAAATTTATTCATTTTTACATAGTATTCTTAATTAAAGACCTCTTTTGGTTGGCTTCCTCTTAAAAATGATAAATATAAAGGTTTTCATTTCGAGTGTTTCTTATACCAAATAATATAGAAAATATTCTCTAAAGAATTAATTCATCATTCATCATTCTCTCAGTCAAATGAACCACTGAAACTTGATGGTGTTTGTTCCAGGGAATACTCTACAATCTAAATATTTTCCTATGGGATATTTTATCATTCTATTTCATTGGTACTACAATTAATATCCTGAATCAATTGAGTTAAAATATTTGGGAAATCCACTATTCCAATTCAAATTATTTCAAGATTTTTTTTCAAAATGATATTTTACTCATGATTCCTTTTAACCATAATTACCATGTATACATTACGAAGATCCATTCTAAAAAAACATAGATTACCTGAAACCATATGAAAATATAAAAAACCTATCTCATAATAATATAACCATCAGTTATATTCTCTAAATATTATCAATCAATTTCATTTTATCCACTATATTTAACTAAACCTTTCCTAAGATACCAACTATAAAAACTTATACATTATACCACCAATAATTTAATGATATATAATACAGGTTGAAGTTTCATACATTTCCAGGATCATTATAGTTTATAGTTTTATATAATTAGGTAAAAAAGTAAATAAAATAGTGGTCACTTTCCAATAGTGAACATGTTCCCCAGAAAACGTGTTTATTATAATGGCTCACTTTCATTCTTTAAGGTAAATTCCATAACAATAATTATATTTTGATTAATGTTTATACAAATCCTTTAGACCTATGGAAGACATTTCAAATCATTGGATGAGAAAAAATTAGAAATGTGAATAAAATAAAATTAACTCGTTAGTGTAATTTTAAACCTAAAAACCCTATAAAAATGTTTTCCTTTTCCATAATAATCATTTTCACTCAAATATTATTTTACTTTTTCATGAAGTATCTAAACACAATAATAGAAATCATTGAACATTTAAAATGAAATCATAAATTAAAACACATAAACTCGTGTGTTTATTATAAAACGTGAATATTCATGAATACCATTCACTAAAAACAATCCTTTCACCAAATTTTAATAAATTATATATTTTCCATAAAACATATGCTTATTTTCTTTCCTTTTGAAATATAAATATTTACTTTTTAAAGTGATTAAAAAAATTACATTTTGGTACCTAAAAAAATTATACTTACATTCATAAACTAAAGAACCACTACAATGGAATCACATAACCAAAGAATTCGAATATCTCTGAGGAGTAATGTTTTACTAGTAAACTCCATCATTTTATCTATTTTATTTTGGAACTTTATTAGGATCAATAGTTATCAGAGCTACATCAAGATCTCCTTCAATTTATATTAAACTAACATGAATTTAATATTGAATTAAACTCATATATATTTCAAATTAATCATAAATTCAATTTTAATAGGATTTCAATCCCATATATTATAACACATACAGTTATCCCACCAGGATGAGAAAAATTTTATCTTTCCATAAAAAACATTAAAACTAAAATGTAATAATAATATTGAGATAAATAGATTATTCAATAAAAATTATACTTTTATAGTAATTTGGATAGAAAACAATTTCTATAAGGATAGGAAAACACATTCAATCTATATAAATTTAAAAAATATTTTTTTCACTCCTATGAAAATTTAAAAATAAACTATATGAAAAATGTTGAAAATGTTACATGTAAATTATTTAAAATAAAGTAAAAACATAATTGAAATTAAACTTGATTAACCATTGAATCTTAATAATTTTCATTCTTTATAAAGTTAAAATAACTATTAATTGGAAGAATTTTTTTGGAAGGAGTAATTTAACAAATTATTTCTAAAAGAATGTACCTTACATAAATTCTCAAATCGTATCATTTAAATGTATACTCTCCTGAATAATAAAATTATATTGTATTTATAATTGATTAATAAAAATTAAATATTCATTATATTATCATTATTATTTTTATTTAGTTTTTTACTATTATTTATGTAGTTATTAAAATGGATAAGGCCATGTTGTATGTTTTGAAGACGTTCGGATTGTATATCCAAAATGACATTGGATGGTCGACTAAGTTCAAATGGATCATGGTTCCATAATCTATAGAATAATAATAATGAAAAACTATAATTTTTATAAAATAATAAATTAGAACCATCCTTTTTAGGTAGACATGAAAAATGAAATATGTCATAACATGGGGTTAGTATGTTGTACGTACACATGAGCGGTGTTTCATTTATTATATTGGAGAGAAAATAAATAAGTTATATAATATTTTAATCTAATAAAATAAATATAATTTTATAAATGACATATTTATTCATTAGATTAATCCATATGAAAAACATTGTAAGATGTTAATAAAAATTCAATCAAATCGATTCAGGGAGTCATTAATAAATTTATACACATGAGTTATGTTTTCATTTTCTATATGAATGAAAAGAGATAGAAAAGAGTTATTTCAAAAATAACATTTTAGTATAGATAATATATATGTAATTATTTTTTAGTGGTTGGAATATATTTTAAGAGGTATAAGAAAAAATAAACCGGTAATAGGTTTTTTTGACTTATACATTCTTCTTGGATATGTTCTTTGGCATTACACATTAAGCCTTATACGATTGGTGTTTTGAAATTAAAATGAACTATATGAAAATTGAATGTATGATTTAATTTTATTTTTAGGATATTCTTTAATCAATGTGGCTCAAAAGGTATGAATTATTGAGTATATGAGGATCCCATTTATATATGAGGGTAGTGGTATTTTTAACATAGTATAATCTATTAAATATTATAATTGTCTATATCAATTAATGTGTCTTTTCATTAGTCAAATTTTGATGCCAATATAATTTTAGTCCATAATAAACAAAATAATCACATTTATTTAATAATTTTAGATATTGTATATCTTATATCTAGGTTTAACCCATTTGTTACCGCTTTTATCTTTGCTCGGGTGTCATAATTTTACATTGGTAACTATTCATTATGGAAAAAAGAATTTGAATAAATTACCAAATTTTACCCACTTGATTCTAAATATGAAATAAAATCTTCCAGATTTAATTTCAAAAAGTGATAAAAATAAATTTCAATATATGTTTGTAAAATACACCATAAATAGATTTTTTATAAAAATTTCATTTTTAAGTATAAAAATGATTTTATACAAAATAATAAAAATATTAATTCATAAGTAATAATTATCTTGATCCAAATAGGATTATATCACTCTAAAAAAATAAAAAATACAATTTATGTATAAACAATATATGAAAATTAATGGTGGTTCGAAGAAAATTTGTTTTTTAACTATTCTCCTTCAAATATTTTCTTTAAAAAAACAAAATTATTCAACATAATATAACATAGAAAAATTAAATTTAAAAAATATTTCATTTGAACTATTTAAAACCATTAAAATTTATAATTTTAATTTTTAAATAAAAACATATTATTTATGGTTAACATTTCAGATAAAATGAAACAATTTAATTTATGGTTGATAAATTATATTTTTTTGTTACATTATATTTGAATCCAAGAAATATATTTTTGAAAATTAATACGCCCTAATATTTATACATTATAATATATTATTTGGTTTTTTATATATATTGAATGTCGTTGTGTCAATTAGAATTAAACATAGTAAAGATTATGTACCCACATTTGGACTGAACCATTAAAAAACAATTGTTCCATGAAATTATAAATTTTTTGTCAAAGTCATAAGGTATAGAGTTTAAATGATTGGATGTAATAAAATTATGATTCAAATATTCCATAACATTAATTAGAGGCCTAGCTACTATGATTAAATTTAAAAGGGAAAATGGAATTCAGTAAAAAGTTAAAACTGGTATACCTTGGGGTGAGGAAAAACATTACCAGACACTTTAATTAGTTTTACAGGCAAGGTATCAAATATCTTGATCTAATATAAAATTAAAAAATGGATTTTATTAATAATATATAATTTTATCCCTTAGGGTGCCACAGAGTGGTAGATGCACCTATTGGTCTCGGTGAGGTCTCAAGTACCAGACTCGTCGAGCACTTCCCTTCATTAATGTGAGAAAGTATAGTAATGCAATTAAAAATCAAAAGAAAAAAAATGATATTCAACACTATAAAAATTAATTAAATGTTTTATTTTACCTATTAAATATTTGTTCAATAATTAACATAAATAATCAATTATTGAAGATGAAAGATGCCTTAAATTATAAGAGGATATATTAGATGTAAACAGAATCTTGAAATTAAGAATCAATGATCATAAAAAAAGATAAATTTGTTAAACAATAATATATTTTAATTTCATAAGAGTTTTTCCTGCTGTTGAAATATATTTGTTTGTACTAGTGAGGATTGAAACTATAAATATTATAATCATGCACTATAATATCTCAATGGATGAAAACCATAAAAGAAATATTCGGAAAAAAGAAAAGTTTATTTTTAATTGGAATGCAAACAAAATAATGTTGTTGATAATATTAATTTCAATAGAAACATTCAAATTTATTTTATACAAAGAAATAAAAGATCATTTTAATATGGTATAAAATTCGACATCATTAGACATTCGAGAAAGTCAGGAATATCGATTCTAAAGGGATAAAGTTGGAATCAATGGAATAATCAATCCAGTAAATAAATAATAGGATTGGGTTTGTGGAATAAATACCTTGAGATAAATTTGAGATACTTCGAATCAAGGTTACTTTGAGATAAAAGGGAATATATGTTGAAATTTCAATCTTAATAGACACATTTCTAATAATTACATGACACGAATACCTAGATAAAAAAATAAAAATATGAAGACAAGTCACTATTTACTTCATATTCCAAGAATGATGCTACTAATGAGTACCCATCTATGGAGAAATATATGATTTTTAGAAAAGTAATGATTCCATATATCAATCATAATAAGAATTAACTAAAAATATGGAGAAATAAATATGTTTTGCATGTTCCCTACTAGATACCATGAAAAATCCATATAAATATAGTGTGAAGATTGAAATCAAGAAGAAGTTATTTATATCAATGAATTAAAATTTCTAGAAATCCAATTTGAGTTCTATAATTAAGACTTCTTATCAAAATGGAGTTAGGAAGAAAAGATATCCTGGGTTAAAAGAAATATGTGATATCTATTTATCCCATTAGGAATCCATTGGGGAACACTCCTGAATACCAATTATCTGTTCAATTGAATCATCAAGAAAAAAATTGGACATGATGTGCATAAGTGTAGAAATAGGTTAATTTGGTTATTACTATACATCATTTGAATATATTCTTTATAGAGTACCCTGATAGATATAACTCTAATATTCCTTAAAGACATTTTAATTGATTAGAGAAAATTTCAATTGAAATTATTTTCAAGTTGTATCAACCTGGATGAATTATGGAATGTATCCCATAAGGGGGATAATAGAAAATGAGTAATCTTCTAGAATAATAGAATGTATATAAATCTGTAATATTTTATAGTTCTCATATAAATATGAATTTGAGGTAAAAAATCACTTTTCAATTTTTTGTTTTTCATTATAAGAAATATGGTTTCTATGTGGGCGTGTTTGTTGAGATAAATATCTGAATATGTTACTATTCATTAATATTTTAATGGGTTTATAAAAGATGAGTGTAGGTTATAAATTTTTTATGAAATCTATTTTATCATCACCTAAATATGGAAATCAATATTAGTATCACATGATGGAAATTTTATGGAGAGAATTTACGACGAGGTTCATCATTCATCATGTCTGTACAGATTATTATCTTGTAAAATTATAGTTTATCAATTTATGCCTCAATAGTAAGAGTGAATTCATTACATTTTCCTCTAAAATAAATCATAAATTAACATCAAAGAAATAGAGTGATCCATGGGGAGAGGATGATATTTGAAGAAGAATGAGATATGAAGGATTTTCCCTTACTTCTACACCTTTATATTTATTCTAAATAAGGGGAAGAGGAATAAAATTTACATTATAATTGAGAATAATATTGATAGGAAAATAAAATGGTGGATATTCAAGAACCCAAATCAATTGATTTACTTTAGGGTGTATTTTTTTCTATATATCTATTTAATGGAAAGTAAATGTGTGAACAATTTTGATGATGGAGGAATAGGGTAATAAATATAAAGAATAATAATTCAGTTATAATTTGAAATTATTACAACATATTCATGTTTGAGATGGTACTCATATATATATATTATGAATGAACTGTTGCTACTATGAGAAACTAGACAAAATATATATAAAGTTTCAACTGTAACATGTGATTATTGTAGAGATGGTATGTTAAAGATTCATGAAATGTGTAGATAAAGCTAGAATAATGGCCTACAATATTTTTTAAATTGTTGTTGAGATGTTTATTTAATAAATATATTGAGATCTTTGTTTAATGTATTATAAAGTTGACTAATAATTATAATCCATGATAGTGTTATTGTGTATGATGTATATGGTACACAGTGAAGAGTATCACTTGGACGATGTTCTAAGATGTCTCAAATTATGTTTGAATTAAATTGGAAGGGTAATATTCTTTTAATTACTCAAAATGAATACTCATATGTTGAATATGTTTTTAGAATTGTTTTAAAGAGATTTTAATGTATGATAATATTTTCTAAATTCAATAATTATATTTTGATTGGTTGTATAATTGATTGAAGATTCCTTGAGAAGAATTGATGAGGTTTTAGGATATTTCACTATAAATTATATTGTTTCGGTGTAACTTTGTAAATTAATTTGATACATAATATATTTGGTTTGTTTAGAGTAGAATAAATGAAAAATTACACGTAAATTTTCATATATTTATGGTTTATATATATAGGAGTTGGAAATATAGAGATTTTAAGGGATTTGTATGATTTTATTAATAACAGATGAAAAATCATTAGAGGGATGAATCATATTCTATATTTAAGAAAATTGAATAGATAAAAAATCTATTTTCTGTAGATTGTTCAATTGTGGTAAACAAAGGGATATATAGTGATGTGAATCATAACGTATATAATACATAATATTTTCGTAGGATGTATAGTTTATATTATGAAATCATAATATATTTGAGGTAGAATATAAAATATTTGGAAAATTAAAGTATCTTTACATAGTGTGTAAGACAATTGTAACTCACATAAGTGGTATTTAAGATAATGTATGTCTCACATAAGTATTAAAAGTTTTTAATTATTTACGATTTATATCATTCGGGATATATTTTTTACAAAGTTACTAGATGATGCTTTAAATAATATTCATGTTTAAAAAACCATAATCATTAAATTGGGATTATGATCTAGATAATGTTGAGCGAATGAGCTTCATGCTATGATGAATAAAGACAGACCATGAAATATTTTGAGATTTAGATAATAGCTAATGTGTGTCAATTATTTTGAAAGTTCCCAAAAAAAGTTATGTATCTCTAAGAGGGGGTGGGGTGAATCCGTGATAATTCTTTTTGTTCTACGTTCACTTTTAGTATAAAGAGCCTTCACCTCCTATTAAAGATTCGATTTCCTATTGAAACAAATAAAACTCACATCTATAGGAACAATGGTATTTATAAAGGTTTATTATTCAATTAAAATAGAAATTTCCATAGTATGGTTAGAAGTAATCCAATACCAGACAATGCAGTAGAAAAAAAATCCTTGGATTGCAATAAGTATTATGTAGCCTTATAATTATGTAGCACTATGAAAAAATCCCACTAGTGTGTGTGCACCCTCTTGGTACAATTGGGTAATTCAACATCTATTGTATGAACTTGTTTTACTATCACTTCTTTTAACTTCATCAAGTGTATACATGTATGACACAATTCGTGAATATCATACACAAAAGAAAGGTAAGAATATCCTAGACATAAGTATAGAGACATGTAGTCTAAAATCCCTATCTGGTTTCTCTAAATATGATTCTCCATGATACAAATTTATCGATAGCACTTTAGTCTCTGACTACGCTGAACCATAACACAATACTTCTTCAGACCGAAAATATTACGGTAAAAACCATCAAGAATACCCTATTCTGATTCTTCCTCATTCTGAGAAACCCTATATAGTGAAACCCAATACATAATTCCTATTTTGATTAGTTCATCCTAGTATAATAATCAGATTCCGATTTACTTATCTATGCACTATAGTTAGTCAAACACATCATACTTCCCGATGTAATGCATTCATTGCGAGATAGTTGGAATCACATTCCCTTTTATAAAAGTTAGATCATCTCTCTCTTATAAAATGAATAATACTCTATGTCAGACAATAAACATACAAGGTACTTTTTCTCCTTTTATTGGTGAACCAAAAATAAATGGCGGGAATTTAAAAATTGTTTTCCCACTCACATAAAATCACCCTAATCAGAATTTCCCCTAAAAAATTAGAGAATGTTCTACTTTATCAATTCTATTCAATTCTTCTTGAAACTACATCAACTTTGATATCTTCATTATCATAATCTAATTGCTGAGAATGATTACGTTTAGTAGAACCTCAAGGGTATGAACTATAGATTCTGATTCTGCCATGTCGATTATTGAATCCAACTCATCTGAACTTATTTTAATCAAAATCACGTAAGAAAGAGGTCAGATCCCCTAAACAAGTAATTCCCCAATCCCCATCCCTTTTCTTCTCTCATTACCCACATGAGAAAACACATGATACTTCATCACTTCTTGACCCACTACATGAGAGAATATGTTAGTCCAACCAGAACAAGGGTCGATCATAGATAAGATCATCATACGTTATGATCATATTTGGTATAGTCATCCTGATTCTAGACAACCTTTTTCTCTACATCACATTCCATCAGCTTCACCATTCATTATCACTACCCTTTATCGGCATCACCACCATTCAACGACATGAACTCACTCTTCTTGGCACTGCATTCCTCATGATATCTCTCTTCTATCAGCTATCAACATCACTCTTCTTGACTTCACTTTCATTAGTATCACATTTTTAGTGGTTATCGGCATCACTCTTCCTTGAACTTATTTTCCTTATCAGTACTTCTTTTTTGGTCAACATCACTCTTTTGCCAAGATCATTCGTGTCACTCTTCAATTCCTTCTTTTTCATCAATATTTTATCACAGGTTCCCACCTTAACTTGTGATTTATAATAAATATAAATAATAAAATCATCATCACATTTAGAAAATCATATTCATATGGAATCCAATTCATTATCACACTAACCAATTCTTCCATTCTGACTCAATCAAAAAGAAGGCTTGGATTCTCCTAAAAATCAGACAATGATTCTATAAAAAATTAGGTTCACAAAATAGGATCAAGTTTCCTCTAAAAATATTCTTATTTCTTTGAAAAAAAGGTATTGATTCCATCAAAAAAAGACTCTAATTCCTTTAAATATTATCCTCCATTTTTCTTGATAAACAAAAGCTGATTACTCAAAAAACTAGACTCTATTTTTTTAGAAAAATAGACTCTGATTCTCTCAAAAATCAAACTCTAATTTATTCAAAAAAATGAAATCCAATTCTCTTGAAAAGTAGATATTTATTACATAAAAAATAGACTCATATTTCTTAAGAATGTAATCTCTGATTTCATAGAAAAACATGGTCTAATTTCATTAACAAGAAGACTATAATTTATTCACAAACATGATCTAATCATCTTGAATGCAATGTAAGGGGACATTAATTCTTCAAAAAACTTATTCTTTTAAAAAAAAGGCAACACATAAAAACCACCACCTTCAACATATGTTTGGTTCTAAAAATCTAACACTTTGAATATTTTTGTCATCGATGTATTTATAAATCACTATACATTGGTTCCTCATGAAGTAGATTACTCATTAATAATTCTTAATCCTACATGAGAAAACTCTTTTATGGAAACATAAATCATTGAATAATAAAATTTTATTCCAAATGTAGTGATTATGACTTCATCTTTCCTTAAAACATATCCTCATCAAAATTCTTGTAATATAGGAAATTTCTTTTCAACAACCACTCTAATAAATAGTTAGAATAATCCACACAATAAACAATTCAAAATTCATAGATTACCCACAACACATTATTTTATGCAATAGATTTATGAAATAGTAAAATTATCCCCTATAAAAAATAATCCAATAGTAAAAAGAGAGAGGGGATAAAACAAAATACCTTATCCATGATGTAAAAGAAGTGAGAAACCCATGTTAAACCTCAATTTTTAGAATGATTCCTTCGGTTTGGGTTTTGTGAAAATGTCTTCAACTTGCTCTGATATTGTAACATATTCCATAATTAATTAATTATTCTCCACATTCTCTTTGATGAAATGATATTTGATATCAATATTATTTTAATGAAAATATTGAATTGGATTCCTAGAGGGATTGATTGTGCTTTGATTATTACACACTAAGAGCAAGGGTAACTACACTTCTACAAGTAGGTCTTCTAACTGAGTTTTCTGAAACATATGTTGAGTAGTAGATTGAGTAGAAATAATAGACTCACCTTCAGCTGTACATAGACTTATTGAATTATGTTTCTTCGAATGTCACCTAACTCAATTATTTCCCATAAAGAATAATTCACCAGATGTTGATATTATCTAAACAATATTTTCATCCCAAATAGATTTATATTTCATTGAGGCATGTAGAAACAATGGTTATAAATATATACACTAGTACTCACAGATTACATCTATATGTAATTAGGGCGATCATGCTTAAGTATCATGGCTCTTCTCATTTCCACCAATTTTTTGTTCATTCTTTTAGAAAACCCATTTTGTTGGTGTGTGTATGGGGAACAATAATCATTCTGAATTCCTTATGTGTCATGATAATATTTGATCTCTTCACTTCTATAATCACGATCATTATCTGTTATCATCAAATTCACATGATAATCATATTCTTATTCATCATTTCTTCTAAAACTTTTTAACATTTTAAAATCATTTTTTCTTCAAAAACATAACACTAGTAATGAAAGTAAAATCATCAGTGAAATTACTTAAGTATATGTATTCATTTTTTGATTTCCTTCTCATTATACAACATATATCAGAATGCATAATCTACAGGGTCTGCTTTGAAAAATTATTAACTTTCATACACACATCATTTGTAATCATACCATTCTAGAAGATAGTGTAACACCAATATCTCGTTCTTGGAAATTAGTAATATCCCATACAATGTACCTTTTAGATATCATTATCATGTTTCTATGACACATGTCTCTAATCCTTTTATGCCACAACTGATTTTCGTACACCATGCTCATGTAAAAATGAGTTTTGTGTATCACCGACCTGAAACAAGTTAACTTTTGTACGTTGGCCTCTTGTAATAATCTACCCATGTTCATACCTTCTTACAAAGAACCCATATATCTTGAAGATAACTTCCTTACCGTCATCACACAATTTTGAACCACTTAACATATTGTGGTTCATCTCATAAACATACAAAAATTAAATAGATTTTATCTTTTCGTTCCCAATGATGGCTGAACCAGTACCTTTTATTTTCAATGATTCATCATTTCCAAATGTTACAGTGCCTTCATTAATATCTTTAACATCCTTAAAAAACTTTTTGTTTCCTGTCTTGTGTGAGGAAAACCCACTACCATGTATCCAAGGTCATTCTCCTCTTTTGGCGTTCAATGCAGTTTAAAAAACAATAGATTTTTATTATTTCATTTCTTTCGTCACCTTAGGATTTTGAGAATTAAGAATATTTTTTTGAGATAGTAACAAAACAATACATCATATCACATGATGTATTTTTGTAAACATCTCTCACAAATAGTTTCCAAGGGCTGGAAAATATTTTCCATAATTATTTCATTCTTCTTAGACTTATATTAACTCATCTATGTTTAAGGATATTGACCCCCCATCCACCCTCAATATGTTCCTTCCATAACCTCTGGGGTAATATTAATTGTGTTGGTTAGATAAATACATACGTGTTGTATTCATGAATCCTCCAAAAATCCAATAATATGCATAGAAATAGAATCTTCCACGAAAAACTTAATACTGATTATGAATATGTTTCTCATCTACTTTCTACTTTTTTCATTCTATTCCACTATCCTTTATGTTATCAGTATATTTAAAAGAATAATATATATTTGAAACTTTCTTGGATTTTAATTGTTTTAAGACATTTTTGGATTTATGTTTTCTTATGAATTTAGAATTTCCATAATTTTTGGTCTTGGACACATAAACAACATTCCTAAAATTCTTCTTAACACCCTTTGAAGATATCTTTTGTTGAATATTCTTTGGATTTCCAGGTCAAGAATATTCACCAACCTCAGTGGTTGAGTTTTGAATGATTGGGTTTCTCACTTCAGATTTTATGTTTTTTGTTAAAAATTCCCCATCTCTTCTACTTTAACCATCAGATTATCCTGTAGATGCTCATTATGATTCCTTTCATCTTCAAGAGTATTCTTTAGATAATCAATTTGTTTTATAATCTTATCTTTATTATCAAAAAAACCTTTATTATTTCATATTGAATAATGTTCATCATCTTCAAAAAAATTTCTTTCATATTCTTCATCATTCAATGTTGCAGAGAAAGTATCTTTAACCCCATTCTTAGTTGAGTATTGAGAATCAACATCACTTCCTTCTTATTATTCATATTTCAATGGTAATATTTTTCTAATATATTTGATGAATTTATTTTCATTCCCTAACTTCCATTACCACTATGTTTTTCCATGATCTTCTTTGCTTTATTTCTTCTTCATCTCTATGTTCTTCATTTTTATGTTGAGGATAATTAGACACATAGTGACCTATAACCTCACATTCAAAACACGTTAAGGGATGTTTCCCTTTGTACTTCCATCTATCTATTTTCACATTCTTAGAAATCAATGATATAATATCATTAATATTTATTTCATACATCATTTTTTGAATTAGAATCACCTTATTTTTCTCTGATATGAATCATCTTCGTGTTCTCCTTCTTCACAACCTTGAAAGACATTTCACTCTTAACTTTTATCCTTATATTAATAGATTTATCTCTTCTCACTTCATATGTAATATGAGTGCTATGAATTACATCATCAGATAATGTCTCAAGGACTCTATCTTCTAATGAAGAAATGTTTGCATAAAATTTTTTTGGTATAATTTTTAATATTGTATCTACAACTATAGTGTAATCCATCTTTCCACCTAGACATCTAATATTGCATACAATATCATTCACCCAGGTAATGAAATACACAACAGGTTTATGTTTACCCATCATAATGTCTCCATAATTTAACCGCCATATATTGAATACATTCCTTCTTAACATTTTTATTGCCTTCATATATGTTCTTTAGTTTTTTCGATATACCATTAGCTGTGACAATACCATTCAAACTCATGAATTAATATTCATAATGTTATTATAATATTGAATTATTGGACATTTATTCTTTTTCAAGATACCTATTGTCAATAGGTTTAATTTATACTTTATAATCAATTTGGGGAAACCCAAAGATTGTTTTTCAAGAACATAATAACTGATAGACATAAGATATGAAAACATTATCCCTTTCCAGATAGAAAATTCTTTCCATCAAAAAACTGAATAACTCTATTTTTCACATAGTTCAAGTTCTCCATCTGCAAGAAAAATAAAGGGAACATTTCTCTAAAACCAATTGAAAGTTCCCAGACATGGAAATTTATCCAGGGGGGTGAATCCATGATACTAATTTTCTTTTATGTTCCCTTTATGTTGAAACAACCTTTACCTCCTTTTAGTGATTATGTTCCCTACTAAAAAAATACAACATGCATCCACAAGAACATATATATCTATAAGGTTCACTATTCAATAATAATAGCTATGTATTTGGTTTGGTTGGAAGTAATCCATTACAATAAAATCTACTAGAAAACAATCCTTGTATTATAATCAGTAGGATATACCCTTACACATGTGTAGAACTACGAAACAATCACCCTAGTGTGTGTGCACCCTCTTTTCATAATAGGGTAATTAATCTTCTTTTGTAACAAATCATGTTACATTTTTTTTAACTTCAACGTGTGTATAAAATTATAATAAAATTCTTTAATTCCATACCTAGAAGAAAGGTAAAAACATCATGGAATTATGTTGAGTTATTTAGAGTCTTAATTTATAGTCTGGTTTCTCTAAATCTGATTCAACCAAATACAGCTGAATCGGCCCCACTTCGGTCTCTGACTATGCTGAACCTTGTCATAATAATTCATTAGTCTGAAAATTCTTACTATGGTAAAACCCACTAAGAAAACTATGTTCTTATTCTTCCTTAGTACATGAAACCATGTACGGTGAAACCCAGTATGGATATACAATTCTGATTAGTTCATCCTGGTATGATAATCAAATTTTCCTTAACTTAGCAAGGCACCATAGTTAGCCAAACACTTCATACATCCCAATGTAATGTATTTAAAGTAAGAGAGGACGAATAAATTTCTCTCTCTGAACATTCAGTGCAACTGTCTCGTTCATGATGAAAAATACACCATGTTAGACAACAAAAGTACACGGTACTTTTTCAAATTTATTGGTGATGTAAAAAGTTCAAGAATGAATTTCAAAAAAATCATGCTTAGATAAATTCACTCAAATCTTCATTTCCCCTGAAATCTCATAGCAATTTTGACTTCTTCAAATCATCTTGATTTTCTCTAAACAAATTTAACATTCATCTCTTCGTTCATAGACTCTGATTGTTAAGACTAATTATGTTTGTAAAAACATCAAGGGTCTGTACCCTAGATTCAGACTCTCCCATGTTGAGTATTGAAACTTACTCATCTTAACCGATTTGAATCAAAGCCTTGTAACAAAGAGTTCATCCCCCCATCAACATGTTATTCAACAATCCCCAACTCTTCTCTCCTTTATTGGCCCCCTTAAGAAAACACATGCTACTTATTCACTTCTTGAACCACTAGTTGAAAGCATATGTTATTCCAACCTGAGCAAGGGTTTTTCTGGATACGATCATCTTAGGTTATGATCATCCTGTGTACGGTCATAAAAATTTTGGACAATCATTAACTCGGAATCATATTCCATCAGCTTCACCTTTCATTCACACTACCCTTTATTAGCATCGTCTTCATCCAACAACATGACTTTACTCTTCTTGGAACAGATTTACCCTTGATACTGGTCTTCTATTAGTGATCTGTATCACTCATCTTGACACTTCGTTCATAAACATCACATTTTTAGTGTTTATTAGAATTACTCTTCCCAAAACATCTTTTCCTTATTAGTACTAATTTTTCTATTGACAACACTCTTCTACCAACATCATCATTGTCACTCTTCCATTCTCTATTTCATTTATCCATCTTATATCATGAGTTACCCATTTAAATCATGATATATCAGATGTAAAAATTAGCAAAGAATTATCACAATTAGAAATCAAAGTAATAGTGATTCTAATTATCCACTAAACTAACCAAGCCTTCCTTTTCGATTCACTCAAAAAGAAGGCTATGAATCTCTTGAAAACTAGACTTTGATTCCTCCAAAAAATGATCCAAATAAGGTTATGATTTTCTGGAAAAATAATTCTGAATTTATCAATAAATAGAATATTATTCCATCTAAAAAATCTAATTCCTTTAGAAATTATGCTCTGATTCTCTCAAAAAATAGACATAAATTCCTACAAAAAATAGACTCTGATTTCTATGAAAAATAGGCTATGAATATATCAAAAATAATACTCTGATTTCATCAAAAAATAGACTCTGATTTCCTCAAAAAGGCAAATCTGATTCCTTCAAAAACCAACTTTGATTTCATAAAACATTATACTATGGTTTCTTAGAAAAACAGGCTCTAATTTCTTCAACATGTAGCCTCCAATTTCATCACAAATAGAATCCGATAATATTTAATGAAAATTAAGGAGACTTTATTTCTTCAAACTACTTCTTCTTTTACAAGGAAATATAACACAAGAAAACCATCATCGTCTACATCAACTCGGTCCTAACATATTTTGAGAGGATTTAATGTTCTGGAATGTGAATCAATGTTATAGTGATATTCCTATATTCCATCAAAATTAGAATAATTATCCATTCATTTCATTTATAAGGTGAATCCATTATAATTTAGGTTATTTTAGGGTGAATTTTTCTAAGTATCATAGGAGGTTTGTCTCGAATATAATAAGATAAAAAATTAGAGAAAATTGTTCAACTTTTTCAATAAATGTGATTACACTGCCAACAATGTAATATGTTTCAATGATTAAAATATGGAAGGATATAAGTATGATATTTTTTATATGAATTAATATATTTTAGGAGAATAAGAATATATTCCTCAGTGATAATAACCTGATATTGATTTCTAAATATGACATTATATGTATCATAGTAGGAGGCTCATGAAATTATTTAGGAGTGGATCCCACAAATATGTGATGGGAAAGAGTACTAAAATATCCTCATATCATAGAATATGATTGATAAAACTAAGGATCACCTTCTATATCATGTAAATTAAAAAAATAGATGATAAGATCTTGTTTTCTGAGAAAGAAAAAGATGGTATGTGTGTTCATTATATCAGGGTTATGTTTCACAATCAAATATCATGAGGAGAATGACTATGTCAATTCTATACTATTGAGATTATTCTGTTAATCAAAAACATAATATTTTTGGGTAAGATCATAAAAATTATGTGATGAAATATAGGATTTCAATAAATATACTATTGAAAAAAAGGAATTAAGAAAACTGAGGGGAATAGTGGGATCCAGTATAAATAAAATGTTGGGAGATAGTAAATAGTTGTGAGATTGTAAAATAGTTGAGAGATTGTCCACACTATTTGGGTGATAGACTAAATTATATTAACTATTGTTAAGCCATTTTAGAATACAGTCTATGTTGTAAATAGTTGTGTAATATAGTGAAAATATATAAATATAGTCAACTAAAAAAATTAAGGATTTGTTACCCACATAAGGATGAGGCCTCACAAAAATCATGTATTCCTTACAATTCATTATTTTCTTATATGGGTAATCGTGATATTTTAAAATGTTGAGGTTGATCGAAATCAAATCCATATAAGGATTATATGGAAATGGTTGTTTGAATAATAATAGGTAATTTATAAGGATAAAAATAAATTCCAAAAAATATTATATTATTAAACCCACTCTTCCCACCACCTCCTATAAAGAGACTAATCACATTATTAGGAACATCAAACATGTTAAATATGAAATATATAATGTGTGAATTATTTTAAATGATTCTTGTGAATGATATTATATATGTTTTGTTAGAAGGTTGTTTGTAGGGGGTCCATAGTAGATATTAGATGATTTGTCATGGAGGGGATATACGAATGATTTTTTAAACTATTAGTATAATCTTATAACAATGATTCAAGGGAATCATTAGTGGATAATATTAATTTGGATGATTTTTTAAATTTTTCTTATAATATTAAACAAAAGTTTCAAATAAACATTTTATTAATTATTTTATACCTACGGTTTCCAAGAACCATTATAATAATGATATGCAAGTGGATTTGTAGTGGGGGTTATAAGTAACCATTAGTATATCCATATCCCCATAAAGACATTAAAAATGGTTTGAGACACATTTTTAACAGAAAATAAAAATACTTTCCCATACCATACCACCTATTTTAAAACATTGGTATATCATTAATATCTAGTAATTAATGTTTCGGTAGATTTTTTTGGCAAGGGATTTGGGGGATTAGGCTTCCTATAGACTATTCGAACTTTGGGCTAGCCCCCCTTGGACTCAATTTCACAACTATATTTGAATTATTTTAAAATAAAAATAGAATTTAAATGTAATGAATGTTTATATGATTTATCCATTCAACATAAAAAATTATTCACTGGTGGTTTTTACAATAAAATCACCCAACATGAAAAAAATCAATAAATCTCATGGTGGTATGATATAAAATCAATTGATGGGTTTTCTAACTCCACTCCATAATATAATTCCCTCATAATTAGAGCTTATACTACAAATTAAGTGAAAATGTCATCTACTGGATTAGAACACATGTTATTCCAATAAAAAATTCATCTACCTCTAAAATAATTATCCTCACATGATATAAAATTTTTTAAATAATTTGTACTAATTATTTATCCACTATAATTGAAATTAAAAATTTGATACTAGAGGTGTATTCCTATAAATTAAAGGTTGGAAGAAGTCCTTATTTTTTTACATTTAAAAAATTGTAAATATTTATCCATTATAAATTATATTAAACAAATGATTATAAAAAGAGAATATCAATACATAAAACATACATGATTCTACTCATATAAAATTGATTAACTCAAATAACATGAAAATGATTCAACGAAACTAATATTAGAAATATTTACGCAACATAAATGGACAAAAGTTAAAACATATTTATGTGATACATCAAAAAAAATATACCACTATGTATGTTGTGATATATAAAAATACCATGGTCCACAATCAAATAATTGCATCATAGTTCATTCAAAAAAGTACAATTATGGGAATTGGGGAGTGAAAAAAGAGCTCAATAGAGTACCAAAAATATTTTTTCTATTTATTTTTTAAATAAAAATCACAAATACTAATTTTAAAACAATTAGTGAAATTATAATTGTTTTAAATTTTAGTCACTAAAGATACCAAAACTATGCTTAATAATATACATTTGAATATAAAAATAACCCACTTTTTTAAATCAAAATTAAGATACCTCTATCCAATCTATTTATCAATGAAAATGACTTAATCCAATACAAATACAAATAATTACCCAATAGAATCATCATAATGTACGAAAAGACCACCTTAAATGTGATGGAATAATATAATATTCTGTTAATATTTTAAAACATAAGATACAAATAGATATACAGAAATTATACAATTATTAAAATAAAAAATATTTAAAAAATACTACTAGAAATATATTATGTAAGTGAATGAAAAAAATGAAAATAAAACTACTAAATAACACATATCATAATACATAATGGGATAACATCCCTGGAAAATTGAACAGAAATATAGGACCCTCATATAGAACTAAAAATTTTATCTATGAAAACTACTAGCCTATGTGGAATCCTAAACTTATTTATAATCCCACTATCTAGAATGGAATTATTAAGTAGTAGAAATTCATATAGTGTACTATGTCAAAGTGGAATAAAAAGCTCATTTCTCTAGCAAAAGAAGAATAAGTAGTTAGTAATGGATATGTGAAGTAGATTAGAATCATAAACTAATATTATTGTCGACATTATACCCACACTTAGAAAACCCATGTTTTCCCAATATCTTTTATAAAAATATCATGAAAAATTGAAATGATAAAATCATAACTTAATCAAACATTGATAAAATTGATTTAAAAAATCTACCTAAAAATATATATCACCACCCACTTACCAATTATGAAAAAAAACTCTTTTAATTTCAATATCACATCATCCCAAAACTCAATATTAAATAATAATATAATCCCCAAAAATTGGGATTGATTATTTGGATGTTGTAAAATAATAAATCCCTTATCACGTAACAAAAAATGTCATTTATATTGGAATGTTATTTTTTCAAAGAATGACAATTTTATTTTAAATAATGTAATCCATTATTCTATAAAATAATATTCCAATATTTTATTGTGAAAACATATCTAACATTTTATAAAACATAAATCATGAAAAAAAATATATTAACAAACTTTTAAATAAATAATCAAAGAAAATCAAGCTGATAAAATATTTTATTATAAACTAAATCATGTAAGACATCTAGAATTTATTATTGATAATTTATGGAGATTTTTTTATATTGTATATCAAATTAAAGTGCTCAAGAAGACATGGATAGTCAATGAAATTGAATGGGATAGATCCACCTCCATGAAAACGATATAACTAGTATTCTTTCACCAAATGTAGACTAATTAAAATTGGAAATTATTTTTTAATTATCCTAACATCAAAAATAAAATTAGTTTTTAGGTTTTTTCCTTTACATGTAAATTCCCCAAAATCACATAGACCATGGATGAGAAAATATCATAAGAGATAAATTTGATATCTATAAGAGAATGATAAATGATAATAATATGGTTTGAATCCCATTACTAGTCATGGTATATGGTGGAGGAATATCAAAGATTATGGAGATGATGAAGCATTAGGGATTGTCCCATTATTGTTTCATTGACCCAATGATAGAAAGGGAAGGTTTACCACCTTACATCTAATAATATAGAATATTATAGAATATTATAACAATATTATTTATTTATAAATTAATCAACTATAATTTAAATCCTTTCTCTAGAAACCTAGAATTTAATATAATGGTTATTCCATTATAATTAAAAAAATCCTATCTTATATCAATATACAATCTATTATACTAAAATAAATAGGTAAAAAATTAATAATTCCTAACATATACTTTAAACATATATTTCATAAAAATATGAACTATAATTTTGGAATAATATTTCATAAATTATATACACATAATACATATTTCATAAATATGTTATAATACTGTATAAATCATGTTTGGTGAATCATGGGATTCCCTGACATGAAAAAAGATTATTTAGAAGCATTTATAAAGAACACATAGTTAGATTTCATGATCTATTAAACTATGATCTAATAATGAATTAGCCAAAACATTTATCATTTTATAAAATATGTTTTCCATGGAATTATTATATAATTATACACATAATTTTCATCCCCTATAATTCTGAAAAAATTAAAAAAATCTAACATATATTTCTAAAAATAACATTATTATAATATATGTTTAAAATTAAGAATGTGGGGTGACATAATTCACACAACCATAACATATCCCCCCATGAAAAACCCCCTTATATCTCATTTTTAAAATAAATTATTGGTTTAAATAAACATTGAATTAATGTTTTTTTTAAAAATAAAATAAAACAAGGAAAAAGTTTTATTATTAAGAATACATCTATTCAAAATAAGACCTCTAACATATATTTAACTTGTGGATACTCCACGAAATAATGATACACTATATAAATAAATTTAATGGATCTATTATCAAACACACATTCATTTTTATATTAACCAAATGAAAAATATTGAAGTACTATTTGTTTCAAAAAAATACATGTATTAAAAAAATCACATTTTTTGTAAATTAGAGAATTTTTAAACAACATTTAATTAATAAATAATTATAAGAATATGAAAAAACCAATATTTTAATGAAAAATAAATTTAAATATGGAAATAAAATGGTTTGTTTTATTTCTCTAAAATTTCCACCCTTATTGAAATATATGGTATCCTATATTCAATCCAAATTTTGGAGACATTAATATCTTTTTATAACCTATAAAAATTTGTAATTATTAGAAACATTCATCACAAACAATTTTTGGGGTTTTATTTAAAATTAATTAAGGATATTCTATAAAAGAATTGTAATTTTATAGATGGATAATTAGTTATAGTTATGGAATATTTTGAGTTAGAATATATTAACGATGGTAGAATATTTGTAGGGAGATCATAGTTATGTAGTGGTATGATGTCTTAAATTTCATGTTGGTGACTATGACTTCTGGAAAAAACTAGTAAGTTAGAGGAATGATTTTGGTGCTTAAATATGTATTAGAAACAATGAATAAAGAATATTATAAAATGGATAAAGGAAATTCACATTAGAAAACATTAATTAAAACCATTTTTGAGCTTTAATTAGTCATTATTTTTGTTCAACATGACAAGAAATGGGAAACTATGGCTAAAAAATGGGAAACATTTTTTGTGGTCTCATTTAGAAAATCATTTCGGAACATAGGATACCTAAAATGAATTATTATCATGTTGTGGGGTTTCCACATATGATTAGCCAAAAAATACTGTTAGATTATACATCTGATTGGTTGAATACATTTTTCACATCACTATTTTGAAATTAATATCAAATTTTGGAACAATATGTTTTGGATGGTTTTGTTCAAGTAATTTTTCATTGAAATTATTTATACTGTGGTCTAAAGTTTTCTATTCCATTAATGGGGTTAAATATGAGGATTTTATGTTTATAAGTATATATTTGTTTTGGATGTTATAGATTTTAGGGTAATGGTTTTTAAATTAATCCATTACAAATACTTCAATACACTCACGGTGAAACAAATTACACAATTATGGATCAAATTTTAGTTAATATATCTATTTCAAAATTTATACCTTTAGGGATATATTTTGTGGCATCCATTTATATAATTTCACCTAGTTTGGGAGAACAAATTAGGATTAATTTATTCCAAATACACATGAAACATTAAACATGTAAACTGAGGTAAATTTAGACATTGATTTAGAGATAAAAGAAAATATATCTTTCTACAAAAATGCATTGAATAATAAGAAATAATTAGCCTTCAAGATTATTGTGTACTAGAAAAATATATTTAATGATATGCATTCTAAGATATCCTATAAATAAGTTCATGGATACTAATCATTTAAATAATGGAGGATAATATTTCTATTGACAACATAGTTTAATTTTCATTATGGGTTCATGGATGATCAATGTGTCACTTAGAGTACTAATTTATTATTTATAAGTGAGGTGAGTAATATGTTATCAATATTTATGAGGTTCATAAACCTATAAGTTTAGTGAGACAAATAAAAATTTCTAATGATTTGTTTTTTTAGTGGAATTTGGTACACATGAAAGTCATCAAGAGTATTCTCTTTAGATGTAACCATGTGTGGGAAAACAATATAAAGTCATGTGTATCTTTCTTTTATTTATTACTTCTATTGTATTCACTACATGAGTATGAAAATTGTTTTTATGAACTATCAGAAAATAATATTGGGAAGCATTTTTTGAAGTATACAGACCCTAATTAACACCTAGTGTGTCATATTTTTGTGGGAGATACAAGTTATATAATAGCATAATGCCCAGTTAGAATTGTTTTTCTTAATTTTGAATCAAGGCTCGTAGTTTTTTTATCATTATATGTTTCTAAACTTTGATGGTAAAAACATTCAATTATGGATGAATCATATGCGTCCCAAATTTCTATCATTGGGTATAGATGCTTTCATGGTTTACATACGTTTATAATTAGTCAATATGGAAATTAATGTGTTTTTTGAGTGGGGATATAAATAAATAGATATTGACATCAAGGGAATCAGAAAATTAGAGAGAGATTTAATAAACTCAATCTAAATTAAGATGATGTCAGCTAAATACACATATTCTATGTGGGAAAGGATTATTAAGATCTATCATGTTGGATTAGTGGTGTATGATATGAAATTGCATATTTTATCTAATAAAGATGAGAAAATTAGAATTATTCGAAATGAATCTATTGATGTATTCATCAATTAGGTGTATGTGATAATGAAGGAAATGTTTAGAGTCATTGAATCCCTTGAATATATCAATGAATTGAAGTGGATTTTGGAGAATATTTAAACTCATTTCAAACAAATGGTTTTAATGCTCAATGAAGTGTATCAAAAATATATTACACTAAATAAAATTCATATTAATATCATTACATATTATATTAGTAAGATTATGATCCACTATAAAAAGATGAATATCATTATGTGGTGTTAAAGGAATTGATGATGCTGTTAGTGGGGGATAATCAGAATGAAATAGAGGCACTACTGGTTATTTAATTCCATTACGCAAACATGAAAATGGGTAACGTAAATATCAATTGGAGGATTTAAATAGAATTTTCTCATTGTGGGATGGTTGTTTACCACACAGATAAGTATACCAATATATACTGACATGATAATGACTATTAGGTACCAATAATGAAATCTTTTATGTGGTGGTAAAGAGGAGTACCGAGTGGATTTTCAATAAAATGAATAACAAGCCTTCATTAGAGTATAATAGCTTATATGAAATGAAATTTTAAGATAAAAACGATGATAAATACCATAATGAGAATTTAATACTTTTTATGATAGAAAAATAAACACTAATAATCCATGTGGTGGAGAATTTGAATACTTTGAAGGTTTAATAGAGAGAAAAGTACATTTTATTGTTTCACTTGAAGAGCTAGATGTTTAGAGTTCCCAGAAAACAAATCAAATGGATTCATTTTTTATTAAATTTTCTATATGTAGTAGGAAGAAGAGGATAATATTTAAATATAAAATCATAAATATAAATATGATTTAAAACATTTAGAATTTAGTTATGATGAAGATGAAAGTGGATAGGCATGCCCATATTCTTGGTTTTTACCAATATGGTGAAAATATGTTCAAATACGTTGAGTAGATTATGGGATATATCCTTTTATTATGATGAAGGATCGAAAATAATTAGTGAATGTTTACTCCTAAAATGAAATAAACAAATATGAACATTGTGGATAATATAAAAGTGAGGGAGACACATAGTATTCCAATGAAAATTACGGATAAATGTTTATTAAATCCAAATAAACCACAAATATTAATATCTAAATTTGGACTTAATAATAATAGAAAACTTATTTTTTAATGATTAGATACATGAAATTGCTACCTATAATAATATTAACATTTTATAATCTTAAAATCTAATTATATTTCAAATAAAAGAAAACAAAAATACATCTTAATTTGGGTATTCTTAATATTAAATATTTGGAATAAACACAATGTCTGTCCTAATTCCAAAAGTTATATTGATTTAAAACATAACTAGAGGTAATATAGAATAAATAAATTCCTTTGGTGTGTTCTTATGGATATAATTTTTGTTATAAATCCATGAATTCCACATCAAGTTCTCAATAGAATGTGTAAAGGGAGTCTCAAAGTGTTATTGGATATACATAACAAGAAAACACTTTATGAAGTTGTTTAAAATAACATATTATTTTTTTTCTTAGAAATATGTGGATTTTCCATCATATCTAGGAAATGATATGTATTAAAATCACTCTGAAACATGGAGAAAAGGTCTTGTGTTAAGAATAGAATAACTTATAATGTCCCAGTAGTTGAGGTTACTTTGAGATCCATGGTTTGAAATAAATTAGGGATTATTAATAGTAGATTTACATATATTATTATTAAAAATATGGATCTAATCATTGGTATAAAATATGAAAAGGAATGTGTCATTATATTTTAAAATGATGATTTATTTATAATCATTGGATCTCAAAAAATAAAAAAATGGTTGTATGCAGAAGATTAATTTATTCATTTTTGAAGGACTTGGATAAAATTTACTAAGATTTTTCAAAATATCTGTCTCAGGGCATGTAATATAATTATTCATGGTTAATTGTATCATCATGGGAAATTATGGTGTAATTTCGACATAGCTAAAGTGATAAAAGGGGAATCACTACCTCATTAGTATAGATGAAGATATGTACATTCTATCATGGACTAACAGAACAAGATACTGTAACAAATTTTTGGTTACTTCATCCAATATTTAATTAATGATCTTGTAATACATTATAGAGCATGTAACATCCCAAAACATGTACATTATTTCAATAATACATGCGATATTTTCAAAAATAGAATTATTATTCAAAAAAGATATCACATGAAAGATAAGAATTCGATGTGGTTTCTAGAATTAGTGGACTTTTATGTATTTGGGAAGATATTTCCAAGAGAATATAATGATAATATGAATTATGTGTATTCATTTATTATTATAGTGAGGTGGAATAGTTTATATTTTTTCACCCATTAGTAATAATTGTTAAATAAAATTACACATTTTCATTTTTGTAAAGAGTATGATAATGATTTAGGTATCTCGGTTAAAGAATCCTCAAAAAACGTTTTAGTTGAGAGTAGGAACCATAAAAAATATATATCAGACAATAATAAAAGAATAATTTCGGTAAAAAAAATTATAAAATGATGTTGTCTTAACATTTGTATATACCACCAATAGTTCCTTATCATGACTTGGTAAATAAAATACATTATACGAGATATATATGCAAAAAAATCGTATTTTAGAATACTTCCAAATTATTATAAGTGATATATTTCTTCACAACAGGGATAATAACCACTATGATTTGAATCATGGTGAGAATAAGGGATATTTCATTTATGATCATCAAGTAGAAATTCATACAAATATATCAAAAAATGGTTTGGGTCTTTTTATTTCTAATATTCATCTACTGTGGAAAATGAGTAAATTTTTCAATCACATAGTGAGAAAATATTAGGGGAAAGTGATATAATGTTTATTTTATCCAGAGGATAAAACATGTCCTATACTGACTCTATATAAGGAATTTATGATGAGTTTATTAATTTTATCATGAAATATATAAAATAATGATGACATAAATTAATAATAAATTATCTATTACTTGGAAACTTGAATGAAATATAAAATAATAATTCTTCTATAAAACCCATCAGCCTTATAATAATTAATGACATAATATTAAAAACTATTGTTATGTTTGATTGTTATGCTAAAGTAATGAATGAGGAGCATAATCAAATAAAGAGAAATACGACATGGGAAATTTTTTGAGGCTTAAGGACAAGATCATTATAGACACCAAAAGGGATTTTATAAAATAATAAATGATAATAAAAAGATGATTCTGAATAAGGAACGTATTTTATAATGTGTTTTCATAGATAGATTCAATTTTTATTGATGAGACATTCTCTGACATATATTTTTTTCAAAATTAATAAATTTTTCATAGACATAGTGTTGTAATGAATGTTCAAGGTTTCTCAACTAAACATGAAATCATCATTCCATATTGGATTTATAGAATATATTGTTCATAGAAAATATCTTGATTTATTTATTATTCATGATGAAGAAAATGTTGTATCCTGATTGAAGAAGTTTTATTACAGACTTTAATAAGTATAAAACGCTTTTTATTATAGGATTGATCAACAAATGAATAATTATGTATTCTAATTTGTATGAGTTTCCAATAATCTCTACATCAAAATGGTGAATCATGAAAGAGTGATAGTTCTCATATATTTTGATGAAATTATATTTTGTTAATTTAATAAGGTATAGTGAATGTATTTTTTTGAATTCATCAAGTGCGAGTTAGAAATTTCATTGATTAATTACATTACATTTTTATGGGTTTCATATTATATAAAAAATTCAGTAAATAGTTATTTCTGAATAATACTATTGAAAGTAATTTGTTAAAATATTATTAATATATAATTCAATGTTTTTGAATACATTGGTCACTTTGTGGATGTATTTTTCAAGGTATGAAAATTCTAGAGGGGTGGACGTAATAGTGTATAGGTAAATCATCAAAAGTCTATTGTACGTAATAAAGAAAAGTCCAAATATTATTTGTGCTAATTTTCAACCTAAATGATATCATTATAGTGTTAAATTTATCCACATGAAATACTTTAAAAAGATAATGGGTTGTATCAAAGACAGAATGATTTTTTCTTACATAATACAACATCACAATATGAGTTGTTTGAATATATGGATATAGATTGGAATGGTTCAATGGAAAATAAAAAGTTAACATATAAAAGTTTATTTTATATTATAGGGTCATGTATTTATTTTATTGATAAGAAGTTATATTGTATCTCATTATGTAATATATAAAATTAATAATCTCAATAATATCAATCATGTACATAACATTTATATTTATTAAAATAATATTATTATATTATACTTTAAATGGAATATATTATTTTTATCAAGTGTGATAATCCTATTGCTATTAATATTAGAAAAAAATATTAAATTTCATTCATGTAAAAAAATATCAATATCAAATATTCATTTTTCAACGTGAAAGAGAAGAATGTGTAGGTGAAGATAGAGTATGTGACTACAGAGTACTAGGATTTCTATATAATAAAAATGGAACTATCTACAGAATCCTTTAGGACTAATGAATTATATCATAGAGATTAAATATCTATGTTCATATAGAAATTTAGAAATAGTACTCCCACTACAATAAAATTTTTTCCATTCAATAATTAATAAAAAAATTTATATCAATAACTCGTTTAAGGAATGTTATGAGCTTCCCTCATGGTGTGATCGGTTAATATAATACTCCTATTTTGGGAATCTGTATGTAATTATTTAATATGATCACATGTAAGAGTTATATATGAAATAATATATGCGTGGGGGTTTACTTATTTCTATAAAAAGGATATAAAAGTTTTCTTTGAGAAGGGGTAATGGGTTATCTTGTAATATTTTTTTCATAGGGGTTTTCTAGACATTGGATTAGAATTAATATGAAAACATTAATTGAATAATTGGTTTCAAAGTGGTAGATTAACATAGTGGTTTTGGTTATTTACTAAGTGTTGTTTAGATCAAATAGTTTTAGTTATTAAAGTATTTCATGGGGAACATTTAATTTCACTCTTATTTATCATTCCAATAATAGATCTTATAAGCATATATTGAATGATTAATTAATTTTTTAGTGAACTACATGATGAATGATTATTATTGTATAAGGATTATATTTAGATATTAGGTGATTAATAAAATATGTTTTGTCAACAAACCAAAAGGAATATATTTATAAAATAAATCCTCCAATGAATTGTTATGTTTTTTTTGAAAAAATCATAATGGATAGCCATGAGAAACTCATAATAACTGTAATGTTTCATCAACTAGAGTAGAGGAAGTCATGGAAATTTTTTATAATGATGTTAGTTAAATATTGGAAAAGAGATCATGTTTATTCCATAGTGTAATATTGACCACATCATGGTGGTGACCATGACTGGTGGATGTGGTTGAAATATTGAAGAAATTATTATTGTGCTCATAGTTGTTCAAAAAATACAGAATTAGGAAGTTTTATTCCATAGATAAAATAGTTTCATAATTGAAAACAAGAAGTCATGCAATTTTGGATCCCCAAAAAGTCATCAAGGATGTTTTAGATAACATGAAATGAGATGCTAAGACACAAAATGTGAATATTAGAGGTTGAGTTATCATATAAAAATTCGTATCATACTCTTAGGAGAACCAACATAAAAAATTTGATAATTTATAGTGGTTTCACATATGATTAATCAATATAGTCAACAATGTTCGATGTTGTTGAGGTAAAATACAATTTTTATATTGTATTCTGTATAATATATTATTATAAAGTGAAATATGTTGTTTTTGTTGGTGTGAGTAATATTTAATCTAGGAATCATTTATATCATAGTCCAGAGTTTTATACACCATGGTGGATATCAAATATAAGGATTTAAGGTTTATAAATGGTGATATTTATGAGATGATAGATATTTTTATCTTATTATTTTCATGTTCAATGTTTTACATGAAATTTAAAATTTCCATGGTGATTTTTTCATTATGGATAAGGATATACTAGTATTTATTTTTTAAGATTCCAATATTTGTGGAGTTTTTTTGAATCAAATAGAATTTTTTTAGATTCTTTGGAATATTATTAGTGAATTAATTTTCCATGAAAATTAATATTAAATTGATGATATTAATTAATAAAATTTAATAAATTTCATTCAAATAGAGGAGAAGATATATATATGTATAAAAAAAATATATTAAGAATTGATTTAACTGGGAATTCCAGGTTGATATCATTAAGAGGAATTTGGATAAGAATATGTATTCAATTATTGGGTCAAAAGTTATACTTTCTACACTTTCTATCCTTATCTTTGTCAATAACAATACAGTTTCTTATATACCATTTTTTACTAACATTATATATCCAATGATATTATATTATTTTTCAGAAAATTTTATGTTTTACGTGACACAGAAAATATCTCTATTATTATGTATATAAACATTATATTTAGATTAAAATATAATTTTTAGACCACTAGATAGATAATGTCTGGTCCATTGGATATACATAGTATATTCTATTACAATGATATTGTCTGGTCCATCAGACTGAATGAGTCCATTCCCCTGGAATTACTAAGTCTATTCCATTGGATTTATGTAGTCTGGTCCATTGAACTAACTGAGTTATGTCCATCATATTGTATAATTCTACTCTATTAGAATAAATAACTATGATCTTCCGAAATAACAATGATTGATCCACTGTACTAAATGTGTATTTTATATCATATTAACTTAGTTTTGATCCATATAAAAAATTACATCATAATAAAAAGTTTTATAATCTAATGATAACATTTATTTCAAATGAATGTATTATTTTTTCATCATTGTTATGATGATAACAAAACGGAATCAGATATAGATATAAAGAAAATGTGGATATGTCACTCTAGAGCTCATCCAAGGTTATATAAACCAACTCTGGGAATCAAAAAATATGGATATTAAAGATATACCAATAAATTGATATGATTTCATGGAGGTGAGCACTAATAATTTTATGAGGAAACCCATATGATACTTATATAAATGTAACATATTGTTACTTATGCATTGTAATTCATGGAGGATTTTTCATTTCTATGGAATCTGAGTAAATATTTTCAAATACTTATAACATTATTATTATTATTTTGTTCGATATGTGTTCAGATTGAGGGAATTTAGGGAGATAATTTTGTATCCAATCAGGATGATTGTGGTTGAAAGTCTAGGAGGAGAAAGATTTATATCTGGTTTTATCAAGGTATTTTATTTAATAATGATTGTGACCTTTATATTTTTTTTAAAAATATGGAAACCAAAATTCTTGGTTACAGACTTCTGTAATGTTTAAGGTCAAAGTCTGTTTAATTGTCATAGAACTGATTTAAATGTTTTTACATGTTTTATAAACGTTATTTTTTACAGGTACCTATGAGTTTATTATTTAAACTATGAATTTATTTATACATTTTTACTAATTTTAAATATCCCAAAAAAATGATATCATTGATGATTTTTATTTATGATTAATAAACTATGAATATTGGTTAATCTATGTGTCTGATAACTAAAAAAAGGATAATTTATTTTGTCAGTTCTAATTTTTGTAACATATAATTTTCCCTCCCCCTATTATAAGCCATTATTACACACTTTGATCCAAAAATACATATTACAGCTGTTTCTACAATATAATGATGTAATATTTTGAATTTTTCTTGAAAATAATGTTTTCTTATTTAGATATTTGGATAAAAGTTTATTAAACTAATGTGTACATTGATGAAATAATTTTTTTATATGATCAAAGTTATTAATATATGTACTATTGGGAATTTCAATCCAACTATAATAAAAAACATTTATGGGAATAAATATAAATATTGGAGAGATATAATAAAGAACATTGTTTTTAACAATGGACTTGATACAATTATCATACAAACCATAAATGTAACACCCCAGGTAAATAAGGAATATGACATTTTCATATTTATCCATATTTGTGAATAAAATATTAAGACTTTAAAGTGGACACTATGCTCGATGGCGTACCCAACACGCAACAACGAGTTTCTTGGGAATCTTACGTTGCACTCTAATAATAAAATAATATTATTTTAAATGGTAGTTAACATGTATCCGTTGTAATGGCGGGAATGGATAGAAATAACTAAAATATGATTATATATGTTCTTAAATATTTTTACATTTATACAATAAAAGATAAAGGCTTAAAATACGAAAAGAATTCAATTTTAGGCGTATATGCCCTAGTTTTCACTAAAGGTTCACTTATCACCTTTTGATGGAGAACCATCATTAAATATAGTTTTGTTCACTCTTCAAAATTCTTTTGGACCAAATAAAACTCTTATTAAGAATCGGGACATCAAAATTTACTTTGTGTAAATTTTTGGTATCTTTCCGATAAAGTTCTTTTTTAAGGAATAGTGTAAATTGTTGTATTTTAATTCAAAACCACTTTTTAATCTAATTTATTTATATGATTAGATTATATTTTGAATTGTTTTTAAATTGAAATTAGAAAATATTTTTACCATTAAATCTAATAGTGGTCGTTGGAATCAATTTCACTTTGAAATCAGACTTAAACTAGTGTCAATCTTTTGATACTTATTGTTTAATAAAACACGCTATTTGTCAGGATAGCGGGAATTAATTATTAAATTAATTAATGTGACATATATGTTTTGAATTTTTTTAAAACGGACTTCATTTTTGAATTCAGAATATCAAATATAGCTTAGGGTGAATTATTGGGATTTTTATGAAAAACTTCAATTTTTGATGAATAGTGAAACCACTAAGTGGTACTTATAAAAACTGATTTTCCGTTTAAATGAAATTTTGCTATCATTGTGTTTTGATTTTCAAAAATCCGACATACATGGTTGTCATTAAGAAGTAAAACGTGGTTCAATGAGATTAAAATATTTTTTGGTGAATAGTAACTTATTAAGTTTTTAATCGCGATTAGTGGTAATTAGTGTAGTTTAAGGTAAAAATAGTGCTTTAATAAAATGAGATGAGCTTGACACATGTCTTACCCTCATTGTTTGTATCATGGCCGACCAAGACAAGCCATGGGTCAACTTTGGGACCCCATGGATCCACTTTGGGTGGGAAATGACATAAATAACATTTTATTTAATGTAAAAGTAAAATTGACAAAAACATGATATGTTTTACTAAAACAATTTTTAAGTGGGGTTATACAAGTAATCTTTTTGATTATAAATATTAATTGGAAGGCTAAAAGGATTTCCTACATAATAGTATTTTTTTATTTTTTAGATATTAAATAAATTTAATTATTTATGACATAATAATGATGCAGCGATGATATCATTATTTGACGATTTAAATAAAATGGAAAGATAATGAACTACACATGTACAAAACGTATTGGATGAGTATATTTCGAAGCCTTATCACCTTATCCACGAATTATATCAATGTGGGACCTTTTAAAACCGAAACACATTTTCAAATAAAGTAATATTTCTTTACTTTCCAAAAGTGCCCCTCCTCTCCTCTTATAAAGGGCCCCCACCTCTACCTCATTTAACACACTCCTCAAGCCTTTGGCTCGGCCAACCCCTGCCCATTTACTCTCTCCAAATCCCTATCCTCATCCTAGAGGATTCCCTTTGGGCATAATCCTTTCAATGGAAGCCTTTAGGCTCAAATCAAAAGGAGTTACACATTTAAAGGTAATTCATTCTCTCATGTTCATTTGTTTTATTTTGCTTCTCCAACCCCCTAAACTCTTTTTATTTACTTATTTTGTAACAACACTAGTATCTTCAATATACTAGGATGTTGTTATATGATTTATTCTAGCTACACTCTCACACAACTACATCAAATGGTTAAAGAACATACGGTTTCTGTGGATGGTGAAATTCTGCCTCCCGAAACGATGATTGTTCAATACTCATTTAACACCTTCAAAGGTGGCCATTATGATGTCACTATTTTTATATATGATATATAATATGTTTATGTTTTATTTATGCTTATGTATTTTTCATTTTTGTCTTACCTTTATGGCTTCCATTATGGGTATACGCGATATCTTCATTTAAGGAAGTGCGGACTACCGCCCCCTCAAAGTGATTTGATTCGTTAAATACCATATGTGGGATGTATAAAGGATGGAAATATGATATTATATATGATGTTATACTGGAATTATAATATACCTTTATATCATTATTATTCCATTCTATAAAATACGAAATAGAAATGAAAGTAGCGTTCATGCGTACGTACGGCTTACCGTCTCCATGAACGGTGCAATTCATTTCTTACCTCTAAATGATTATGTAATGTTAGAAATGCATGCATGTACTGGATATATATGACATATATGATATCTACATAATGAATACAATTATGGATATAAAGAACCATTGACCACACGAACAACATGTAATTGTAAGAAGTCCACTTTCGACTTAAGAACCAAATATCGGCAAAACAAATATTATTATCTTAAATGATTACATAATGTTTATAACATTGAAATAAGTGATATAAAAGGAATAATGAACTTTAATAAGGTATATAAGAAAGTATAAATTAACTCAAGTTTATTATTCAGGATGTTAAAGAACGGTCGGGTCAAGTCGGATACGAGGTAAGGGATCATACTCCTCTCTTTCTTTTTTAAGTACACACTTTTATGTCATCCATTTTAAAGTTCATATTTATTATGATTGGGATGTTATTTTATATTACTCCTACTGTAATTTTTATGTTCATGTGATGAGAGACCCTATTCTCTCTCATCAATCCATTTTGGAAGTTTTGAGTGGCGCCGTTAGGCTGCCAAACTTTTGTAAGAGATCTAACCTCTCTCTTTCTTTTTAAGTACTCTCCTTTATGTCACTTCTTTTAAGCTCCTCTATGTAATGTTGGGGGATGTTCCTTTATATTTCTCTTTCTGTACATTTTATTGTAATGTGATGAGATACCCTATTTGATCTCATCAATCCATATTCCGAAGTTTTATGTGGCGCCGTTAGGCTGCCGAGTTTTCGTAAGGGATTTTTCATCTCACTTTTGTTCCCATGAGATTTATGCTACATTTGCCACAAATTCCATTGAGTGGTGTATGTACTGACCATTATTCTACTCTTTGTGTAATATACTTTCGCTTATGAGTATTTAGATCAATGATATATTGTCCTTCTTTCATGGGGTGTTTGTTTTGAAAGATACCCAAGTCGGTAAGGGAACCTTTCACCCTCCTCTTTTTTAAAGGACTTCTTTTGTTGGGTCTTTTAATTTACATATTGTTATGTGGGGATACGTTCTAATATATCCTTATTGATGTAAATTTATGTCCAAGTGATGAGATACACTTTTTATCTCTCATCAACTCTTTTTGATGTGATGCTGTTAGGCTGTCAAGGGAACTTTTTAACACAATTTCGATTTCTCTGGGTTCAACTTGTAGTCATTGAATATGTCATCCATTGAATATGTGTGAATGACCATTTATTTTATTTTTACACTTAATATCCACTTGTATTGGGTGTATTTATATTTTTCACACATAATTATGAGATTGATTTATCCTTAATTTAAGGATACCTTCTTTATAATGAATTTCATCTCATTTTATATTTCTTTTGAGACTTCATTGTTGTTATGCACCAATTCACTCTTATATGGTCTGTATACTATCCTTTGACATATTATATCATGAATCCTTTTATTCCCATGATATTATAAAGTTCGGATTAAATGTTATTCCGCTATTATTTGTATTCAAGAGTCTCTCATTTTGTTAAAAACTCTTTATCAAAAATATCATTTTAAATGTTTTAAAGATTTATTATTCTAAATATTTATCTTTAATGTCCATGTTTTCAAAATGGCTTTCAGTATTTATTTATATGGACATTAATGTTTTAAAATTATAACTCCATTAAAAGATTCAAAGTGGTATGGGACACTTTGATTCAAAAATCTCTTTTAAATGGTTTTTGAAAATGGATTGATTAATTCAATATCTGGGAATTATTTATTGTGATTGAAAATGAAATATTGTTATTGAAATGTTTATATTTTCCATATTTTATGTGTAATAATGGTACTTGGACATTATTACGGGTGGTGCCGTGAATACCAGGACGGGTGGTTACGTTATAACCTCCAATGCATTGGGTATGGAAGTCGGCCATATGGCTATTCCATTAAGTATGTATGGAGATTGGTCGTATGGCTATTCCATTAAGTGATATGCGTGTGAGTCGACCGTATGGTTATTCCACTGAAGTATGTTTGTGTACAAAGTTACCTTTATATATGTTATGTGTTCTTTATATGGGTTTTATGGTAATCATTTGGTTAAAAAAAGGTAAGTAATGATATTTTATTCAGTGATGAGTTTTTACTACTTCATAAAGGTGAAAAGTATTACCTTGTTAAAGTATACATGGTTTACTTTTTGTTTTGATAAACTAACAGTTTTTATTCTTTGTGTATCCCTTTCTGAGTTTTTATTCTCATCCCAAGTTTTTGAAATGTTTTTCACAGGTCACGAGAAAGGTACATGATAAGATGATAGAGTCAAGGATGTGTCAAGAAAGAATCCAAGTTTTATTTTAAATATGTTTCCATTGTTGGGAAGAATGAATCCTGTCTTTTATGTAACCTCTTTGTTTAAAGGTGGAATGTAATGCAAGTTTCAAGATCTAATTCTCTAAAACTCTAAACCTGAAAAGATCCTCAACGTGTAATCTTGTGATAACTCAAGATTATGCAAGGTTTAAGGCTGGGGCCTTATAGTTGGTATCAAAGGTCGGTTTAAATAACTTTAGAGGTTAGGGTATTCTTTAAGCATAATTGACAATTACCATAATGGTTAGGATTTCAGAAAGAGTCTTTGTTTTAGATATAGTGAATGAGTAAGTATATCTTATTGTCTATCTTACTCATTAGTACATGATGGTTTTGTTGATATACTCACACTGACCTTTTTGGTTTTAGTAAATGGCTGGATCTAGCAGGCACCAACGTAACAGTGGATGTGAAGGAAACTGTGACAGTTTTTTGAGCAAGCAACTAAATGATATGGGAGCTGCAATGAGAACTCTTTTTATTATCCTCAACCAAATATCAAGGAGTCATGATCAACCACTTCAACCATGGTGAGTTCTCTAATGCATCATGTACGAGATGGCCAACCCGATGTGGAAATTCAGGTAATAATTATTAAGGTAACCATTAGGGTTTATATGATACATAATTTTTAGTTAATTTTGGGTTACTCTATGATATGATGGAAAATGAAAGGAATGAGATAATCTTGAGGTTAAAATATGTTATGAATATTCTTGAAGATTTTATCTCATTTTGGGGAATGTTTTAAGAATTATATAGTTTTGGAAAAAGGACAACACGTAGACCGTGTGACATCCCGTCACGTCGGACAAAGCTGCGGGAATCGAACCCACAACCAATGTGCGACTGGTATTTATCGCCTACCACTGGACTACCTGAAGTCCCTGGTTAGTTTGACTGATTAATTCTAGTTATATGATTTTATGAATTAAGAGTAAGTTGTTTTTGGGTTATTTATGAAAATGATTAACCTATCATGGAGGATATGTGATTAGGTTATTTACTTTTCAAAACGAGACTTTAGGAGCAACTGATATTGTTTGGAGATAAATGTTACGATTTAACTTGGAAGACTATGCGACTAAATCCTTCAAATATTTGGGTTTCAATCTTATATTGGTTTAATTTGAATAATTTTATGGACAAATTGATTATAGAATGGTCCTCGTTGAACTTTGGGTTTTGTTGGACAAATTTTGGAGATTAAGAATAGATTTTCTTTTTATAAAGGGTTATCCTTTTCTGGATTATCTGATATTGTACTAGCATTTTTGGTTTTGGTTTTGGTTAGAGTCTAAAGACATGGGTAGTATATAGTTCTATTTTTTGGATTAGGTGATTCTCTAGAAGTTGATTATAGTACTCTTAATGTGAACAAGTCTTCCTAAATACTCGTCTTTTGGAGAAAATATGAGTTTGTGTAAGGAATCTAATAAAATATGAAAGTCAATATGATAAGTGATTATGTATCCTTATGAATAAATTCCTCAATAAAAAGTAACTTAAAACAAAAATGTTTTTTATTAACGTTTCCTACTGGGGAATCGAATACCGTTTAACCCATCACAAGTTTGTGATTTTCTCGTGGTTAATTTTCTCCTAAACATGTTTTCTATCACTCTCCATCAGAACATGACCCTTTGTTTTTTCCTCCATATCCATATTTTCATACTTGTAATCCTAGTATGGGTTAACTCGGGTGACCTTTGTACTTATCTCTCTTTATTTTAAAGTATTTGTTTTACCGACTTTTGTTCTGATGTGGGACTTTCAAGGATGTTTCCAAGCGCAATTTTAAAATTGCGAGGACGCAATTCCCAAAAGGGGGGAAGGATGTAACACCCCAGGTAAATAAGGAATATGACATTTTCATATTTATCCATATTTGTGAATAAAATATTAATATGACTTTAAAGGGGACGCTATGCTCGATGGCGTACCCAACAAGAAACAACGAGTTTCTTGGGAATATTACATTGCACTCTAATAATAAAATAATATTATTTTAAATGGTAGTTAACATGTAGCCATTGTAATGGCGGAAATGGATAGAAATAACTAAAATATGATTATATATGTTCTTAAATATTTTTACATTTATACAATAAAAGATAAAGGCTTAAAATACGGAAAGAATTCAATTTTAGGCGTATATGCCCTAGTTTTCACTAAAGGTTCACTTATCACCTTTTGATGGAGAACCGTCATTAAATATAGTTTTGTTCACTCTTAAACATTCTTTTGGACCAAATAAAACTCTTATTAAGAATCGGGACATCAAAATTTACTTTGTTTAAATTTTTGGTATCTTTCCGATAAAGTTCTTTTTTTAAGGAATAGTGTAAATTGTTGTATTTTAATTCAAAACCACTTTTTAATATAATTTATTTATTTGATTAGATTATGTTTTGAATTGGTTTTAAAGTGAAATTAGAAAATATTTTTACCATTAAATCCAATAGTGGTCGTTGGAATCAATTTCACTTTGAAATCAGACTTAAACTAGTGTCAATCTTTTGATACTTATTGTTTAATAAAACACGCTATTTGTCATGACAGCGGGAATTAATTATTAAATTAATTAATGCGACTTATATGTTTTGAATTTTGTAAAACGGACTTCATTTTTGAATTCAGAATATCAAATATAGCTTAGGGTGAATTTTTGGGATTTTTATGAAAAACTTCAATTTTTGATGAATAGTGAAACCACTAAGTGGTACTTATAAAAACTGATTTTCCGTTTAAATGAAATTTTTCTATCATTGTGTTTTGATTTTCAAAAATCCGACATACATGGTTGTCATTATAAAGTAAAATGTGGTTCAATGAGATTAAAATAATTTTTGGTGAATAGTAACTTATTATGTTTTTAATCGCGATTAGTGGTAATTAGTGTAGTTTAAGGTAAAAATAATGCATTAATAAAATTAGATGAGCTTGACACATGTCTTACCCACATTGGTTGTATCATGTCCGACCAAGACAAGCCATGGGTCAACTTAGGGACCCCATGGATCCACTTTGGTTGGGAAATGACATAAATAACATTTTATTTAATGTAAAAGTAAAATTGACACAAACATGATATGTTTTACTAAAACAATTTTTAAGTGGGGTTATACAAGTCATCATTTTGATTATAAATATTAATTTTAACGCTAAAAATATTTCCTACATAATAGTATTTTTTTTTATTTTTTAGACATTAAATAAATTAAATTATTTATGACATAATAATGATGCAGCGATGATATCATTATTTGACGATTTAAATAAAATGGAGAGATAACGAACTGCACATGTACAAAACTTATTGGATGAGTGGATTTCGAAGCCTTATCACCTTATCCACGAATTATATCAATGTGGGACCTTTTAAAACCGAAACACATTTTCAAATAAAGTAATATTTCTTTACTTTCCAAAAGTGCCCCTCCTCTCCTCTTATAAAAGGCCCCCACCTCTACCTCATTTAACACACTCCTCAAGCCTTTGGCTCGGCCAATCCCTGCCCATTTACTCTCTCCACATCTCTATCCTCATCCTATAGGATTCCCTTTGGGCAGAATCCTTTCAATAGAAGCCTTTAGGCTCAAATCAAAAGGAGTTACACTATTAAAGGTAATTCATTCTCTCATGTTCATTTGTTTTATTTTGCTTCTCCAACCCCCTAAACTCTTTTTATTTACTTATTCTGTAACAACACCAATATCTTCAATATAATAGTATGTTGTTATATGATTTATTCGAGCTACAATCTCACACAACTACATCAAATGGTTAACGAACATGTGGTTTCCGTGGATGGTGAAATTCTGCCTCCCGAAACGATGATTGTTCAATACTCATTTAACACCTTCAAAGGTGGACATTATGAAGTCACTATTTTTATATATGATATATAATATGTTTATGTTTTATTTATGCTTTTGTATTTTTCATTTTTGTCTTACCTCTATGGCTTCCATTATGGGTATACGCGATATCTTCATTTAAGGAAGTGAGGACTACCTCCCCCTCAAAGTGATTTGATTCGTTAAATTCCATATGTGGGATGTATAAAGGATGGAAATATGATATTATATATGATGTTATACTGGAATTATAATATACCTTTATATCATTAGTATTCCATTCTATAAAATACGAAATAGAAATGAAAGTAGCGTTCATGCGTACGTACGGCTTACCGTCTCCATGAACGGTGCAATTCATTTCTTACCTCTAAATGATTATGTAATGTTATAAATGCATGCATGTACTGGATATATATGACATATATGATATCTAAATAATGAATAAAATTATGGATATAAAGAACCTTTGACCACACGAACAACATGTAATTGTAAGAAGTCCACTTTCGACTTAAGAACCAAATATCGACAAAACAAATATTATTATCTTAAATGATTACATAATGTTTATAACATTGAAATAAGTTATATAAAAGGAATAATGAACTTTAATAAGGTTCATAAGAAAGTAGAAATTAACTCAAGTTTATTATTCAGAATGTTAAAGAATGGTCGGGTCAAGTCGGATACGAGGTAAGGGATCCTACTCCTCTCTTTCTTTTTTAAGTACACACTTTAATGTCATTCCTTTTAATGCTCATATTTCTTATGATTGGGATGTTCTTTTATATTACTCCTACTGTAATTTTTCTGTTCATGTGATGAGAGACCCTATTCTATCTCATCAATCCATTTTGGAAGTTTTGAGTGGCGCCGTTAGGCTGCCGAACGTTTGTAAGAGATCTAACCTCTCTCTTTCTTTTTAAGTACTCTCCTTTATGTCACTTCTTTTATGCTCCTCTTTATAATGTTGGGGGATGTTCCTTTATATTACTCTTTCTGTACATTTTATTGTAATGTGATGAGATACCCTATTTGATCTCATCAATCCATATTCAAAAGTTTTATGTGGCGCCGTTAGGCTGCCGAGTTTTCGTAAGGGATTTTTCATCTCACTTTTGTTCCCATGAGATTTATGCTACATTTGCCACAAATTCCATTGAGTGTTGTATGTACTGACCATTATTCTACTCTTTGTGTAATATACTTTCTCTTATGAGTATTTACATCAATGATCTATTGTCCTTCTTTCATGGGGTGTTTGTTTTGAAAGATACCCAAGTCGGTAAGGGAACCTTTCACCCTCCTCTTTTTTAAAGGACTTCTTTTGTTGGGTCTCTTAATTTACATATTGTTATGTGGGGATATGTTCTCATATATCCTTATTGATGTAAATTTATTTCCAAGTGATTAGATACACTTTTTATCTCTCATCAACTCTTTTTGATTTGATGCCGTTAGGCTGTCAAGGGAACTTTTTAACCCAATTTCGATTTCTCTGGGTTCAACATGTAGTCATTGAATATGTCATCCATTGAATATGTGTGAATGACCTTTTATTTTATTTTTACACTTAATATCCACTTGTATTGGGTGTATTTATATTTTTCACACATAATTATGAGATTTATTTATCCTTAATTTAAGGATACCTTCTTTATAATGAATTTCATCTCTTTTTACATTTCTTTTGTGACATAATTGTTGTTATGCACCAATTCACTCTTATATGGTCTGTATACTATCCTTTGACATATTATATCATGAATCCTTTTATTCTCGTGATATTATATAGTTCGGATTAAATGTTATTCCGCTATTATTTATATTCAAGAGTCTCTCATTTTGTTAAAAACTCTTTAACAAAAATATCATTTTAAATGTTTTAAAGATTTATTATTCTAAATCTTTATCTTTAATGTCCATGATTTCAAAATGGCTTTCAGTATTTATTTATATGGACATTAATGTTTTAAAATTATAATTCAATTAAAAGCTTCAAAGTGGTATGGGATACTTTGATTCAAAAATCTCTTTTAAATGGTTTTTGAAAATGGATTGATTAATTCAATATCTGGGAATTATTTATTGTGATTGCAAATGAAATATTGTTATTGAAATGTTTATATTTTCCATATTTTATGTGTAATAATCTTACTTGGACATTATGACGGGTGGCGTTGTGAATACCAGGATGGGTGGTTACGTTATAACCTCCAATGCATTGGGTATGGAAGTCGGCCGTATGGCTATTCAATTAAGTATGTATGGAAATTGTCCGTATGGCTATTCCATTAAGTGATATGTTTGGGAGTCGACCGTATGGTTATTCCACTAAAGTATGTTTATGTCCAAAGTTACCTTTATATATGTTATGTGTTCTTTATATGGGTTTTATGGTAATCCTTTGGTTACAAAAAGGTAAGTAATGATATATTTATTCAGTGAAGAGTTTTTACTACTTCATAAAGGTGAAAAATATTACCTTGTTAAAGTATACATGGTTTACTTTTTGTTTTGATAAACTAACAGTTTTTATTCTTTGTGTATCCCTTACTGAGTTTTTATGCTCATCCCAAGTTTTTGAAATGTTTTTCACAGGTCACGGGAAATGTACATGATAAGATGATAGAGTCAAGGATGTGTCAAGAAAGAATCCAAGTTTTATTTTAAATATGTTTCCATTGTTGGGAAGAATGAATCCTGTCTTTTATGTAACCACTTTGTTTAAAGGTGGAATGTAATGCAAGTTTCAAGATCTAATTCTCTAAAACTCTAAACCTGAAAAGATTCTCAACGTGTAATCTTGTGATAACTCAAGATTATGCAAGGGTTAAGGCTGGGGCCTTATAGTAAATTATAAAATTCTCGAGATGGAAGTTCTAATATTTAACAATCAAAAAAATATAAAATATCAACACAATTATCAATTGATAAATACTCTATAGTGTTACATGAAAATAAATATATAAATAAAAATATATTCTTGTGAATCTATAAATAATATATGAAAAGAGTTGGAAGTTACTCACTTTGGTTCTTCTAATGTGATTGAGAATAAAGGATCTATTCAAAGGAAGCATAATCAAGATTTTGAGTTTAGTCCTGGTGAATATATTTCTAAGATGCATCATATGATTATAAAAAAAGTGAACATTTTAAATTATTTTAGGTAAATGTATCTTATTGATGGAATTTTAGTTGAAAATATTATTAAAATTATGTTTTTAGGGTGGGTATAAAAATAGCTTCAGGCGATAGAAGAAGGATAAAACATGGGACCTTGGTATATTTTATTGGGACTCTCATGAAGTATATGGGAATGATAATGACTTATGTATCAAATATGAAAAAAGTAATTGATAGGTTTATTTTCCTTCTACATAAAATTTTTCTAATAAGGCTCGCTCAACTGAGGCTATTACTTAGACTACAAAGAAATAGAATGGTCATATTAAAATAGATAGTAGTTTTTCTGGAATGTTTAAGAATTGATAAAATTATATTTATTGAAGGATGAACATGACTTTTGGGAATACATATTTTCATTATATGTACATGAATTGTTTGAAGTAGAAAAATGAAAAGGGTTATTAAAATATAGTTATATGTTATTAATGTAAAAATATAGACATATAAGACAAGATTTCCTAAATCATTATAAAAAGTTTAAGAAGGATAGAAATTATGATATGAATTATAAGAAGTTATAAAAACTCAATATTCGTAAAATTATAATATGATCTGATCGTTTTTCTATTAGTGGATCTTATAGTTATTCATATAATTAATCAAATATTGAAATACAAAAACAGAAGAATGTCAGTTTCTCTTTTAAACATCTAGATAATTAATAATTTATTTATTGAATAGGTGGATCTTTATAAATGTAGTAATATTACATTGAATTCTAATTATCCTGATATTAAAATACATATTAATCCAATATCTTCATATTAAGAGTTTTCTTCATAAAAAGCATTAATACATTACTTTGCTTTGATGAATATTTGAGATTAGCTACACGTTTTGAAAAAACAAATTAATGATTCCAAAAAACATGATGTTGATGAGGAAAATATTTCTAAAGAAAATTTGATAATATCTACACCCACTACTAAAATTTATAATCATTCTAAATAGGTATGTAAATATACTATTTTGAAAAATATATTTTCAAAAGTGATAGAAAAAAAAATTCATGTATAATTTTTGAATGAGGAAAAATATTATTTGTGAAACCAAATTCGGATACATCATGTATGAAAAATATGTTTGCAAAATTTAATACTGGTATAGAATATTTTTATAATGTTTTTGGACAAATAAATCCTCAAAGTGATGTATCTAGAATGGATTTTACTAATAAAAATGAATTTTTCAAAAAATAACTATTTTTTTTCAAAAGAGTGCCCCATTCATTAACAAATGTCAATGTTGATGATATTTTTTAAATAAATATTTTTTAAATAATGATAAATATTTAGGCTTTCAAAAAAAAAAATTTAATAAATTGTTGAAAACTGATAATTATAATAAATTCAAACATATGTGGGTTTTGAAAATTATATTATATATTACTTTCAGACTCATGAATGTTTGGGTTCCAAAATATTAACCTTCTTACATCGAATAAAATAATAATTTTACCAACAACAATAAAATTTGATACATAGAAAATGGGTTTTCTACGATTATTATCGAGAATAATTATTTTTCCAAGAAGAATATTAAAATTATAGGTCTCAATTTTACATTTGATTACAATTCTCGTGGAGAAATATTTAGAATAGGTAATATTGATTTTATTCATAAATATTTAATTTAAAACGGTTTATTAGTTGAAGGAGTTTAGATAAAAAAACTTATTATCACAACAAAATTATGGGTTGAAGGATATCTTATGAACATTAGGAATGATGAATGTAATATTTGTACTTCCAAATATTAATTCATTCATTCTACAGACATGAATCATAATATATAGAAATTTTATATAAAAGAGCTTAGGATCCATGATATACCTAGACCTAGCATAAATGAATATGAATTTTAGTTATGGAATAGAATATTAGGACATTTTAATGTTATATATTTAGTTATACTCTCTAATAAAAGAAAATTTAAATTTGTACTATAGATTATTATTGGTTTTTCTAATTTTTATGATTCTTATCAATTTTAAAAAAATGTAATTTATGTATTAAATATATTAGTTATGTTTCATCATCTAATGTTTTATAGTTAGTCCACATTAATTTATATGGTCGAACTCAAACAAAATTATTTTGTGGAAAATACTCTGTATAAGTTTTAGTTATTTCAACACTAGATTTAAATGGGTATATCATCTAGTATAAAAGGAGAAACACTTTTTCAGTTATAAAACTATTACAACCCATGTTAAAAAGATAAATATATATATCATTGATAACAATTAATAGTGATCATGGTGGGGAATGTTTAAAATATGATTTGAAATCTTTTTTTACAAAAAAAAAATTCATTCATAACATGTCATTCCCTGGAACTCCACAGGGAAATGGTGAAGTTGAAATAAGTGATACAATTAATCTAGAAATGACTATAACCATGTTTACTGAGTGAGAAATTGCTATAAAACATTATGAATATTGAGTTATTACTTGCTACTATACAATAAATTATGTTTTAATAGGAAATTTTATTAATAAATTTTTTTATGAATTTTCAAGAGGAATAAAGTAATAACTTTATCACATTAATTTTTTTGCCTTCTGTGTATTTGTTCTAAATACTAAAGATAATTGAGATAAATATCTTCAAGAATATGGGATTGGTAAATTTCTTTGGTATTATCTATCTAGAAAGTCTTATTGAGTTTTTAATAGAAATATAATTATATTTGAAGTTATATTTCATGTTTTTTCTTATAAAACGTATCCTTTTGTATTCAAAAAACCACAATTTACATATTTTGATGTTATTTCAAAAACTAATTTTCAACCCTTGTTAGAATGTTATTATTCTGAAATAAAAACTGAAGAAACTATTCTTGATAATCTACATGAAAATAGTTTTTGATATATTGTTTATAAAAATAGTGTTATAATCCATTTGAAGCATCTTATTCTTAGGAATAATCCTAGTGATAATATCATTGGTGAAGTAGATCAACCTTTTAGAACAAGAATTTCCTAATGAAATTAAATTGAACATTGTATATATTATCAAAATTTTAACCAAAGACTCTTGTTGAATCATTAGGTGAAGAATAATGGATTAAATCTATGCAGGATGAACTCAACGAATATGAAAGGAATCAAGTTTTTACATTGGGTGAATGACCTAAATATTCATCAGTAATTGGTATAAAATGGGGGTCTCAAAATAAATGTGATGAAATATGATTTATAGTTATTAATGAAGCTAGAAAAATTTAAAGGTTTTTAAAAATATAGTGTTAGAGACAATAAAGATTCCTATTATCCATTATCTAGACATGAATTCATATATATATATATATATATACAATATATATATATTCTCTAAATTCTGAACATTTTCAAATGTATTTGATGTGAAATTTTCCTTATGGATAAGTACAGGTGGATGTTAATATAGAAACACCCCAGGGTTTTAAAAATATTATATCTCAATTTCATGAATTTATATTTTATTAAGAAATTTATGTACATAAACAAACCAATTTTGTTGGGTTTGTTAGATTAAATGGTTTTTATTTCGAAAAAAATTTAAGTGAAGTATGGATCTAGACTTGTTTTATTAAAAATGTTTCTAAAACACAATTGTTGTTCCAATTTATATCGATTACATTATGTTTTGATATAATCATTAATATATTATATATTCCTTATGAAAACATATGAAATATCTGTTTAATTTGAGCATAATGGGTATACATACATATTTTCATGGTTTTCAAATAAAAAAAAGTAGAAGAAACTTTTATATCTAAAAACACGTATATAAAATATATTCTTATGAAATTTTGATGTTAATTTACTAAATGTATACATACTCATATGAAAACAATAAATACATGATGAATATGGGAAACATGTTGATGAAAATATCATTGGAAGAATGATTTTTAGATTAATATATATAATATCCCAATATCCATATTTGATTTTTACTAGATGTATGTGAGAAATATATGAAGCTACTCCAAAAGATTTCCATTTTATGGATATAAAATGCATCATTATTTATATTCAGGGAAATATGGTTATTGGATTTTTTTATTCTTATTGAAATAATTTTAAACTGAAAAAATCAGATCGTGACTTTTGTTATTGTAAAATTGATAGAAAATGTACATATGTAACCTTTCAATACTTATGATAAGATTTTTTCTTGGTATTATATGAAACAACATTTTTTATCAATTTCCACTAGTAATGTAGAATATGTGGAATATAGTTATTTTCTCCCTACTATTTTTGATGGAACACAAACTCAATAACTTTGGCTTGAGTATTGGTAAAACTCTAATTTTTTGTGATAACAAATCTATCATGAATTTAAATAAAATTCAATCGCATCACAAATGGGCTAATAAAATATACATAAATCATACAAATTTCTACAGGATATCACCTAAATAGATGATATAATTTCCTAATTCAATAGAAGGAAATAAAATATTCATAAAATATTTAAAACCGCCCTAAATTCTACTACATTTGAATATATTAAACAGAAGTTTGGGATATTCAATAAAAAATGATCAGTAATAAAAAAGTCCATTTTTTCACACTACTTAAAGTAATGATATATTTTTAAAATGTGGATTACACATTTCTTTTTTTATTCTAGAAACATTATTTTACCTAATTATTGTTTTTTCTTTTAAATTTTAATGTTTTATAAATAATTTGAGTTTTAAAAACATTATTTTTTATAAAACAAATAGTGTATTAATAAAACACTGAGTTTTTTTCAAAAGACATCTATTTTTTAAAAAATATTTTTTTCTAAAATATCATGTTTTTCTAAATCATTTAGTTTTTCTAAATGATTTGTTTTTTCTTGAAGAACAATTTTTTATTAACATGAAGAACAATTACTAAAAAAAATATCTTACAAAATGTTTTAATTTTTCTATGAAATGTAATTTATTAAACTTTATTTTTTACTGTCTCTTGTTCCAATCTATTTTTTATATTTATATTTTATTAATTATTATTATTTTTTAATTTTTAACAAATTTTTGTGTTTATTGTTTTAACAAGAATTTCATACAATTATTTTTTTTCTTAAAAATACATTAAGTGTTCATAAATTATTTTCTCTGCGGATAAATATAAATTTTCAGTCCAGAAATTGTTTTTTATTTAATCCATTATATATATATATAAGTTAAAGGGTCATCTATATGCCTATAAATATGAGTGTGGTTCACCACATCCCACATTAATTTCGATGACTGATCTTGAATCTCGATCCATAAATTTCTCATGTGGTTGAATGTTTGGAATTTGAATGATCATTTTGCTTCATCTGATTAGTTATCTTTATCTAATCAGTTATTCCCTTCAGTTTTAGAAAAATTTCTTCTATATAAGTTATTTAATGTAGGTAGTTGGTAAAATAAATCATGGTAGAGAAATCATGGCTTCATTATACAAATTCATTTCTAAATGAATTAATCTGATATTAGGGATTAGAAAAGGCATTTTTTTTAAAATAATATTTTTATCTTCATTATCTTTAGATTAAAAAATATTTTATTTTTTTTGTTTCTAATATCTTTCATTACATTTAGGTTATTAATTTAATTTATTTGATGATTCTTATATGTTAAATATTCAACAAGAGGACATTTTATTACATCTTCCTTGGGAAGGGGAAGCTTATCTTGGTACCCCTAATCTTAAGAAGAATCATTTTGTTTGGAAAAATTAAAGGATGAAACATTACTATTTACTTCTTATGAAAATATAATGAAACTTTTTAATTTAATTTTAGGAGTTAGATTTTTAACTATTTTTTGATAAAGGGGTATCATATCCCAATAAAAGGGGATAGAGATAAAGATATTTTTATATATATTTATATGAATTATTGGTAAATATGATGTTTTTTAGTTTAGTGAATTTCATTTTTCTATCAACAAAATCATAAAATAGGTGTACCATGAGGATGATGATTTTTTTATTCAATTGATTAATTAAAAAATTGTTATAAAATTTCATTATTGTGATAAATATTAATAAATTGAATGATACATTAAGAAAAATGTTTATTTAAATATTTAATAAATGACTTCTAGAATGAACTTAACCTTTGTGACAGAGATAGAAATGTTGGTTGAAGAATCAGAAAAAGTTATGTCTGATGTAGAAGTTTCTTTATTAAAACATACGGTTCATGAAAAAAACAAAACATAGTTCTTATCTAACAAGGCCTAAGAAGAAATTTTAGGCTATATCTAATTAGATGTATAATTAGTCGATGAATAACATTGCTAAAAACTATAGAGGTGATCTGATTTTTGGTTTAGAAAAAGAAGAGTATTTAGTGTTAATGGAAAAAATCAAGAAACAATAAAAGCATAATAGAAAATTAAAAAGAGGAGAAAACTATTTGATAAATCTAATATCACATATTATTTTATTAAATAATTAGAAAAATATCAGGATGAACCGTTTTATATTACTCCATTATTAATTGATCAATTAGTTAATTTTATTATTAATTTGTCTATCCCTGGGTATGTTACTAATCAGTCTATTCGTAATTAATATGTTCCATCGATAACAAAGATAGTTATATCTTTTTTATTCCTTCTATTATTGATAAATGTGAAATTAATCTCGTAGAAGATTAAAAATCATTATCATAATTTTTTAAAAAACATGATGAGGATAATGTGAAGAAATATAGTAAAGAAGATTTAATAGGTGATTAGATTTTGGAATGAGTTTTTGATTAAAATATACAATAAGACTCTAAATAATTTTTGAAGAAGAAGAAGAATATAGTTATTCTATGACCTCATGTTTCCCTTCTTAATCTACAATAGATTCTAGTTTTGAAGTTTCTAATAAAGAAAATTGTTTGGATAATGAAGAATAAAATCAATTATCTCGTAAAAGGATATCATTTAATGTTTATTCCAATATAAATTTTTGCGTTCTTGTAATAATGTGTATTATGAAAAAGAAATATAATATATATTATGGTTATTTTCAACATCATGTTTTTATTGTCACTAGACTCAACCATTCCTATAACTATTTATTCTAATCAAATGATTGAAATGAGACTAAAATACGTTAATTAAGCATTGCAAAATACTATTGATGAAATTAAATTTTTATAGAATATTGTATCTCATTGCAAAAAAATCAAATAACCTTTATTGATTAATAAAATTATGATTCATTGAAATAGTTTTTTGACACATTTTTGTAAAATTAAATTAATTTCATATCATTCAAAGATGATTAAAAATATGAAAGATGTATTATAAATAAAATTAATAGATAGTTTAGTTAAACTGAATGTGAAATAAAAATTTATGATAAATAATTGAAATAACTAAAAATTTATATTTTGATGTCTCAAAACAATTAAATGAGTTTTATTTTTTTAATGAAAAATCATAAAAAATTATTTTATTCTTGAATAATATTTCATTGTATCCTGATCCATAATTATTTGGATTGAAAAATTAGTTTTTTTTCTTTATTAGAATATGTTTTTAAGTCAAATTATGAGACAAAAAATTCAATTTCATGATGAATTGGATATTATTTTATAGCAATAGAATAAATATTTTTAATATGTTAGAAGAAAATATTTCTTATTTGAAATCTTTATCAGTAGAGTTAGAAAAATAGATGAATTTAAAAAGTTGAAATTCATTTTGAAAAAGATTCATAAACAATAATGGTTTTTATAGCGCTTTATACTATTATAATAAATAAATTTGATTTAATATTAGTATGAATATTTTTTTGGTGATTTTTTATCTTTTCTAAATATATTCATAGAATTAACTTTCTCTAAAATTTCAGGTACATTCTATTTATTACTCATTTTGGAAATCAGGAAGGGGGACAATTTATTTGGGAGAATTTATAAGAAAATATTCTCTCTTACCATTGTTCAAACAAATATTCCACAAAAATCTATTTAAAAATGGGAGATGAAAGGTTATATGAGATAGTAATGAAATGGGGATAATAGTTTTTTTATTAATAAAATAATTATGTTTTTAAATAAATAATGTAAACATTTATTGTACAATTTTTAATGTTTTTAGTTTTTATCTTTAACTGAGAGATTTTTTCATTTCAAAAGGGGGAGATTGTTGAGTTTAAATTTATACTTTCTTCATATTATGTCGTTAGTTTTGAAAATAAAAACACACTTTCTCAAATAAAATGTAATAGTAACTTTCTATATCCCATTATTTTATATAGTTTTTTTAAAAACAATATATTGTTATATTGAAAATAGAAAAATTTATAATCATACGAATATGAAAATTATATTTATATGATGATGAAATGTCTATACTATCACACATGTGAGTTTTGGTCCATCAATATAATTGAGTCTAGTCAAAATAACTAACCATGTTTGGTCCATCAGACTAATTATGTATGGCCCACCATACAAACTAGGTCTTGTCCATTAGACTGGGAAGATATGGTCTATTAGACTGACTATGTCTTGTCAATCAGACTAAATGAGTCTGGTCTATTGACATGATAGATTCAAGTCCATTAGTCAAACTAATTTTGGTTTATCAGATTAACCAATAATGTTGCATCAGAATAACATAGTTTTGATCCATTAGAAAAAATTAAATTTATTCCATCAGAAAAAAAATTGAATACCAATTAATGAAATTTATGTTTACATAATAGATGATTTTTGAACCATTATTATGATGCTAAAAAATACTATTAGAATAATTTATAAAGAACATAAAAATATTCCAAGATGTAGGTTGTCAGAGGTTGTTACAACCAACTTAGTAAATCATAAAAGATGACGATTATAGTTGTACGAATAAATTGAAGTGAATTATATGAGTATGGATTTGATTTTTTTGTGTGACATAACCCACCTGAAGATTACACTACTATAACATCTTATTACATAAACTTTTTAAACATTTGGAGAGTTTTAGTTCGATGGAATCTTCTTAGGGATTGAAAATTACTTAGAACCATTAGTATTTTTATTTTCCATGTCTGATATATTTTGAAATCAAAGGATTATGGGGATAAGAAGTCCATCATATATGATTTGTAAAATCAAGGAATTATGAGGCAAGGAAAATAGATATTCCAATATGGTTTTATTGTGGAAATCATTTTAAGAACGTCTATGATAATTATTGTGTGGTTACAACTATAGATACCTAAATTATAGGTTACAAACTTCCTTAGCCATTTATACTAAAGTGTCGTTCTTATTCTTAAACATCTATATTTGTTTTATTACTTATTATATAATAGTTATAGTTTACTTGTATCTATAAGTTTGTTATTTCATATAAGAATTTGATTATTTTTTTTCTTTTTTAAAATCTAGTAAACATTGATATCTTGGACGATCTGTATGTTCATTAATTAACATTGAATATCGGATTATCTCTATGTCCAGTAAATCAAATGAAGATCAATAGTTGTGTTAGTTATAAATTTTATAAAATTCTATTCACCCCCATTATTATCCATTTATTTTATATTCTATTCTAAATATATGATATCCATCATATAAATTCATATATATTACTGAAAATGAAAAATAAGGATATAAATTTACACATTCCTTGGTATAATTCTTATTCATGGTCTATTGAAGATCGCCGTGTATCTTGGAGGAGTACCGTTCTCTTTCAAAATTATTAGAGTAGGGAGTTATTAATGTTTCTAAGGGTTATAAGCCTTGATGTTCAATGGGATTTCTCTATATTATTAATTTAATATCATTTTGATTAGTGTATTTTGGTACAATAGTATATAATTGATTGTATTTTCCTATGACATGTCCTGGCCTAGGTGAACTCTGTAAAATAACATATGTCTCTCTTTATGATTTATTTATTTCACATTCTTCATAATGGAGGGAAATATATTTATCTACCCTATGGAAGATGATCATTCAGATAGATAATTGGAAATCAGAATTACCAAATTAACCCTATTTATAGGGTATCTTACTTTTGTGGGATCAGTAGTTATAAGTTTAATAATAAAAATGTCATATATATCCTAATTGAATTCAAATTTACAGGTAATGGAGGATAACAAACACACAGATCAATATTTATATCTATTTAATGATGAATACATAATTTCAAATTCCCTTAGGATATTTAGTATATCTCAAAAATATAGAATAAATGTAGAATAAATCGTAATGTAAAATAATTTATAGAAACATTATTTTGAGACACTCATTAAAATTAATAATTATTAGGAATTATTACCATACCATGTAGAAATTATTTAAAAAGTTTGAATTATTTCTTAGATTTCACACTTACTATGAATGATCATGGACTCACTAAGAATTCCACACTAGAAGAACATTTTAAGTCACACAATTTCAAAGACTAGTCTATAAACATTAATTATCCCCATAAAACCATGATTTTGTTTAAAATACCATGTTGATGCCTTATTTCAACACCATTAACCCAAAAAATTCTTGAAACGCTTCAAACACAATGACCCTCTCATTAAGAAAATGTTTTATCTTTCATTAACATGTTTCAATGACTTAAAACCATTTAATTACTTATTTCATTACAAAAGTTCATAAATCCAAAAAATCTAATGGTTATTAAACAACTCTATTTTCAATTTTCATAATTTAAAACAAATATCAATCCATATCATATCCATCATTTTTATTTAGTTATATTAAACTTTATTAAGACTGAAATAATTTATCTTCAATCAATGTGAATCCCAAAACAACTTATTCCCCTTAAATATCATGACATTAACCCAAATACAAATTAATATAAAACTAAATAATCCATGAATATCTCAAACTCAATATCTCATAAAAATATTTCATATAAAAGGAAAAATCCAAACACCTTCACAAAAAGTTATGTTCTTACCAAAATAATTTCTCAAATAAACAATAAAAACAAAAACAATCATAAAAACATGAAATTAAGGGACTTCAGTCCATTACATTATTATAATATATTATTGGAATAATCATTAACTAGATCATAATATTATAACATGTGATGTGCCTAGTCAATCATATAAGTCACATTGATAGTGGTGGTGCATTGGTGATTAAAAATCTTACCAAATTATTTCAACATAACATTTAAAATCTATTTAGTATTCATATTAATACACCATTTAGGATGAATGGATAACACATTTTTATAAACATATTCACATCCAATGAAACATATAATGTTGGCAGGGCATATCAACAAATATCTTTAAAAGGATCAATACCAATATGTTTATCTACTCCTTGTTGTTTTTCATTTCAACCCATGATATATATATCTACTATACTATGTTTGTGAGCACAAAAAAAATTCTCCGAAAAATAATTTTGTATCCACAAATACGTTCTCTATATAGACACCTACCGATTTTTTTATTCTTTAATAGTATTTTAAACATACTCCCACTTGTGTAATATAATTTCCCCAACTAATTGAATAACATCCACTATCTTCAGGGTTCTTCATGACATCATGAACATTCACATAAAATGATGATATTCCTCTAATGAACCATATTAATATAAATTATTAATTTCTCCCTTCTTTAATAATGAATAATTTAGAACTTATACATGATCTAAATGTTATAATTTCTCACCCCATTAATTATAATAATATTTTGACCACATATAGGATTAGAACCATCGACTTATTCACTATCTTCCAAAATATTTAATTTTGGAACCCTATTCTTAATGCAATTAAACATTTGAATCTTTATCCATGTTATAATTTCATTTTATTTTATAGAAACTAAATAAAAATTTACTAAATTATAAAAAACACCCACTGATAATTTTTAAATTAATTTTTTGTATCCTAAAATTATTTGGTCAAAAAAAATATTTGGAACATATAGGTCATATTTTTCAAATATTATATATTATCAAGTAATAAACATCATCAATAATTTCAAAATAATCTCTCCTTGTTTTATATTCGTCACTTAATATTGAAACATTCATAAATTAATGTTCTCTAAAAATCTCATGGATATCATTCCAATATACATAAATTGACCAAAAATTCTCAAACCTCTTCACTAATTCCTAAAATAATTCGATGATTCATTTCTTGAAAGTGATGATTTATATATCAGGAAGTGTAATTTGTTTCCAATAATATCACTTTTAATTAAAATATTATTTTATAAAAATCTTTTACATATCTGAAATATTTCTATTACTTAACATTTAAAAACATAAGAATATTCTATCATGAACTTCATTTCACTTTATAATTTCCTTATTCATTTACTGAATCATTCCAAACCTTTGAATAATTACTCTAACTCAAATTTAAATCATAGGATTTTAGTGTCCTTATTTCAAAGCTATATAACACTATTCCAACTTGGCCTTATGGCATCCTACCTTCTGGTTCATCATCCAATCTTATTAACATCCACACATCTAAACTTATTGATTTTATTATCTTTTTAAATTACGACCCTCTTATCTTATAATCACTATTATATTGTGATCATATTTAATTTATAATCACCTTATCTTATGATTATCTAGTCATTATAAACATCTTCTTTTCTGATCTTCCAATATTTTCTACAAAGGAAAATTGTTAGCTTGAAATACCTATGATAAATAAATTATAAAATTTCAACTTTAGATTCAGATTACGATTTTCATCCCATTGATTTTAACTAGGATTTATAGATTTAAGTTTCGTTCACGACATATGGATCAATCAATTACACTTACAAAAATTTAAATTTTCTAGTTTTATATCCACTAAAGTAATCAGCATCACAAAATAATTACACTTAAAATATTTAGCTTCATACATTACATTCAATAAATTATTCCCTTTGAGAATCCACATCTTCAATTACATTAACATTTAGATTCACCTTTAATAATATTGTTCTTTTATTCATATCTTAAACCTAAATTGTTCAATCTGAGATTAGTGCATCTAAAAGTATTCAAATATAATAACTATTTAATATTACATACAAAATTATATCCCAAGTTAATAATTTATGACTATATCTAAATTCTCAAGCTCTTCTGACAAAGAAAAGTCTTTCTCTTCTAATAATTATAAAAGTTATCTTTTGGAATAATATCACTCTAGTTAATATTCTATACATTTTTAAATTTAATTCATCACAAATCATAGTTGTTTCTAAAACCACCATGATATATTTTACTTTATTAGAGTAGCATAGAATCATTTGACATTGAATCCAAAACAACTTTTGGAACAAAGACATTATCCTTTTATTTTTTTAATTGAAAATATTTACATAAGATTTTGATACTCTTACATAAAATAGTGAGGGTATGTGACTTTTAAAAAATCATATTGAGAAATTATTAAACTTTAAAATAATGTATATTTTATCCCATTTCCATATTTCATCATAATGTATCTCTAATAATATTCTATGAAAAATCAAATATACTTGGTATAAAATTACAACTTTTTAATTTCTGATATATACAAATTGCTTCCGTACAAACCCTACCAAATTTTACAATTTTAATTATATATACATAAAAGAGTTTATACATGACTCATCATTCATATATTCAACTTATACAACTGAATATTTGGAAAAAATATCCTTTTGTAATTTATCAACATATCTTCTTATTTTTAGCTACACTAATTTATAATTTCTTGATACAATCTAGCTCGGCATTCACAGCTCCTCTTATAGCATCATGGAAATATCATCCATCATTAAATATAAGTTATCTTATTGAGGTAATATATGGATAACAACTTCTTGAAAGTCTAACCTCATATTTTTCCCTCCATTATTCTTCTAATACAATATATTTATCCTCAAGGTAACGTTGTATTTTTTTAAAATAGTTATTCTATTGTAACTATGGTAACTAATGGCATATTATACCTAATAAATTTTATCATCTTAATTAATTTCTTAAACACCATCATATTCAACATCTAGATTTATCATTCAGACATTAAATATTATTATGGTTTAACTTTAAAATCTATATACTAATTTTATCAATATTCTATACTGTTAAATTTTAGAGTGTTTTCTATTAAAACACATATAGGAAGCTCCTTATTTATATTATATATTCATATATACTAACTTATTAACATATAACAGAATTTAAAATAACATGAATCATCATCAAAATCAATTAGATTCATGAATTTTCCCCTCTATATTTTTTATCAATAGTCATACACACTATTTTTAATGACCTCATAATATTTTATCATGCTCTTATATCCACTTTATTAAGAATAAATAAATATTTTTTCTATATCCTAAATATAAGATTCATGTATATGGGAATGTTTGTATTATCTCATGTCCCATTAAATTTCATTTTATAACCCTTGTGGAAAATAGAACATTATTTTTCATGGGAGATGGATTGTATCACATTTCTAAAATCAATGAGATGTAAATTAATTAAATATAATTCTATGTGAGTTATTAAGGGTGTAAAAACCAAGATAAATTTACATATATGTAAATACTACCAATAATTAATTGATCAAGTGATAGAAACTCTGGAATATTATTTTATGAGGTGTTCATAATATTTTCGTGTAATCTTATATATTCATCTTAGTGAACCAATTAAAACATTAACTAATGAAACATTTCCCCATTTTAAGTAACCTTATATTATGATCAAGAAATTTGTATAAACACCTTAATTTCATAATTTATTTTTTACATAAGTATAATAGAGTATAAATAAATTAATTATCAATGAAAAAAAATCAATTTCTAAAAATCCAACATCCATAATTTCATCATCATCCTGAACCTCTATGTCTGGTATCGCAATACCCTAAAATATAATATCATGGATATTTATACTTTCATTTATCTATAATTTGATACTTTTCACCAAAAAATTGTAAATGTATAGAACCATTGGTTCCATTACTAAATATTATTTCCTATTTAAATAGGATATTAATATATAGTAGCTACTTAACTCCACTCCTCTAAAGGTGTAAAAGCCATCAGTCTTCATTATCATGGTTGATACCAATTAAGGTGTTATATGTATTGAAAATGACAAAAATTTAATTAGGATACTCAATTGTGTATATATAATATGGATATAATGTTTTTGTTTCATTTCAATTATCCTAAAGCTACCCGCCTAAAATTAATCATCATCAATTCCCTAAAAACGAAAATAGACACTATATATATGGGAAAGAGTTGGTTTCTCCTTTTCTTATTATCTTAAGAAAAAATATTGAGGATTATTCTTAAATCCATAAACTAATTTCAATTTAGATTCATAATTATTATAACTATTTAATTATTTTTCTCCTTTTGATTTTACAAACATGTAATCTCTTGGGATCAATGGAATTCTTGTTATCGTCGTTATTCATTTTCTGTTGATCATTCTTTTTAACAGTAGCTACAAATCCGTGGGTATTAATATTTTATTCCTCCACAGTTATTATTATTTTCATCTAGTCTTGAAATGTAATCATTATTATTTTAGTAACATTATAAACATTCTCATTATGTGAAAATGTATACTTCAAATCATCTTTTATATTATATACTTATTTATTTATACATTCTTCAATTTATTCACCCACTACTCATATATGTATGTAGTAAAATAACATTTAGGACGATGAAAATACTATTTTTATATTTAATATTGTTTCTCAAGAATATATATGTTACTATGTTAATCCAACTCCGTATGAGTTTCGATGTCTTCTTCATATATTTCTTTCGCCAAACTAATCTTTTTTATGCTTTCTTAAATTTATCAACTTTTTTTAATATTTCATCATTCAAAATTAATTTTCATGGGTTTATTTAAACTATAAATAATGTTTCATTTCCTTCCACAATATAAAAATCTACTATTTTGTTTATAATATTCATTTACATTCTTCTTACATTGATTTTTTGGCAACATAATTTTTCTTAAACACCAAATTAGACTCACAGAGTTTATTCCTATGATTTTTCTTCATCTTGAATGAAATATTTTAAATAATGGTATATGAATCATGCTTGGTAGGTGTAAAATATCACTAATAATAACTATTATTACTTGTATTATAACATCTATAAAATTTCTCATGAAATTAAAACATGTTTGAAGTAATCAAATTTACCCCTTTCTCAGTAAATTTATGGAAATTTATTGGATTTTTATTGAATGCATCACTAACGCCACCATTATATAGGAATTATATGTATTCATATAACTAACATGTTATACCAAAAATAAATGGACTTGTTTACTACATTTTCATAGCACCAATAATATCTGAAAACCCAATGTTTACTCCATTGAGTACATAATTATCTGGTATAAGTATATTTATGTATTCAATTAAAACCTTCCTAATTTTTAATACCTTCAAGGGAATATTTATTTTTATATGTGTTAATATCTACTTTTATTGAAGTGGTGGGTTTGTTAACATTTTTCATTACCTAGTTATGAATTTTACTTATAACCTAGATATTTCAATGAAATAAAATTCATTCTAATATAATTTTTAAAACATTGGGCCAGCTATTTTAAAGATATTATATTAGATTTTTATTCTGATAATTTCAACCTCTTATTTATATTGAATGATTCATGTTAGATGTAAGACTATTTTCAAAAACTAATATGGTATCACTTATTCTTTCACATTTTTGGGATATAAGATATTGAAATTAATATTGATTTATTAGTGTAACATGATGTATGAAACATTTTATATTGAGGGTATTCATCTCAACATCATGGAAATGAATTCTCACATCCCATTATATCCTTATCTTCTCTAATCATTCTTAATATATCTTTATATTTTCATACAAGGATTGATTGATAGAGAAACTATTTCCTAATTTTTTATATGTATTTGATTTATTGAATCCCGCATAATTTTTCAATTTGAGATTTTTTTTGCATCAATTTTTGATTTATGTTGTGGTTTGGACTAAAATGTGGAAATTACGTAATTCTTGAATTTTAGCATCTTTTTATAATTTTTTTATTTCAAGACTAAGAATCAAAATATTTTCCAATTTGAGTAACTACTTTTAGTATTAATTTAATTATTTTCTCCAAATTCTTATTTTTTTTAGAAAGAGATGATTCAAATAACTACATACCTAAAAAAATTAATCACGTAGAAAAATTGTTTGGTCGAACAAGGTAGAACCCACCTCCATATATGAGTTATAAATCATGATACAAACCTAAAATTAAGTTTATTAAAGTTAGATATGAATTATTAATCATATCAAAATATCTCCATTAATGTTTATGGAGTTATGACCTTGTTATGTGGTCCATTAAGTTCTCAACTTTGATAAAACAATCTGGAAGCATTTGTCCAAAATAAGAATGTGGAGTAAATTGGCTATAAATTATTATACACATATATTATAGAGATGTAATTTCGTGGTATAATGAACAAGATATGTTGGAATAGATTTATAGATGATAATTTTCACTAATTCAAAAAAGATAGGGGCTTTCACGAATAAACATTTTAAAAATGGATCATGGAATAGAATATTCAATTGTTGACAACTCATTATATCCCAGAACACATTAATGGTATTTTATGATTCCCTAAAGCCTATTACATTCCAATTAATTAGAGGATATGGGTGTATTGAATATGTTTTAATCATAGAGGTAAGATCATGTCAAATACCATGCTTTACGACTTTTATTTTATTTTCTTTTATTTTGGTTTTCTTTTCCCATGTAACATGCATTCATATTTTTATTAAATTTTTTCCCTTTCCTTATTCCATCCATATTTCTCATAGAACCCTAATATCATTTTCTCTTTATTTAACATTACACCATGACTTCATAAATTAAAAAATAAGGGGCTAACCTGGGGCTTTTCTTGGGGGAGGAATATGGAAATGTTATTTATCATGTGCCTAAATTCCTATGTTTTATTATGTTTTTTAAGAGAAATATGGATTCTCATGGGTGTAGAGATCATCCCCGAAGAAACTGATCTCAAATTCATTTATATTATTTTATATAATATTCGTCCCTCTCTTCTATTTGATACGAGCTCTTTATATAGTGGACTTGATCCATTCGATGGATGAATTGGAAAAGGATAGAGCTAGGCCTTGGAAAATCTCACACTCCCGATTGTGTTGTGCCATCAGCTTTGATTATAGGAAGAGATGGAATAGATATTTATAAATTCATTCAATATTGAAAACCAATAAATAAAATAAAACTAATTCATGGAAGACATTTTATAGTTGATTTTTAAAACTTAATGTAAATACAAACAAAGAGAATGATGGAATCCCCAAACCAAACCATAAAAGCCAAGTTTATTCACCACTGATTAGAATTTTTCATTTCATATTTTTTTAATCATGTCTTTCATTTAATTTCATTCACTTTCCTAATTAAATAAAAACAAAAACAAAAATTAGTTTAGGTGAATTATATTCGGGGAGTGAACCGACTATGATGCTCCTCATGTGAGATGATCATGGCCAGCCTATGGGATGTATTAGGAAAAAAATTTCATTTTTACCCACCTTATGATATTGTTGGATCAAAATTAGTTCCATTTATAGATATATAAGTGGTATTTTGATCATGTTTTCTATATTCAGATTATAGATATTTTTCATTTTTTTATTCAAGAAAATTAAATAATTTATTTTTTCGCCGATATTTTCAAATAGTAATTTTTTTAGTTCATGGAAGAATTACCCATAGGTACAAGTAACAATTATTAACAAGCCAGTTTACATGTATGATGGTGTTTCTATTATTTTTAGATATGTGAGGTTATTTTGGGAGTCAAATAATGGAGAGAATGTATTCCAATAATTCATAGATTTCATGATGGAGGACATGAATAAATAAATTATTAATGTGATGTCCCGATAGATAACTAAGTTATCTCATTACTTTCTAGAACATTATATGTAATGAACCAATGTTTTTCAATGGAAATTCCCTTATTATAAATAAGTCATAAAATAACATGAAAACACAAAAATAATGAACTAATAATGGATAAGTGACCTTTAAACATAAGGTTGTCACTTCTATGTTTTGAATTTTGAAAATCTGACATACACGGTTGTGTTCAAGATGATTTTTGGAGTCTAATTAATCAAAAAATAATTTTTTTCGTGAATAGTGACATTCCCTTATGAATAGTAACATACCATTATGAATAGTAATATGACCCTTATGAATAGTAAATCATCCAACATAAGAGTAACATTACCTATGAATAATAAAATACAATTTAGACATCTTAGAATGTAACAATTTGACTTTAGTAAATGTTTAGGTATTTTGTAAGTCATAAATAATTAATTATAATTAATTAGTTTAAAAGAATATTTATTTCTATAAAATGTATTCATAAATTATTGAATCAATGTCTTGTAGTTTTTATGTAATTTTATAAGACCCTACGTAATTTTTGAAAGCACTATAATGTCAGTTTTAATCTTAAAAATTGTTTTTTTAAGTTAATTATGATTTTAATTAAATATAAAATTAATAATATTTAGAAAATTATTTTTTATAAATATAATTCATTTTTGGATTCTACACGTCGAAAAATGGTTGGGGTAAATTTTTGGTATTTTTCTGAGATACTAGAATTTTTGATGAATAGTAGAATCCGATAACTCACAATAAATGCTAAATAATGTATAAATTGAGTCATCGATGATGTTCTGCTGATGTAAGCCCACTAGGTTCGGTATTACATTATAAAATTACTTGTATTTGTCATAAAAGACTCACTATTCCTTGTCTTAGGTGAAATTAATAAACTAATGAATTTTATATTAATGAAATCCCTCTCCCCTCCACTTTAAAAGCCACCATTCACTCCCTCATTTCCTCATACCTCTCAAGATCCAAGACATCTATAAACTCTGCACAAACATCTTCCCTAGCATCTTCCCCACGTCCAAGAGCTACTGGTCTCATCAAAATACCAATCTTAGGCCCTTAAGGAGGTTCTCAAATGGAGGATTCTAAAGGTAATTTCCCTCCCTCTTCTCCTTTAATTTCCTTTCAAGTTCAAGTTCATTTCCTAATCTCTCCCCACCTAACATCATCCAAATTGTTTAATAACTACAGTAATATAAATATAATGTAATTGTGTAATTATAATTGGATATTATATCATCCAACCCCCTATCCCTCTTCCTTTTATTTTTTTAAAGAGAACGTTGTTCGTGATGTGTTAATTTATCACCGTCAAGAAACAACATGCCTTCTTCTTCCATTTCTACCTTTAGATCTGGTCATGAAAACATTTTTTTGGTTGAACCAGGATATGTTATATTTATTATTTTCTATTTAAAGTTATGGAAATAACCTATGGCCACATTACTATGTGATAAATTAAAACACGTTTGATGTGATCCAAAAACCACCCAAATTGACCCAAATAATCATCATTTAATTCTTATAAAATGATTCATCCACATGGATCTAATATAATTCATTATAAGATCCTTAAAAATTTTGTAATGTCGTTAATTTCATGTAATATCATTTTTCTTGTTTACCCAAGTTCTACCCAAACATCAATTTAAGAATACAAGTGAACCACCCAAGAAAAACCATAAAAACGAACATCCCCGAACAATGTTTTTAAAAACTATAAGTCATACAAAGGAAAATAAAATGACACAGTGAAACCAGAATGAACCCTATTAATGTAAAAATGGTTCATTATTTCTAATTAATGGATATAATGTCATTATAAAGGACACTAAAGACAAGGAATCATTCGGGTACATGGTAAGGGGAAATATCGAACCCAATTTTCTTCCTTCGGGTTCTACCTCTTTCACTCCATTTTTGATATAGTTACTCATTAATGATCATTTGTTAATAATTATATTACCTTTTTTGGTATATACATGTTTTCTACTAAAGTTTATGTTAATCAAAAAAAATTCCTAAAGAACTCTTCTTTTAAGATCTCACCTTTTACCTCTCATTCAACGTTGATGGTTCTTGTATCAAAAATGTTGTTCCCCATTTCTTTTGGGAACCCAAAGTTTACGAATGTGTTCTTATGAGATTAAACCCATTACTTTTCATGGTTTAGTTATGTTCATTAATGTTATATGTTCATTGTGTCGTGCATGATAAATGATAATGTTATGATGTGACAGGTGCGCCAAGAATTATATATCACAATATGAATGTTTAAATGTGGCGGGTGCGCCCAGAATTATATAGCACTCCAATGCATTGGGTAAAGTGATAAATTTAATGATTAAATGTGAAATGATGTGTGAAAAAGATGCTAGCTTGGTTCAAATGTATGTGTTGTAGTTAACCACTAAGACAAGATGTTTTATTTTTATGCATCCCCACATTTCAAGTCTATTATTTATGCTCCTCTCATATTCATGATCATTTGACTATGTTATGATTTTGCTCACCCCATGATATATTTTTCTTATCTATCCTCTTACTGGGCTTTTATCTCACCCCTTTTGATGTATATCCTCATGTGGCTACATGTACTAAGGAGAGTTCAAGTGCCAATAAGAAGCTATAGAAGATGAAATTAAATGAATATTTATGCTTGATGTTGTATTTGTTATATATGGTCCTAGATTTCCCAAGACACTAAACCTTTGGATCCTCTAATAGTAATACAATTATTTTTTTAATCTTTGAAATGATTTAATATTAATGTAAGAAAAGGCTGGGTCACTAATGATGGTATCAAAGGAAAGGTTTAGTTAATTTGGGTATTAGGATTAGTGAACTCTAGGGAAAACCTATAGCAGAGACTAAGTAAAAATATGAACCAAAGAATCATTACATAAGGGATCCCATATTATATGCTTTTGGTATAATTTTTTTAAATGAATAAGTTATTCACGACTTGGTTAGTTATGTTTTGTTCTATCCTTTTCTATTTTAGAAAATGGTGGGAACCTGGAGAAATCAGGCCAACAACTCATTCGAGGGCTAATGCAATGATTCCCCAAACGACATCCCTAATGATTTGGGAGGTGGAGTTGAAAACATCATGGAGATGCTTACCCAATTATCTCAGGTTATGAATAATAACCATAATAATGGGGAACAACATCCTTCACCAAATAGTTAGTAACTGGCTATTGAATGTTTTATGGGGTAACGACCACCGACGTTTTGTGGATCTTCTAATCCAATAGTTATTGAACAGTGGGTCAACTCCATGGAGAAGATCTTTTCTATGCTTCACTATTCTGAGATAGAGAAGGTGACTCTGGCTGTTTATCATCAAGATGGAGAATTTGATCAATGGTGGTCTTTGATTAAGAACACCAAGCCAAGGGATGAAAATGAAGAGATGGAATGGGAAGACTTTAAGATAATGTTTCTTAATAAGTATTTCCCACAAACTCTTCGCACGAAGATGGAGATAGAATTCATAGATCTCAAGAAAGAAGAAGGAGAATCTATCACAACCTATGAAGATAATTTCACAAGGCTCTCAAGGTACACATTTAGTTTTGTTATCAACAATGATAACAAAATTGATTGATTCTTTAGTGGATTAAAACCACACCATCGGAAGGCTCTTGCAATTTGAGACTTTGGGAGTTATGAAGAAGTTGTTCGGTTTGCTCTCAAAGTGGAGATGGAATTTGGAGAATGGTCACATGGCTTTTGGGATAAGAAATGAAAAATGGAGTTTTATGCTAGTGGGTCTAATGATAAAGGTGGGAAGAAAACTCAAAGACCCACATGCCAAAAATGTGGAAAGTTTCATCATGGGAACTACCTCAAAGGGAAAGGTAAATGCTTCAATTGTGGGAAAGAAGGACACCATGCTAAAGAGTGTCGAAAAGACAATAAAAGGAAGGAGAATATAGCCGATTAAAGGAGAGAACCACTCATGGTTCAATGCTACAACTGTAAGGAGCTAGGGAACTATGCAAACCAGTGGACTAAACCTCGAGTTCTCATGGGTAATCAGCATCAGCAGCCACAAAAGCCAAAGGAACAAGGGAATGCTTATGACATCACTACTGCAGAGGTGGAGCATGATAATGATGTTGTACAAGGTAAACATCCTATTCACTCAATAATGGAAAAATACTTATTTGATTCCGGTTCTACGCATTCCTTTATATCATGAATGTTTTCTAGACCTATAGAATCATAGCCCCAAAACCTTGAAGTTGAGATATCTGTAAAAACACCAAGTGGTGCAATAATTGCAACCCAAGTGTCTGACTCTTATTCTATTGGCATATGTGGGAATATTCTTCAGGAAAATATCGTAATAATTCCCTTGGTGGAATTCGATGCTATAATGGGAATGGACTGGCTCTCGTTATATAGAGTGCATATCAACTGTCGGGAAAAGTAAATATCATTTCATATTCCGAACCATCCCATGCTCCTCTACAAATTCAAGGGAGATCATGAATCTCCTTTGAAAAATCCTTCAATGTTGTGGGTGTTGATTCCCTAGGAAGTAGGATACCTCTCCCAAATATTTGAGTCAAAGGAAAGTTCTAACCATGAGGATATTCCCATCGTGAGGGAATACAACGATGTATTTCTCGAAGAGTTACCTGGAATTCCCTCGGATCGTGAGGTAGAGTTCTCAATTGTACTCATACCTAGAGCTACTCCTATATCAATGTTCCCCTATAAGAGGGCTCCTATTGAACTAGAGGAGTTAATGAAGTAGCTACAAGAGAATCTGGACAAAGGGTTCATAAACCCTAGTGCATCACCTTGGGGTGCACCAGTGCGCTTTGTGAAGAATAAGGATAGAACAATGTGGCTATGTTTCAATTATCGGTAACTCAACAAGATCACCATAAATAACAAGTATCCTCTCCCAAGGATTGATGACTTGTTTGTTTAGTTATGAAGAGATCAATAATTCTCAAAGGTCGATCTTCGTTCTGGATATCATCATGTAAAGGTGAATAAGGAAGATATTTAGATGACTTCCTTCCGTACAAGGTATGGGCACTATGAGTTTTTGTTGATGCCCTTCAGACTTACTAATGACCCTGCAATATTCATGGATTTGATGAATAGAGTATTTTTACATTACCTCGACAAATTTGTGGAAGTGTTTACCGATGATATTCTCATCCACTACAAGAGCAAGGAGGAACATGAAGAACATCTAAGACTTGTGTTGGAAACATCGAGAAAGGAGAAGTTGTACGCCAAGTTCAAAAAGTGTGACTTTCGGATGAATCAAGTCACGTTTTTGGGACATGAGATCACAAGTGAGGGAATTTCTATAGATCCATCAATGAAAAAGGTGATTGAGCAATGGACCAGGCCCTCTAGTGTCACAGAAATCCATAGATTTCTTGGATTAGCTGGGTACTACCGATGTTTTGTGAGAAACTTCTCAGGATTGTCAAGCCTGCTTACTAAGTTAACAAGGAAAAGGGTAAAGTATGTCTAGAATGAAGAATGTGATGGATGCTTCAAGGAGCTAAAAAGAAGGTTGATCAATGCACCTATACTCACACTACTGAGAAGTGGAGAAAGATTTGTGATATACATTTATGCTTCAAAGAAAGGCTTTGGTTGTGTACTCATGAAAAATGTTAAAGTGATAGCATATGCCTCACGACAGTTGAAGATCCATGAGCATAACTACTCGATGCATGATCTAGATCTGGAAACCGTGGTTTTTTCCATGAAAATCTAGCGGTACTACCTTTATGACAAGAAGTATGACATATACACCAACCACAAGATCCTAAAGTATGTATTCACACAAACGGAGCTCAACATGAATCAAAGGAGCTGGATAGAGATAATCAAGGATTACTATTTCTCTATTCACTATCATCCTGGAAAGGTGAACAAGGTAGCTGATGCTCTAAGCAAAAAAGAACATGTTACTCTATCCATGTTGCGGATTGAGAAAGACCCAATCTTCTTGGATATGCAAAGAATGGATTTAAAATCATAAGGGAGGGGGATACATCCTACCTTGACCAAATTATTGTGCAACCATCCATCCAAGAGAAGATTAAGGAAGCACAAAGGGATGATGTGGAGATACAAAAGAGGGTGAATGCAGTAAAATAATGGAAGTTGCAACAGTTATGTATCGACGATGATAGTGTGATTTGGATTGGAACATAGCTTTGTGTACCTTCATCACCCGGGATAAAGAAGGAGGTATTGGATAATGCACAGAGCTCAACTTTCTCTATCCATCCTGGGAGTCCCAAGATGTACTGTGATCTATGAGAACACTTCTAGTGGGATAACATGAAGAAGGAGATTGCAGAATATATATCAAGGTTCTTGGTATGTCAGCAAGTTAAAGCTGAGCGCCAAAAGTCCAAGGGTATGATGCAGCCATTGCCTATACCCATGTGGAAATGGGAAAATGTTACTATGGACTTTTTCACAGGCCTCTTGAAGACATCAAAGTGAAATAATGCGATATGGGTTGTGGTTGATTGACTCAACAAGACTGTCCATTTTATTGCTATACAAGAAGATCTCTCGCTTGAACAACTTGCAAAGATATATGTGAAGGAAGTAGCGAGACTGCGTGGTGTTCCACTCTCAATTGTCTCTGACCGTGATCTAAGGTTCACATTTATGTTCTTGAGGAGCCTTCAAAATTCTTTGGGTACTGAATTAAATTTCATCAAGACCTATTACCCCAAAATAGATGGCCAGTCTGAAAGGACTATTCTGACGCTGGATGATATGATAAGAGCCTCCTCTTGGAATTTAAAGGTTGTTGGGATCAGCATCTCCCATTGGTTGAGTTCTCATACAATAATAGCTTCCACTCGAGTATTCAGATGGATTCATAAGAAGCTCTTTATGGGAAGCGATGTAGAACTCCAACATGTTGGGATGAAGTTGGGGAATGAAAGCTACTTGGGACTGATCGTGTTCAAGAGATGACAGAGAAGGTTCAAGTAATCCAGAAACACATCAATGATTCTCAAAGTCGGCAAAAGAGCTATGCTAACAACCTTCGAAGGGACTTGGAGTTCGACGTTGAAGATAAATTATTCCTTCGAATATCAACATGGAATGGAGTCATGCGATTCGGGAAGAAAGGGAAGCTAAACCCAAGGTATATTGGCCCTTTTGAGATCCTTGACTGTATAAGAGTCGTGGCCTATCATCTAGCACTTCCGCCAATTATGGCTCAACTTCATGATGTTTTTTATGTATCACTACTGAGGAAGTACATACCAAACCCCTCACATGTACTAAACTCAGAGGTGGTGCATCTGGAAGATTATCTCTCCTATGAGGAGCGGCCAGTAATGATTTGGGATCAGAGAGATAAGGTTCTACGAAACAAGACAACCCATCTTGTCAAAGTGTTGTGTAGTAACCATAAGTTTGAGGAAGCAACTTGGGAACCAGAAGAGGCAATGAATGAGAAGTACCCTCGCCTTTTTGTGTAAAGTGAAATTTCGGTGCGAAAATTCTAAAGGGGGGAAGAATGTAACGATCGAAAGTTTTTCAATGGAAATTCACTTCTTATAAATATGTCATAAAATAACATGAAAACACAAAAATAATGAACTGCTATGTGATAAGTGACCTTTAAACATATGTTTGTCACTTCAATGCTTTGAATTTCGAAAATCTGACATACACGGTTGTGTTCAAGATGATTTTTGGAGTCTAATGAAACAAAAATAATTTTTGGTGAATAGTGACCAACCCTTGTGAATAGTAACATACCCTTATGAATATTTATATGACCCTTGTGAATAGTAAATCATCCAACATAATAGTAACATTACCTAGGAATAATAAAATAAAATTTAGACATCTTAGAAAGTGACAATTTGACCTTATTAAACATTTTGGAATTTGGCAAGTCATAAATAAATAATTATAATTAATTATTTTAAAAGAATATTTATTTCCCTAGAATTTATTCATAAATTATTTAATCAATGTATTATAGATTTTAGATAATTTTATAAGACCCTATGTATTTTTTGAAAGCACTATAAAATCAATTTTAATCTTAAAAACTGTTTTTAAGTAAATTATAATTTTAATTAAATATTAATTTATAATTTTTAGATAATTATTATTTAAAAATGGAATTCATTTTTGGATTCTACATGTCGAAAAATGGTTTGGGTAAATTTTTTGGATTTATCTGAGATACATGAATTTTTGAAGAATGGTAGAATCCGATAATTCACAATATATGTTAAATAATGTATAAATTTAGTCATCAATGATGTTCTGCTGATATAAGACCATGTGGTTAGGGATTAAATTATTAAATTTCTATTATTCTTCATCTAAGACTCACTATTACTTGTCCTATGGGAAATTAATAAAATAATTAATTTTATATTATGGAAACCTCTCTCCCCTCCACTATAAAAGCCACCCTTCACTCCCTCATTTCCTCACACCTCTGAAGCTCCAAGACTTCTCTAAACTCTGCCCAAACACCTTCCATAGCCCCACCCTCATGTCCAAGATCTTCTGGTCTCATCAAAAGACCATGCTTAGGCCCTTAAGGTGGTTCTCAAGAGGAGGATTCTAAAGGTAATTTCCCTCCCTCTTCTCCTTTAATTTCCTTTCATGTTCAAGTTCAATTCTTGATCTCTCCCCACCTAAATTCATAGATATTGTGTCATAACTCCATTACAATACATATAATTTAATTTTATGATTCTAATTTTATATTATATCATCCAACCCCCTTTCCTCTTCCTTTTATTTTATTAAAGAGAACGTTGTTCGTGAGGTGTTAATTAATCACCTTCAAGAAACAACATGCCTTCTTCTTCCATTTCTACCTTCAAATATGGTCATGGAACCATTTTTGTGGTTGAACCAGGTTATGTTATATTTATTATGTTCTATTTAATGTTCGGGAAATATCCTATGGCCATATTACTAAGTGATAAGTTAAAACATGTTCGTTGTGATCCAAAAACCTCCCAAATTGACCCAAATAATCATCATTTAATTCTTATCAAATGATTCATCCACATGGATCTAATATAATTTATTATAAGATCATTAAAACTATTGTAATATCATTAATGAAATTTAATATCATTTCTGTATGTTTACCCATGTTCTACCCAAACATCAATTTAAGAATACAAGTGAACCACCCAAGAAAAACCATAAAAACGAACATCCCCGAATGATGTTTTTAAACTCTAGAAGTCATCCAAATGAACATAATATGACATAATGAATCTAGATTAAACCCTATTAATGTATACATGGTTCTATATTTATAATTAATGTATATAATGTCAATATATGGGACATTAAATAGAAGGAAGCATTCAGGTACAAGGTAAAGGGAAATCTCGAACCCAATTTTCTTCCTTCGAGTTCTCCCTCTTTCACTCCATTTTTTATATAGTTATTCCTTAAAGATAATTTGTTCCTAATTATGATACCTTTTTTGGGATTTACATGTTTTCTACTAAAGTTTATGTCAATCAAAATGTTTTCTAAAATAACTCTTCTTTTAAGAACTCACCTTTTACCTCTCATTCAAGGTTGATGGTTCTTGTATCATGTATGTTGCTCCCTCTTTCTTTTGGAAACCCAAAGTTTACGAATGTGTTATTATGAGATGATACCCATTCCTTTTCATGGGTTACTTATGTTCATTTATTTTATATGTTCATTATGACATGCATGATAAATGATAATGTTATGATGTGACGGGTGCTCCCGGAATTATATAGTGCAATATGAATGTTTAAATTTGACGGGTGCACCCAGAATTATATATCGCTCCAATGCATTGGGTAAAGTGATGAATATCATGAGTAAATGTGAAATTATGTGTGAAAAAGATTCTAGCTTGTTTCACAACTATGTGTGGTAGTTAACCACTAAGACGTGATGTTTCATTTTTATGCATTGCCACATTTCAAGTCTATTATTTATGCTCCTCTCATGTTCATGATCTTTTTCCAATTTTATGATTATTCTCACCCCAGGATATATTGTTTTTATCTATCCTTTTACTGGGCTTCTATCTCACCCCTTTGGATGTATATCCTCAGGTGGCTACATGTTCTAAGGAGAAGACAAGTGCCAATAAGAAGCTACAGAATAAGAAATTAAATGAATGTTTATTCTTGATGTTGTATTTGTTATGTATAGTCTTATTTTTTCCAAGGAACTAAACCTTTTGATCCAATAAGTGTAATACTATTATTTTGTTTATCATTGAAATGATGTAATAGTAAAGTAAGATAAGTCTAGGTCGCTATATTATAATTTTTACAAGGAAAAAGAAAATTCACCCTTAGTCTTTTTTGAATTTCTCTGGAGATCCCTGAAATGGAGGAGCCTGACTACCTGCCTCAATCTTCTACTTATCAACTCATAGGGGTGATTTCCACAGAAGAATAGATTCATGTCCAATCAACTCAGAGAGATGATACATTCCTGAACTAAAAATAATTTTATTTTATTTAAACTATTTTGAGTTTTACTCATAATAGTATTGAATTCTCATATTCAGGAAACTCGTATTACGCCCTGTTGGAAGATGATGAAAATTAAAATGAACTTATTTAGGAACACTTAAATATCCTTGAACACATTGAACACTTACTTGTGGGAGTAAAATAAAATATCCTAGTGGAACATCTAGAAGAATGAATTCTAGAAGATAAACCCTTTAAAATGGATTTGTTTTATAATGAATATTCACAATTAAATTTATTTCAAGTAAAATTACATTTTCAACATCCATTTTAATATAATTTTAATCAAACACATATAGAGATACCAATAGATAAAAAACATGAAATTTCACAAGTATTAATGATGGTGGAGCAGGTTCAATACTTCATCATACCCCTTTTATGCAACATATACCACATTACGAAGGGGTGAGATCTAGTGTACACTATTAATGGAATTATCTACAAAAAGAACAGAAAAGTGCATGATGGGAACAACCAAATGTGGGTTTTCAAGTCAAAGAATCCAAAATCACCCTAAGACTTCGGATAATAGCTGGTACATACATCTATGTATAGGTCTTGAACATGGATCTTCAATGTATAAAATTCATGAGATTGATTTGGGGAAGAAATAATACAAATGAAAACTTGGGTGAAACTTTATTAAACAATTAATGTGTATGTTCAAATAACTAATGATAATATTTTTTTTCCTTAAAAATAATAATTAATACAAATGGTTTATTTATAAAAAATTAGATTTCTTAGATTCTATTAATTTTAAAAAACATTTTGTGGTGGGTAATTCATGACATGAGACAATAAACTGGAATGTTCCCTTAAATCATGATTATATATAAGTGATAATTTTGAAGGGAAATAAAATCATGTATATCCCTACAAATGAAATTTATATTAATATATGTATATATTTGAGTAACATATAAGTAAATTAAAGAAGTTTTTCGGAATAATATTCTGTAAAAGGAAGAAAGAAATACATAATATGTAACAAATTAGTAATGAGGGTGGTATGGATGATCTCTTACATTTTATGATCCTGGGTTTGGTTGGATCAATAATTATTGAAGAACGTTAAATTTTATTTTGGATGATGTGATTATTATTTCAATGCTCGAAATGGTGTTATGAGTGTAAAAATGTGTCAAAGTGTTGTTTTGAGATGTGAAATGAGTCTTGGGAAATTGTGTGGGTGTCTCTTTGAAAATTAAAGGATTTGGGTAATGTTTAGAATGTTTTGGATGTTTTATAAAATTAGTTTATGGTTTGGTGTACATTTATTAATAGTAACAATGTGACACTTTTTGGATCATGATGTTTTATGTTCATTTTTAACTGAGTAAGGATGGATTTCATGGTTATCACATGGTTCAGGACAGCCCATGTGAGGAAAAAAGGAAACATTTATAAGGTTGAGTGGTATTTGAGGCATAGTGCATGGGATGTAAAAAATTTCTAAAAATTAATGTTCCTTACTCTAGAATGGAGTCATTTTTGATAGCACGACTGGAAAAAAATTCAAACTATTCATCCTATCCATGTGAGGCATCGGTGTAGGGCAATGTGTCTGTTCAATGATGGTGTCGGGTTTAGACAACCCTGCGTCTAGATCGTGTGTGTGTGTGTTTCTAATTTTGATAGAACCAACCAAATAGTTGGCACACTATTTAGTAATTTGGGTTTCCAAACTATATAGATTCCCAAATTTTAAAAGGTTCTTTATTTTGAAATTAGGTATTGACCACAAAATTTATTATATAAGGGGGGTTTAAATGGTTATAAAATATAGATTATATATGGGCATGAGGGTATATCTTGTGGTGAAAATACCATAGGGTAACTTTTGATAGTATTAATGGAAATGTAGGCCTTATGACTGCTTAGTTCTAAATGAAAATGAACTATGATTTAAATTGGTTATTTCTAAATGATTTATGAGGTATTTTGGTTTAGTTTCCTTTGTAATGTCAAAAGGGTTGGGATTTACTGAGGCATGTTTTGGTTTTCAAGGCCCATAGGGGCATTAGTATGTGTAAATAGTTTAAAAATAGTAATTTTATGGGTAGTGACATAGGTAGGTAATTATGAATCATTATGTGACTATTATAGCCTTATGGGTAGTTTATATTGAGGTTGGCGGTACGTCTAGGTCCTCTAGGGAGTGATCTAATGAGAATATGCATATAGCGGACTGGAAACAAATTTGTGGTATGTTGGTCGTATATGACACCCTTTATGGTATGAGTCCCAAGAAGAGGGTACATCAGCTTTCTAATGTTTTGGATAATGATATTGGTGCATGCATGATTACTATGAGTTGTGTCTTTTTATTGGAAGATAAGTCCTTGGGTGTGTTGTAATTTTGACAAAAGTTCACAAATGGGGTAATCTAGTATTGGGATTTGGGACAAAGGATTCATTACTCTATAAATAATGCATGGGTGTTAGTGTTTCAACCTTGTGGTTAGTTTCTAAAGGGGAAATCTCATTCATGTTCCCAATAAAGGTAATGGATCCACAAGTAGGTTGTGCCTGGTGGATTTGAGCTAGACTTGAGTGCAGTTTTTCTTACGGTAATTACCATACAAGTGATATTTACCTAACTTGGTTATATTAAAATAAAAATGAGGGTGCCTAGTTTTCATTGACTAAAAGGCACTATTAGTGTTGTTGCTTTGGTGTTAGGTGTGGTTTTTTAGGGTATGGATGATTTTTTTTCAAGATTTTTTATCTCTGGATGCATTTTATGGAACACAATTATAGCTTAAATGGTACTAAAGGAATTTGTTGCATAATGAAGGGGGTTTTAGTGATCGAGAAAGTGGTTTTAGATTGGTGTGTTTCTTTTGGTTTGGTAAAGTACCAAGGGTTCTTTATAATAGGTGAGATAGGCATACATGGATACATTTCCAGTAGACAGGGCAAATGAGTGGAGGTGTCGTAATGTTGGACTCCGTAGATTTAGAATCTGACTCAGTGGTGGGGTCACAAAATATTTTTCATGATGCTTATGTGATAATTAGATATTCAAGGAATGAGATTATAGTAATTGAATATGTCATTTTCTTGTGGATCAGATGTTACATATCATACGTTTGAGGTGTTATGGTTTTGTGGGAATTCGTGAGTAGGATGAGGACTGATATGAATGGTATGGGAGGCTTGCGGGTGGAGGGAGGCCAGAGACCTCTTCATGATATTTTGGTGCCACTATATATAGTGGTGACATCTATAATATGCGGGTTGTAGTGGTTTCCATTGATGAAATATTATCATAATCTTATTTTGGAGAAGATCTTTCCCTATATCTGGACATTTCCATAGTATGTTAGCAGGGAAATGGATATATACCCGACACCAATTACGATTCTTTGTTTGATGTTGGACCAATTGGAGGTTAAAAATATGGAGTTGTATGTGTGTAGTTTTATGGAGGTATGTTCACTATTTAATGGTTATAATTCAGGTCCTCGAGATGTTTAAAATGCAGACGAATACCTTGGTTTTTGTTCCCAAATGTCGGAAACAAGAAATAATATATTCTTAATTTGGTAACCCATGGGTGGGAAAGATGGTCACATTCAGTTGTTGGGTTAGCTATAGTTGGATCATGGGCCAAATTTTATAGGCTTATTGGGTGGGTTGGTGATGGCAATGCACTAGTAGTGGAGAGTATTGTATGGATTGAGATGATATACTGCTTGTGTTGGATGGGTTGTAGGTGTGTGGAGATAGTCATAGATTAGTCCTAGTGTAATCTTGATGCTAATAAGAAATCATTAAGGTGTGTGCATAGAATCCATATAAAATTATAATGGTATATTAGTGGTGACGAATGATCAAGCCAAGTGTTTGATTTTGGCACACTGTTTTTTTGGAATGTATTTTAGGTATGGAATCAAGTGGGTATGTTTATGTGATTTATGAATGCCTATATGTATGCGTTCATAATGATCAATTTGGATGCAAATGGGCTATAAGATTCATCCATACAATTTGAGGATGATTCGGCTGAGGGTATTCCAATTAGGGTTAGAGAACAATGTTTGTGCAGAAGGTTGCAAGCTATATCTAGTTTTATGTATTGGGGATGAAATTTTTTTTGGGTTTAAGTTGGGATTTTGATGAAGGAATCTACAATATATGTTCATTGAAGAACATTATGTGATCAATTGTGTTTTTTGGTTTCTAGTGAAGGGGAGAGGATCTGAGGACGATTTTATTTTCCGAGGTGTTGGGGCATGGTGAGATGAGAACCATGTTGGTATCTTTGTTGGGAAATGATTTCCAGTTTGATTGGGCTTTCATGATAGCAGGGGTGTTATGTATAAGAATTTAGTGGTTATGAGCTGCAATTTATAGTTTAGTGAACCATATCATGAAGACTACTGTAGTGATATTGTGATCACTTTATCTATTAGATGTGATCATGTGAGTTCTATGATAATGTTTTGGTCTCATCTATGATCATTAGATTAATTTTTTGGCTGGTTGAAATAAATTAGTTTGATATTGTTCCTTAGTAAATTTTTAGGCTATTAGAAACTAAACCACGCTATTGGTAAAAATATAGTGATCTTAATATGTTATCTGGTGCATATAGATGACTGTCGAGGATTATTGAAGATGATATGTAATTTAGTGACGATTTTGTATGATCTTACATCTGGTTGGGTATAAACTTGCAAAAGGAATTTAAATTTCCATCAACAAATGGGTCACATCTTGAACCAAGACTATAAATAGAGTTCTGAGGGATGGAATGAAAAATTTGTTTTCATTGATGATGAATGTTTGTTGGGTGGTATCCCATGTTTTTGGATGATATTCAGAATATTGGGGTTATGTTTTTTTATGTTTTGGGAGTTTTTTTGAATGGGTGCATGATTTGGTGTCCACGATTTAGGTGAAACTATGTGAAACCTTGATGCTCGTGAGGTTTTCAATTCATTTTTAATACAAAATTATTGGTTTTTGTGGTTACAACATAGTTAATGATGAATAATTTGATGTCCATGGGAATGTTTTTGAGGTGTATGATTGTCTGAGGAAAGACATATGGGTTTTTTATGATTTCCGACAATCCATGTGCCTTACTGCATACTGGAGGAAGTGCTGACAATATTATTTGTACATGGTTTTCAAAATCGTGTGGGATTACTATATAGGAATTCATTTTCAATATTTAGGGATTTAACTATTAGAAAATGGTTTGTCAAACCATTCTCATAGGAAATGTTGGTGGTTTGTCCTTGGATAGGGCAAACTGCACATTTAGAATAGGGATTCTAATCCCATGCTGCCAAATTGTGCGACTATAAATAATTTCACTAAAATGGTCTTTTGAAAATTTACCCTATGGTAATTTATTTTAACCCTCTCATTTCTCTCCCTCTCATGTGTACAAACAATATGAAGGTTCTCCTCCCTTCCTCCCCCATTCAAGCCACACCAATGAGGTGTTTTAGTGGAAAGTCTTCAATGATTAGAGGTAAGATTTAATATTGAGGCTATTCATTTCCTCTAACATTACATTCTTCTAATTTTATAGCTATATAGATTATTTATTTTTCTGAACCCACTATATAATGGTGGGATCGTTCATCACTCATGGGGATTTTTGTCAACATGGGTAGAGGATATAACGAGGTGGATTCTATATGTCATTTCATGGAGTTCATTATGGTATGTGTTTGAGGTGAATTTTATTTGGTTTTGAAAAATTTATTAATTTAATTAGTTATTTAAATGGTATCTCCATTTATGGATTTGTCCCAAAATCCATTCGGGGTTATATCATTTGTATTTAGTATGTGTTCGGCTTCAGTTTTGGTGCGTCGTGATGTCTTGGTGAATTTTCTCAGCATTATGTCAAGTTCAATCATGTATAAGTAATTAATTAATTATTTAATAAATAAATAATTATATTTATGTTATAATTATATATTGGGTGATCAAGACGAGCTCATTTCAGTTATGAGGAGTTTGGAGAAGTCTTGGGTGGGACTTGGAAAGGACATTGTGTATTGGAATTATTTTTAAAGGCTTCATGGATGGGGTGGGTGGTCTAAGAATATTACCAATAGGCTTGTTAATTGATTTGGATGTGTATGTATGATTTTCCATAAATATATATGTTTTTGGGTTTTCTTTCCTAGATTATTTAATTTGGTTTTGGGCCATATATTAACAACTTAGACATTCACTAGATCTCATTAGATCCATGGGTGTACATAACACCGAAGTTATGACCTCCCATGTGGTTAGCCATTTCATAAAGAGGAAAAATGTGTGCTGTAAAGGGTTAGTTTGAAATTATTTTATTTTTTAAATATTTATGAACCTTCGTATGAGGATATAAATTTTTGGGGTCTGCATTGGGTTTTGACAATGTGTTGGGTGTCGAAGGGGGTAAGCTATGTTTTGAAATGTTTTTTTTTGTTTTTAGAAGAGGTGTTGTCCTCTAAGTGATTATTATAAATTGATTTTAAATGTATTTAATTTTTGGAATTGAAATGGGTTAGAGGATGTAACTTTATTTAATGTTACTTAAGATCTCTTTTGATGGTATTAATGTAAATGTGGCCTTGGGAATTTTTTTTAAATAATATGAAATAGGTTTTAAAAGGGTGATTTAAAAATGATAAGTGAGGGTTTTTATTAATTTCTTTAATCATGTAATAATGTTTTCACTTTGTTGATTTTTTTTTGAAGGAACATAAAGGGCTTAGTAAGTGTAAATGGTTTAGAAATGGATATTGTGCTTTTTATAAATGTTTTGTATAGAAATGATGTTGAGATTAGTATTGAAGGGATGGAATATTTTGGGTACTATACTGATGCTCTGAGAATATGAATTAAACTATAGATATAGTATACTTCACAGATAGAGTGTCAGACTGAGTATTTAGGAGAATATGGTATACCATGTGGAAAAGGATGCTAAAAAGATTCCCCTTCTCCATAGGCTGGACCATAATAGTGATAATGAAATAAATAATTTTATCAATAAATTGATTTTGGACTATGGATCTGGGCACCACTTTTATGTTTGTGATGGGTTTGGTGGAACCGATGTTCAATTTTGGCACCGAATGTTGGGAATATGGTTAGGTTCGGGACAGAGGCTCCATCTTTTAATTTATATTGTTATTGATATTTGATCTAGATGTTAGGCTGATAGTCTAGGATAAATTTTCTTAGGTATATTCATTAATTTCCAAAAATAAACGTAGAATTCCTCCCTGAGTTGAGTTAAAGGAAAAAACCCTTCCTTGACATTTATATTATGTTCCCATGTGTTTCACAGAAGAAGAATGCATTATATCAGACATGAGTTTTTGGTCTGTGTAACACCTGATAGCCCTTGGATTTCTGGGTATTTGATGAGCCATCATGTTCTACGACATCTACATCTTTTATTTATACATTTTATTTCTTCCACTGGTTATCTGCATAAACTATTACTCTAATGAATATTTTATTTATACCTCTTCAGTGGTAGCTTATTGAGTTTTACTCAAACCCTTCTCGGACCTCCATTACACTTGGGTGGACAATTTTATCTCACATGTTATTTATGGGAAAAAAATTTACATAGGCTATATTGAGAACTATTTGGTAGACCCAAATTTCTAGAGTTGTCTTAGGTGACTAGAGGTATTGGATTGGTGATTCTGTGGATCCTTTTTCTATTCACATTTTTCTTGGTATGTTATGTAATTAACCTAGTGGGTGATTGACATTATTTATGTCATGGTTGTTCTAGTCTTTATTTTCTTTAATTTTTATAGGATGTGTTAGTTTATTAATTATCTCTATTAACTCTGAGGTGTATTATATTTGGTTATTTAATAATTGTTTTACACTCTCATATGGGTGTATAGTCTCATAAAACTTCCATTTATACCCTTATTTCTAGTCAATGACCTTTAGAGTATGAGGAGGAACGCTATAGGTTACATGGTGAAATAGCTCGGGGCACCAGTTTACAAGTATCCAGGGTAGGGAATTACAAGAATCATGTGGAATCATCTATTCATATGTACAAAAATTAATGAAGAATTTGAAAAGGATCAATAAATATATACCCATAAACCTTATTCATCTATATTTTCTTTTATAATGTCAATTTATTATATTTTAAATTTATTTTTAATTAAGTTTCTACTTACATGAATTACTTTATGTAAATCCATGAATTTATATTACATAATAGGAACCCTTTTTTACTTTATTCTTCCCTTTTATCTTGCATTATTTTTGAGTTAAACTAGATTTTAGTGAATTCTCTTAGGTCATAGGATCGTTAACGATGTTTCATGTGTTTTTTCATCTCAAAAGTAAATAGATGATGAATTTGGTAGAATTTATGCCATACGATCCCCATTTACATCATAAAATGTATGAACCTAGATATATATTTTTATACATGATTGTATTCATTAATGAATTTGGTTCAAGTTTGTTTCAAGTAGCATATGTAGCTATGGGTAGATTATTGGTCTTCCAGAGTTAATCTATTCAAATCATTGAATCAAATATTTCCCCAAACCCTGAATGAGGGAGATTCATTTCATATTGATGAGGATTAGTTGATAGGATAACTCACATGGGTTTGGTAATTAATGAACCCTTATAATTCCATTCCCTCACTCTCTAAGTTTGGAATAAGATCTGGTAGCTTAAAAGTTCCGAAGGGAAGGCCTATTCCCTAGACCTCATCCTTCATTGCAATTTTGAGCAATTACACCACGACAGTTGTGTAAATACCCATTGGAGGCACACTATAAACCAATTTTCTAATGAAACTCTTTATTTTACAATATAATATTTTCAAGGATGGTATTTCATTTAAAAATTGATGTTTATTCATTAATCAGACTGCTCCTCTAGTTCTCTGGAAGCTTTATAGACAACCTTAAGATTTGTTGGTGTGCACTAATGGTCTGGTTGTGTGCAGACAATGTACATCGACAACACCTCATACACGCCTTGCTGTTGATGTTTACAAGAATGAGGTAAGAAGTTTTGTACCATCTTAGGATACATTTTATACATTTTTCCATTATATATCTTTCAATTCGAAAAACTGATGAAAACTTTTGATTGTGTTCACATTTTGGTGTGCGTGTTTTGGAGTCCATCAGACATAGTATGATATTTGACGACTTGAGTTTTACTAGGGTTGATATTTTCCATGTTTTATTTTGTTAGCATGCCTTTATGAAAGTTTCTAATTACTCATTTAGATTTTATACAACTGTATCATTTTGATTCTTTTAAATGATATCAATGATTCTTTTTGATTCCATGATATGTTACCACTATTTACCTATGATATTTTTTCAATAGTATATGCAATGTTTTTGTTCTATTCATGGTTCCCAGGTAACAGTTGGGCTCTCCGTGGATCGTTAAACCTATATAGAGATAATGTTTAGATGGTTCATGTGACTTGTTGATAATATTGAGGAATATGATGTGGCGTTATTTCCTAGTATTTCCTCCCTAGGGGCATGACGATCATATGTTATTAGAACCATATAACAGTATTGGGAAATGTTGGCCTAGTTCTCATGTTCTAGGGGCATCATGGTCATGAGTGATTGGACCTAGGAGATGATAGTGAAGAAATATGTTCTCTGTGACATGACCTGAGAGATAACAATACAGTATCAGGAACTAGTGTGTTCTGACCTGGAGGCCTATGGTATGTATGGATATTGAGGAGATGGTGGCTAGAACCTGTTTTTGTAATGTCTCCCTGGAAATTTCCATATTTATTTCAATGAGAAGAATCAGGTATAGTCAATGGTTATTTGGAGGCCTGGTTAGGACATAACTACTCAATCATGATAATATTTTTAACAGGTTATTCATTTTATTATTATTGTGGAATAATATTTTTAAACTTGAGTGTAATGGGTAAGGACGCATTGTTGGTTTCCAAATATGTTTTTAAATCACAGCATAATCCAGACTTCCTATGCACTTGTAGATTTTATGAGGAATCCAATGAAAGGAAAAGTTCTTATGGTGGGTGGGTAGGTATAGGATCATGAAGCATGTCAAATAATAGGAAAGATAGATGAGGACCAAAGAATGTGTTTAATTATTTTTTATTTATTTTTCTACTATTTATACTCTTGATAGGATTACCACTTTGTGAGCGATTATGATATGTATTCCAATGATTTAGATTCCACATGTTTACTGTAATTACTTATTATATTGTTTATTCATTATATTGAATCAATGATATGGTATTGAGGTAACAGTATCCCCACTAATAGAAACATACCCCTGCTACTAACCAGGATCATCTTGCATATGGGGAGTTTCCCATGGGTTCATTTTAGCCTATGGCTCTGGCCTAGTGGTTCGGGTCTAAATGTTACAAAATGGTTTCAAATTCATAATGACACACTTACTTTTTTATGTTTGGATTGAATTTGGAAAGGGTATATATGTTAAAGGATAGTTGAGACTCATGTAGATGAACTATGTCAGCTCCTTACAGACACTACATAGTTGACCTCTGAGTTAACATGAAATATAAATTGGTGTTTTTTTACATTTGATTAAACTCAACATGGATGATTCACATGGTGTTGATATGTGATCTATGAGATTTCTCAACTTCACAATCATTATGATTAGGCATGTAGGTTCGAATTCCATATATATATACTTATTATTTTGTTTTATGGTGGTTCTTTAAATAAATTCCTTGATTTTTTCTATCTGTACGAGGTAGTTTCTTGGGTGATCTATCTATTGTTTCAAGTTTTTTTGATATATATTTATTGGGATTGTTTAGTTTAACTGATCGGGCTATTTTATTAAATTATATGATGAATCTAACTACAAGGTAGGGATAGAATCTAGTGTCCATTCATATAGAATTGTAGATTTTCGTGAGGGTAGACTCTTATGAAAACATTGTTTGATCCCTCAAACTAGTTAAGAGATTTTAATGTTGCAAATATTTCTTATTTTGTAAATGATGCCCCCTAATAGACTTTTAGTTGGACTTCCAGTTGAGAATGCTTATTTGGAGCCCATTCCATCACTTGAACCAGTGGTGTAGTTAGTGGTTTGTTATCATCCACCAAAAGAATCTATGATTGATTATGCTATGGATTTGTAGATATATCACCCCCTATCCTTTTGGGGCTTGGGTAGACCACATGATACAAATGATTAGATAGAAACCAAAAAAATAATATTTTATATCATTGAGAAACTATCAAATATTATGGTGAAACTGGATACATTCATATTTCATGGGATCTCTATGAATTGGGGGGGAGTTATGGGTTAGATCGGTTGATGAGAGGGACCCTAATGGAAAGAGTTTAATTGCTTTTTTACCATATCGTCCCAAACACATGAAATATCAATTGATAATAATATTTTATGGAGATGCAGTAAGGATCCATGATAGTATCATCATACTACACATGATTCACTGAGCCCATCCATTTTACACCACTTCAGGTAGGTAATGTGGCTCAGAAGGATAGACAACTCAAAATTTGACTTCAACCAGACCATAGAAAACATGTTTGGATTTTGAATATTTCTTTTTACCAGTATATTCTATTTATGGCTCTGACTATTTATAGGATTCTATATGATGGAAGAATATTTGGTCTTTTTCTACCCTTTACAGCTCAAATGGGTTGTCCTCCTCCTACTAACATAAAATTAAAATCCAATGGAATTAATTGGAAACACAAGGATATAAATAGGACCATTGGAATGAAATTGAAGTATATTTTAGTCTCTTTGGATCCAACTAGAGGAGACCCACAATGTTTCAACTATGGAATGTTTGGGCACTACACTTGGACATTCCCATCACCCCACAATTAGTGCAACTATTATGGAAGGATTGTAAAAATACAATTGTTTTTCACATGAACTTTAACTGTGTGGTGGAGACATTGATCATCATAGAACCACAGATCCAGCTATAGTTCTTAGTGGTGACATCAGACAAGCCATATTCCTTAGGGATAGAGTCATGAAGTAGAAACCAGCCACATATATGTTCTGAGTCAGACTCCGGTAGATGGTGGATAGGGTCAATCAACAGCTTGAGGTACGGTCTTGATTATATCCACTCTATCAATTATTGTGTTAGGTACTATTAAAACTTATTCCTTTATATTTTAACAATTAATTACCAAACATGACGTACCTATCAAGTTTTCATCTGAGTTAGTTCCGTTTAATACACAAAAAGGAATGAATTAGGGTCATCTCCAGGGATGCCCAGAATTCCAATTAGACTTCACTGGTAAAGGACATCTATGGGAGTCTAAAATATTGGATATCATGACATTAAATATGATAATTATAATATATTGGATAACTATCTTACATGCTCACATTGACTTCTATCAGATATATATGTCCTTCACTTCTCTAAAGGTTGAGAAGTTCTTGATCACTATAGAGTTGGAACTCAAAGAATTTAGACGCATATCATACTTCAGATAGCTTTAGATAATAGTAAAAAATATGCGAGGATTCTCTCTTCCAATAGGATCATTGGAGACACCTCATCTTCCCCTCCAATAGTTAATCTCTATTAGGACGTCTTTCATTTGACATATCAAGACTCCCTATAGAAAAAGGAGTTAACTATGAGATAAAGCCCATAATTGGTGGAAAACCAATTTGGATACCTCCATATATTATGGTCATGATTGAGATAATGAAGATCAATGGGTAGATGGATGATTTGGGGGATAAAGTCTTTATCGGGATGATTACTTCACCATAGGGTACACCTATGTTGTTCTCCAAGAAGGAGGATAGTGGTCTTCAACTTTTTATCCAATAAAACCTATGAATTAGGTGATATTGAAGAACTGATATCCCATTATTAATATTGAAAATACTTTCTATTATTTATGTCGATCCTAGTTGTTCCCCAATATTGATCATAAACTAGGCTACAACATGTTGTATGTTAGTGAAGATGAAATTTTGAGTAAGGTGTTTTAGAGACGGTATGGCTTTTATGAGTACATGGTGATGTCATTTGGGATGATAAACTTATTGAATATTTACATGGACATCATGAACAAGATATTACATCTATAATTGGACTCTTTTTTCATTATTTTCACTGATGACCTTCTCATTTACTCAATGAAACCACAACATCATTCTTGGAACCTAGAGTAAATCGTGAGTACGATTTGGACACATTTGATTTATGAGAAGTCATAAAATAGTGAATCTTGGTTTAAAGATATGTTGTAACTAGGATATATTGTTTGATATTGGTATAACCATGTACCTAGAGGTGTATTAGGCATTAATTTCCTAGCCACTTCCCCAAAACATGTTTCAGATTAGGATCTCCCTCACTTTGGCAGGCTATTAGTAGTGGTTTAACTAGGACTTCTACCAACTATCAAAAACCATGATAGTGATAATGAAGAAAAGAGTCAAGATAATATGGTCTACTATGTTTCATGATTCATTACTTGATATCAAGATAAGGTTTATGATATCTCTAGTACATACAATACTTGATCTTAGGATTGGTTATTCAGTGTATTGGGATACATGAAGAATTTTTCTAGGGGATTTAATGAGGTTGGGAGAAAAGGTAGTATCATGAGGGTAATGATAGTTATGAAGACATGGTCATAACTACCATAAATATGAATTATAGTTTTATGATTTTTTTCATTCCCTAAAGTGTTGGAGATACTATCTACTCAATGTGTGATTTTTTGTTTACACATACCACAAGAGCCTTCTCCATATCTTCTCACTGAGAGACATGAACCTAAGATAGAGGTAATGGCTGTGTATCTGATAATGATAGACTTTGAAATTTTTTATTCACCTAGTGGGGGAAACATCATTTTATATACTCTTAGTCAAAATATATAGGATAATAAGGATCTTGGTGAGTGTGAATCCAAGGATTAGTGGAAAATTTTGATATTATTGAATGATTAGAGGATGGATTCCTCGTAGGTAGGCTAGTATTTGAATTTTCATCCCTTTGTAGTCCTATATTATCTCATGGAACGACTGAAGAATAAATGGATTTAGGCTTAAAGTGTATTGTGATTAAGGAATCACTAGATGGTGGTGACCTAATGCTCGGTTGGTCAAAGGATGATGGTCATTAGATCTTCGGAAAATAGGAGAGAAATAGTCCCAATATACCTCAGTGATGATCCTATGAGATAATATAATAAATTAGTATGGGTAGTGCATTATAGAGCAATGAATATATACCAAAACATTGGGAGAAAATTCATGTGGCTAAGAGTGAAGAGAGATGTGACATGATATTCCTTTTGATGACAGACCAGTTAGAAGGTGAAGGTAGTGCTCTAGCATCCTGCTAGTTTTCTCCATCCACATCATGTACCCATGTGGAAGGTGGGATATTAGAAAATGGAATTTTATTAATGGGTTACCTAGGACCCTGAGGTTTCATAAATCAATCTAGATGACTTTCAATCACTTGAAAAAGGATCCTTACTATTTACTTACCAGAGAGACCCATATAGTGGATGAGTTGTGAAATCGCTATGTTAGTGAGATTATATGATTTCATGGAGTTCCCATGAGAATTAGTTTCGATGGAAATTTTTACTTTATATCATGGTTTCTCCATGTATTTTAGAAATATACAGTGGTTTAGTTTCATTTAACCACATCGTACCACCAACAGGCAGATGGACAGTCTGAATGTATTATATGAATTTTGTTGGATATGCATTGTTCTTGCATCTTGGAATTGGTGGAGTATAGACATATGAAATGGGAGGGGTGGTCTAAGACCTTGTGGGATTAATCCCATGTGTGCTAGACCCAAAAATTCCCACATAAAAAATGGGTGCATTTATCAAGCCTTCGTTGACCTATCACGGATGCGAGGTGGCCCGCATACAACCAGCATTCATTATTGTTTTTATAATTTTTATCATTTTAAAATGCTCATAAAAGGCCTCATGAATGAAATTAAAACTGTTAAAAATTAAAATTAAAAACTCAAATATTGTTATGAAAAAAACAAATTAATAAAAATTCAAAATAACCTCAACGTCGATGATGTGGGATGGGGAAGGCACCAGACAGAGGTGGTGGGTGTGGGATGGAGGTGGTGGTCAGGTTACTTCAGCGACATACGATATTGGGGAAGGGAAGAGGAAGGGAGTATGGTAGGGGAGGAGGAGGATGAAAAGAGGAGTAGGGGTGACGACATGCTGATAGGGTTCGGAGGGCAGTATAGGAAGCATTGAGGTGAGGTGGAAGAGGATGATGAGGGTGGGGTGCTAGAGGAGATAATGATAGGTGGGGGGGTTGGGGGAGTTGATGTGGCGAATTGTAGAATAGAGTATGACAATAATAGGGGGCCCTAGGCAAGAAGGGGAAGATGAGGAGGCCTAGGTGAGGGGAAGGAGGAGGACGTGGGGGTGGGGGCCAGAGTATGGATAAACACCACGAAAGAATTATATGAGGGAAGACAAGGGCTGGAGGCTTGCCGAGGCAACGTTGAAAGAAGGCACTTCCCGAGGTGAAGTGAACAGCTATGGGGAGGGTGGTATTCCTTAGTACGGTATGAATAAATTTAGTGGGATAAATAAAATTTAAACAAAGACTATTTGGAATTCTAGATAGACTAGTGTGGTTCCCAGGTGGCATCGTGTGGGAATAAATTATGGTGGCATAGCATACGTCGGTGCCCCATGCGGCTTTGGTAATTGCATATGTTGTGGTGGTTCAAAAATATAATCACTATATTTAAAAAAACTAAATGTCCTATGGGCCAGCCCATATCCGTGTGGGTTTACCTACATAGGTTAGCTACCCTTGCGGGCTATCCATATAAACCCATTTTAAATATGGGTTTTTTAATAATCCCACCTCGCTATAAGTCCACTCATACTGCGGGCCCGCATACAATTTTTCACTGATAGTAGAGTAGGTTATAACCATCTATCCTTGTTTGAGATTGCGTAAAACGATATTTAATAGGATTTTATTTAGATGGAAACTTACAAGGATCATTTTGGGATAACATGTTGATCATAGGTTTATCAGAATGAGGCTCGTGAGGTAGTGGTTGTGGGACCTGATTTGATTTAGGATACCTCTAAATGACTACATCTAGTTTAAAAGTTTATTATCAACATATTGAGTAATCAATGATCATAAGAAATTTATAGAAGGAGACCTTTGGAGTTCACTGTGGGTAATCATATTTTCTTGAGTGTGACTCCTTGATTTGGCCACTATCATCTAAGGGATCATGTAATGATAGAACAAAGGTTTATTAGACATTTCGTGATCACCAAATGGAATGGTATAGTGGCATTTGGTTTAGACCCTCCTCCATATAATCAAGGTATGGACAACATATTTCTTGTGTCTTTTATCCAAAGATACAAACACAATTCTACACATTTCATCAATTATAAGGATATTAATATGGAGATTAATACATATTTTGAGGATTTCTAGTAAAAATTATATATAGGTGAAAAGAGATCCTATAATTGAAGAATCCACCAAATTTTTAGATATAGTATTATAATGTATAAATCTAGTATGATATGTGGTATAATGAGTCTAATGTTTGAGATTAATGTCTTGAGATGTTTGATCAAGTCCCCTAGAAATGATTCTCATTGAAGAGAAGACATTAGAGGAGGGTAATTGAAAATACATGAAATTTTTATACTAAATAGAAACCCAATTTTCATTTTTATTACATTTTTTCCTTCCATTTTTTTAGCTAAATAGGTTTTGGGAGATGTCTCATGGGTCTTTGGAACCTAGAGGATATGTGGTTTGTGTTTGCGGTGTAACATGAGAAGGGGTGACTTGGAAATAATTTATATTTGTAAGACCCTAATTTACATCATAAATGGGGTTACCCTAGATTTTCATTGTAAGGTATACTTTTAGGTTGTAGTACATTCTAATTAGGTTTATTTCAGGATGATGATGTAGTTATGTGTACAGAATTGGTATTCAATATTTAATGCATTAAATTAAATGAATCAATCATTCCCCTGAACTATAAAGGAGTTAGATCTATTTTGTATTCATTATAATTAAATGAGAGGATCCCTCTGGTGGGGTTTATCCTTGAAAATTACCTATAAATACATCTACTCCCACTAAAAAATTTATAACAATATCTTGAAGTTGGGAAGTTCCCCTAATAAGAAATACACCCTAGCCTTTTCCCTACGCAACTATTTTGACCTACTGTATAATTGAAGATGCAAATCTACAATATAGAGGCACACTCTAATATATTTTAACCCTAGATTACTTGATTTTATTTTTTAAGAGGAATGAATATGGTCTTATTCAAAAAAATATATGTTATGTAGAAATCATAGTAGTCCTTCATTTCTTTGGAGTATTTTCAGCTGACCTATTATTGGTGTACGCTCATGTTCCAGTTGTGGGTGGGTGCAATAGAGTAGAAAAACCTCTAGAAAGACTATATATGGACATAAGAAACCATGATTAATGATGATTATTACATTATTTTTCTCTCGTTTAGACATGTTTTCATGATATATTGGTTTTGTTTCAATAACTAATGATCATTAATGATGTTTTTCCAATGTGGGTGTTTGGGTAGTTTGTGAGACCTACTATGATATTTGATTTAATGAGTGGTACTGGAGTATCTTTTTTCGTATAGTGTTTTGAACACAAGCCTTTATGTATTGTTGTTTATTACTTATGTTGATATATTATCACTGATTCCTTAGTATTCCTTTACATGATCACATTGTTTCCTTATTATTCCATGATATGTTACTAGTATTTCCATGTGATATTTTTTCATTGTAATATGTTATGTTGTTGTTATATTAGTGGATCCAATGTAATAAGTTCCCCCATCATAGATCATTATTGAAAAAGGGAGAGCATGTTCACGAGCTTCATGAGACTTCATGAAGATAGAACGATAGATGATGGGGCATGATAGCATATTGTGGAATGACTTGGGGGTATGATGACCATGGGTGATTGGGCCCGTGAGGTGACAATGGAGTATGATGGTCTATATGACCTGACCTGAAAGATAATTATATCTTATTATGTCTTTTTTGTCATGACTAAGAGACATATTGAATGTATAAATATTGATCATCTTGTGAATGTATCCAAAAAAAATTATGTATATGCGCCTCATTTCAAATATTCTAATAGCGATCCAAAGGATGAATAAGATATATTTTTTGTGGTTTGGTTAGTACACGACCACTCAGTTTTGGTTGTATGTTTACATAGTTACACATTTTATTATTATTATTATTATAGAATAAAATTATTATAATTTATCACAATTTTTAAGGTCACAATGGTGCTGTCCAAAAATGTTTTTTACCCATGCCATTCTGGAATTTTGGTGCACTTGTTGATTTCGTGAGGAATCCTGTGAAGGGAAAATGAATTTTAGTTGATATCTAATAAGAGGAGTATGGAGTAGGTGGAAGAAGGGGGTAGAAAGAGGATGACACCATCATATGTTTATATTTTAATTTCGCTACTGATAATATAATGGACATTCCTACCACTTTTAGAGATATTATGATATGTATTCTATATATTTTGTTTCTACGTGTTTAGCTAGATAAATTTTTATATTTTTTATTATTGATAATATAGCATAGATCTATAGGAATATTACATTTACTAATGGAAAAATACCCATGATGTTATTATTTGTCCTCACAAGTATAAGGTTCCATTCATGAGGTCATGTGACCCTTTGGCCCATCACCGATGGTTCGTGGTGGGTTATTACACTTGGGGATTATTTTTAGTTAATGTGTAACAATTTTTCCTTGTTGATAATTTCCAGAGGTTTACAAAAATAACATTATAATATCTATAATTTCTATGGTTTATTTACTGTACAATTCTCTTATAAAAATACTTACACATTTTCAAAATTTATCCCAAAATAGATCCAAATTAAGAATGGTGTCTTGATAAGTCCATTTAAGGTGGTAAAAGTTACTATAAATTTTTATTATTTTAATTAGTTATATATATTCATATAATTTCTTTTTATAATATAAATAGATACATAGATATAATTTTTTTAAATTATATTCATTTTGAATTTCATTCATGTAAGGTGTTTATGGAAAAATTATTTATATCATTCCATGGAGGTGGTAGTCCGTTTGTACATGGATGATGATCCCATTTTCCATAAAATAGGAATAAGGTATAAAAAAGAGAATAATTATCACATAAAAATATTATTACTTTCACATATGTTGTATTTTTCATTAAATAACCCTATTTACTATCTATTTCAAGTGTTTTGTGAAATAATTATATCGTTCATAGAGGTGGTAGTTCCCACAAAATCATGATAACATTCTTCATTTTCTTAATGAATTTTTAGGATAAGATAAAAGGATTACTACATTAGTATAATAACTCATACTCATACTAAATATTCATTTCATATCAGGCTATCAATAATATAGGGAATTTAAGGGGTATTGAAGAAGAAGCGAGAATGGGAAGTTTAGTTCAGTGTATTACCACTCCATCGGATGATCCCTCTTGGGTAACTACTTAAGATGCCTTAGATTGGTATTTTCATGAAAAAAAAAGAATCCAGGTCTTGGGGAGGGTGTTGGGAGTGACTAGGTAATAGAATTATTGGATCTAAATATTTTTAATGGGTCGATAAATGGGTTTTAGTTGATCACCTCTTATAAGTAAAGAGAGTATAGTTTTTGAAAAATCTATTTAGTTTTCAATAATGCCACTATATTAATAAAATAAAAAGGCTAAAAAAAATATCCAATAATTTTGTGGCTAAATATATAAGGTTGATCCTCCCTACATCATCAAATATCACACATTTTTTCTAATTTTTTTAATTATTTCACTAACTTAAACATATTTTACCTTGATTTACCCTTGCAACGGTAATACAAAAATCACACCGAGTAAGTAGTTATGATGGGAAAAATTAATTAAAAAATATCTAATAGTTTAAAAATTAGTATTTTAGATAATAAAACAATTTTATAAAATAAAATAAAATTATATAGTGAAATTATTTTACTCTTATTGCATATAACACGTAAAAAACTGTTTTGTAGAATAAAATCACTTAGGTAAGAAATTTCATTGTGGGAAAATATTTTCAAGGATATTGATTTAAAATAAATAATCTCTTCTATTATACAAATATAAATTTAATGTGCATTTATAATAAATATAAAACCTAATTTACCAAAATATTTTTTAATTTAATGAAATGCCTAATGATAGTTTTTATTAGAATTATAATATTACTTTTTATTGTAAAAATAATCATACATTTTATAATTTTAAAAAATAATATATTTAAAATATATAAAACTATTTCTTAAATATATATTTTTTCAATTAATATGTTTTATATAAATCTATGACGTTTTTATATAATTATAATGTAATAAATGTCCTCATTATGGAAAAAATCTTATTTTTCAATATTCATCTAAAAATAAATTATTTGAGAAAAATACCAGTACATGTTAATATTTAAATATTAACAAGATGAATCTAAAAATTAATATAATTTTATTAAATTATTATTATATAAGTGATAAAAAATTAGTTTTTGATATATGTTTTTAGAATGCAATATATATAATTGCTTTAGAATTCATTTTAAATCAAGAAATATTTCAATATTATTTCAATACCAAAAGTAATATTTTTATCTCATATGTTATGTTATAAAACTATTATGTTTGGAATAAAATATTATGTTACTTTAATTTTTAATATCTATATTACTTAATCAGACACATGTATATATTATGAATTGAAATTTATATATATAATTTATTACTCATTACATTCTTCCCCCATTAATAAATCTCCCCGTGAAATTTCATTCTATACACTATTTTTTATGAAATATTATTACTTATAATTCATTTTCCCTTTAGTTTCTCATATCACCATTTCATACATATGGTTTTTTGAAATTAATATGAATATGCAAGTTATCTTGTTGCAAGGTACTTTTTCTCTCTAGTATAATATATTATCTTTTGATCCTCATAAGAGAGATCATCCTCTAATTGTACCACCTCTAGATTCAGTAGATGTGAAGAATTTGTAATAAACATAATTAAATGGGAAACATGTAAGACATCATGTACTTTAGAAATGTTTTTGTGGAAGATTTATTCAACATGGAACCACTTTTATGTGATCAATAATCTCAAAGGGAGAAACATATTATGGACTTAGCATCCCTTTGATCCCAAAACTCATGAATTTATTCCATAGAGATATACAGAGGAAAAAATTTCACAAACCATAAAATTCATGTCTCACCAATAGTGTTTAAATTAAATCCTTTTTCCACATTAATTAATTTTGATGTGTTATAGAATAGTCTTGTCATTTTCCACAATTTCATCAACCATATCTTTTTCAAGAGAATTTTTTGAAAAATTAATCCCAATAGAAATGTGTTATGCCTCTCTTCCCATATTTGGAATTATATGTTTCTCTTTGAATGATTTAGTTAAAGATTTAGTTGTATGATAATTTGACCAATGAAAAATGCCAATTCCAGCCTCCCTTGAAGTCTATAGAGAAATATCTCAATAAATCGTAATGTTTGTATAGAGTTCATTTAGATTATCTATAACTCTATGGGTTATTGGTTTTACTAAAGTTTAAATCAATTTTTGGATAATTTCAAAGACTCTTACATATAAATGATGTGAACCTTGCATATGGATCATATAAACAGATAGCGGTGTACTATAAAGGTTCACCGCTTATATAATGTATATCATTTCATGGTGATAAAATTACAACTACAATAGAATAACTATGAAGTGTAAATTATTTATAATATAGTCAACCAAACCCATATTTCATTTTTCACTTTTGATGAATTTTTAAGAACCATTAAAAAGTACACAGTGATGTTTTCCTATTTCCATAAAAGTATGGGAAATGGGTACATCACCCATTTATATTTTTTCCTCTCAACCTTCACTTGATAATAGAAACATTGATGTATATTCCACAATATCCTTCATCATATTGTCCCAACAAATGTTTTATCATATATCTCTATATATCATCATGATTATTGGGTGGATGGTGGATGTTGAGTAATGAGAGTCATTTATTATCTCCGTTTTTATCTCCAATTATAATGTTTTTCATAATTGGTTCCCGAATCTCACAAATCCTTCAATATAAATATTGAACATATAGGATTTTTATTTTACCATAATATCAATGTTTGTCTGTATCAATATGTTACCACTTTTATCTTTCATAATATTTTTTAGTAGTAATCGAGGAGAAAATATTTGATAATTATAAGATAACCTTCCTTCTTTTTTGATTTTCAGGTCAATTCATTACATATATTATAATATTGGATCATTCTCAATCCATATCATAGATTAGTTTTTGTGATATTTTATAATTAGTGAATATGAATCTTTCTTTACTTTCCTAGGATTATATTATATTGAACATTCATAATCCATGATTATTACAAACTATCTTCATTGGTACACATTGAGATCATTCTATGTGAATATATATATTAATATCTTATGGTTTATATATATATATTCCGCACTTATCTCCATATATATAATACCTCCATATCTTTATTGAAAAAAAATTATTGTATCCAACTCAAAATTATAAATTGTATAATTTGTCTCATGTTACTTTAACTATATTGATGACTAGGCTATCACCTTATCATTATTCATGTGTAAACAACCAAAAACCATCTTTTAGGCATCATGTAAAATCACAAATCATTCCCCATATGTGTATAGTGTTATTAAATGTGTATTATTTATATTTTTATTTTTCTCTATAAATATATCTTCAAATTAATCTATCCCAACATACTTTAATCCATTTTGAGTTATTTTGGTAAGCACATTTTCCAGTCATGAATGGTTCTTGAACATTCATGAATAGTACCCATCTTATTTGAGGAATATAAGGATGTCTATTATATAATATGGTATGGGTCATTATTTAGTCACATTAGTCTTCAGGGGGTCTATACATATCCCATTATATCTGATATAATTCCCTAAAAATGCTTCCTACTCCATCCAAAACTCATATTTATTGTACATTTCATATATCTTCTTGTTTCATAATTTGTTTAGTACAGTACTATGTGGCATGTATATGAACTCAAAGTGCTAATACCAGGTAAGAAGGTCGGTCATAGGAATATCTTCTTCGTCATCATTAACTGGTGAAATGTTTTACGATGTTCCACATTTGAGATGTATTATCTTAATGTAACTAGTTGAGAAATAACCAATCTAATGTAGATGATACATTTTATTTATGATTATCTTGTTTAGTTCATGATAATAAATATATAGATGCATATACCCATACTTATTCTTGAAAAGGGGGACAAGTGAAACCCATGGTGAATAAATATTTCATATGAAACACATGTTGAGATTCTATATGGATTCTTGGATATTGGTAGATAACTAGGTATAAGTAAAAATGAGGACATAACATATTGATCTAGAGGAGGATATGAAAATTTTTTAGGGAATACATTACTATAATCCATTATCATTAGAATTTATTCAAGAGTGGTCCTCTTCATGGTTTTCATAATTTAGTACTGATAAAATTTCATATAATATTCAATTTCCATACTTCTAAACAAGGTTCCACAAAAAAACAGGGTGAGTTATATGCTTTCAATTCTCACTTTTCTATTCCTCTTATTTAATAAATAACAAACACTTTATTTATATGTGAATTAGAAAATTTATATAACCTAATTGTTTTAGACTGTTTTTATATAAAACATTAAATTTTATTGTACTTATAATAAATAGAAAATTATTAAGTTTATAAATTTATATTTCTTAATTACCGTAATTGTGATGAGTTCGAACCAGACACTCAGGTTAGTAACATCTCTTGTAAATTTTTTTGGGAGACTAATTATGGTAGGACAAATATTCTATTTAAGGACACTGTTATTTCCCTTAATTTCTGATCCAAGTGTAGGGACCCAAATCTTGACGTACATAGACATTACATTTCTTTTGAGGAATACTTAATATGTAACAAAAAAAGACACCAAATGCATAAAACGGGTGAGCTCAAATGCTCAATAAGGGTAAGCATGGAGAAAATAAAACAAACCATATACATGTGAACTTCAAAACATGAACGTAAAATTTAAACATCAAAATATTGAGCAATGACATAAAACATGGCAGTACATAAGGTATAAATCATAATGGAACATCAATCATGGTAAAATGGAATGGGAATAAAACATGTAATTGTGGAACCCATTATGAACATGTTATTATTTCAATAGTAGCCAAAGCATTGCTGCCAAGACCATCTTAGTGGACAAACTCCCTTACTGAAATGGGTCTACATGCCGTTCAAGTCGTGTATTACTGAACTGGATTTACATTCCGTTCCATCCATGTCTATATCATGAGATATATATCTTTACCCAATGCATTGGAGGGAGATATAGGTACCACCCATCTCATAATGAAATCATCTTACTTTTTCCACAACATAAACAAAAATCATTCATCCTAACCAAAAAAATAAAAATGGGTTTCATAAACATCACCCCATCATATCATAATCCATATAAAACAAATTGATATCAATTCATCCTAAGAAAATTGAAACCATGTAAATCATATAGACATTATACTTGAAACATATGCATATGAAATAATGTCATCTTAGATGGAAAATGGTTTTGATAAAACACTTGAAAATAATTCTTGAGGAAAATATCCTTTCTTCTTCAAAATAATTTTCTTCTCACAAAATTACACACAATTTTAAAAGAAAATGATTTTATTGAAAATAATCATGAAATCTAGTAGAGTATGATTCATGAAGAAAAATACGTTATGAAACCATAAAAATATGTTCATGCCGTATAAGTTAAAAAACATTTTTCTCATACTTTTGTCGAAAAAGTCAAAATGCACCTCCTATGGTAAAAAAAAGATTCCTTACATATCATGTAGTAAAATTAAACAATTGGTAAAAAGGTCTTTAAACATACATGAAAACATTTTTAAAAAACCTGGACATGGTTGATAAAAATAACCCCAGTAAATACAAACGTATAAGCAATCTGGGATAGAAAACAAATGAGATTGCAACATTATCCCTTACCTTGGGTCTAATATGCATCATATGTATCCGAACCTCCTGTATAATGATTTAAATAATGTCATTTAATTATTAAAGAGTCATCTTCATTGTTATGATATCATATATGGTTCACTTAGAACTTTAAATTACCCGTTCATTGTAAATTCATGTTAAAGTAGCGTTTTGGGACAATCGTTTCCATTATCGTTCGTGGTTTGACTTGTAATTATTAATATGATTACGTAGATCATGATTACATAATTCCAGAATATAAAACATGATTTATATATAATATATATTAAGAATATACAAATATATAATAGATCGATAAATGGAAATAAAGACATCGTTCATGGAGACGTTAGGTTGTATGTACTCATGAACGATGATTTCGTTTCCTTATTCAATTTAATGGAATTAAGTAGATGACATAAATATATATATATATATAAATCTAGTAGAATTATTATGTCATATATTTCATGACTATTATATATATACTTTATAATCATTCTTTTATTTTTAACATGGAAAATGAATCTTATCGCGTCTTGGAGACGGTAATCTGTACGTACGTACAAGCGATGATATTGTTCCATATTTATTGAATGGAATTAGAGTGAATGATATAATATATTAGAATCAGTATGATGTTAAAATAATAATATGTAGTTATTATTTACACGATTATACCCATCCATGTAAGATGGTGGTGGAAAAACATATTACACCACGGCGTAGAGACGGTAATCAGTACGTACGCACGTGTGGTGATTTTGTTTTCAATTGGATGGATAGAAAGTGAAATAGGGTTGTTTCATATTTATAATAACATATCTGTATATGATGGATACTTATGTTATTACTTCATAATGAAACAACTTTATAAAAGGAAGTATAAGAAGAAAGAAACTTGAATCAATCGATAGAAGGTATTACCTCTTTCTCGAAGTGCCTCCTTTGAACGTCCTCTTAGTGCACTAGTGTTGGTCTTTTGAGAATTCCATTTTCTCTATAAGGTTTATAGGGAAGTGCAGAAGTTAAATGGGCAGTGGTTGGCAGAGCTTCAAGGCTCAAAATGGTGTGAGGAAGAGAGGGAGGAGGTGCCCTTTTATAAGAGAGGAGATGGGCACCTTTGGAATTATAAGAAATATTATTTAATAATAAATTCCAACCCCATTTAAAAACCTCACAAATAACTCAAATCCGAATATTAGATGATATAGGGTTGTAATAGAATCATCCAATAAAATTTAGACAAGATGGTAATTTATTTTAAACATTATCAACTTGATTTATCCTTATTTAATCTATTTAATTTTATTTGTGATAATAATATTCTAAATTTTATATAATTATAAATAATTACTTAAAATTTTTGAATTGTCCATAATTGTATGATTTATTGATTTTTCGACCATATAAATTTTAATTTATAATTTTTAAATATTTTTTTATTTTTAAACAATTTTATAATATGTAATTTTTATAAAATAACAATAGTGTCAATTTTGACATTATTCATTTATTTATATTTAAATAAAATATACACAGAAGATATGTTCGAACTAAAAGATTTAATAGATTCATAACATGTCATATTTATCTATCAAATTAGTGGAGCACATTAAATAGTTCATATATTATTTATTTTAATACTTTTAAAATCATTTATTTGATATTTCAATCAATAAAATAATTTCAACATCACTATTGTGTCCTAATTAATGATAATTATTTAATCCTTAAAAATTATAATAAATTCATATGATGAAGGTAATATTATTATCTTTCTTAGGACTATTTATATCCAAATTTTTATGATGGATATCACTAAATTAAAATTATTACACGTATAAGATTTAAGAGAGTGACATGTTGTCACTTTCGTTGGTTTTAATAATAATTATATTATTTCATGATCAAAAGTCCATTAATTGAATCTAGTCCTATCCTTAGGTGATATGGGTCGACCTTTATTCATCCAATAAGATTTTGGCATGTGTTAGAGTAATTTTATAATCTTATTTTTACCCTTTAACACCATATTTAACTTCGACTGTAGTAAATAAAAATTACCATAATTACTATTCATAATATCAAAAAAAAAACTTAACCTATTAACATAATGTGGACCCACTTAATTCAAATATAGAAACCATTTTTCAAAATTTAAAACACAGAAGTTACAGTAATTAATTCAAAATTAATCCTGCTGTTAAGAAAACGGATTTTAAATGTTAAAATATTGCCAAAGGTTGAAATGTTTTTACCTATGAATTCAATGTAAAATTATTGGTAATGACATAAATTATAGTAAATTGTAAAAAATGTTCTATTTATACTTTAAAACCATTAAATATTATAATTTAACCATATAAATTATTGCAACGAATAAAGTTGTTTTTAATTAAAATATAGCGTGTTTCAAATATTCATTAAAATATGAATGTATTCGGACTAATATGAAAAATTTATCTAATGTAAATTTTTATATACTGATTACAAAGAAGAATTTTATATTTTCAAATTGAACTTATTAACATGTCAAAAACTATATTTAATGTGGGTGTGCCATCAAAAGGTGGCAAAACTTCATTTTTTTGAAAAATACTTATTTTACCAGAAAAAATTATTTTATTCTCATACCCTGTTCTAGAAAATGTGTAAGATGAATAATAATGTTATAGGATTTAAAATTTTGTTAATACTATTCATAACGAATATTCCATAATAATATTATAACAATATATCATTGTTTAGTGAAACCCGATATTGTGTACCACACACGCTATCGAGGAAGGTCGCGATTGCGTGTAATGCAAGCCAAGTTAGGGTTGCGTGTAGTGAAAGACTCCTTTGTTGTTTCTTATAACATAATCCAACCATATTTAATTTATACATTGAATATATATATATATACACTCACTGTTGCGTAGAATAACTACTATTAAATGAACTTGAAATTGTGCGTAACAAAATCCAAGAATAATGTTGTGTATACAACAAGATAATATGGTGTTGCATATAGCGCAAGTTAATATTTTGTTTAGCATACAACAAAAGATATTAAATAAATTAAAAATAATATATCTCATAATATCTCGGGGTGTTACATTCTACCCCTCTTAAAATGAATTTCTCCCTCAAAATTCGTCGGGGTTATAAATTGTTTTCTACTTGAATGTTTCTTTCATAGAAACCCACATTGTAAAAAGGAATACCAAAACTGAACATTAAAAACTAAATTATGAAACGTAAAGGTTACCCAAATTAACTAATCACAAGGTTCTCACATAGGATAACATAGGTGAAAATATGGATATGGAAGAGAAATCTAACCATCACGTTCTGATGGAGGGTGGTAGAGGATGTGACTATGATAAAGCCAACAATCACAAAGCCATAAATTTGTGATGATCTAAGGGACCATCTGATTCATCAGATATGAGAGCACTAGGAAAACATTTTTGGTTTTCAAGATCATTTCCCTAATGTTGAAGAATTTTTTAATTAAAATAAATACTTACATGATTTTGGTAAAATCTCACCATTGTTCGTGCCTTGAACAATTTCCACTTCATCTCTTAATAAAATGAAGTTGAATTTGTCATTTTTGAAGCATTAGGAGATCATGTGATAGAACGGTGGGTCATTATATCTATCTCAAATAAAAGGTTAGAAAAAGTTATTAAATATACATAAGTCCACATATAGTGATATTAATCATATATGGTTCTTAAAATGGACTTAAATTTCATATATCATACCACTTAATAAATTAAAACTAATTTATACTAACCAGGGACTTCCCGTGGGCCATTGGTATGCGATAAAGTCCTCTCACACTTCAGTTGTGGGTTCAATTCCCACATCCTAGTCTGACGCGATGGGTTGTCGCCCATTCTGCAGGTTGTTCCTTTTATTAAACTACACTATTATAACATTCTATCAATAATATCAAAAAAATTTCTAGTCTTAAACAATACTAACTTATGTTCAACATAATCAATTACAATCTTTAGGCTTATCAAAAATACTTCTTTCCAAACTCATAGTATAAAGAGAACAATTACTAAAAAGTTCATACAACAAGCACGTGAATACTATCTGTTATCCTTCAAATATCTTGTTGGTCACATTCCAATCATGTGAATACCTTAATCATGTATTCTATTGAAAAATTAATACCAATTTAACCTTAGCGGAAACATGAAAGCTGTCAAAAGTTAACCTTTTGCACATACCAAAATCCAAAAATTCTATATACTCAAACCATGATATAACATTGTCCTTATATCAGTCATGAGGTCATGAATACTATCAAACATTTAATTTTCTCTTTATCCCTTCATTATGCGCATATCATCTGAATTACAAAGTATTTGAATCACTTTTCATGGTTACCGGTAACATATAATTATCTAAAACCACAATAAACCATTACATAGATATTCCAAGGTTCCACAATACTATAAATGAGATTCCATAACATTATTTTGGAATCCCTTTACATAAACACACAATCATTCCACCACATCGTTTTCATACTCAACATTGCTAATATTGATCACAAGTGAATTCCTTTTGTCCTTTTCCTTAAGAGGTTTCTCACGCTGATCATCATTAACCATTCGATTGGGGCATTGATTAGCATAATTCCCCATTTCCTTGCACTTGAAGCATTGAAGTGTTGGTGGTGCGTTATCTACAGTCTTTTCTTTATTCACATCATTAGCAACCCATTATCCATTACATCGACACTCATCTACTCGATGACCTTCTTTTCCACACATAAAACATTTTATAGTCCCTTTAAGACAATCTCTACCATGCTTCCTTCCACCATTTGAGCATAAAGAAACATTTCTCTTCTTTTCACCATTATTCTGAGATTTCTCCTTGAACTCCATCTTTCATTTCTTGTCAAAACCATGATATGGATATCTAACACCAACTTCCAATTATACCTTGATATCACAATGCACAATTTCGTCATATATACTGAAGTCTCTTATAGATAATCCCCTTCGAAGAGTTGGTTTTAAGCCCCTGAAGAATCGATGAACTTCACTTTCAGGTTGGATAATAAAGCCAGATGCATACCTTGAAAGCCTTGTAAAATTATCTTCGTATACACCAAAAGATTCATCATAATTTTGCTTAAGCTCAAGGAAATACTTTTCCATCTTTGTTCTATGAATACTAGGGAAGTACTTATTGAAAAATATGTTCTTGAAATCATCCCATTCCATGGATTCAATTTCATCTCGGGGCATCGTATTCTTAATTAGTGTCCACCATTGATCTGTCTCACCTTTTAAACTATAAATAGCCAGAATGATTCTTTCATGTTCAGATTAGTGAAGTATGGAAAATATCTTTTCAATGGTACTGATCCATTGTTCAGCAACAAGTGGATCAGAAGACCCACTGAAAGATGGTGGATGTTGCCTTAGGAATGACTCAATAGAATATTGTTACCTTATCTGATCATTTGGAAATATAGAGTTATTCATAGCTTGTGTAAGTATAAAAATAAGAGTTTCCACTCCATCTCCCATAACATTTTCTTATTCAAGAGGACAATCATTGCATTTTCCATTACATTGATCAACACGGTTCCTTCGGGTTCCAACCATTATCTAAAACCCAAAAAGAATAGTGTGAGAGGCAAAAATCATTCAAGGTAAAAAACATAACAAAGGGGGAGTACCTTCTATATCTAACATCTTAGGTTTAATTCTAATACCATTACCATAATTCTAGGATGATAACCTATACTTAAACTTATCCTTAGGGATATCCCTAGACATACCTTAGAAATATCTCTAGGGTTCTCACTAATGTTTTCGCATCCTAGTTTCCAAAGGGTAACTAAACATTTCCTATGATTCCAACTGTAGAAACCCAAAGCATGACGTACATAGACATTACATTACTTTTGCAGAATACTTAATACATAACAAAAACATACACCAAAGGACTGTAATTGTTTAGTGTCTTTGGAAACTCAGAACGTAATCTTATAATCATGGTGAAAGATCTTCAACATCTCCCATAAAGATTATCCCCTTTTGGTTTTCATACCTAAAACCATTCCTTAAATCTGGGGGAAAATAAAACATATAAAGGGTGAGCGAAAATTCTCATTAAGGGTAAGCACGGATAAAATAAAACGAACTATATACATTTGAAGTTCAAAACATGAACATAATATTTAAACATCAAAATCATGAGCAATGACATAAAACATGGCAGTACATAAGGCATAGATCATAATGGAACATCAATAATGATAAAATGGAATAGGAATAAAACATGTAATTGTGGAAAAAATTAAGCACATGTTATTATTTCCATAGTAGCCAAGGCATTGCTGCCAAGACCATCTTAGTGGACAAAGTCCCTTACTGAACTGGGTTTACTTTCTGTTTCAGTCCTCTACTACTGAACCAGATTTACTTTCAGTTCCATCCATGTCTATCTCATGAGATATAAATATTTACCCAATGCATTGGAGAGAGATATAGGTACCACCCCTCTCATAATTAAATCATTCTTACTTGTGCCACAATATAAACATAAATCATTCATCATAACCCAAAAAATAAAAATGGGTTTCATTAACATCATCTCATCATATCATAATCCATATAAAATAAATGGATATCATTTCATCATAAGAAAATTGAAACCATGTAAATCATAGAGACATTATACTTGAAACATACACATATGATATAATGTCATCTTAGATGGAAAATGGTTTTGATAAAACACTTGAAAAGAATTCTTGAGGAAAATATCCTTTCTTCTTCAAAATCATTTTATTCTCACAAAATAACACCCAATTTTAAATGAATATGATTTTATTGAAAATAATCAGGAAATATGGTTGAGTATTATTCATGAAGAAAAGGCATTATGAAACCATAATAATTTGTTCATGTCGTATATGTTAAAAAAACATTCCTCTTATACTTTTGTCGGAAAAGTCAAAAAGTACATTGTATGGTAAAAAAAGATTCCTTACATACCATGTAGTAAAAATCAAAAATGGGTAAAAATGAAATTAAACATACATGAAAACATTTTTATAAAACTTGGACATAGATGATAAATTTTACCCCAGTAAATACTTACATAAAAGCAATCTTGGATAGAAAACAATTGAGATTGCAACAATATCCCCTACCATAGGTCCGATATGCTTCGTACGTATCCAAACCTCATGTATAATGATTTAAATAATGTCATTTAATTATTAAATAATCATCTACATTGTTATGATATCATATATGTTTCACTTATGACATTATATTACCCATTCTTTTGTAAATTCATGTTAAATTTTCATTTTGGGTAAAATCGTTTCATTTATCATCAGTGGTTTGACTTGTAATTATTAATACGATTACTTAGATCATGATTATTTAATTATATAATATAAAACAAAATTTATATATAATATATAATGGGAATATACATATATATAATACACCGATAAATGGAAAGAAATACAACATTCATGGAGACGGTAGGTCGTATATACGCATGAACACTGTTTTCGTTTCCTTATTGAATTGAATGGAATAAAGTAGATGAAATACAAAATTATATACATAAATCTAGTAGGATTATTATGTCATATATTTCATAATAATTATATATATTCTTTATAATCATTATAGAATTTTTAACATGTAAAATGAATCTCATCGCATCGTGGAGACGGTAATCCGTACGTACGCACGAGCGATGATATCATTCCCATATTTATTGAATCGACTTTGAGTGAATGATATAATATAATAGAATCATTATGATGTTATAATAATCAAATGAAGTTATTATTTACACCACTATACCCATCCAAGTAAGTTGGTGGTGGAAAAACAGATTACACCACAGCATAGTGATTGTATTCTGTACTTATGCACACGCGGTGATTTTGTTTTCCTTAGGATGGATATATGGTGAAATAGGGTTGTTTTATTTTTATAATAAAATATCATCACATTAGGGATACTGATGTTATTACTTCATAATTAAACCACTAAAGAAGTTGATGTATAAGAAGAAAGAAACTTGAATTAATCGGTAGAAGGTATTACCTCTTTCTCGAAATTCCTCCTTTCAACTTCTTCTTAGGGCACTAGAGTTGGTTTTTTGAGAATACCAGTTCCTATATAAGGTTTCTAGGGTAGTGGGGAAGTGAAATGATCAGATTTTTTCTGAGCATAAAGGATCAAAATGGTGTGAGGAAGAGAGGGAAGAGGTTTCTTTTTATAAGGGAGGAGAGGGGCACCTTTAGAATTTTAAGAAATATTAATTTATAATAAATTCCAAACCCACTTAAAAACCTCAAAAATGACTAAAATCAAAATATTAGATGAGATAGGGTTTTAATCTCATCAATAAATAAAATGTAGACAATTTGGGAATTTATTTTAAACATTATCAACTTGATTTATCATTATATAATCTACTTAATTTTATTTGTGGTAATAATATTCTAAATTTTATATCATTAAATATATTTACTTATATGTTGTGAATTGTCCATAATTGTATGATTTATAACATTATAGACCATATAAATTTTAATTTATAATATTTAAATGTTTTTTTTTATTTTTATACAATTTTATAATATGTAATTTTTATATAATATCAATAGTGTCAATTTTGACACTATTCGTTTATTTGTATTTAAATAAACTATAAAAAGAAGATATGTTTGAACTAAAAGATTTAATATATTCATAACATGTCATATTTTTCTATAAAATTAGTGGAGAACATTAAATAGTTCATATAATATTTATTTTAATACTTTTAAAATCATTTATTTGATATTTCAATCAATAAAATAATTTCAACATCACTATTGTGTCATAATTAATGATAATTATTTAATCCCTAAAAATTATAAATAAATTCATACGATTTATGAAATTTTATTAGATTTATAGGGACTATTTATATCCAAAGTTTAATGATTTTTATCACTAAATTATAATTATTACACTTATAAGATTTAAGAGAGTGACGTGTTGTCACTTTCTTTGGTTTTAATAATAATTATATTATTTTGTTGTCAAAAGTACTTGAAATGAATCAATTCCAACCCTTAAGTGATATGGGAGACTTTTATTAATCCAATAGGAATTTGGAAAGTGTTAGAGTAATTTTATAATCTTATTCTTACCCTTAATTACCAGATTTATGTTTAAATGTAGTAAATAAAAATTACCATAGTTACTATTCATAATATCAAAAAAATTAACATATTAACATAATTTAGACCCAATGAATTCAAATTTGGAATCCATTTTACAAAATTCAAAACACAGAAGTTGCAGTAATTAATTTAACTTTAATCCCGTTGTTAAGAAAACAAGTTTTAAAAGTTAAAACATTGCCAAAGATTGAAATGTTTTTAGCTATGAATTCAATGTACAGTTAATGGTAATGACATACATTATATTAAATGGTAAAAATATATTCTATTTATAATTTAAAACCATTAAATATTATAATTTAACCATATAAATTATTGTGATGAAAAAAGTTGTTTTTAATTAAAATATAGCGTGTTTTTTCTATTCATTAAAATATGAAAGTTATCAGAATAACATGAAAAATTTATCCAAAGTAAATTTTTATATCCTGATTCCAAAGAAGAATTTTATTTTGTCAAATTAAAATTATAAACATGTCAAAAACTAGATTTCAAGTGGGTGCGCCACCAAAAGGCGGCAAAATTTCATTATTTTAAAAATACTTATTTTACCCGAAAATTTTGTTTTTTTCTAATACAATGTTCTAGAAAATGTGTAAGATGAATTATAATGTTATAAAATTTAAAATTTATTTATTACTATTCATAATGGATAATCTATAATAATATTATAACAATATATCGTTGTTTAGTGAAACCCGGAAGTGCGTACCACACACACTATCAAGGAAGGTCGTGATTGCGTGTAACGCAAGCCAAGTCAGGGTTGCATATAGTGAAAGACTTCTTTGTTGTTGCGTATAACAGAATCCAACAATATTTTATTTATAAATTTAATATATATATATATATATACACTCAATGTTGCGTAGAATAACTACTATCAAATGAACTTGAAATTGTGTGTAACAGAATCCAAGAATAATGTTGTGTATACTGAAAGCTAATATAGTGTTGCGTATAGCGGAATATAATCTTGGTGTATCATACAAAAAAATATATGAAAGAAATTAAAAAGAATATATCTCATAAAATATTGGGGTGTTACACTCAGTGTTTCTCACTTTTTTCGAAAAAGTGTTAAAAAATAAAATTTTCATTTTCATTCCAAATAAACTTTTATTAGATGATTGAAAGCTTATGTATTGTTTTTTTACAGAAAAAAATCTTCATCATTGGAATGATATCAAAACTGATAAAATCTAGTTTACCCCAGTAATGATAATTGTATTGAAAATATTAATAATTATCATCATATTGACTAAAATTTTGTTTCATAATAATAAAAACATAATTATAATGTAATGAATGCATTTTAAACCATAATGGTTCAAAAAAAAATACAACGTCATACATTATATTATAATTTTCATGTGCCCTTGTTGTTACGACATATATATAGAATATATGTCCATTAAGATATCAAGATTACGATTGGGATCTCACCTATATATACCAATCCATTAAAAGAGTTTGGAGATGTTTATATTGTTGATCGATTTGATATTCCAATTTCTCATTGTGTGAGAGCACTAGAAATTACACAATGACAATGTATTATTCTTAGCCATGGAAATTGTCTTGAGTCTTGTAGTTATAAGAAAAATTTTCATTGTTGCCTCATTATTTTTATTTTTATTTGTAGTCATATATACGAGTGTTTTTATTATGATATAGGACTTTTGTGTATATAAACATAAATAATCCAATCATGTGATCGAGGGAGTGAAGGGATGTGAAGACAATGTCAATTCATCAGATCTTCAGTTGCTAGGAATAGGTAGACAGAACAAATATAATCCACATATAAATGGATTTCTATACATAAGAAATAAATACTTTCTTGTATGTATAGAACAAGGGATACATTTAGCCATTGTTTTTGGGTACATTACTCATATGGTAAAAAAGATCTATTTTTCCAATTAGATGTAAGTCATTCATACATTACTGATACTATATTACTTGTTTCTTACAAGTTTTATATTTTGTTGTTCTTTTTTATATTAGTTTTTTCAAAATGATTCCAAATATGATAAACATAGATATACTGCGAATCTAAGACACTCTTATATAATCATATATATTTTTGTTATGATCTATATACACTAACTTTATACAGATCACCTTGATTACAATAATTTAATAATTTTACCAAGGTCTGGGTCCAAATATTATAGAATTCAATTAATGAAACTTGTTAATTGGTTTAGTTTAGGTGATTTAGAAAATGTTTTTAAAACTAAAATTCACCCCTCAAGTAATTGAGACATCATGAACATATTATTTCAATCCACATATCAATATATATAATGTTGATATCCAATGATTTCTATCAAAAATGGATTACGCTACTTCAAAACATTTTAATATTTCACTATCTTTATTATTGAATATCTGTTATGTTTTGTAATAATATTTATGTTTACAAAACATTAATATTGTAACATATTTTTGGAAAATAATTTTTTATATTAAGATGGATGTTATTAATATTATATCAATATAAAATCCCAATCCAAACATACCACTTAATTTTTATGCTGATAACTATGATTACGTGAGAGATGTTATGAAAACTCTTGTAATAAACACATCAGTTTATATATTTTTTATGCTCTCTATAAATTATAAGATTTCTGATAATGATGTTAATTCCTTTACTAGTCAATAAAAACAAGAGGATCAACTCAATGATAGTGTTAGAAAGAATTTGTTATATTCTATTATAAGAAGATAAATTTATCCAAATCTATTATTTCAAATAAGCTATCATTAATTGGAAAATTTTATAGGTCATAAGTTTTTGTACATAAATATTTGTTAAAACTAAAAGAGAAATATTAAGAGCTTATTTTGAATATTCTGATATCTTACCCTGATAATTAGTTTCTAACATTCATCAAAGATTCATGAATATAATTAATAATATAATATTTATTGGTTGGAATGAATTAGATGACAAAATCCATCTTGATAAGGTCATTGATATTATACAAAATGAGTGGGAATCAATGAGAATTATTGTTTATGAAATAATAATGTTGATTATCCTTACATTAGATGGTATAATTGGAACTCTTATTCAATATAATAGTCGAATAGAAAATTATGTAGAGTCAAATAAAAAGAAAGATGGTTGAGTTTCTTTTTGTACAACTATCATGTCTACTAAAATTCCAACTGAAGAAAAAGTTATTAGATCTTTAAAAAATAAGATATTTGTTATAAAATCTAATTAAATAGATTCTGAACATTTGGAAATTGAATTAAAAAAATATAAAAAATGATGATTATGATTATTAGAAATAAATTTTTCCAATACCGTTACAAGAATAATCATAAGGAAAGAAGGGATAAGGAAGATGAATTTACCTTATATGAACACAAGAAAGAGTTTAATATCAACCCAGATTATACAAATCTAAAAAAGAAATATATAAAATAAATAAATTTTTATAGGATTCAAAAACAGTATTTTAATTCAAAATGAAAGAAATTTTTTAAATAAATGAATCATGTAGTGAAATTGGAGGAGATTACCCAAATAGAACTTCTGATAATAATAGTTCTAGATAGAGGAACATTGGTCTTCTTTCTAGATTACGTAAAGAAAACCTTTTTCTTATGGATAAGGTTTTCCCTATATAGAACTATACAAAATTATCTTTAATTGAAAATTATCTCAAATCTAATAATGAAAAAAATTTAATATATTCATATGAATAATATTCTTCAAATAGTGAAAATAATACCTTTCCTCCCTAAAAATAAGTTTCTCACTTTTTTAAACATTTAGAAAATCATAATTGTAATATTTATATAATAATTTTTAAGGCTAATGAAATAATAGATAGGGCTGACCCAATGAATGAATTTTTTACTATATAAATATTATAATTATAAAAAGATATTGATAATACTATTTTATAAAAATAATTGATTTCTAAATATTTAGAAAAATGTTATTTTTATAAAAGATTATTTAAAAAAATTGAGAATATTAGTTATAAAAATATTACAAATGAGGATAAGTAATTAGTTTGAAAACTACAATTCTAAATTTCATCCCACAAAGAAACATTTATAACAAATTACCATTGGAAAAGAAAACATTTATTGAATGTAAAAAAATTATTCCTCACGGTATTAGTTTTAGAATGAATTATATTTATAAGACTACTATTTTTTATAACAATTATTTTGTTCCAAGAAGTGTACCTTTTTTACTAATTGTCAAAGTGGTTTCCATTGGAATCAAAATCATTCAATTAATAATTTTTAATACATAGGATACCATTAATCCTATTTTTTGAAACAAATATGGACTCTGAAAGGTTTGTTTTCTGAAATAAAAAGACCCAAGAAGGTTTGGGGTATTAAATTCTAATATTATTATTTTCCAAAAAATAAAAAAATTAGCAGAAAAAATAATACTTGGTATATGGAGAGTGTTTGTTCAAGGCACATCAATGATAATAAAAATTTCATTGAAAATATTATCAAGATGTAAGGTCTAAAAGTTAATTTTGAATATAATTCTCACAGAGAGATTAATGAAATAGTTAAATTAATTTGTCTTGTTAAATATTTAATTTCAAATGTTTCATGTGTTAAAGGACTTAAGAATAACCTAATAATTATATGTTTTTTATCTGATGAATGATACCTTGTGATATTTAATTATGATAAATGTTTTTTACAAAATTTGAAGGATGATTTAATCCTTTTGTCCATTCGACATGAGAATGTTTACATATTTAACATAGAATACATTAGGAGCAAAGACATACCTTCCATTAGTGCAATGGAATGTCAATAATTGTTATAGAATAGAAGGTTAGGATATTGTAACCATAGAAACTATAATAAATTGACTAAGAAAATACTTTTTAAATATAGATAATACTACTTGAGAAAGTAACCAAAATGACTATGAAGAGAACTCTAGATCATTCATATCCCAAATTAGGGTTCGAAGAGTAAAAAGGAAAATCAAAATTTTCCAAAAGATCTTTGGGATTGACTAGATTTATAGGCCTACGCAGTGGATCTGTGTGGCAGAACTATGTGATAGTGCTCTGCACCAAAATATGTTTTGTACACCTATGTGGAATACCCATGTAGTGAAGCTACTCGAAATACCTACTCAGGCAACATCTCTTCAACCAGGCCCATCTGTGCCTATAAATAGATACCTTGGGCTCCCCATTTCAAGACTAAAAAAAAGTGATAGACTATCTCAAGCTCCCATTGTGTAGCTCTTTTTCCTAGATCTCTCAAATTTTCTCATGAATCTCTATAGACCATGAGAGAATTGATAATTAAATGGGATAAGAATGTTTTGAAGTTATTCACATTATTCAGTCATCATTTATACCAATGCGATATACCTATGTGCCATACCTACGCGGTATACTTGCACCCCATACCTGCTTGGTATATCTGCAGGAGACCGCAAGTGGGGTACCTACGCGACATACTTGCCTGAGGAACCAACGTGACCAGATCAAGTACTCTATTTTAAATCTATTCATGGAAGGGTATCTCTAACACCCCATGATTTTATGAAAAATATTCTTTTAATTTCATTAATGTCATGTGTTGTACGCTACACCAAAATTATCTTGTGTTATACGTGACACCGTATTAGCTTGCAGTATACACAACACTATTCTTGGCTCATGTTACACACAATTTCAAGTTCGTTTTGTAGAAATTATTCTATGCAAAATTAAGTATAGATTTTTTTTAATGAATAAATGAAATAGGTTTTGAATTATGTTATATTCAACACCAAAGGGATATTTCACTACACGCAACCCTGACCTGGCATGCATTACATGCAATCACGACCCTCCTCGATAGCATGTATAGTACGCAATATCGAGTTTCACTAAACAACAATATATTGTTATAATATTATTATGGGCTATACATTAGGAATAGTATTAACTATATTTGGAATTTTATAACATTATTATTCATCTTAAACTTTTTCTAAAACATGTTATGTGAACAAAATAATTTTTTATTCGTAAAATAAGTATTTTTAAAAAAATGCAGTTTTGCCGCCTTTTGATGGCGCACCCACATTAAATCTAGTTTTTGACATGTTTATAAGTTAAATTTTACAAAATAAAATTATTCTATGTGATCAGGATATAAAAATTTACTTTTGATAAAATTTTCATATTATTCTGATAACTTTCATATTTTAATGAATAGTAAAAACAAGCTATATTTTAATTAAAAACAACTTTTTTCATCGTAATAATTTATATGGTTAAATAATAATATTGAATGGTTTTAAAGTATAAATAGGATATATTTTTACCATGAAATATAATGTATGTCATTAGCATTGATTTTACATTGAATTTATATGTAAAATCATTTCTATCTTTGGCAATGTTTTAACTTTTAAAACTTGTTTTCATAACAGCGGGATTAATTTTAAATTAATTTTTGCAACCTATGTGATTTGAATTTTGGAAAAATGGATTCCATATTTGGAATACGTAGGTTAAAATTATGTTAATAATCTAATTTTTATTTTTAGGCACTATGAATAGTAACTATGGTAAATTTTATTTACCATAGTTAAAGGTAAATCGAGTAATTTAGGGTAAATATAATATTATAAGATTACCCTATCATTTGTCCTAATATAATTGGATGATTATATTTTTCCCTAAATCATACCTGGGTGGAAATTGAATCTAATGGAACCCACTTTTATTTCATTATGACCTTTAGTTTATTTTATTTAAAGGAAAGTGAAATATGTCTCACTCAAAAATTAATAATTAAAGTATTTTTAATATAAGGTTATACAGAATATAAATTCGGTTATAATTACTCATTTGAATGATAAAATGTTTTTCTTTATCATGTTAATTTATTTATAATTTTTAAGTGTTTTTAAATTACCTTATTACCTTATACATTAATGATACAAAAATTATTTGTTTAGTCAAAAAATCAATAATATTGTTTTTATTGAAATAGTAATACATAGTAATGTGCAAAAAACCCTGATCAAAACTTATTGGTAATTTATATATACACCATAAGAATCAAATGACCGAATATCTGACCGTTTGGAGTCTTATAAAAGTTATTATGAAACTTATTTTATTTTATTTTATATGATGTCAATGTTGTCACCTTCATAATTTAATAAATATAACATTTTAAAAGATGTGTGATTTAGAAGATAAATCATACTAAAAGTATTATTATGAAATACACAATATTTGTATTCATCTTAGTTTTTTATTGGTAATTTTTATGGATCATATATTTATATTAAATATTTATACAAAAATTTTGTAGTAATTATTTTATTAAGAGAAATATCACTTAAATGGTTTTATAAATTTTAGAATAAATATTATATGAACTACTTAATGTTCTCCACTATTTTTCAAGATTAATATGACATGTTAGGAACATATTAAATATTTAAGTTCGAATATATCATTTGTGTGGATTTTATTTAAATTCAAATAAATGAATAGTTTCAAAATTGACACTATTGTTATTTTATAAAAATAAAATATTATTAAATTGTTTAAAAATTACAAAAATATTTAAAAATTATAAATTGAAATTTATATAGTAGAACATTTCATAAAGTATCCAATTGTGGAAATTTAACTACACATGAGTGATTATTGATAACAATTTAAAATTTAGAATATTATTACCATAAATAAAATTAAATAGATAATATAAGGATAATTCAAGTTGATAATATTTAAAATAAATTCCCAACATGTCTAAATTTTATTGGTTGATGAGATAAAACCCTATATAATTTAATATTCTGATATGAGGAATTGTGGAGGTTTTTATGTGGGGTTGGAATTTATTATAAATTAATATTTCTTATAATTCCAAAGGTGCCCCTCTCCTCCCTTATAAAAGGGCACCTCTTCCCTCTCCTCCTCACACCTTTTTGAGCCTTCAATATCGGCCAAACCCTGCCCATTTCCCTTCTCAACCTCCTTAGAAACATTATATATGGACTGGTAAATTTTAGAGACCAATTTTAGTGCCCTAAGAGGAGGTTTCAAAGAGGCGTGTCGAAGAAGAGGTAATATCCGTTACCGATTCATTCAAAATAATTTCTTCTTCTACTTCTTCTTCGTTAGTTGTTTCATTATGAATTAAATACATCAGAATCACTCATATAAGGATATGTTATTATAAATATGAAACAACCCTATTTCACCTTTTATCCATCCTAAGGAAAACAAAATCACCGCGCGTGCGTACGTACGGAATATCGTCTCCTTGCCGTGGTGAAATTTGTTTTTCCACCACCACCTTACTTGAATGGGTATAATGGTGTAAAGAATAACTACATATGATTATTATAAAATAATACTAATTATAATATATTATATCATTCACTCCAATTCCATTCAATAAATATTGGAACGATATCATCGCTCGTGTGTACGTACGGATTACCGTCTCCACGACGCGATGAGATTCATTTTCCATGTTAACAATTCAAGAATGATTATAAAGTATATATAATAAGTAATCATGAAATATATGAAATAATAATGCTAATGGATTTATGAATATATATATATGTATGTCATTTACTTAATTCCATTCAATTCAACAAGGAAAAGAAAACAACGTTCATGCGTACGTACGGCCTACCGTCTCTATGAACGGTGTATTTATTTGCTTTTATCGATCTATTATATATATATATTATTAATATATATTATATAAAAATCATGTGTTATATTCTATAATTAAGTAATCATGATCTATGTAATCATATTAATAATTACAAGTCAAAACACAGACGATAAATGAAACAATTTTACCAAAAACGCTGCTTTAACATGGAATTTACAAAAGAACGGGTAATATACAGACCTAAGTGAACCATATCTGATATCATAACAATGAATATGATTATGTAATAAGTAAATTACATTATTTAAATCATTATACAGGTGGTTCGGATACATACGAATCATGTTAGACATAAGGTAAGGGAAAATGATGCAATCACAATGGTTTTCTATCCGAGATTGCTTATATGTAAGTATTTACTGGGGTAATATTTATCATCCATGTCCAAGTTTTATAAAAATGTTTTCATGTATGTTTAAATTCCTTTTTAACCGTTTTTGACTTTTACTACAAGGTATGTAAGGAATCATTTTTTGATTACCATACGAGGTACGTTTTGACTTTTCCGGCAAAAGTATGAGAAGAATGTTTTTAAACTTATACAGCATGAACCGATTTTTATGATTTCATAATGCCTTATTTTAATGAATCTTACCCTAAAATATTTCATGAATATTTTCAATAAATTCCCTTTCTTTTAAAATTTGGTGTCATTTTGTGAGAAGAAAATGTTTTTTGAAGAGAAAGGATATTTTCCTCAAGAATTCTTTTCAAGTGTTTTATCAAAACCATTTGCCATCTAAGATGTCAGTATTTCATATGTGTATGTTTCAATTATAATGTCTCTATGATTTACATGGTTTCACTTTTATTATGATGAAATGATATCCATTTGTTTTATATGGATTATGTTATGATGAAATGATGTTTATTAAACCCATTTTTATTTTTTGGGTTATGATGAATGATTTATGTTTATATTGTGGCACAAGTAAGAATTATTTCATTATGAAAGGGGTGGTACCTATATCTCCCTCCAATGCATTGGGTAAAGATTTATATGTCATGAGATAGACATGGCTAGAACAAAAAGTAAATTTGGTTCAGTAATACAGGACTAGAACGGAAAGTAAACTCGGTTCAGTAAGGGACTTTGTCCACTACGATGGTCTTGGCAGTAATGCCTTGGCTACTATGGAAATCATAACATTTGATTAATGGTTTCCAAAATTACATGTTTTATTCCCAAGCCATTTTATCATTATTAATGTTCCATTATGATCTATGCCTTACGTACTACCATGTTTTATGTCATTGCTCAAGATTTTGATGTTTAGACATTATGTTCATGTTTTTATGTACAAATGTATATGGTTTGTTTTATTTTCTCCATGATTACCCATACTGAGAATTTGAGATCACCCTTTATATGATTTATTTTACCCAGGATATAAAGAAATCTTTTAGATAAGAGAAAAACGGGATGATCATTATGGGAGATGTTGAAGATCTTTGACTATGATTAGAAGATTATGTTCTGTGTTTCCAAAGACACTAAACTCTTACGGTCCTTCAGTTTATGTTTTTTTTATGTATTATGTATTCGAAAAAGTAATGTAGTGTCTATGTACGTCACGCTTCGAGTCTCTATAGTTGGTATCAGAGGCAAAGGAGTTGAAATGTATCTGATCCTTGGGAACTCTCACATGTGAGCGTTGGACGAAGCATGCCTCTCTGCCCAAGGGCTTCATGAGGAAATGGCTGCCCCTGGGGATGGTGGTGTGTCCCACCTAGGGGTTGTTGCCGCCCATGGAGTGCCCTGATAGGTATTAATTATAGTCTATTGGAAGTAATTCCAGACCACTACAATTGGTATCAGAGAAAAGGTTTAGTTAACCTTTGGAAACTAGGATGTGGAAACTTTAGTGAGATCCCTATTGATATTTCTAAGGTATTTCTAGGGATGTCCATAAGGTTAAGAATAAGTATAGTTTATAGTCCTAGAATTATGGTAACGATATTAGATTTAAACCTAAGATGTTAGATATTGATGGTACTTCCCCTTTATTATATTGTTTTCCAAGCATGATTTTTTCCTCTCACACTATTATTTTTGGGTTTTATATGATCGCTGGAACCCGATGGAACCATGTTGATCAATGTAATGGACAATGCAATGATTGTGCTCCCGAGCAGCCAAATGTGATGGGAGATAGAGTGAAAAATATTAATTCTATAATTACACAAGCTATGAATCATTCTGGATTTCCAAATGATCAGATAAGGAAACAATAATCTATTGATTCGTTTATGAGGAAACATCCACCGTCTTTCATTGAGTATTCTGATCCACTTGTTGCTAAACAATGGATCAGTACCATTGAAAATATATTTTCCATACTTCGCTATTCAGAACATGAAAAATTCATTTTATCTGTTTATCATTTAGAAGGTGAATCAGACCTGTGGTGGACTCTAATTAATAGTATAAGGCCCCAAGATGAAATTGAATCCATGGAATGGGATGAGTTCAAGAAATTTTTTTCAGTAAGTAATTCCCTCGTATTCTTCGAACAAATATGGAAAAGGAGTTTCTTGTGCTTAAGCATAAGGATGATGAATCTGTTGGTATATACGAAGCGAATTTTACAAGACTTTCAAGGAATGCATATGGATTTATCATCCACCCTAAAAGTAAAGTTGATCAATTTTTCAGTGGCTTAAAACGAAGTCTTCAAAGGGAATTAGATATAAGGGACTTCAGTGTCTATGAAGAAATTGTGTGTTGTGCTATCATGGTAGAACTGGAAGTTGGTGTAACATATCATGGTTTTGATAAGAAATGTAATATGGAGTTCAAGGAGAAATCTCATAATAATGGTGAAAAGAATAAGAATGTTTCATTGTGTTCATAGTGTGGAAAGAAGCATGGTTGAGATTTTCTTAAATAGACTAGAAAATGTTTTAAGTGTGGAATAGAAGGTCATCGAGCAGCTGAGTGTTGATGTAATGGAAAAAGGGTTTCTAATGATGTGAATAACGAAAAGTCTTCAGAGAACTCACCACCAACACTTCAATGATTCAAGTTAAAGGAAATGGGGCATTATGCTAATCAATGTCCTAATCCAAGGGTTAATGATGATCAACATGAGAAACCTCTTAAGGAAAAGGATAAAGGGAAGTCACATGCGATCACTACTTATGATGTTGAGTATGAAAATGATATTGTGTAATGATTAAGAGTTTATGTAATTTGATTTTAAAATAGTATCATGAAATCTCATTTATAGTATCGTGGAATTTTGAAATATATGTGTATTGTTCCATTGTGGTTTTCTATAAGAATATGGTACCAGTAACCATGAAAAATGATTCAAATATTTTGGAAAGCATATGATATGCGCATAATGAAGGTCTAAGGAGAAAATAAATTGTTTGATAGTATTCATGAGATCATGATTGATATAAGGACTATGTGAAATCATGGTTTGAGTATATATAATTTTTGGGATTTTGGTATTGGGAAAGAGTTAACTTTATACTACATTCATGTTTTCACTGAGGTTCAATGTGTATTCATTTTTCAAATGAATACAAGATTAAGGTATTCACATTTTTGGAATGTGACCAACAAGATATATATTATGATATATGGGGGACAAATGAAGGAATTCAGATGCTCGGTTAGATGAAATTTCTAGTAATCGGACATAAGTATTTTTGATAATCCAAATGGTTGGAATATGCATCATATAGTATTATTTAAAGATATAACTAGCTATTTTTGAAATGTTATGATAGTATATTTTTAGAAAAATGACAACTCATTAGATGGGTGACAACCCATCGTGTCGGACAAGGTTGCAGGAATTGAACACACAAACAAAGTGTGATAGGCCTTTATCGCCTACCACTGGCCTACAGGAAGTCCCTGGTTAGTAGAAACGAGTTTTATTTTATTAAGAAGTTTGATAAATGAAGTATAAGTCCATTGTTGGAATCATAAAAGATTTATCTCACCATAGATGGGGTTATGTATTCTTAATAACTTATGCTATCCTTTTTATGATAGAAACATATGAGAGAATTTATCATTCTATCGCATGATCTGATAAAACATCCTGAATGAAAAATTCAACTTCATTTCTTTAAATAGAGATGAAGAGGAAATTGTTCATAGAATGACCAACAATTAAATTACACTGACATAAAGTAAGTATTTCTCCTCATGTAAAAGTTCATCACCATTAGGAAAATGATCTTGAAAACCAAAAATGATGTCCTAATGCACTTATATCTGATGAATTAGATGGTACCTTAGATCATTACAAATCTATGGATTTGTGATTATTGGCTTTTTCATAGCCATGTTCTCTACCACTCTCCATCAGAACATGATGGTTAGATTTCTCTTCCATATCAATATTTTCACCTATGTTCTCCTATGTGTAAACCCAGTGATTAGTTAATTTGTGTAACTATTACGTTTAATAAATTATTTTTTAAATATTGTTTTTGGTATTCCTTTTTACGATGTGGGTTTCTATTAAAGGAACTTTCGAGTAGTAAACCATTTATAACCCTGAATAATTATGAGGGCGAAATTCATTTTAAGGGGGGTAGAATGTAACACCCTGAGATTTTATGAAAAATATTATTTTAATTTCGTTGGAGTCTTGTTTTTTACTCTATAGCAAAATTAGCTGGTGCTATACGTGACAGCATATTAGATTGCAATATATGCAACACTATTCTTGGCTCGTGTTACACACAATTTCAAGTTCTTTTTGTAGAAATTATTATACAAAACATTATGTATAGATTTTGTTTAATGTATAAATGAAATAAGTTTTTAATTATGTTATACGCAACACCAAAGGGATATTTCACTACACACTACCCTGACCTGGCTTGCATTACATGCAATCATGACCTCCCTCGATAGCACGTGTAGTACACAATAATGAGTTTCACTAAAATACTATATATTGTTATAATATTATTATGGACTATCCATTATGAATAGTATTAACTACATATTGAATTTTATAACATTATTATTCATCTTACACATTTTCTAAAACAGGTTATGTGAAAAAAATAATTTATTCGGGTAAAATAAGTATTTTTCAAAAAATCCAGTTTTGCCGCCTTTTGATGGTGCACCCACTTTAAATATAGTTTTTGACATGTTTATAAGATCAATTTGAAAAAACAAAATTCTTATTTGTGATCAGTATATAAAAACTTTATTTGGATAAAATTTTCATATTATTCTAATAACTTTCATATTTTAATGAATACTAAAAACACGGTATATTTTAATTAAAAACAAATTTTTCATCACAATAATATATATGTTGAAATTATAATTTTGATTGTTTATAAAGTATAAATAGAATTTATTTTTACCATTTAATATAATTTATGTCATTATCATTGATTTTACGTTGAATTCATAGGTAAAATCATTTCAATCTTTGGCAATGTTGTAACATTTAAAACCCGTTTTCTTAACAGCGGGATTAATTTTAAATTAATTTCTTCAACTTCTGAGATTTGAATATGGAAAAAATGGATTCCATATTTGGAATCAGTAGGTTCAAATTATGTTAATAAGCTTCATTTTATTTTTAGGCATTATGAATAGTAACTACAGTAGATTTTATTTACAATAGTTAAAGGTAAATCGCATAACTAAGGGTAAATTTAATATTATAAAATTACCCTAAAACTTGTCCTAATATAATTGGATTATTATATTTTCCCTAAATCATATTTGGGTCTAAATTGAATCTAATGGAACCCACTTGTCTTTGATTAAGACCTTTATTTTATTTTATTTAATGGAAAGTGAAATATGTCTCACTCAAACTTTAATAATTAAAGTATTTTTAGTATAAGGTTTTACAGAATATAAATTCGGTTATAAATACTCATTTAATGATAAATTTTTTTTATCATGGTAATTTATTTATATTTTTTAAGTGTTATTTAGTTACTTTATTAACATATACATTAATGATGCAGAAAATATTTATTTAGTAAAAAATCAATAATATTATTTTTATTGAAATAGTAATACATAATAAAGGGCCCAAAAACATGATCAAAACATATTGGTAATGTATATCTACACCATAATAATCCAATTACTGAATATATGACCGTTTGGAGACTTATAAAAGTGATTATGACACTTAAATTATTTTATTTTATATGATGTCAATGTTGTCACCTTCATAATTTAATAAATATAACATTTTAAAATTTGGGTGTTTTAGAAGATAAATCTGACTAAAAGTATTATTATGAAATATATAATATTTATGTTCATCCTAGTATTTTTTTTAATTTTTATTCAACAAATAAGTATATTAAATATTTATACAAAAATGTTTTTGTAATTATTTTATTAAGAGAAATATCACATAAATGATTTTAAAAATATTAAAATAAATATTATATGGACTATTAAATGTTCGCCACTAATTTTCTAGATGAATATGACATTTTAGGAACCTATTAAATATTTTAGTTCAAATATATCCTCTGTTTGTATTTTATTTAAATTCAAATAAATGAATAGTTTCAAAATTGACACTATTGTTATTTTATAAATATAACATATTATTAAATTGTTTAAAAATCACAAAAATATTTAAAAAATATAAATTGAAATTTATATAGTCTAAAATGACATTAGGTTTCCAATTATGGAAAATTCACAATACATAAGTAATTCTATATAACCATTTAAAATTTAAAATATTATTACCAAAAATAAAACTAAATATATTATATAAGGATAATTCACGTTGATAATGTTTAAAATTAATTCCCAACTTGTATAATTTTTTTATATGATGATATTACAACCCTATATCATATAATCTTGGTATTTGAGTAATTTTGGAGGTTTTTTAGTGGGGTTGGAATTTATTCTAAATTAATATTTCTTATAATTTCAAAGGTTCCCCTCTCCTCCCTTATAAAAGGGAACCTCCTCCCTCTCCTCCTCTCAGAATTTTTAGGCTTCTAGCTTGGACAAACCATGACCATTTTCCTTCTAAACCACGATAGAAACATTCTAGAGGACATGTTCTTCTTCAATGACCATGTTTAGTTTTCTAAGAAAAGGTTTCAAAAAGACCTGTCGAAGAAGAGGTAATATCTGTTACCGATTCTTTCAAATTTATTTCTTCTTATAATTCTTCTTCTTTTGTTGTTTCATTATGAATTAATGAAATCAGAATCACTCTTATACTTATATGTTATTATAAATATAAAACAACCCTATTTCACCTTCTATCTATCCTAAGGAAAATGAAATCACCACACGTGAGTATGTAAGGAATACCGTCTCCACGCCGTGGTGTAATTTGTTTTTCCACTAGCACCTTACATGGATGGGTATAATGGTGTAAAGAATAACTACAAATTATTATTATAACATAATTCTGATTCTAAGATATTATATCATTAACTCCAATTCCATTCAATAAATATGGGAATGACATCATCGCTCGTGCGTACGTACGGATTACAGTCTCCACGAAGCGATGTGATTCATTTCCCATGCTAACAATTCAAGAATGATTATAAAGTATATATAATAAGTAATCATGAAATATATGACATAGTAATTCTAATTAATTTATGTATATATATATATATATATATCTATGTCATCTACTTAATTCTATTCAATTCAATAAGAAACAAAAACAACGTTCATGCGTACGTACGGCCTACCATCTCAATGAACGATGTATTCATTTCAATTGATCGATCTATTATATATATATTCTGAATATATATTATATATAAATAATTTCTTATATTCTGTAATTATGTAATCATGATCTATGTATTCATATTAATAATTACAAGTCAAAACACGGATGGTAAATGAAACGATTTTACCCAAAACTCTGTTTTAACATGGAATTTACAAAAGAAAGGGTAATATAAAGTCATAAGTGAACCATATATGATATAATAACAATGAATAAGATTATATAATAAGTAAATGACATTATTTAAAAAATTATATAGGAGTTTCGGATACATACGAAGAATATCAGACATAAGTTAAGGGAAAATGATGCAATCTCAATTGTTTTCTATCCGAGATTGCTTATACGTAAGTATTTACTAGGGTAATATTTATCATCCATTTCCAAGTTTTATAAAACTATTTTAATGTTTATTTAAAGAAATTTCTACCCATTTTTGACTTTTACTACATGGTATGTAAGGAATATTATTTTGAATACCATACGAGGTACTTTTTGACTTTTCCAGCAAAAGTACGAGAAGAATGTTTTTTTAACTTATACGGTGGAATAGATTTATACAGTTTCATAACGCCTTATTTTAATGAAAATTTATCTACATGATTTGATTAATATTTTCAACAAAATCATTTTCTTTTCAAATTGAATGGCATTTTTTGAAAAGAAAATGATTTTCAAGAAGAAATGATATTTTCCTCAAGAATTAATTTCAAGTGCTTTATCAAAACCATTTTCCATCTAAGAATACATTATTTGATATGTATATGTTTCAAGTATAATGTCTCTATGATTTACATGTTTTCAATTATCTTATGATGAAAAGATATCCATTTGTTTTATATGTATTATGTTATGATGGAATGATGTTTATGAAACCAAATTTATTCTTTGGGATATGATGAATGATGTATGATTGTTTTGTGGCACACATAATAATGATTTCAATATGAGATGGGTGGGACCTATATTTCCCTCCAATTAATTTGGTAAAGATTTATATCTCATGATATAGGCATGGATGAAATGGAAAGTAAATCTGGTTCCGTAATACTAGGCTGGAACGGCAAGTAAACCCGGTTCAGTATGGGACTTTTTCCACTAAGATGGTATTGGAAGCAATGCCTTAGCTACTATGGAAATCATATATTGTGCTTAATGTTTTTCCACAATTACAAGTTTTATTTCCAATCTATTTTATCATGATTGATGTTCCATTATGATCAATGCCTTACGTACTTCCATGTTTTATGTCATTTCTCAAGATTTTGATGTTTAAACATTATGTTCATGTTTTTATGTTCAAATGTATATGGTTTGTTCTATTTTCTCCATGATTACCCTTACTTAGCATTTGATATCACCCTTTATATGATTTGCTTTCCCCAGGATATAATGAAATGTTATAGGTAAAAAACAAAAGGGGAAGATCTTTATGAGAGATGTTGAAGATCTTTCACAACGATTAGAAGATTATGTTCTGAGTTTCCAAAGACACTAAACTATTATGGTCCTTCAGTGTTAGTTTTTGTTATGTATTAAGTATTCCAAATAAGTAATGTATTGTCTATGTACGTCAAGATTCGGGTCTCTATAGTATATTTTTATTTGGGTCCCTTATATGAAAGAGACTATGTTGAAGCCTCCACGAAAACCTCTTGACTTATCAAACCTTTGAGAAAGGCACATCAGTGTGTCTCATATTTGGAATTGTATTTCCCCAGTCATAGGATTACCAAATTTTTTTCACAATGGGGTTAGGATTCCTGGGATTTTTGTGGGTTTATACATCCATAGTCAAATGGAATTTTCTCCAGGGAATAGTGTTGGGAAGTTCTTGTTTTGGAAGAAGGGTTGGGTTCTGGCCTCTCCCTTCTCAAAGAGGTGACCCATAACCTCAGGTCTCTAGTAAGGAAGGCACACTTCACACATTAGTTTCCATGAAAGCATAAGATAAGTCTACCTCCCCTACCAAAACCAATTCTTGGGCATCCATCTGGGTATTATCCCCCCACCTTCACCCCTTCTTCTTTAAATTGGACCCGTGTTCAGTGTAAATTGAATGAAGGGATGGTTTGTCAACTCCCCCTCTTCCACAATCACCCTGACCTCATCAACCCTTTCCAACATAGGATTTCCCTCTTCCATCAGAATGGAGAAGACATTTGAATGTGAGAATGCCTTTGTTTAATCATTGGAATTCTATTGTTTCTCACACTAAGCATGACTCACGTGATTTTAGAGATTTCTCTCGATTACAACATTTTCATGATCGAATGAACTACGAGAACTCTGATTCCTGTTAAGACTAGGATACGTAGGAAGCCTCTTTAAGTATCGATCTCACCGGATATCCTCCTCAAGAATAAAACCCAAATTATTTTAGTCTAGACACTCTCCTTAGGATTACGACCAAAATTACACCCCAAATCATCAAGGAATCCATTTTTAGGAAGTAAGCTGAAACTCATATTTCTCAAAAGTCTATACTCTCCTATGAGACTTATCAAAAAATGCGGACTTCGATTACCATACATATGGGTTACGTGGGAATAATACTTGAGGTTCAAACCCAACACTTCAAATAAACATTTTTCTCCATGGTCCCTATTCCTAACAGGGTCTAATCTTACTTGGAAACCCGTATCCTTTTCAAGATCCTTGGGCTTCCTTAGCATAAGTCCTATACTTTGTTTTGAATAAGAATATCTTTATCTTAGAGGTCCTTATAACATGTCCTTAAAAGGTATGATGTATCCAATTCAGTGGAACTGAACTATGAGGGTTCTGATTCCTTTCATAAGGATACGTAGGTAGACTATATTTATGTGAACGATCCCAAAATCAAACTAATCCTTCGTCTTCCTGGATGAAAATAAAATTCCAGAGTGACCCACTAAGTCGATTAAAAACTAGTATCATTACAATGATTATTAAAAGAATCTCTAAATGGTATATTAGAGGATTCCATTGATGGAAAACCTCAAATTCGTACGGATATTTCCATTCATGAAGAACATTGAATTTATACTGATGATTCTAATGTTTTGCACATGTTAATAAGTGATTATAAATTCCAAGGGATACTTATGATATACTTGATGAAGTAATAAATACTAATGAAAATATTTTAATTTTATAATGAGATTCCCATAGTAGAAAATAATTCTCCCAAAAAGGGTGTTTTGAGTCTAGCCCCCCCATCCTCTCGACTAATGAAGGTTCTTATGTATAGTAAAGTTAAAAACATAACAAACACCTACCTTTGGAATGCAGGTCCTCTTTTGATAAAGTACTATTGTAGGTTTCTGGTTCAATAAATAAATCCAATGGAAACCACCATGAAATATTGATTCTTAAATCCAGCATATCAGTTTCAATAAACTACAAAACAAAAATGGTAAACCCAGCATCAATCCTTAACAATGTTAATAAATGTTACCCACACGTTAGGCCCCAATCAAATGATTTTGTAAGGCTAGACAAAGGAATCAATCCTTCATGTATCCATCTGAAAACGTTGTTGCTTTAATAGAGATTGTTATTGTTTTGTCATTTTTTCACAGAATTCCCTCAAATCCAAAGAATGGACTTCTCCAAGACAACATCTGTAAACTTCTCCACTAATTCTCAAGATGGATCTCCATACACAAGAAGCACTTTATCACCAACCCAGTGTCTTCAAAGATGGGTCTCTAATGTGTTGGTAATGGAATATCACCAGCACGGTACAATCCCGACTATGGAGGCAGCTCGACAGGCCCTCCATGTCGATAACAATCCTCGATCATCTGGCCAATGGCGACAAATGAACAAGAAGAAAATGGTTCCAACCGCCATATCCAACCGTTTTGTGTCTTTATCCATGGAACACAAAAATCAATCCCTCCCGTAGTACAGGGAAGTGGATCAAGAGGTCACTCAAGGCCTCATTTCAAGAATGCATAAGTCCTCCCTGAGGACTCCCACCAGTAATCACCTCTATAATCATGTATTAGTGTACCTCCAACATGATGGGGGTGTTGCGTATGAATGATTTCCCCACGTCTCTCAGACCGGGGCATGCAAGATGAACCGATAGGGACAACATCCGGTTAATAGGGAGTAGGTTATCACCTCTCACTCCTCCAGAGATGTCCATAAATTTAACATGATGGAAAACAACACATAGGCACATACTCCCGTCCATTTTAATTTTACTGCTCAGTAGGATCATCTGACAGAAACCCAACAATTCCACTAAGAACATACACCCGCTTACAATCACCAATTATATCAGTAGTCTCGTCTTCCAGTATTGAAGGAGGTCCGTCAGCCATACTTGATGAGAGATAGCTAATAGGCACATACACATGCCAATGTTCGTCAGGTTTTCCAATAGTCTCATTTGGAAAAACCTGGAGATGTTAGTCAGAAATATCTGACAAAAAATTTGGGGCATACCCAACTATCTTCCCCCATGCATGTCTACTATCAATACCGATTGACGGGAAAAAGGAGGACAAGAGCAGGCACATACACCTACTCTAGATATGTAATGGAAGTATATTCTCGTTCTGGACACTGATGTCACTAAACATATCATATTAATAATGAAAGGGCAGACACAAATCCATGTCCATATTTGGGAAGCATGCCAAGAATATTATAATAACTACTTGAGTAGTATCAGGGAAATAGACACCTAAATTTGTCCCCACATATGGGATGACACATGAGCATTCCATCTTGGAGAATACTGAAACCTCTATTCTAGTCCATGACGGTCATGGGGTAGACCCCCCAATATTATATGTAGAACAAGATTGGGAATGTATACCCTTTCGAATTGGATTTAATCAGTTTGTTCCTCTAACTAATACAAGGTAAACACATACACCAATACATTATAATAACTTCTCCCAGTAAGTGGACCCAACTATGTATAAGTGAACATCCAAGAAGAAGCCTCTCCAAGAACCGATGGAAAATCAAGAGTCAAGCTGTGATTTATCTCCTCTTATAGCTAGAGTTCTTAAATCCCTAATACATTTATCTGTTGCTACTCAAGATCCTACCCTCTCATAACTAAATTTTGGGAGTGGATGTTTTAATTCTTACGTTTCCCATCAGACACATCATCATGAAGTCTATCTTTAGGAAAATTCTGTCAATCCAGAGTGTCTATCTCTAGATGAGAGCCATAGAAACCCTTCATGTCGACAGAAGACCAAGAAGAAGGAACATTTATCCCTTGATGTAATCCACCATGGTGATCCTCCCGGTGATGGAATTTTCTGCAAAAGTCAATTCCATAGTAGTATCTTGCATTGTCAAAACAATTACATAATTGAATATGTAGCAAAAAGAAGGTTATCATATCTTGAGGAACTTGAAAACACAAGTCCAATCATGTATGATGCCTTTTCATTTATGGGTGAAACACTTTCTCAGCTATAAGACATCTTAAGGGAACATTCATTCTTGATACATGCCTTTGGTCATTTATCTTTTAATAAAAAGCATCCACATTGGTCAGACCAAGTGGAAGAACCTCTAGTGAATGATGACGAAGACCTGTTAAACATGAGGAAATTATTAGCTAAAGGTGAAATACCAGTCATGTTCTAGCCTTTAGAAAATTCTCAGTATGATATTCTAGAATTGATAATAGAATATTACATTTATGAAATTCATCTCAACTTATGGAAAACTCATCTTCATTTGAAAACCAATTTATTAACATATGATGAATATCGAAATCATGTAAAAGTAACTGAAGGATTACAATGCCAAATTGACTTGGCATATATTTCAGTTTCCCAACATCCAAAGGTTGAAAACATTAGAGAACTCTTCAGCGTGTATGCCTCAATGCTCTAAAAAGGCTACACCAACTAATTTATGATTCCCCATCTAGTGTTCACATCAGAGGATAGGGTGAATATGGAGAGTTGCATTTCACTGCACTCCAAAATCAGAAAAGTCTACCAAAAGTGGTCTCATGAAATGTTATTTCCCACGATCAGCCACAATCAATGGGGTTTTTATGTAATAATATGTATGCTCAAGAACAGGCCTCAACCAGTTTTCATCAGAATCAAACCTATTGAAAAGAAGTTGTTGAGTTACATTTACATCAAGCCTCTAAAAAACATGGGATGATGTCCCTCTTAGAGTCTGTCAAGCATTAGAGGATGAAAATGTCTAAAATAGCACATTGATCTTCTAAAACACATGATTTGAGTGATTTTTGGATAAGGCACCATGAAAATGTACAAACTAATATCTGTAAAATCATAAGAGCATTTGCATGAATTTCAGCTATAACCATTCATGAATATCCCCAACTTTCAAGGATGGGGGCCAATCTAATTCGATCATCATATTAATTAAACAACATTCAATGATTTGTTGAAGAAGAACAAGAACAACCCCATCCTGAAGGGATGAGAGATTTTTCACATCTGCAATATCCTTCACAACGGAAGTTATTTTTCCATAGATTAGGGAAGAAGCCATAAGAAAAGAATACAAATGAACTATGCAATGATTCCCTTCGGGTTACTGTCCACCAAAAAGTTCTAGGGAATTCATCATATAGAAGAACAGAGTCTCGTGAAATATAAAAAGGAAGAAAATTTAGCAGAAACAATGACAATATTTCATTGATGCATTATGAATTATTGAATGTTATCAATACCGTTGGAGAGGATCCTCTAGAAAACAAGTCCAGTTCATGGGAATTAGAATATAAAGTCCTTGTTCATAATACGGTACACATCAGAGGCAAATGAAGAAGGTTTGCTTACCCAAAATAATAAGATTACCCAGAATCTAGGTATGCCATCAAATAACCAACTCCCCCTGTCCAAAAGGCATTTAATAAGGGTAAAGGAAAAAATCAGAATAGATATCACTTTTCCACTGTATAAGGTCAATATATTTCGTTGGAATAGAGATTTGTATAGAAATTAGAGGAAATGAATGATTTGAAAAGACTTAACATAGAGTTACTTCAAAGCAGCATTTCTAGTAGGCGTACTCCCAAGAAAAATACTCAACATGCATATCCTAAAGGAGATCCTCAGAAAATTGGATTTATAGTAACTAAATATTTGGATAATGAATTCCCTCCACTAGGTACATAATCAAGGTAGGACCATATATGTCCTAATTGACCTGTTCCTGTGGGTTGTCCAAGGAAGATATCAGTACCACCATCAGTGGTTTTACTAGTTGTTGCACCTGCTCACGATCCTATTGCTATACCTGCACAGAATCCGGAACATTTGGATATTCCCCAAATTCTTATGAACAAAATTGAGGCATTACGACTCAATTGGAAGCTATGGAGGAAAGACATGGACCAGTTCATCCAGAAAATATAACAAACCCGGAATGGGTGGATGCAATTCCTCCCCCCCCCCAAATTTTTTGAATACCACATTCCCAATATTTAATGGTTTGTGTGATCCAGAAAAAAAACATAACACATTTTGTTTCTTGTTGTGATCCTATGATGGGAACTTCTCAACAACAAGAAGTAGTTAAGCTTAGGTGGTTTGTGTGGTCATTACAAGGACTAGCATTTGTCTGGTATACAAGATTTCAATCTCGATGAATTATTGGATGGGTAGATATTTGTCAGAAGTTCCTTCATCAATTTTGTTCAATGCTAGCAATGAATTTTTTTTTATCTTACGAATTTTAAAAAAAAGTGATAATGAACTAGATTTATATTTCATTGCTTGGGGGAAAGGATTAACATATTCTTTCAGTCTAGCACACCCTCGAAGAAGAATGTATGGCAATCTGTACGAAAATTCTGCATGATGAATTATGCACACCATTGATCCCTATGAAATTCACAAGATACATTAAATACCATACTTTTATTGCTCAAAAATTTGAAGATAATATAATAGAAACTATGGATAAAACTCATGTAATTCCATCAGCTCCGGGGAGGAGGATAGGGAAAGCAGAAGCTGCTACAATCACACTGAAACAGGCACCTATACTTACTTCTACATCAAGACCCTCATCATACCGAAGGTATCCACCTCATGAGTATCAACAATAATGATTGCCTCATCAAGATGATCAAAGAGATCAAATATGGAAGCGGTTTGAGGAATTAAAGAATAAATTTTATTCTTTTAGGAATGACCATGTTATTGGTTACTTCATATCAGCCTTAGAAAACTATTTGGTTTAGTTTCCAAGGCCAAAGATAGAAAATAAATAAATATATGAAGATCTTCTAAATTATTTTTCCATTCTAAATTTGATGTGTCACCCCATTCCAGAGTGATTTGTTTTCAAATACCTTCTACAAATGATGGTAGATTCCGGAAAAGTGAAATTGAAAAGTTCATCAGCTCAAGTAGCAGGTGTTACTGCTACCAATCCAGAGGAATATGGAGAATGTAAAGATCTCCAAAGTAAAAATGTGCAGAAATATGATGACTGTATGATTAGGAAAATGATCAACTGGACTCATTCCATTTTACGAACACAGTTGAAACAACTGATTATGTCTTCTACCATTCTTTCCACATTGAAACCATCTTCATCAAAAAGTCATTTCTCCAAGAAGAAAGGGTTCATAAGAATAAATCATAGTCAGAAGAAGAAAAGATCACATCATGGACAAAGTTTTCCTTGACCCTAGAAGATTTTATGTCATCTGTTTTAAAATCATGGGAACAACCCTACCACACAGCACAACCAAAACTAACTTGTTAATAAAAATCTTCATCAGATGAAGAATTAATCTTTGGTTCTATTAATGATATCCATTTAATGGATCCTTATGCTAATGGTGATTCTGATTATAATGATCTAGAGTTCCTTGTAAATAATAGGGTATCATGAGGAAGAGTCCAAGGTTGAGGATATAGGGGAAGACGTTGGAGTTCCAGAAACCAACATTTTAATTCTACCCATGCTCGAACCATATATACTATGAAAACTCTTGGAAGGACCCTTTAACAGGCTCAACATGAATAATGAGATTCATCTATGAAATAAAGGCTTGGTTATGAAAAATTTATCTTATAATACAGATTATAAGCTACACTGTATCATTATCATCAAACGGATAGAATTAGTCAGTCTAATTTACCGAATCCAGTAATATTTTAAGCTTGTGCTCCAACACCAACAGAAGCATTAACTTCCAATGAACCTAAAACCCATTATCTCCATTCTATGAAACATATACCATTGGGTCAAAATTATGATTTCTTGAAACAATTGTCCCAATCATGGGCCATGTTTCAATTCTAGATTCTTTGAATCTATCAAAAGAGCTTTGAGAGGAACTCATTGAGGCATTGGTAAGTCCCCAAGAGTTTGAAACCGAAGTTGCTACTGCAGAAGTATACCGTATAAAGAATGATTCTTTAGAATATCATGTAGTCGTATCTTTTACATATGAAGATGAAGACCATGTGGTACATGGGCATATCAGACAATTTTATATTCCTAAAAAGGTCAATGACATAAACATCTGATGATCCTTCATTGATAAAGCCTTTGAAGTCAACCTCATTCTCATTCGTACACTTCGTCGACTAGGATTGATTGAATCTGACATATCTCTTTCAACATTAATGTTGTAAGGATATGAAAAGAATGAACAAGAACCTATGGGGAAAATTACACTTAGAACTCAGTTTGGAGATCTTGTGTCTAATTCAAAATTAATGGTAGTTCGTCAGGAAATAGTCTTAAATATTATGATTGGAAGTCCTTGGTTATATCAACATGAATCCATACCTTTATCATACCACCAATGTCTAAAATAGTATTTCAATGGTCAAATTGGGACATTGTATAGTGACAAGGGTCCATTCAAATCAAGTGAATCTCAATATATTGAGCCAGAGTTTTATAACGTAAAATGAACAAAGCACATGAAAAAGGAGATAACCAGAGTTATTGCTCCAAATGGACTAGAAAATATCACAGAAAATACATTCATACATTTGAGTACAGATTGAGTTTTACCCATCAATCATATTTCAATGGTAAAACCATATCAAAATACTTGTCTAGTAATTTCCATAAAGTCAATTGTGGCAACTATGCATGATAACGTGGTAGAAATTATTGATACACCAAGCAATAATGGATGCCTGAATAGAGATGTTTTCATTTCATTTGTGAACTACAACAAGCTTCTACTTATTCAATCATATTAGAAGAAATTGTAGCAATGCTATGGGAATACAATGTTATTGATTCTCAATCCATTAATCCCTCTTTATTACCACATGAAGACCCTTCGTCATTAGTATGGTCAGATATGGTGGCCTATTCTTTGGGATGTTCTAATTATGACTCCTCCCCTAAATCTGGGAGTTTTTTCTTCTTATATGCTATGAAAATGGAAACAGAAGAGGTAACACATAATGAAGTATAAGAGGAAGATCTCCAGGAAGATCATCTAGCATTTGAAGATGGTGTCTCTACCACTGTGGATGAACTGAGAGAAATAAGTATTGGTACTGAAGAAGATCCACACCCCACTATAATTAGAGCGACCATGACCTCTAAAACTTAAGAGGTGTATACATCCTTTCTTAAGCAACATCGAGAAATATTTTCATTGAATTATACAAAAATTCCAGGTCTTAATCCGAATGTTTCCACACATCATTTGGGTTTTCTAGATGAACATCAGCGATTTAACCAAGCAGCAATGCGAACAAACCCAACTCATGCATCTAAAATTAAAGCTAAATTTGATAATCTTATGAAGGCTAACTTTTTAAGGGATGTTCAGTATCCTAAATGGATGGCCAATATTGATCCAGTGAAAAATAATAATCAGAAAATTAAATTCTGCATTGATTTCAGAGATCTTAACTGGAATCGTACTAATGATGATTTTCCAGTCCTGATTACAGAACTTATAATTGATGAAACAGCTGGCTATGAAGCTCTATCCTTCATGGACGGATACTCTAGGTATCATAAAATCTATATGGACCGAGAGGATGAAGAATCTATAGCCTTTGGGGCCTTTCAAGGTGTGTTTGGCTATCAGGTAATGCCCTTGGGTTTAAAGAAAACAGGTGGAACATATCAACGTTCCATGCATCATATCATCGAACCCTTCTTAGGGATGTTTGTTGAATGTTATGTGGATGATTTTGTGGTAAAATCCAGACAACATTCCAATCACTTGGCAGATTTAGAGACTATATTTGATAAACTTCGACAACATAGTTTTCAGATTAACCTGATGAAACGTGCTTTCAGGGTAACCTCAGGAAAATTCCATGGCTTTGTTGTATGCCATCATGGTATTGAAGTTGATCCTGAGAAAAAAACAGCAATCATGGGTATGTCCCCTCCTGAAAATTTAAATATATTTAAAGGACTCCAAGGAAACTTGGCCTATATTCGGCACTTTATCACTAATTTGGTAGGAAGGTGTTTACTTTTCACCAGATTAATGAAGAAGGGAGTCTCCTACCAATGGATTGAAGATTTCCAAGAATCATTCAATACCGTCAAGAAATATATCTTGAGTCTACCAGTATAAATTCCACATGTTGATGGAAGGCCACTTATTCTCTATGTAATATCTTTAGAGCAATCACTAGGTGATTTACTTGCCCAAAATAATGATGCTAGGAATGAAAATAGCCTTTACTATATTAGTCGAACAATGCATGATACGAAAACGTGGTATTCAAGTATTGAGAAGTGTTACCTAGCATTAATCTTTACAGTTCAGAAATTGAGGTACTATGTACATCATCATGAAGCTTAATTGGTGCCTCGTAATAATCCACTCAAATTTATCCTCATTCATCCTATGTTTACAGGACGTCTGGCATGGTGGGAAGTTATTTTGCAACAATTTGATATTCAGTTTGTACCTCAAAAGGCATTAAATGGACATGCTCTGGCTGACCTCCTTGTCGAACATCCATCTACGGAAGATACATCATTTAATACTGAGATTCCTCACGAATAGGTCTTCTTTATTCAAGTTAATTTACAAAAAATAGGAACTATTTTTTGATGGTTATTCCATGAGTCCAATAGGAAGGAGAATGGAAAACCCTAAACTCAATATGGTTGGATTAATAATTTTCCTTATTTCCCTAGAAAAGGTAGTATTGCCTAGTCATTCCTATTATCGGAAGGTGGTACTATTATTGAAGCAAAATATCGAGCTCTCATCGTAGGTTTAGAATTGTCCCTTCAGGTGAAAATGGGTAACTTAAAGGCAATAGGTGATTCAGAATTGGTAATCAAACAAATTAAGGGGGAATATTATGTTAGAAACGAAGAATTAATTCCTTTTTTCATTACGTCAGGGGGTTAATGGCTAAATTTATCATAGATCTATCATTCTATTATGTCCTGTGATCACAAAATCTTTAGCAGATGCACTGGGTAATGCAGTTCTAGCCTTGGCATATCAAAATCGGGATAGGACAATTATCAATATAACTCATCTTCATGTGGTGTCACCTTTTTTTCAAATATGAATTGAGGAAATTAGTGAAATTATCCCTATTTCTGAACCATATGGTCATATTATGGGATGGAGAACATCTATCATGGAATATCTTCAATTTGGGGTACATTAACCAGACATTGGTGAGAAAGAACAAATTCGGCAATGAGAAGCTAATTTTACTCTTTATGATAGTTCAATCCCCCAAAATATCCTTTAAAAGCGAGGCTTTGATGGAATTATCTTCATATGTATTGCTGGAGAAGATACCGCATCTATCATGAAAGAAGTACATTCAGAAGCTTGTGGTGCCCACCAATCTGGACAGAGACTCTCTGATCAGATCTGAAGGCTTGGATACTTTTGGCCATCAATGACATAGGATTGAATAGATTTCCCAAAAAAAATGTCATCCATGTCATGTGCATGCCAACTTCATTCATCAACCCCCGGGTTTTCTACATATAGCTAAATACTCTTAGCAATTTTCCACATGGGGAATGGATGTAGTAGGGCCTTATCCTCCAGCAATATATAAGTAGTTCAAATATATTCTCACTGTTACTGACTTCTTCTCTAAATCGGCTAAGGAAATACCTATTAAGGAATTCAGATCCAAAAGCATTTTTAGTTTTCTCAAAACTAATATAATCATCATATTTGGTGTCCCCTATAATATTTTGATGGACAATAGTGCCAATTTTTGTTCTGTTGAAGTAAAAAAGTTATATCAGGTAGTTAATATCAAGTCCAACCACTAATCTCACTATCATACAGTGTTGAATGGATAGATAGAGGCCTTTAATAAGACTCAATCAATTATACTCCAGAAGATAGTGGATAAAGATAAGAAATCGTGGCCTGCTAAACTCTTGAATGATTTGTGTGATCATCGAATAACAAGCCGTACTACTACCCAAGAAACTATTTATTCACTGATATATGGAACCGAAGTAGTTTTTTCAATTGAAATACAATTTCCTTCATAGAGCATTTCAATATGTGATCAGTTGTCTACAAATGAAAGATCTCAGAAACAGTTTGATGAGTTGGAATGATTAGATGAGAAAATACTTCATACTTCGCATCATTTAGAAGTCTATCAGAATAGAATAGTGAGAGCTTTTAACAAGAAAGTTCACCTTCGTTCATTCCTTCAAGGAGAATTGGTATTGGTCCTTAAGACTCCAATGATACCAGGAAAGAAACTTCCGAAACATGAACCAAAATTAGAAGGACCTTATTCCATACATAAGGCCTATTCAAATAGAGCCTATGCCTCAATCTCAGTAGATAGATATCTCATTACAACTCCAACCAATGCGATATTTTTGAAGAAATGCTTTGTGTAATTATACAAATTAGTCCTCACTACTAGAAGTTAAACTACATAGTACCATGTCCTTGCTCCAAGACATAAATCTACACACCCACCACATCATAGTTTGAAGACATTAAACTTCAAAAAACTATTATCATCAATGGTCTATGATGTTAAAATGTGTAGCATCTTCATACTTGTCGCATGACGCTAAACTACATGACATCATTTGTTCAACTAACGTTTTCTCTATTTGATGTAAGAAGCTTCTATAAGAAAATATCATTGACATCATCATTACTCTTTAGAAGTACATGAGTCCCTCTCTTTCCTTTGTCTGAGTCAGATCATCATAGAGACAATGTTTAAAGAATTATATATGCCTTGATTCTCATTTTCAATGAGATACGTAGTGATGCCTGAATCACTAATTTTCGGCCTAGACATAATCACAAAATCTTTTTATTTTATTTTCTCATCCTATATATTAATTAGATATATACAGAGTGTTTACTTGAGATATATGATTTGGTCTTTATATCATTTTATTTACTAAGATTTACCGTTCTCTCAGAACATGTAAAACAACCCCCATTCTTCATGTCAAACTCCATTAGCATGTGGAATAATTGTTTAATGGACTAAGTACGGCTTGATTATCGTCTATTTTGACATACGTAGAGACAACATGATCTCTTATATTGGTCCTAGCTATGATAAACCCCCCCCCCCCCTTTATTTCATGTTTAAGAGTCAAATCTTCAAGGAGAATGTTTTAAGAAATATGTTTGACTAGATTATTTCCCCGACAAGACCTATAGTGACACTTGGGTTTTATCCCTTAATCCAGTTACAATATAGTTATCCATTTATATAGGTTCATTTTCATCCTTACGACATGACATTAAACTGTATGGAAATCTAATACCGCTATTCATTATCTGTGTCACCTTCGTATTATAGATAATACCCTTACTACTCCTTGTTTATCACACTGAGCATAGCTCAAGTGATCTTAGGATTGGATAAGGTGATTCTTAATATAAGTAAGGTGTTTTAATGATATATTGGGGTGCAAATGTCCTCATTAAATGACTTTAAACTACACATCATAATATTAATTCAGAACAACGAAAGAAAGTATCGATTTTACATATGAGTCATATCTATTTAATGGATGTAAAACCCATGGCCAATATTGGTTAAAATATTTCTCATCTGCATTAAACACAAACCCTGTCCATATTTCACACTCTTAATCATTAATATTTTCAAATCTTCATAATCATTATTATGGATTCTGGTAAAAGGTATTCTAATATCTGAGAGCTCTTTTTCTTCACTATGCAGCATATGCCCTTTGGCGGCCTTGCATATGTTTCCTACATAACAGGAATTTCTATCATAAGATACCACTATTTGACTATGCATCATATGCCCTAGTTGGCCCTCCATAATATATCCCCCATGATGGGTTTGTCAAGTAATTGTAACTTTGTTCATGGTTATAGTATCTTTGTCCCCTTTAATCTATGATGACAATATATGATAATTTGTATTTCAAAATAGTCATTCAATTATACTAGTCCCATTATCTCTCTCACAATCTAATCGTATTCATGATCATGGTTTACACATTCCCCTCACCATGTGTTCGATGCGCTGTGAAATAACCTTGAAATCACTAGGCCACATGTTATATATTGTTTCCATTTCTGGTCCTAATTTTATGACCTCATACTATAGAAATAATATCATTTATGTTTGGGCCAGACCTTTGTAAAAGTATTATTTTTCTGATTCGTTGGATAACTTGGTTGGAAATAACCTTTAAATATTCAGGTACCTTTCTCCATAAAACATACTCTATACTTCAGAAAATCTGAATCTACATAAACATACTTCAACTTTTGGCAATAAAACATTAAATTTCTAAGAGCTCTGTTTCCCGACATTGCAACATCTTCCCTTAGGCATCCATGCATAAGTTCCCAAATAACAGGCATGTCAGTCAAATGATGCCACTATTTGGCTATGCAGAATATACTCTAGTTGGCCCTATATAAGACACCCCCCATAATGGGTTTTTCAAATAGTGGTAACTTTTTTATTGGAAAAGACTTTCAATAATGCTTTTAGCCCTTTTCCCATATCATTCCTCAATTTCAGAAATTCCCAAATCACAGTTTACATTGCTACCATCCATACCCGAATATGATAGTATGTTTCCAAACAAATTTTTTCAATAAATTGGGAGAGTTTTCTCATACATTTTTTCAGAGGTAAAGAGCTTAAATTTAATCCACCCAATGTCCTCACTACATGACATATAACTTCACGGTATAATGTAATAAATTTACCATTCAGATAAATTTTAACCATTTCTCATACATTAAATTTTCATAAAAATGGTTTTTCTATTCATCACTTCTGTTGATCTAAAATATCCCTTTTTTATTCTTATAATTATTTTCCTTATAAAATCCACCGATTGTGGACTGGAGTCATCCGAATCTTATTTTCCCCTATCTATCAACAATAGAACATTAAATTTATAAGAGCTATTTTTCCCGACGATGCAGCACATGCCCTTATGTGGCCTTGCATAATTTGCCTACATAATAGTCCTTTCAGTCAAAATATTCCACTATTTGGCTACACAACATATGCACTATATGGACCGGTAAAATACATCCCCCATAATGGTATTGTCAAATAATATCATCTCTTTTATGGGAAAAGACAAATATTATATTCATACATGCTTTAAATTTGGTATCCAAAAAAATCATGGCCCAAGATCCCCCTAAGAAATATATATATAATATTAAAAAAATTCATAGCCACCAAGTTTTGTTTGGGATCTAATTGAATGGTTTTGGTCAACACTATTTTGACCCTAAATATTATCCCTGTATAGTCCGACATGCATGAATCTTAACTACCAATAACAAAAGACTTGGTACTCATTTGGTTGAGAACTCGTTATGGGAACTCTAAACAATAGTCAAGTCACAGCTCACTAAAAATGAATTTTTGTATGATTTAGATAATATTGAGTAACAAAAAAAAAGGGTCAAAAGTTAGAAAATTTGAGGGGTTATACATATAACCCTAGAAACAATCAAATTATGCTCATTAGGCCCCTTATATTAATAAGAAAATTTTGAGAACTTCATTATTTTTATTATAATAATTATAGTTTATCATAAAATAATCATTGTCATCATTTACCATCCATATTTTAATCTTGAAAAATAGGAATGAAGATTTATATGATTGAAAACAAAATTTATTTTATTCATATGAAAATAGAGGTCCATAAATAAAATTGAGCCTCTCTATAATATTTTAGAATAAACTCTCAACATGAATATTCATTTGTTGAATAGTTTCATAAGCCTTATCAGCTGCCTATTGAAGTTGAGATAGTTGAGAAGCTCCAATAACCTCAGCGGGACAATGTGCTTCCATAGCAGTTGAAATGGAAGTTATTCCCTCGAATTGGTTTTCTCCCAATTTCTGATTCAACTGCTCAAGCTTGTTATAAACAACATCCAATTGTTTATGAAGATATAAAAACTCCTTCATAGTAACTATGATTTGTTGGATAATTTTGAGTGATTTCTTGTTATGATTTTCCTCTGCCTCAACTTCTTCAACTTGAAGGCCCTCAATATTGTTTAATTTTTTATCCTCTTAAAAATAATTTCATAGCTTATGCTTCTACTCTTGTCGAAAAATAGTCTCTTTCATGGCATCATGTACTGGCCGATAATTATATCAACAAAATCCAAATACACGGAATAATGCTGTGAGTTTTGAAAAATGGAACACCAATTCATCTAAAGTCATTTCAGCAATTATGCTCCAGATATGTCGCCATGAATTATTACATTCAATGACATGAGCATATTCCATCTCTAATTCAGAATCTGAGTCACTACCATGAGGTAAAATGTACTCTAGAAATAGGTCGCTTAATGAACTGCCTTGTTCAACTTTTCATGGGATAGTAGAAGCCTCGCCTTCTGATCTAGGAGTATATAACCCTAAAATGATAAATCAATGTCATTATTAGTTTCAAATAAAGGGAAAAAATATGATTTAGATAGCTGATTATATTTACCCAATAATAAGGCGGTCACATGATTAGATTGATCCCATGCATTCTAAGCTCTACTGTTTAAAGTAGATGTTTCTTGAGAATGGGAATTTCCTTGAATTTTCATAGTTGTTACATTTGAAGGATCTGGAACATATCTTGATGAAGGAACCTTTGTAGGTATTTCTCCAGCCCCAGTGGAAGGATAAAGTGGAATACCCCATTCCTGAAGATACTTTGCGACATTTTCTGCAGATAAATCTACATAAGGTGAACATTGATGTAATGAATCAAGTTAAAAAACTATTTATGGAAAATGAAATAATAGGGACTTAAGTCCTTGAAATTTTTCAGGAAAATCTCTAAACTCCTTGATGGAAATTGGAATATCAATATTTGGATTATGGGTGTCCATCATTTCAGTGTATATGACCTGAAATGTTACAACATCCCACCATTTAAGGGATACATGAAACATTTGTTTATGCCAAAATTGGCTTCGATGGCATTTTTTTCAATTGGATCTCTTATTGGTACAGAAGAATCTAGTATTTCAATGGTTGGGTCAACATCATTATTTACCTTATATTACCCTGGATCTTCATTCCATTCTTCTGAAGAAATATGAATATCAGTGTTGATTATTTCAGGATCCTTTAATAAAAAAACTATGGAATGTATTTAATCTTACTTTGGCCTTCCTCTCTCTTAGCAGATCCAAGAGCAGGTATAGCTAAATCTTTTGATAAATTATCTACTACAATTTCAGATTCATCATCATTAACGTGTATTTCCCCTGGGATTTCATTTTCTAATATTTAAGAATTTTCTTTTAATCCCTTGATATAAGAGAGAGATATAGATCCTACAAGGGGATAAAACGTGGTTACCAGAATATATTGTGCAAGTTGTATGCCCTATGGATCATATAAATCCTGACTCCTTTGACAAAAACATCAAATAAATCTCATTTCTCTCTTGTGTTTTTGGTAAAAATAATTGGGAAATATTGAAACAGTCCTCTTAACAGGGGAAACATGTGGTAATGATTGAGGATTATTTGTCTCCATTACCCCAGTAATGATTTTTTTTCCTGGAGAATGTTCTGGCGACCTAGGAGGATCATTTGTTGCATCAATAAGATATCCTGCATGACCATACTGAGGTGATTTGAGAATTGGTCCGAAGCTTCCTTCCCTATATTCAAGCTACATAAATACATTTTAATCAATATTAATGATGATAAATAATAAAGCAGAGTTGAGGTATAAGAAAAAAGAAAATACATTATCAGTATTAAAATAAATATCCCACTTTTCCTTAGAGTCAATAATTACCCTTTCATGTACTCCTAAGTCTATCATATAAGATACTCATTTAGAGGCTGGGATTTTTTCATCAGTTTAATATATAAAAGGATCTAGCTCCATAATATATATGTATACTTCAGCTAGGTTGTTATCCTGAATGCAATCAGAAGGTTCCTAGATGTCACTAATATCTGGTATTTGAGTTCCATGTTGGAGGAATGCCCATGCATCCCTACGATCACGGGTTACACCCTCCCAATGATGAATGGCTGAAGGCCGCACATATTTCAATATTTCTATGGTACATTGTGGGGGAGAATAAATTCCTTCTGAATGGTAAGTTTCTTCAAGACTCCATTCTACATAAAATTCAACAGATGGAATAAGAATTGCGATTTGATGGAGGCGACGGAATTGCCTTGTTGTTGGACGTATTTCTTCTTTAGCCCTGGTCTTCCTGGTATATCTCTTACGAAGCCATTTTGAGGGCTCTGAAACCTCAAAAATTTCTGTATCTTTTCTGGCCATGGACGTCTTACAACTATTTCCATGTGCAATGGTCGTTTTAGGTGCCACTCAATATATTAGTTTTATCAAAGTCCCTTGAGGATATAAAGAAGCACAAGCTTTGGCATACCCAACTTCCAACCCAATTGATGCATCTGATAGAGGTAATGTTATCGACAATTTGGATATCTCTAAAGCCATTAGAATCTATAATTTCCACACTACCATGGGATATGTCTCATGTATGACATAATTGGGTGGAAATGTGTTTCAATTTTTAAGACATCTGAACTGAAGAGAAAACCTATAAGGGATGTAAGCCTCATAGATAATTTCACCATCAATCCTGGTTGATAATACACCATCATCGAATTCAATCATATAAGGTATAACTTCATAATTATTTTCATTAACATCATCAATAAATTTTATTATTAGTGGATTTCCAAATGGAGAGAATATGAATTCTCCTAAGACATTCAATGCCTTCAGCAACATGTCGGTCCTAATGTTCAGAAGCTGAATACCAGAAACGTTCTGTAAAAATGGTGTGAATCGACCATTGGAAACTCTGACTGAATTCAATGATTTGTATGAAGAAACATTTACTACATTCTATCCAACAAAAACATGTAATGGCTCTAAATTTCTAAATGGGGTATTCCCAATGTATAAATGTAGATGGAGATGGTAAATGCTTGCTAATATAGGGGTTCCTAACCCAATATACTTCCCTTTTACTAATTTTTCTATAATGATGAAAGTCTCTATTCTTACACCACCTTCGGATTCACAGACTGGAAGCAAATAAATGCTTATCCACATAGCAAGGAAGGTAGCTAAGCGTACTTCGGCATCAACATCGGGTTCGACTTTATATCCCCAGGGCTTATAATAACATATTAACAATATAGTCCAATATGTATCTGAACTACCTCGGTTCTCTATATAAAGACAAATAGTAGGATGTCCACATTCTAGACCTTCCTTTCTTGTTGGTTTTATGAAGGCTTCCATCCACACTCAAGCATAGATATCTTTCTTGTCCTTGGGTAAATTATTCTCTATCATAAATAATTCATGATCTAGTGTTGGTATTCTAGAATAATCACCCCATTTTATAGTAGGTTGAATGAATTCATCATATATTTCTCTGAGAATATGAATTCCCACGATTTGGTAAATATCACAGAGGCTAATTCCAACTTCACCATGCATCAAATAAATGGAATTTGTTTGTGGACTCCATCATCTCAGTAATTCAGGAATGAAATTATTTTTATAAACATATGTATTCCCCATCCAGACAACTTCATAGATATGAACGTCTCATAACTCTTTTCTGAATTCTACAAATGTCCAACATACCAAGTATGCCCACATCCACTGAGGTTTTACACCCCCTCCAGAACAAAGGACATATTCTCCTTTCCAACCATTAGATTGATCTGTTTGTGAACCCCGAAAATAGGACTCATAAAAATGTGGAATTGGATCTACAACATGATCCTTCATATAAAGAGTGTGACCACTATAATAAAGGATTCAACTAATAGGTACAATTTATTCTTGTACTGGAACCCTCTTTCATTAATTTCTATATAGTTATAGTCAGAATACTGAAGAATCCAATTCTTTGGAAAGAACATTTTAACAGATGGAACATGGGAATATTGCAAAATCATATGCCAATACAAGGGTAAATAAGGACATTGTGCATAGTCATGTTGGTACGGAATTAGACCCATACATAGCTTAGGAAGAGTACTCTCAACAATGTCATAACAGTCATGTCCAACAATATTCATCATTTCATTTTTGGAGAGCCATATCTTCTTTAGTATGATTCATCAAATGAATCATTCTTTCCAACAGAAGAATTACCGAACTTCTAGATCAGAATTTTAAAGTGAGGAAATGAAAAATTTGGCAAAGGACACTGATCTCGTTGGTCCTTTGACGAGGCATGTTTCATAGGACCTTAGACGAGGTCCGTCACGTAGGACTTTCGCCAAGTATCCTTGCTCAAATCCCATGATGAAGTCCTTTGTCATAGATCCATCACATCAAATAATTTAACCTTGATTAAATTGAAAGGAAATTACATAGGATCATAATGCAATAAATATGGGAGAACGAGCTACGCTACAAGAGTTACAAAATTTCGGAGAAAGAACAAATAGAGAAAAAAAATTTAATGATTGAGAACTACTTGTAAGAAATTGAAGAGCTACAAGTCTGAAATGTGTGCAGCCTCTTTGCACTAGACCTCCGAGAAGCACCTGTGTGGTAAACCTGCACTGTTAGACAATGTTCACCTTAGGACTCGACCCTCTTTGTATGTTTCAGATCCAATTCCAAAGGGGGGATTTTGTTGAAACTACATGAGAAAGTAACCAAAAGGACTAAGAGGATAAATTGGGATCTTTCAGATCCCAAAGCAAGATTTGAAGATTACAAAGGAAAATCAAAATTTTCCCAAAGAGGTTCACAATGGACTAGCTTTATAGGCCTATGCATTGGAGGTGCATGGCAGAACTACGAAAAGGAGCTCCGTGCTAGAAGATGTCTTGTACACCTATGCATGAATACCTGCATGGTGATGCTATGAAAAATACCTATGTGGGCAACATCTATTAGAGTAGTCCCATCCATGCATATAAACAGAGCCATTGGAATCACCATTTCAAGAATGAAAAAAGTGAAAGAATCTCTGAAGCTCCCATTGCATAGCTCTTTCGCTTAGATCCCTCAAATTTTCACAGTTTTCTCTCTATAACACATCATAAGAGATAATTAAATGGGATAAGAATGTTTTGATGTTTTTCACATTCTTTATTAATCATTTATACCTGTGCGGTATACCTTAACGCCATACCTACGCGGTATACTTTCACCTCATTCCTGCACGGTATATCTGTGTGATACATCAATGTGGGGTACCTACAGGACATACTTGCATGAGGTACCAATGTGACAAGATCAAGTACTCTCTTTTAAATCAATTCATAGTAGGTTATCCCCTTCCTTGGTTCCATTATCTAAAATGGACTAAGGTGAACCACCCACCAAAACCTCATGACTTATCAAACCATTGGGAAAGGCACATCAGTAGTTCTCTTATTTGGGTTTGAATTTCCATAGTCAGAGGTTTCCCACATTTGTTTCATAATGGGGATAGGTTTCATGAAAAGTTTGTGGGTTTATATATCCATAGTCACATGGAATATTATCCCAAGAACAGTGTTGGGAAGGTCCTTGTTTGGATGAAGGGTTTGGTCCGAGCCTCTCCCATATCAAGGATGTGACCCGGAACCTGAGGTCTCTGGTAAGTAAGGTACACTTCACACTTGCTTTTATGTGCAAGCATAGAATAAGTCTCCCTACTCTACCAATATCAATTCATGGGAAGTCATCCTGGTATAATCCCCTCACATTCACCCCTTCTTCCTTACATTGGACCATTGATCAATGTAGATAGAACATAGTAAAGGTTCATCACCTCTCCCTCTTCCACGGTCACCTCAACCTCATCCACCCATTTATCCATAGGTACTCCCTCTTCCATCAGCATAGTGGAAAACTATGAACGTGTGATTGCCTTTGTGGAATCTTTGACATTCTCTTGTTCCTCTCACCATGCATGACTCACGTGAGCATATAGATTTGTCACGATTACAACATTTTCATGATAGAATGAACTATGAGAACTCTGATTCTTGTTTAAACCAGGATATGTCGGAAGCCTCCTTAAGGCCTGAGCTCACCGGATATCCATCTCAGGAATCCCACCCTAATTCTATTAATCTGGGCATTCTCCTTTGGAATAAGCACCAAATTAAACCCTAAATCATCAAGGCATCCTATTTAGGAAGTAAGCCAAAACTCATATTTCCCAAAGTACTATTCTCTCCTATAAGTTTTATCGAACAATGTGGGATTTGATTCCCATCAATATGGGTTACGTTGGAAGCCTCCTTGAGGTTCAAACCTAACAGTTCATGTCAACCCTATTCTACATGGGCCATATTCCCAACAGGGTCTAATCATACATAGAAACTCATATCCCTTCTAAGTTCATTGGGTTGCCTCAGTATACGTTCCACGCTATGTTTTAACAAATAATTTATATCTCTTAGAGGACATTATCCCATGTCCTTAAAAGGTTTGTTGTGTCCCATTCAGTGGCACTAAACTATGAGTGTTCTAATTCCTTTCACAAGGATACGTAGCTAGCCCATTTTAATGGGAATGATCTCAAAATGAAACTAAACCTTCATCTACGTGGATGACAATAAAATTTCCGAGTTCCCCACTGAGTGGCTAAAGAACCATTATCATCACAATGATGATTAAAAGAGTCTCTAAACAGAATATTTGAGGACACCATTAATGGAAAACCTCTAATACATACGGATATTTCCATTAATGAAGAACCATGAATGCATAATGATGATTATAATGTTTCACACATGTTAATAAGTGATTAAAAATTCCAAGGGATACTTATGATATACCTGGTGAATTAATAAGTATTCATGAAAATATTTAAATTTTACAAATAGAGTCCCACATTTGACAATAATTCCCCCCAAAAGAGTCTGATGAGTCTGACATCCCTTCCTCTCGACCAATGCTCATTCTTAAGTATCATAAAGTTCAAAATTTAGCGAACACATGCCTTTTAAAGTAGGTCGTTTTTGGATAATGAACTTTTGGAAGTTTTTGGTTCCATGAATAAATAAAATGAATACCGCCGGGAAACAGTTATTCTTAAATCATGAATACACAATTCAATTAACTAAGAAACAAATATCTACAATATATTATTTTTGATTATTCAAAATATTTTCACCTTTTCAATAGGGTATGAAAAATAAGTGTAATCTTAAATCTATTTTTGAAGTCTCAACATTTGATACATAATAGTTAGTGCACGTCAATTTATTACGTTCTACACAAAATGTGAGTATTAAAGGAAAGTATTGTGTTTTTATCATTACACTAGATACAGGTTGTTTCATTATCTAATAAAAAAATAAATACTTTTTATTTTAAAAACTTTTTTATATGATTTTAAAAAAGTGAAAAACCATTCCTCAAAAATTATTTTTAGTGATCATGTTGAAGATTTTGAAAATTATTATTTTGAACCTTCCGTAGTAAGACAGGTATTACACATAAATTTTCATCTCCCAAAACACCCTAGAGAAATATTTTTTTTGAATAAATAAATTATATTCTTCCAAAAATAATAAAAACCATAGGGAGCGAACACTCAATTGCCTGAAAAATTTGGACTGAAGCTATTAATACTACTTTTTATATCAGAAATCAACTTTTGAAAAGAAATTTTCTTAATAAATTCCTTTTATTAATTGTGTACAAGTATAAAACACACATTTTCTTACATTAGGTATTTTCAATGAAAATTATTCTTCTTCAATAAGAAATATAACTAAAAAAATTGTACTATAATATGAGGAAGGAATATTTTTTGGTTATTCCACTACTACTAAGTCATATTATGTTTTATATAATTTTATTATTATTTAGGATTGATTTAATGATAATTTGGATAATGAATATTGTTTTATTTTTGAATAACCTTAGCCAACATCTTCTGATATTATTTTAAAAGCTAATTTCAAAATTTTTTAGAACGTTATTCAAATAAGTAAATAACATTGGAATTTGTTTTTGATGTTACACCTCAGGAATATTCTTTACCAAATGTTGAATAAATAACATTGTAAAACACAATAAATGAGTTATTTCTTATGAATCATCCTGTTGATAGTATCATTGGTGGTGTTGATCAAATAGTTAGGACTATATGTTCATTAAAGAATAAAATAGAACATATGGGTTTCCTTTTCTGATTTGATCCTAAGAATACACATGAGGGTTTAATTGATGATGATTGGATTAAGTATATTCAAGATGAACTAAATTAATTTATTATAAACAAATTATAGACAATGGTAGAACAACCTAATGAATCTTATGTAATTGAACTGAAATGAGGATTTAAGATAAAATGTGATGAAAATGAAATAACAGTTATAAATGAAGAAAGACTTGTTGTAATGGGACATAATCAATAAAAATGAATAAAATATAAAGAATCCTATGCACTGGTTTCTTGAATTGAATTTATTCATATTATATAATCTTTTGTAGTATTCATTAATTTCAAACATTTTTAAATGGATGCAAAGTGTGCTTTTCTTAATAGTAATATTCAAGATGATGTTTTTTTGAACAACCTCCTGGTTTTATGATTAAAAACATCTTGAATATGTTTATAAATATACAAATGATTTATATATATTTAAATAATCCCCTAAATCATGGTATGATATAATAACAGTATTTTTTCAGAACAATTATGTTAAGGAAAAATCTTATGAAAATTGTATAATAACGAAATTTAAGAAAAACATTTGGATTGTAAAAATTTATTTTGATGTAATTATATTTTATTTAATTGATTAATATATAATAGATTAATTTTTGGATTTTATGAATTTTTAGTTTGAAATGATTATAATGGGTGAGTTAACATACTTTTTTGGTTTTCAAATTTCTGAAAAATAAGAAGTTCCTTTTATTTCCAAAAATAAGAATATAATATATCATTTAAAAATGTTTGGATAAGATAACACTAAAAGTACTAGTAATCCTCCTGGTACCTCTAATAATTTAGATCATGTTGAGGCAGGGATACTTGTTGACCCAAATATTTTTAGACGTATGATAAAGAGTTTACATTACATGATATGAAGTTATAAAAATTTAATTTTTTTAGTATTATTATATGAAACTTTACAAGAAAATACAAGAAATAGTCCCACCATAATGTTGAAAAATTTAAATTTTGTTATCTTAATTGAACTATAAATTAAAAAAAATTCTTTATTCTAAAAACAATTTGAACTAAACTATTTTTCGCAGGATAACTTTTGTTGTTATAGAATGGAAAGAAAATGTAACTTTGGAACATGTCATTTCTTAATAGATTCCATAGTTTCTTTATCATGTAATTAAAAACACTCAATAGAACATTCCACTACCGAGACCCGATATGTAGAAGCTGGATGCTGTTGTGATGAACTATTATTGATGCAACACAAACTCGCAGACTGTGGAATGATTTTTACTAAAATAAAAAAACAATGTAAAAATAATTTTACATTTCATTAATTAGGAACTATAAACATCACTATAATGTGAAACACATAGTTATTAGGAATCACTTTCTTATAGATGACACTCTTAAAGGATATATCATTTTACAATTTATTAGAATACAATATCAAATTGCTAATATTTTTACAATATCACATTCTACTAATATATTTGAATACATTAAACAGAAACTAGGAATGATCAACATAAATGAATAATTCTCATATAATTTATTTTTATCCATAACCTTATATTATGTTAATTTGTTTCATATGGGGAGTAAATGTGTTTTTTTTCAAAAAAATATTTTTTTTAAAATTTATGTTTTCTCTAATTTTTATGTATCCAGTTTTCCACTATCATGTATTTTCAATAAATGTTTTGGACTTGGAATTACATAAAAATTATTGTGAACCGTGAAATAGTTCTCATTTTATTTTTGGACTCGAGTATTATTAATATAAAAATAATCATATGTTTTCTTTAATAAAAAATTTATATTTCAAAACAATCATACTCTGATAGTTTTTTTAAACCAAAAAGAAAAAGTTATTCAACATTGATGAATCTTTCCAACTCCAAAAATTTCTATTCTAATATTTTTAATTTTCTCACTATGTCATTATGATATTTTTCATACTTTTTGTTGTACTTACTTTTAATGTATTTATAAATTCTGAAAGACAATAAAACTTTTCTATTGAATTCAGTTATAATATGATAAAAAAACATTATTACCTAGATCTTTCAAGAACATCTTTAAAATGATATTTGGGTGAATTATAACCATAATATCTGATCAGGTATCATCTCAACTATTGAAATTTTAATAGAATTCTAATCTTCACTTCTGATTCCTATAAAAAGAGGGGACTTCTTAAGTTCCACATTAGTTCTCTTCTTTATTCACTACCGCATTATTGCTCCTTTTTTAAGCCAATGTCCGGTATACTTTCTTCTAGTCTGCATTATCTAATTCCACTTCAAACCGATTGTTGCTAAATAATATTATGCAGAATGGTTTTTCCTCAGGGATAGGGTAGTTTGAAGGGAAGTCATTGGTAAATATGATTCAACTCTTAAAAAGATATTTCCTTCCAATGATGGGAATATACATGTTTAGAGAATGAAGATAATGATATTGATAATTACTATCATAATATTTCTCAAGAGTTTAATGTGTCAGTGATTTTCTTAATGAAGACGGTATAAATAAGGGTTCCTTAAAAATATAGGGAAAAGGTTATAAATTCACACAAAAGAGATTATTATAATTTGTTGCAATACAATATTGAGGTGATGCTCATTGTACTTCACACAAACTACCTAATAATATGGGAACCTTTTATAGAATAAAAGCATGGGATTCATTGTTTTCTCATTATGATAAATTAAAAATATATATTATGTCTCTCCATATAATTGACTGATTACATTATGGATGAAAAGTTTATTAATACCCAAAAATGGAGACCGTGATACTCTCAATGTAAGATATATTTTAATAATATACTATTAGTCAACATGGGAAATATTGATCCTGTAATGTTTTTTATTATGACTGTAAATAATATTAAAAACAAATTCAATCATTCCCAAAATCATAATGGTTCTCTATTTCATGAGAATGATTATTGTTGAAATATTAAAAGTTAATAATGTTTTTGACAAGTCATATTCCATAATGGAAAAAGTTTCTTTCATTAATGAACATGTGATAAAGAGAAAAATATTGATTTTTATTGATAAGTCTAGAATTTCTTTTGAAATGACTTCTCTAGTACATTGGAGGCAGATCCATTAAAGAAGTTAAAATACGTTGGAGATGATGGAGAAAAAAAAGAAAATTTGGAACCTATACTCCTAAATAGTAGAAGAAATAAATGAGTCAAATTAAGGCCCCAAATTATGTTTAGGAAGAATGGATTAATAAAAAGTTTTATAAGGAAATATGTATTCAAATCAGAGTATATGTTTTTAAGGCTAAGTCTATAAGGGTTCATGTTACCAAAATTATTGAAAAATAAGTTAAAAAAAGTAGCAAAAGAAGAGTATATGAAAATCTATTTTATCTCAAAATCAAATGAAAGGAGTAGAATTTTCCACTAAAAATTATGGACATTAAAAATCAGATGATGGGTTAGTTCTTCAAGATAACTCCTTCATCTGTGAAAATGTTCCCTCTATTAATGGTTAGGAAAAAAATAGAGATGGATCAGATCCTCCTTCAAAAGCGAAAGAAGTAGGCCAAGTTGTGCCTCCAATAAATAAATTAGAACCACAATTAGTAGAAAAAGAATGGACGTTAGATTCTTTAGGAAAATAAATACTTAGAAATTATCAGATAATTGAAGAAGAACTTTTCAAAGAAGTTGGTAACTTGGTTGACAGTAATCAAACAGAAGTTCCTGATAAGGATTATGGGGATCAGTTATAAGTAAATGATGGTAATGAGAAAAAATTAAAAGGACGATAATTAGAAATGTAAGGTGAATAATGATTAAAATCTGAATACGTTGAAGAAGATATTGAAGATAGTGAGGATCTAATGGGAAACAAAATATGGGATTGATGAAGAAAAAAAAGAAACATGAAGAGAAAGAAGATAATTATGAGGAATAATATCAATCTAGAAAATAATTGGATTCATCTTCATCATGAAATTCATTATATTATTTTCCTTCAAAAGAAGATACAAATGAAGAATAATAAAGTTCAAAATTATAATCCTAATGTGCATAAAACATAAGAGTATTCATCTAAGAAGAATGGTGAAGATCATATTTCAAAGACAAAACCACATAAAAAACGTAACACTCACGATTCTGGCATAATATAGATATCTCATGATAAATTTATTTATTATAAAGTTGATAAATCTATTAAGAAGGTTATAAAAGTATTTTAGAACAATGGAAAGGTTGTGGTTGTGGGAACTATTTGGAATAAGGTTCCTTAACTAGATCTAGAGTTTTCAAAATCTGAAGGAACCACATAACATGCGAGTTTTTATTTCATCATTCAATAATTAAAAATATTCAAAGGAATTATTTCTTATATCTCAACACTAGATAAAATTGGCCAATTGCTTCAGGATAGTATTTGACAACAATTTAACTCTATTAAAATTCTTATAAAATAAGTAATCTATGTTGTGATTGATATAAAAAACTTACAAGAAAGTTATATTTCCCACATAAGCTCTTTTAATTCAATTTTGAAATGGTAAAATTATTTTGATTCTAAATTTGGTATAATGATGATCATATTCATGAAATAAAGAAGACGTTGGTTGAATCAGGTACATCATTTAATCTGTTATCTAAGCATACGACGTAATGGGTAATATTTGAGGAAGAGTTCAAAGACAAAAATAAAGACCCAAATAATGATGTCGATGAACTATAAATCAATTTTTGAGACTTAATGTTCGTAATTTACAGAGTACATTTTTATAAAGATGATGTATCTATTCTCAATGATCAGAATAAGAAGCTTGTTGAGGAGTTAAAGAAAATCAAAATTGATAATGGGAGTCTAAAATATAACATTTTGATGTCGAATAAGTATCAAAAACAATTCGATAAGATAGATTCATTCATGAATATTATTATGTATAAGGTTTAATTATTTTTGATCTCTTTTTGTAATATGTATTTTCATAAACATATGAATAAAAAATTATAAATAAATAGATATTTTAACCAAATATTATTGTAATAATATTTCAATAATACAATTGGCCATTTTTTATTTTATAATTTTATGGATGATTAGTTAATTAATTGTATTTCTTTTATACTTTTTCATTCAACTACTTTTTAGGTACATTATATTGAGTCTAAAATTACTTGTATTATTCACAAAGGGTGTGGTATTTCTATTAAGGCATATATCATATAAAAAGGGGTAGATAATACTTTACACAAAGGAGGAGAATATCTTTCTTATGAAGATATTATATTTTAAGGGGGAGTTTATCATCTTCATATTTTTTTCATCATATTACAAATACTCATAAACTCAGGGGGATTTAAGGATCAAAAGTAAAATTATCAATATGAAGTATTTTTAATAGAAAAGGGATATAATTTTTCTAAAATGTTTTATTCCATTTATGTTTTTGGAGTTTGTGCTTTCCAAAAAGGGGGATATTGTTGATTCAGAAGTGTTTACTTCTCACTTTTCTATTTCTGTTTGTTTCCAAAATCACAAAAATAATTATGATTACTTTACTAAATTTTTATGCACAATGTGTTTAAGAATGTTTTATATAAAACATTACATATTACTATACATAGAATATGTGAAAATATTTTATGATTGTAAGATTATATTTATTTATTATGGGATTCAGAATGAGTTTGAATCTAATCCTTCATACTCAAATTTTAATAGACATGTGGAAGTCTTTGTCTTATTATTGTATTGAAAACAATCTTCATCATAAGACTGATATAAATAATGAAAAAATTGATTAAACCAAATTATGAAAATCATATTGAAAATTTTCAAGAATTTCATTGAACTGACGTGCATTATTACTATATATAAGGAAAAATAATTTCTAATATAAGGAATAATTTTTCCAAGTAATGGTTTACAATAATATGATGTCATAATTTCTATTATATGATCCTAATGTCCATTTAATTATGAAAAAAAATCAACGAAAATATGACCATTGGGAGATGAGGATGAATTTTTGGAGCATCCTTATATATACCCATCCATTTGAAGAGTTTGGAGCTGTTTCTATTACGAATTGATTTCATTTTGAAATTTTCCATTGTGTGAGAGCTCTTTAAATTACATAGTCTGAACATATTTTTCTTAGTCTTTGTAACTATCTGACATTTTGTAGTTCTAAGGAATCCTTTTCAAGGTTTTATTCTTAAAAAGTTTTCATTATAATCCTATATCTGGTTGTTATGATTATGATCAAGGGCATGAAGGGATAACAATATGGAAAATCATATCTTCTAATCAAGGGATTGTAGGGGTAGAAAGATAGGGAAGATTCATTAGGTCATGGGATGATGGGGATAAGCATATTGAAGAAAAATAGTCATTGTATTGATTTCTTTCCTTAGTGGGGAAATATGGTCTTTTTAAAGTATAAAACAAGGGACACATTTATTTGTGGTTTTTGGAACCTTACTATAAAGTTAAAGATAAGTCAATCCTTTTTAATTATTCGTGATTATTTGTTAAATTGATGATATTGTATTACTTGTTTCTTTGAATTTCTATATTCTAATGTTCTTTTTAGATTAGATTTGTCATAAGGATTATAAATAAGATAAAAAATATAAACAATTAATCGAATCTACTATGTATACAAGACACACTGAAATAATAGTATCTATTATGATTACAATATGAATTATCAACTTTTATTTGAATCATCCTAATTATGATACATTAATAATTGGACTAAATTCCATGTTTGAATATGATTTAATTTATTAAAAAATTTATTTGCATTGGTTTACATTAATTGATTTAAATAAAAAATTTAAAACTACAATTCACCTCCCTGTTTTAATTAATACATCAAAAACATATTCTTTTGATCCTAATATCATTATATCCAATATTTATATCAAACAATTCATCATCCTCATATCACTTGTATAAAAATATATTGACATTTTTTATATGGAAATTGATTTATTTCTCCCATTTATTGATGTGGTAACTATATAATGACATCTTGTCTATTCCATATAGAGCATCGAATTTCACTAAAGGTATTATCATACGGTTTACAAAGAGATTCATCCCAATGATATTAACTAGTGAATAGTTATGTAATTGTTGTTAAAAAATAACACTATTAGATGATTTCTCTAATAACATTACTCTATGTTTTTGTGTTTCTTGATTTGTTTTACTAATGCATGAATATATGAAAGAATTCATATAACTATATTAAGATATTATATTTGGAGTAGATGTTTCTGGAGAAGGGGAATTTACTTGAATTTTCTCAGTTATGACATTTGAAGGCTCTGGAACATCTCTTGATGAAGGATCCTTTGTAGGTATTTCTACATCCCCAATGGAAGGATAAAGTGGAATACCCCATTCCAAAAGTTCCCTTGCTGTATTTTCTATAGATAAATCTATAGAAGGTGAAAATTGATGTAATGAATCAAGTTGAAAAAAATTATATATAGAAAATTCATGAATATGGACCTAAATCCTTACAATTCATGATGAAAGTTCCCAAACTCCTTGATGGAACCTGTAACATCAATATTTGGATTATGGGTGTCCATCATTTCAGTGTATATAGCCTGAATGTTTACTACATTATCACCATTTATGTTACCCAAAAAACGTTAGATGATTCCCAAATTGGCTCCACTAACATTTTGTTCTATTGTCTCTTCATTTGGTATGGTAGAATCTGGTCTTTCCAAGTTTGGGTCAATATCAGTATTTGCCTTAGATTGACCTAGATCTTCATTACTTTATTCTAAAGCAATAGAAATATCAGTTTTGATTTTTTCAGGATCCTTTTACAAAATCAACTAAGGAATTTAATTAATATTAATATGTACTTCCTCTCTCTTAGCTGGGTCAGGAGCAGGTATAGCTGAATCTTTTGATAAATTATCTACTAAAATTGTACATTCGTCAACATGAACCTCAGTTTCCCCTGTGGTTTCATTTTTTGGTCTTTATGAATTAACTCTAAATCCCTTGGGAGAATAGAGAGAGAGATATAGATCCTACAAGGGGATAAAACGTGGTTACTAGAATATACTGAGCAAGTTGTATGCCCTATGGATCGTATAAATACTTACTCCTCTGATGAACACTTTGAATAAATCTCATTTCTCTTGCATTTTTCTTCAAAAGCATGGGGAGATATTCAAACACTCTTATTAACAGGGGAAAATTGAGGTAATGGTTGAGGATTATCTATCACCATTACCCCAGTCATGATTCTTTCTCCTGAAGAATATTCTAGCGACCTATGAGGATTATATGTTGCATCTATTTGAGAGCTTGCAGGACAATACTAAGGTGATTTGAGAATTTGTCCGGAGCCTCCTTCCTTATATTCAAGCTGCATAAATACATTTTCATCAAGATTAATGATGATAAATAATAAAGCAGGGTTGAGGAAATAGAAAAAGGAAATACATTCTTAGTATTAATATAAATATCCCACTCCTCCATAGAGTCGATAATTACCACATCTTGTACTCCTATTTCCATCATATGAGATTCACTTTTAGAGGCTGGGATTTGTTCATGAGTTTCTTATATAAAATCTTCTAGCTTCGTAATATACATCTTCACATCATCCAGGTTATTATCCAAAATGCAATCAGAAGGTGCCTTGATGTCACCAATATCTTTTAATCAAATGACATACTAGAGGAATTCCCATTCATACCTAAGATCATGGGTTACACCCTCCCAATGATTAATTGCTGATGGTTGCACATAGTTCAATCTTGGTATAGTTGATTGTGGAGGAGATTCAATGCCTTATGAATGGTATTCTTCTTCAAGCCTCCTTTCATCATAAAATTCAAAAGTTGGAATTGGAATCTCTGTATGATGGTGGCGACTGCATCACCTTGGTGTTGAAGTTATTGGTTCTTTAGCCCGGGTCGTTTGAGTATATCTCCTACGAAGACATTTTGAGGGATCTAAATCCTCTGAAACATCTGTATATTCACTCTTCTTGGACTTGTTACCATGATTTCCATGTGCAATATTTGTTGTAGCCGCCAGAAGATATATTCCTTTTGTCAAATCCCCTTGAGGATATGAAGAAGCTCAATATTTTTCATACCCATCTTCTATCCAAATTGAGGCATCTGATAAAGGTAATGTTAAATAAAATTTGGATACCTCTAAATCCATTAGAATCCATAATTTCCACACTACCATGAGATATTTCTCATGTCTGACATACATGGGTGGAAAAGTGTTTGATTGTTGAATACATCTGAACTGATGAGAAAACATATAAGGGATGTAAGCCTCACTGATAATTTCACCATAAATCTTGGTTGATAGTACACCATCCCCAAATTCCATCACATAAGATCTCACCTCATAATTATTTTAATTAACATCATTATTAAATGTTCCCGTTGGTGGATTACCAAAAGGAAATAAGATAAATTCTCCCAAGACATTAACTACCTTCAGTATAATGTCTGGTATCATGTTCAGAGGCTGAATACTAGAAACATTCTACAAAAATGGGTTGAATTGACCCGTGGCAAGTCTGACTGAATTCAAATCTGAGTATGAATCAAATTTTAATGCAATCTATCCCCACAACCCTGGTAATGGACCTGCAATTCTAAATGGATCCTTCCCTTTGTATAAATCCAGAAGGAGATGGTAAATTCATTTCAATATATGGTTTTCTATCCCAATATTCTTCCATTTTACCAATTTATCTGTAACGATGAAAGACTCTAATCTTACACCACCTTCAGATTAACGGATTGGAAGAAAAAAATGCTTATCCACATAGCAAAGAAGGCAGCTAAGCGTAATTTTTCATCTATATCAGGATTGACATTATAGACCCAGTTCGTATAATCACCACTTTCTAATGTAGTCCAATATGTTCCTGAACATCCTTGGTTATCTGTAAAAGGAAAAACTGTAGGACATCCATAAGTTGGACCATCCTCTGTTGTTGGCTCTAAGAAGGATTCCATCCAAACTCTCGCATGTATATCTTTCTTGTACTTGGTTAAATTCATTGCTATCATAAATAATTCATGGGCCAACATTGATTTTCTAGAAGAATCACCCCATGTTGTGGTCGGTGAAATGAATTCATCATATATTTCTCCAAGAATGGGAATTCCAACTATTTTGTAAATATCCCAGAGTCTAATTCCCACTTCACCGTGTATCAAATGAAAAGAATTTGTTTGTGGGATCCATAGACTTAGTAATTTAGGAATGAAATCATTTTTATAAACATATGTATGTCCCATATAGATAGATTCATATATATGAACGTCTGATAAATCTTTTTTGAATTTTTCACATGTATGACTTACCCAGAATGCCAACATCCACTCAGGTTTTACAGCCCCTTTAGAACGAAGCTCCAAATCTCCTTTCCAACAATTAGATCGAACTATTTGAGAAGCCTGAAAATAGGAATCATACAAATGTGGTCCTGGATCTAAAACATGATACTTCATATTAAGAATACAACCACTATGATAAAGGATGCAACTAATAGGTACAATTTCTTCTTTTATAGGAACCCCCTTGCATTAATATTTATAGACTTACTGTTGGAATGCTGAAGTAACCAATTATTTAGAATTTAAATTTTAACAGATGGAACATGGGCATCTTGCAAAATCCCATGCCCATACAAGGGTATATAAGGACTTTGTGCATAGTCAGGTTGGTATGGAATTAGACCCTTTCATAACCCAAGAAGAATACTCCCAAAGATGTCATAATAGTCAGGTCCAACAATATTCATCATTTCCTTTTGTCAAGACTTATCTTCTTTAGTATGGGCCATCAAATAAGTAATTACTTCCGAAAATATAATTACCAAACTTCTAGGTATTAAATTTAATGAGAGGATATCAACACTTTAGAAAAGGACAATGATCGCATAGGTCCTTCGATGAGGCTTGTCTCTTAGGTCCTTCAATGTGGTCCATCACATATGTATTTTTTCAAGGATCCTAGTAAAAATCCCATGATTAAGTCCTTTGGAATAGCTACATCACTTAAAATAATTTTACGTTGAAGAAAATTTTATGAAATTACAGAAGAGCACAACATATTAAAGCTGGTAGAAAGAGCTATGCAATGAGAGCTATAAAAGTTTTGGGAAGGCATGTATAGAGAAAAAAATCATGAATGTTGAGAACTATTTATAGGCAACTAAAGACCGACATGTCTGGACTACGTGAAAACTCTTCAAATAGGACCCCTGAGAAGCACCTGCGCGGTAAACCTGTGCTGTTCAGAAACATTCACCATAGGACTCGACCCTCTTTGGATGTTTCAGATATAATCCTGTGGGGGGATTTTGTTGACACTACTTGAGAAACTATAAAAAAGAACTATGAAGAGAACTCCAGATCATTCATATCCCAAAGAAAGGTAAGAAGAGTATGAAAGAAAAATCAAAATTTTCCAAAAGAGCTTCGTGATGGACTAGCTATATAGGCCTACACAGTGGAGCTACCTGGCGGGACTACGTGACCAGGCTCCGTGCTAGAAGATGTTTTGTACACCTGTACAGAAGACTTGCAATGTGAAGCTATGAAAAATACCTATGCGGGCAACATCTCTTTGACCAGGCCCATCTGTGCCTATAAATAGAGCCCTTAGGCTCCCCATTTCAAGACTGAAAAAAGTGAAAGACTCTCTGAAGATCCCATTGCGTATCTCTTTCACCTAGATCCCTAGAATTTTCTTAAGTAGCTCTCTATACAAAGAGAGAAGAGATAATTAAATGGGATAATCATGCTTTGAAGTTCTTCAAATTCTTTATTCATTATTTATACCTGCGCGCCATACCTGTGCGGTATACTTGCACCCCATACCTACTCGGTATATATGCATGATACAACAATGCAGGGTACCTATGTGACATACTTGTGCAAGGTACCTATGTGAAAAGATCAAGTACTCTATTTTATATCCATTCATGGAAAGGTATCCCCTTCCTTGGTTCCCTTATCTCAAAGGGACTAAGATGAAGCATCCACTAAAACCACATGAATTATCAAACCATTGGGAAATTCACATCAGTGTGTCTCTTATTTGGGTTTGTAATTCCATAGTCATAGGTTTACAACATTTGTTTCCTAATGGAGTTAGGATTAATGAGATTTTTGTGGGTTTATATATCCACATTGACATGGAATTTTCTCCCAGTAATAGTACTGGGAAGATCCCGGTTTGGAGGAATGGTTGGGTCCTGGCCTCTCCCTTCACAAGGAGGCATCCCAGAACCTCACGTCTCTGGTAAAGAAGGTGCAATTAATACTTTTTTCCATGAAAGTATAGGAGAAGTCTCCTTCCTCTTCCAATATCAATTCATGGGTAGCGATCCTGGTATAAGCCCCTCACCTTCACCCCTTCATACTTACATTGGACCCTTGTTCAATGTAAATAGAACAGAGTGAAGGTTTGTCACCTCACCCTCTTCTATGGTCGCCATGACCTCATCCACCCTTTCATCCATAGGTGTTCCCTCTTCCATCATAATGTAGGAAAAATTTGATAATGTGAATCCCATTTTTGAATCTTTGACATTATCTTGTTTTTCACATCGAGCATGACTCACATGAGCTTAGTGATTTTCACAACTACAACATTTCCACGATCGAATGTACTACAAGAACTCTGATTCCTGTATAAACCAGGATATATAGGAAGCCTCCTAATGGTCTGAGCTCACTGGATATCTTCATCAGGAATCCAACCCTAATTCTATTAATCTGGGCATTCTCTCTAGGAATAATCCCAAATTAAACCCCAAATCATCAAGGCATCCTTTTTAAGAAGTAAGACAAAAATTATTTTTCTCAAAGGACTATACTCTAATATAATACTTATCAAACTACTTGAGATTTGATTCCCATCTATATGGGATACGTAGGAAGCCTTTTTGAGGTTCAAACCCAACACATCAAATCAACCATGTTCTCCTTGGGCAATATTCCCAATAGGGTCTAATCCTTCTTGAAAACCCATATACCATTCAAGTTCCTTGGGTTGCCTCAGCATAAGTATCAAACCATTTTTTGACTAAGAATTTATTTCCCTTAGATTCCCTTATCACATGACCATAAAAGGTATGATGTGTCCCATTAAATGGCACCAAACTACGAGTCTTTTGATTCCTTTCACAAGGATACACAGGTAGCCCATTTTTATAGGAACAATCCCAAAATCAAACTAAACCATCATCTACGTGGATGAAAATTATATTATATAGTTCAACACTAAGTGGATTTAAAACCAGTATCATCACAATTATGATTAAAATAATCTCTAAGCAGTATATTAGAGGATACCATTGATGGGAATCTTCGAATACAAATGGATATTTCCATTAATGAAAAACCTTGAATGCATACTGATGATTCTAATGTTTTACACATGTTAATAAGTGATTATAAATTCCAAGGGATACTTGTTATATACTTGGTTAAATAATAAGGAATCATGAGAAAAAAATTTTTTTAACAAAGAGAGTCCCAGAGTAGAAAATAATACCCCCCAAAAGGGTGTGTTCAGTCCGACCACTCTTCCTCTCGACCAATACACATTCTTAAGTATCATAATGTTCAAAATTTAATGAACACCTACCTTTGGAAAGCATGTCCTCATTGTATAAAGAACTATTGGAAGTTTCCAGTTCCATGACTAAATCCAATGGAAACCTCCTAGAAACAGTGATTCGTAAATCATGAATACATGTTTCAAGGAACTATGGAACCAAGATCTACTAGATATTATGTTTGATTATTCAAAATTTTGTTACGGTTTTCAATATGTTAAGATACATAAGTGTAATTATAATTCTATTTTTGAAGTCTCAACTTTTGATTCATTACAGTTAGTGCACATATATTTATTCGGTTCTACACAAACTGTGATTTTTAAAGGAAAGTATTATGTATTTATTTTTTTAGGATTACACCGGATACATGTTGTTTCATTATCTAAAAAATAAATATAAATACTATCATTTTAAAAAAATTATCCAAATTTAAAAATGAGAAAAGCCTTTCCTTGATAATTATTTGTATTGATCATGTTGGAGAGTTTGTAAATAATGATTTTGAACCTTCCGTAGTAAGACACGTATTACACATAAATTTTCATCTTCCAAAACACCCTTGAAAAATGTTGTTCTTGAATAAATAAATTGTATTCTTCTAAAAATAATAAGAACCATATGGAGTGAACACTCAATTGCTATAAAAAATTGGGCTCAAGCTATTAGTACTACTTATTATTCTAGATATCAAGTTTTGATAATACCTTTTCATAATAAAACCCTTTTATGAATTCTGTACAAGTAGAAAACCGAATGTTTCTCACTTCATGTATTTTTTATGACAATTATTCTTCTTCAATAAAACATATAACTTAAAAAAATTATTCGAATCCGATGAAGGATTATTATTATGTTATTAAACTATTACTAAGGCATATTAAGTTTTATATAATTTTTTTATTACATGATAATTTTGATAAAGTGTATCCTTTTATTTTCAAACAACCTCAACCAACATCTTCATATATTATTTCAAAAACTACTTTCAAATTTTTTTAAAAAGTTATTCTAATAAGTAATTACAGTGGAATTAGTTTTTGATGTAAAACCTCTGGAATATTGTTTGCCTTAAATTGCATAAAAAATATTATAAAACAAAATAAATGAGTTATTTCCTATGAATCATCGTATGGATAGTTTCATTGGTGTTGTTGATCAAATAGTTAGGACTAGTTGTTCATTAAAGAACAAAATAGAACATCTGGATTTCCATTACTGATTTAAACCTAAGAATCACCATGAGGATTTAATTGATGATGATTGGAATAAGGATATTCAATATGAACTAAATTATATTAATATGAAAAATTCTGGATCTTGGTTGGACAACCTAATGAATCTTATGTAATTGGATTAAAATGTGGATTTAAGAGAAAATGTGATGAAAATGAAATAAAAATTATAAATAAAGAAAGACTTGTGGTAAAGGGACATTATCAATAAAAAGGTATAGACCATGAAAAAAACTATGCACTGGTTTCTATAATTGAATCTATTAATATTCTATAATCCTTGTTTGTATTCATTAATTTCAAACATTTTCAAATGGATGTAATGTGTGATATTTTTAATAGTAATATTCAAGATGATTTTTTTATAGCCTCCTAGTTTTTAAGATTAAAAACATCTTGAATATGTTTATAAACATAAAATTGATTTATATAGATGTAAACACGCCCCTAAAACTTGGTATGATAGAATAACATGGTTTTTTTTCAAAACAATTATGTTATGGGAACTTTATATGAAAATAGTATAATAAAGTCATTTAAGAAAAGAATTTGGATTGTAAAAATCTATATTGATGGAATTATATTTTATTCAAATGGATAATATATAATATATTTCTTTGGGGATCATATGAAGTTTGAGTTTGAAATGTTTATAATGGGTGAGTTAACATACTTTTTAGGTTTTCATATTTCAAAAAAAACAAGAAGATGATTTTATATCCCAATATAAGAAAATATAATATCTTTTAACAATGTATGGATAATATAACACTAAAAGTATTAGTAATCCTATTAGTACCTCCTATAATTTAGATCATTCTTTGTCTAGGAAACTAGCTTACAAAAATATTTTTAAAAGTATGGTAGAATGATTACTTTACATATATGAAGTCGTAGATATTTAATTTTTTTAGTATTCATTAGTGCAATATAACAAGAAAATCCAAAATAGTCCCACCATAAAGTTGAGAAATTAAAATTTTGTTATCTTCATGGAACTATGAATTTAGGACTTTTTCATTATTCTAAAAATGATTTTGAGCTAAAATATTTTTCTGATGTTGACTTTTGTGGTAATGGAATGTATAGAAAAAGTAACCTAGGAACATTTCATTTCTTAGGAGCTTCCGTAGTTTCATTTCGTGTAATGAAAAACAATCAAAAGAACATTCCACTACTAATAATCGATATGTATTAGTTGTATGTTGTTGTCATCAACTATTGTCGATGCAACACACACTCACTAACTATTTAAGGATTTTTACTAAAATATAAATACAATGTAAGAATAATTTTACATTTCATTATTTAGGAACTATTAACATCACTATAATGTGAAACAGATAGTTATTAGGCATAAATTTCTAAGATATCACACACTTAAAGGTTATATCATTATACAATTTATGAGAACACAATATCAACTTGCTGATATTTTTACAATATCACGTTCTTTTAATATATTTGAATACATTAAACATATGTTAGGAATGATCAGTATAAAGGAATCATACTAATATACTTCTTTTTTATCCACATCCTTATATTAAGTTGATCTTTTTCATATGTGGACTACATGTGCTTTTTTTTCAAAAAAATTATATTTTATAAAATTTATGTTTTCTTAAAATTTTACGTATTGAGTTTTCCGGACTCAAGTATTATCAGAAAATTTTTTGAACTCATAATTACCTAAAAATTATTTTGAACAGTGAAAAAATTTAATTTTAATTTTTGGACACAAGTATTTATAATATGAAAATCATAATATAGTTTCCTTAATAAAAAATCCATATTGAAAAACAACCAAACTCTGTCAGTTTTCAAAACCAAGTAGAATACGTGATTCAATGTTGGTGAATCTTTCCAACTCCAAAAAATATACCTTCTAATATATTTAATTTTTTCACTGTATCATTATGATATTTTTCATACTTTCTGTTGTATTTACTTTTAATATAATATAAATTCTAAAATACATCAAATATTTTTCATTTAATAAAATGATAATATGATAAAAAAATTACCTCGAGCTTTCATAAATATCTTAAATATGTTATTTGGGTGAATGTTAACCATAATATTAGATCAGCCTTCATCTCAACTATTGAATTTTTTTAGAATTTGAATTATCACTTCTGATTCCTATAAAAGAGGGGACTTCTTATGTCCCACAATGGTTATCTTCTCTATTACCTACTGAGTTATTGATTGTTTTTTAAGACAATGTCTGTTATTCTTTCTTCCAGTCCGCATTTTCTAATTCCACTTCAAACCAATGGTAGCTAAATAATATTATGCAGACTGGTTATTTATCATTGAAAGGTTATTTTAAAGATAATTCTTTGTTAAAAAAGATTCAAATCTTAAAAATATATTTTCATCCAAGGATGGTAATAAACATGTGTGGCGAAGGAAGATAACTATATTTATAATTACTATCCTAATATTTCTCAGGAGTATAATGATTTACTGTTTTTTTAAGAAGATGGTATAAATATGGATTCTTTAATAATATATGGAAAAGGTGATAAATTCACAAAAAATAGATTATCAGAATTTAGTTTAATACCATATTGAGGTGATGCTAATTGTACTTCATAAAAACTCTCTGATAATCTGGGAACCTTTGAAAAAATAAAATCTTTGGATTCATTTTTTTCTCATTATGATAAATTAAAAATATATATAAAGTCTCTCCATATAATCGACTAATTAAATTATGGATGAAATATTTCTTAATGACCAGAAATGGAAATCGTGATACTCTCGAAGTAAGATATATTTTAATAATACACTATTTAGTCAACCTGAGAAAAATAGAACTTGTCATGTTTTTTCTTTTTAATGTGGTTAAAATTATGTAAAATTCAATCAGGATTAAAATAATAATGGTTCTTTATTTCATGAGCATGATTATTGTTGAAATCTTGAATGTTAATAATGTTTTTAACAAGTCATATTCCAAAAGGGAAAAACATTCTTTCATGAATGAATATATGATAATGAGAATAATGTTGATTTTTATTGATAAATCTAGAGTGTTTGTTTAATTGACGTGGCTTCTTCAGTATAAAAATAAGAGTCTTTATCTAAGAAGGATGATGAAGATCATAATTCAAAGACAAACCCATCTACAAAATATAACACTGAAGATGCTGGCATAATATATATTTCCCATGATAAATTTCTTTATTAGAAAGTTGATAAAGCTATTAAGAAGCTTATGAAAGTATATAAGAATAATGGAAAGGATGTTGTTGTGGGAACTATTTGGATTATGGTTCCTCTATTGGATCCAGAGTTTTCAGAATCTGAAGGATCCATTTAACATGTGAGTTTTTATTTCATCATTCAATCATTAAAAATATTGGTAGGGATTATTGCTTATATCCCAAGACTAGATAAAATTGGACAACTACTTCAGGATTTTCATTCACAACAATTGATTTCTATTAAAATGATTATAAAATCTGTAATAAATATTATAATTAATTTAAAAAACATACAATAAAGTACTATTTACCACATAAGGTATTTTAATTAAATGTTGAAATGGTAAGATAATTTTTATACAGATATTTGGTATCATGATGATCATATTCAAGAAATAAGTAAGTCGTTGGTTGAATCAGCTACATCATTTAATCTGTTATCAAATCATAAGATGTATAAGGTAAAATTTGTTAAAGTGTTCAAAGACGAGAATAAAGACTAGAAAAAAGATTTGGATGAACTCTAAATCAATGTTTGAGACTTAAAGTTGGTAATTTACAGAGTAAGTTTTTGTAAAGATTATGTTTATATTCCCAATGATCAGAACAAGAAGCTTGTTGTGGAATTAATGAAACATGAAATTGAGAATGGGAGTCTAAAATATAAAATGGCGATGATGAATAAGTATAAAAAAATTAAAGAAGATAAATTCATTCACGAAAATTTATATGTATAAGGACTAATTCATTTTGAACTCTTTTTGTAATATGTATTTTGATAAACATTTGAAAAAACAATTATAAATAAATTGATCTTTTATCCAAATATGATTTTCATAATATTTCTATAATACGATTGGCCATCTATCAGTTTATACTTTTATGGATGATTAGTTAATTAATTATATTGTTTTTCATACTTTTTTATTCAATTAATTTTTAGGTACGTTATATTGAGTCTAAAATTAATTTTATAAATCACAATGGGAGTGGTAATTCTATTATGGCATACATCTTATAGAAAGTGGTAGATTACATTTTACACAAAGGAGGAGAAGATGTTTCTTATAATGAGATTATATTTTAAGGGGGAGTTTATCAACATCATATTTTTTTCACCATATTAAAAATAATCATACACTCAATGGGAGTTAAGGATAAAAAGTAAAATTCTCAATATGATATTCTTTTAATAGAAAAGGATTGTATGTTTTTTAAAGGTTTTATTACATTAATGTCTTGGAGTTTTTTCTTTCCAAAAAGGTGGAGATTGTTGAGTCCGAAGTGTTTACTTCTCACTTTTCTCTTCCTTTTTGTTTTAAAAAAAATTATACTTACTTTACTAAATATTTATTTGAAAAGTTTTTTAGAATGTTTTTATATAAAACATTACATAATACCATACTTAAAATATGTGTAAATGTTTTATACTAATAAGTATATATTTATTTATTATGGGAATCATAATGTGTTTGAATCTAATCCATTAGACTCAAATTTTATTAGACATGTGAAATACTATGTCTAATTTTTGAGTTGAAAAAAAGATTCTTCATAAGACTCATATCAATACTGAAAAAATTGATTAACCCTGATTATGAAATTAATATTGAAAATAGTCCAGAATTTCATTTTACTGACTTGCATTATTACTATAATACAGAAAAATTATTTCTAATATAAGGAAGACTTTTTACCTTTAATGGTGAAAAACAAAATGATGCCATATTTTCTATTATAAGATCCTAGTGTCCAGATAATTCTGAAGAAAATCAAAGACAATATGACCATTGGGAGATCAAGATGACTGTTAGGATATTCCTTATAAATACCAATCCATTTGAAGAGTTTTGTAGTTGTGTTTATTACTAATGGATTTCATTATGAAAATTTCCATAGTGTGAGTGATCTTTAGATTACATAGTCAGAATATATTGTTCTTAGTCATTGTAACTATCTTGCATTTTGTAGTTCTAAGGAATCATTTTCAGGGATTTATCCTTAAAACATTTTCATTATAATCGTATATCTGGTTGTTGTGATTATGATAAAGTGCATACAGTGATAACAATATGGATAATCATATCTTCTAATCAAGGGCTTGTAAGGGTAGAAATATAGAGCCTATTCATTGGATTATGGGATGATGGTGATGGAAATATTGAAGAAAACTAGTCATCGTATTGAGTTTTTTCCTTATTGAGGAAAGATGGACTTTTTTAAGCATAAAAAAGGACACCTTCATCTGTGGTTTGTGGATACCTTACTCATTAATGTAAATATAGATCAATCCTTTTTAATTATTCATGTGTATTTCTTAAATTGTGTATATTGTATTACTTGTTTGTTTCATGATCTATATTATAATGTTGTTTTTTAAATTAGTTTTATCCTAAGGATTATATGTACGATTAAAAAATATATATAATTAATCAAGTCTACTATGTATATGAGACACATTGAAATAGTCGTATCAATTCTGATTACAATATTAATTCTCATCCATTATTAGAATCCACCTGATTATGATACATTAATAATTGGAATATAGTCTGTGTTTGAATATGATATACCAGTGAAGCTCAGTCAAAGGCAAGACTCTGACCATATATTAGAAATAAATGAAAAGTACATCAACCAGGCACAACAATGTGAGAAAGACCATTACGTATCATAAACATCTAACCCATCACCACATCCATGATAGATTTCTTCCTCAGTGGTAGCCAATTCCAACTCTAAACTTTCATTGTGTTTCAAAATCTTGGCATAATTCCTTATAATATTCAGCTTCTCCAAAGAAAGAAACTACTTAGAAGATTGTGCAGTCTATCCATCCTTCCCAATAGAAGACATGGCATCTATAAGCATTGGAATGTATGAATAGTCTTTCCTCAGCCTTCATTGTGGTGGGTCAATCCTCACTTCCACATTCTTAGACACTTTATTTATGAAACCCTGAACAACATCACTATAGGAAGCCAGGTCCATCCCACCATCATTTTCTTTGTCACAATCAGATCAATCGCCCCTTTTACTAGAAATGTGCAACACTTAATATCCCTCACTCACACCATGATCCTATTGAAATTGACTATTATAATCAATGATGGAAAGGAAGTGGTAATGATCCACAAATTCATGGCCACCATGCATCCCCTTCTTGACAATACATTCTCCAAATATATTGTCCAGTTATTTATTTCCATCCTCATTTATTGCAGAGCCCTCCTCAACAATAGAGGCCGTCACATTCTCTAATTATTGTTCACAGTTGCCAATAGAGACTGTCATTGGTTCAACACTAGCACCTAGAGATGCAGATCATTGACCCTCATAATACCTTTCAGTCAAAGGCACAAACCTCTCCTGATCCAAAGCTAAGTCAGCATTTATAAGTCTTGCAAAACGATTACCAAGGTCAATGCTAGTCGCCTGCCTCTCAGAAAGTGATTGCATCCCAGCTGAAATCTTCATCTGCTCACCATTATCATTAAAAACTTTATTCACAAGGGTAGTATATTTACCCGTTGGCTTCAAAAACCCATAATACATGTGATGATTAGGTATATTGTTACCCTCTTGAACTATATTGAGAGGAACTTCATCATTGGCTTGTCCAGCATGACCTGCATCCTTTGCTGCAGGTTCACCCACAGGTTCCAAGTGGAGGGAGGGTGCACCACCAGCTTTTCCACTAGGGTCTACAACATTCCCTGTAGCATCAAAAATAGGTTATGAAGGTTCATCCCTCTCCAAAATCCTAGTATCTTCAGACTCCACAGACGTGGACGGTTGGTCACATCAATCGCCCAGCTTAATACTACCCACTTCCCTTCAGGGGATTTCATCAAAGAGGAGCTCTCAACCTCTGAATGTTCGCCAATACCCATTGCATCATTTTTATAAGAAAGAGATTCACCACTAATGTTCATGGAGCTAACCTTCCACAAATCCCAAATCAACTTGGTGAAGATATATTTGACCTTCTGTCCAGGAGGCACCACACCTGATCGTTTCAGCTCATCCCCCTTGTCAGTACAACCACAATCCATTACATCTACCACCTGATGCCATGGGATCATGGACTGCTCTTCATGCAGCCCACCACCTAAATGATCCTACCCCGGCATCCTCATACTCTCCATAGAAGAACCATCATAGGCAACCAAACCATAATTCTCCCACCTACACACCTTCTTATTCAAAGAACTGTTTCGGCAAGCCAAATCACCATGACCCAACTGATTGCATGAACTGTAGTAGTCAGTCCACAACTCGAACTAAACTGCTTGTGTCCACTAGAATTTTTTCCCATCAGTAATCCACACCAAATCAACTGGAATCTTAGAGAAATCAATTTCCACATAGATACGAGGGCAGATGGGATGACACACATAATCAGTTTTGGTATCGGAACACGGGTAATGGTCGACCATGTTTCCAAGAATAGGAAAAATAGAAGGGTTCTAGAATAAGAGAGGGAGGCCAATGAAACATACCCAAATCGCTATGTTCTAATTATATATCTACATATGAAAATAAAAATTTCACCAACGAAGATAGAAAGATAAACCACAGAATCTTCGATGATCATTAGACCAGGTAGTGATGAGATCATCCGAAGACCCAAATCAGATAATGATATGCCTTCGATCAAGAAGGAAAATTACCACCTGATCATGGAGATCCCAAGCTTCAAAGAAATAACAATAAAACACATTAATTAAGGGACATTGTTTATGAAACAAAGCCACCCGATTCAAATTTAATAGATCTAAACAAGAGTTGAATTGTGAAGGTGCTAAAGAGTGTTGAGGGGATCCATGGTACAAATCCGAAACTTTCGGGAAAATCAGGATACATGGGAATGAGGGCAGGAAATTGGGATTAGAGAAGGGAATAAAGGTATGATGGTGCATATGTGACGATGAACGTGAAAGATCTCCCCCCTCCATTTGGTAGGGGGCATGTCCTCCATTGCTGGAACTAGATCATCACTGCAGGCCCTTATTGAGAAAGATCTCCCTCTTCATCGATTGAACTATAAATATGATATAATTTATTAAAAAAAGACATTGAATTGCTTTACTTTAATTTATTTAAATACATTTTTTAAACCTACAATTCCCTCTCCCTCTTCAAATTAATCCATCAAAAACATATACTTTTGATCCTAATATAAGTATATCTAATATTTATAAGGGACAATTTATCCACCTCATTAAACTTGTATATAATTTTAGGGTAATTATTGATATAGAAATTTATTTCCTTCTCCCATTTATTGAAGTGGTAACTATATAAAGACATCTGGTCTGTTAAATTTATAGCATAATATTTGACTAAAGGGATTATTACATGGTTGACTAAGAGAATCATCGCAATTATATAAACTATTGAATAGTTATAAACATTATTTTAAACAATAACACTATTTAATGTTTTCTATTATATCATTACACTATTTTTTTTGTTTCTCGAATTGTTTTACTAACGCTTGAATATACGAAAGAATTCATATAACTATATTAAAATAGTATATTTCATATTATTAAATTAATAACTAGTATAATTTTCACTACATCATTTTCATTATCCACCTATCTAGTCGTGATAGTATAGGACCACTCTTTCCCTCCTACCCTTGGGGGATGCTGTTGTTAGTTATATTCAATAACCATTTTTGGAAATGGTTTAAATAATGTCCATGTTCCTTGTCATTGATGAAATGGATAATAGCCCAAGGATTTATATTTACATTCTAATCTTCAATCACATTTTTTGGGATTCATTCTCTCAACTATAAAACCATTGTCTTGATGTCCCTCCTTTCCACACATAAATAATTTAAAAGCCCCTTGTGATTGTTCCCTTGATTCTTCTTTCCACATTTCTAACATGTGGGGTGTTTTACTTTATTATCACAATTCATTTTATGCAATGATACCCTAGAGTTAAACTCTATTCTTAATTTTTTATGTAATGTTCCAAAAGACCATGAAGATTTACCATTTTATATCTCAATATTTATGGAACATAAAAAATATTATTCATAGGTGTCAGATTCCCTAATTTCAAAATATCATCATAGACATAGATTTAAGTAGGTAAATAAGTGTTTGATTTTACATTTTAGGTTTGTGATAAAATGCGAGGAATAATTTTCAAAACATGTGACGTTAACCCCCAAATATCTGATAGATTCCTCTTCAATTTTTTAATGCAATTAACCAATTAAATATTTTATGATGGAGATTGTGAGAAAAATATTTATTGATAAATAACATCATCATTTTCCACTCCATAGTCTTTATGAATTACATGGGCTTCATAATCATGATCAGTTTCCACTAGTGATGAACTTCATTATTAAGGTGTTAAATGGATAGAATGACCTTCATTACATAAAGAAATGAAGGACATAAAATATATTTTCAATTGATTTAATCCATTATTTATAAATTATGGGATCATAATATCAACTAAAATTTGGATTTCTCTAATTCATAATGAACTAAACTTCAACCTTCACTTTCATAGGGAATCCTACATGATTCATGTTATTATTCAAATCATAATGGTATTATGAATGTACTGTAATGAGGTTCTAATCTAGTTACCCCATCATGTTAGTAATTTCATTTGGTAAGTAATCACATTTCTTATTATACATGTATCTAACATGATTCATCTTACGACATGAAATTTTAAAAAATAAACGATAGTTAGGTATTGGAATAGTGATTATTGAATTTATGAAAGGTAAACCATAAACATTTAACAAGTAAACATTATAAGATTTAATTATGAATCCATAATTATGATATACATTATTCATTTTAATTCACTTATTAAGATCTCCAAACTAATTATGTTCTATATCAAAATATATTTTGAAATATTTCATAATGTGTTTAAATAAAATATGAGTTATTGATAGAATATCTCTTCTGAGTTTCAAATCAAGGTTTTAGTTAGGCCACATTTTTGTTCACCAAGTGAAAATTGAGTTAATAAGAAATGCACCCATTTCAGTGTTATTATAACTTTTTATAACTATGAAGTAAGAAAATACTACATATAGTATCAATGTAAGGATTTATTACTATGAAAAAATATAATTTTAACATTAATTTAATTTTAAGACATTCTTATATGATTAAGATTATCCATATTATTTTCACTAATGATCTCACATCTAAATCTCCAAAATAAATCATTAACATCTTCTAATACCAACTATATAAACACAATACTTTAACACATATTATTTCATAATTTTTAGAATAATTTTACTATAAATAAAATCCAATGATTCATATTTTTAGTGCATTTTTTTATAAGACACAAAAATAAATCATCATAAAAATCAAAAAAAAAATCATTATTTCAAAATCCACATAATTATACATACTCACATCAATCCTATGGAACTATATTGGACACCGATGGGAAATTACATAAAGAAAGGGTGAGCTATAAATCTTAGTACAGAAATAAACGTAGTAATAAATCATAACATGATTTTTAATACGAATAACATGATATCATAAATGGGATTATCATAATCATCGAAACAAGTCATAAGGAAATAAAATTTTCCTAACATGGAATCATAAAATATTTGGCAATAAAATAAGACATGACATCATTAACATATGTCAAGGTTAACTTTAAATACCATCAGTATAATGTGTAAAAAGTCCCGTAATGGATTGGGTTTAATCCCCATTCCTGTAAACATTTTGTCAAAAATGAAATAGTGGATTAGATTCACTCCCTAATCACATAAATACTATTTCATGAGATATAAATATTTACCCAATGCATTGGAGGTATATATATTTTCAGTCCAAATTATTACCAAATGAACATTATACATATTCATTCCAAATGAGGAAAATTAATCATACTAAAACCATAAGCATGATCAAACCCATGAAAATGAATTGGGATTAAAAATTATTATTTAAGGCACAAATAATGGAAAAATTGTAAGGATTCCCAAGAAAAAAAGGAATTAAACTTTTTTAGACATTCATAATTGAAAAGGGGTTATTGGTCTTCAACATGTAGTATTAATATATAATATTATTCTGAAATATCTATGGATGATAATATAAGAATGAACAACATGGGTATAACATTATTAAATAACTAAAGGATATTTTAAAACAATTAAAGAGAATTTTGTCTTCAATAAAACCCAAATTTAATGATGATGGTTATCTAAAAAATAAATAGGGTTCATAAAATTTATTCATGTTTTAAAAACATTTTATGGGCTGATTCATGAAAAGGGATAAGATATTTGAAAGTTCATTTAAATATGGTTAACTTAAACGTATGAATTTGGAAGGGAAAAATATTATAAACACATAAATGAAAAGTATATTTTTATATTTTTGTATTTAAGGGACATATAAGAAATATATAATATGTTTTAAATATTAATATTATATAAAATGGAGAAAAATAAAGAGAACTTGTAACTGATAAGTAATGAGTTCGGTACGAAAAATCCCTTGCCTCATGTGTAATTGTTTTGAACATTCACATAACTGAAAGTGTAATTAAATTAATTAAATTAATAATATATATATGAACCTTATTCATACATATTTGACTTACTAAGGTCTGTTTGTTATCATCTTTAATTATTTTTAATATTATTTAAAATATAATGTTTATTTGTGGTTGTTTTTGATAATTTTTGTGTAAGACTTTAAATTTTTTTATTGTGGTTAATGGTGTTGTCATATAACATCATGATTTACAGAATTTTGGACATTTCTGTATTTAATATTAAATTCGGAAAAAATTATATTGTTTCAAATTTTATACCAAAATACATCAATATTAAGAATCATTCCTTGATAAGTCTATTTAATGAGGTTAAAGTTATTGTAAACATTTATTATTATTATTATTTATATATTGATATATATTATCATTTAAAAGTATTTATAATATCATTAATATGATTTTACGAAAATATATTCATCTATAAAATAATTCATTTCAGGTGGTTTTGAAAAAATGAAATAATTCCTTATGTGGAGGTGTTAGTCATTACGTACACAAACAATGCCCTAATTATTCATAAAATAGGAATGGGTAAAAAGGTATAACAATCATAATTTCACAATAGTAATAATGTTAGAATTATTTTTTCCTTCAAACAACTCTTTTGGACTAGCTATGTATAAATACTTTGAAACATAAATTTGTCATTTATGGAGGTGGTAGTTCACATAAACACATGACGACGTATTAATTCTTGTCAACAATTTTTCCTGAAAGTATAACATGGATAATCCATTACAATAATAAAAAATTAGTTTCATAAAAATTTTATGTTATCATACCATCAAGGATGAATGGGGTTCCAGTGGTGTTTGAGAAGAAAAGATCTAGAGAAGTTGGGTTGAGAGGATTACCTCTCCATTAGAAGTTCTTCTTTAGGTGACACCTTATGGATCCTTAACATAGAAATTAGGTGACACCAAGTACTAAATAGAGTGGTAATGGTTTTATGGAGGTAATATCACAGTTTTTTTGTGGAGAAAAGCTTTTGAAAAGGTGTTAAAATTGGGGGAGGTGACATCCTTTTAAAAGTAAAGATAGAGGCATTTTTGTAAAATCTATTTAAAATTTAATAATATCTACCCATTATTATTATACAAAGCCTCCCAAAAAATTGAATATAATGATATAGGGAAATAGATAAGTTTCATCATACCTCCAATATCCAATATCATGAATTATTTCCACATTTTCTAACCATTTTCACTATGTTAAACATGTTTTACAATAATTTACCCTTACCGCGGTAACTCCACATTCACTAATGGAAACTAATTTTTATGAAAAAATATTGATATTATACACTAAAATAAATATTATGATTTATATTATTGAAACAGTTTTATGAAATAAAATTTCCATGTGTTAGAGAAATTAACTTAACTATTATCACATATAAAACATAGAAACTATTTAATAGAAAATGCTCATGTTTAGCTTAAAATATAAGTGTGTGATATGATTATCAATGTTTAATATTTACAAGTGATAAATTGGTTTATAATAAAAATAAAATATGTGGATTTCAAATCATGATAAAAAAATTACCTATTTTTTCAATTAAATGAAATGACAAAAAAATTGTTGATTAGAATTAAAATATTAATTTTGTAAACAATTAAAAACTAGTTTTATAAATTTGAAAATATAATTTCAAATGAATAAAATTATTCCTAAGATACTTATTTTATCAATTAAAGGTTTTTTAAAATTATATATTTCACATATGTAATTTTAATGTAATAAAATTTATTATTTTGGCCACGAATTTATTTTTCACTATTATAGTAAAAATCAATATCATTTGACATATCAAAAAAATTAATCATAAGATTATTATGAAATTATAAATCCAAAAAAATTCATCCTTCTTTATTAAATTTATATATGTGTTAAAAATAATTTTAGAAATATTTTCTTAAAATGAAATAAAAATAATTTTTCAGAATATTCATTTTAATGAATGAAATATATCTATATTATTTCTATATCACAAGATAGATTTTTTTCTCAATGGTAGTGTCACGACCCGTCCTCGGGGCCCGTCCTCGGGGCCCGTGCCGTGACTACCCTAAGCCCGCCTTCCATAGACCAGGGGCTGGAGACTAGCACCAAATGTATAAATCCTGATAACTGGGAAGGCATTGCCTTTATAAAAGTAGAAAAACACCACATAGTACAAGCGGAAGTAAAACACTATGTACAAAAGAAAGATCTGAAAAGTAAATGGGATAGAATAGAAACCCAACTGAAAGTACAGCTACAACTGAACGAAAGGACAATAGAAAAAGACAAACAACTGGAAGAAGGGAAGCAACACCTGGGTCGTCCTCCTCGGATCCTACCTGAAGGGTAGGTACAGATAGCGCAGCTCCTGGATTGTCCACCATGGATCCTACCTGATGGGTAGGTATAGATAGCGCAGCTCCTCAATTTTCTCACCCGTCAACCCCCTCGGAGTGTCGTCTCGCCGTGAATTCCACCTCCGGATACTAACTCGTCGTGTGGTCTACCTCCGAGTACCATCTAGTCCTTGAACACTTGGCCTCCGTCAGCTCTACCCATCATCTGCAACCAACACAACGAGGTGTGGGCATAGCCCGTGCAGGGGTGAGTATAAAGATACTCAGTAGGGTCCCCGAGACCCTCAAGGTCTCACTAAAACCAACAAGGATAACCACAAAGAAGATCTCAACAGATAACCTCTACTTAGGTATATGCCCATACATATACCTAAGTTGTCAAGTAACTCATCTCAATCATGAGGAACACAAGGATTAAGAAATCAACAGATAACCACCACCTAGGTATCTGCCCATACACATACCTATGTTATCATGTGACCCATCTCAATCATGAGGTAAACAAAAAGGTCATAGACTCAGCTCAAACCAGGATTTTCATTATTGAGACCGTAACTGCTGAAGAGCCCCGTCTCTGGAGTGTACAGTGGTCCTGTCACGACTCCGAGGTACTGTTCACTAACCTAAGACTGTTGAGGTACTCCTCCTGTCGAGTACCGCAGGTCAGCCACCCAAACACAGTAGTGCTTCCCGCCGGGGTATGCCACCCAAACACGGTAGTGTACACCCCCTAGTAGCCTGCAGATGTACTCTCTGGACGAGTACAGCGGGTCTTCACTGTCACACAGGTAGTGCTCCGTCCGCCATGGGTCTGCACCCAAACAAAGTAGTGCTCCGTCCACTGGGCTAGTCAACTCACTCCAAGTCGAGTCGTTCAAGTAGTCGTTAGGTCTCGGTCGGCTACACGGTCTCCGTACTCTGCACGCTCGTCTCTGGGAGGGTCCGCTCCACGAGCTACAGGTCGATACTCCAAGTATCTCAAAGTACCACAATGAAGTATCTCAAAGGACCTCCTCGTCATAGGGGTCTCAACGCAACAGATGGTGCGTCATTCGGACGCCCGGTCTGTGAGTTATTAGCCTTTTCGTCCCAGGGGCCCGGTTGGTTTCATGAGCGGACCAACCCTGTTGTATCTCAACTGTAACCCGAACTCTAATATGGTATACTCATAGGGACCGTTTCTCAACATGATCACCAACGCCGCTGACGGTTCGTCAAACGGACGTCAGGTCTGAAAGATATCAGCTTCTCCATTTTAGGGGCCCAGTTGGATTTCAGGTACAATCCAACCCGGAAACTATACAACTGCATCCAAATCTCAAGCGAAGTATTCCAAAAGATCCGACTAATCAAGAAGAATCCAACAAAGTCGACGACACATCAATCAGACATCCGGAGCTCAAGATATAAGTGTTTCCGCTCCGAGGGCCCGGTTGGTTTCGTATCCGAACCAACCCGGCTGTACTCAAAGTTCTCTGAAACCTTGTGTGTAATATACCGAAACGGTCGTCTCCATCCAAGGATCTCTATGCAACAGATGGTGCATCGATCGGAGGTCCGTACCCCAATATATAGGCAAAAGACCGAAAAAAGTCCGAAAGAGGGGGGTCTGGGCCCGGACCGACCCGACCCAACCCCCCTGGGTCGTCCTGAATCGGGTCGACCCGACTCGGGTCCGGGTCCGACACGGATGGGCATGACCCAGCCCGGCCTGGGAGCGACCTTGCCCGGAGGTCTGGCCAAGCGGCCGCGCTAGGGGGGGAGCACCCCAAGACGAAACAACGGCCCCCACGCGGGGGCCGCTCCCTGTCAATGGGTGCAGCGTGATGCCGCATCCTGCTGGTCCCACGCGGCCGCGGAACCAACCGCCCATCGCCACGACTTCAGCCGCGGCGACCCTTTCCTGGAGGCCCGCCAGGCGCCGCCGCCTCCTGGCAGCTGGCCGGTGCCAGCCGCTGCCTCCAGCCGCCGCCACCGTCGTGCCAGCGTGGCGCACCGGTGGAGTCTTCCGCGGACCACCGGAGTTGCTCTGGTGGTCCGTTTTCAATTCCGTCTGTGCCGGTGGTCCTCATGGGAGCTGAAGATCACTGCAAAGGATTCAAAATGCCATTGCGGCCCGCCTCATCATCATCAGTCGATCCGAACTTCGACAACAAACTGTGGAGTCTTCAGTTCGCCTTCGCGGCCACAACTTCCACCACACTTTCGTTTGGCCTCAACGGTGCGGTGCGACGGCGCTGCGCATCCTTGCCGCATCCCTCCGGGTTCCTGCGCGGTGTCTTCGCACCATGCCTCTATATTCCAAACCACAACAACCCAAAAAAAAGGGGGGGGGGGAGGGTCGGCCGTGTTTGTGTGGTCCGACCTCCTCCCATTAAGTTGACAACAAGCTGCCCAAAAAAAGAAAAGATGAGGAACAACAAAGGATTTTTCTATGAACAATAAGCAAAAAACCCTACCACTTCCCGCAACAATTTAGTCCCAACCCGCAAGGAAATCATTCACGGATGAACTAGATAATAAGTTGATCTGTGTTCTTTGTTTTCCATTGAATGAACGAAACGAGGTAATAAAATCATTCTCAAATTAATTCCGTACCTCAAGCGTTGTCGTCGAACGAAATTTGTCGCAGAAAGGGACGTCATGGAAGAAGACGTCGCGGAAGGGTGAATCTTCACGTCGCGGAGAAAGGATTCGTCGGTGTCGCGTCGTCGATCTCCGAGGATCCGGCATTCTTGTCGACCTTCGTCAGAGGTCGGAGTTCTTCATGTTCTTCGTGTTCTTCTTCGAGGAGGAAGAACATCAAGAACCTATTCGAATTCTCCCTCGCCTCTGCACACAACAAGACCAACTATATAAAATAAGTGACGTCTTATTTTATTTACAGATAAACCAACGTTTGAAATTCAAAAAGAAAAGAAAAGATCAATTAATTGAGTAGTTTAAAACCTCCCAATTAATAGAGGCATTTATTAAAAAGTTTAAACGCAAGAGTTGACTTCGTTTAATAGGGGGTGCGGGTGCATTACTTACGAAGAAATAATTTCTTCAAAGCTTATATCTTTCTCTTCAATTCCTTTCGCACAATCAACGATTCTCCCAGGAAATAAGACTTAGTCTTATTTAATTAACACACAAGCCAAAGGAATTCAATTTAAATTCAAACGAATCCAAGAATTAATTACTTGAAAAAACTACACAATTAAGGAGTTGACTTTAATTAAAAAGGGGGGTTTCTTTTTGAGAGTTACAAAATTTAATAGGGGAAAAGTTATGAAGTTAGGGGAAGGTGAGGGGTTGGGATCGTGTGGGCCCCACCCCCACCTTAATCCTCTCAAATGTATTTATCAACATATGGGTCCCACCCGTAACTCCCTCACATAGGTTATAACCACATAAGAGAGAGGAAAAGTGTTGTGACACAACACTTAATCCACATAAAAAGAAAAGAAAATATAATTGTAAAACAATTATATTATTATCCCTCTATTTATTTAAACAACTCATCCTATGAAAACGCAACTCCCGAAAGGGGCCTTCATAAGCAATTACGAGCACTGCGAGTTCATCAGTGCCCCCAGATTTCAATTCCGAGCACCAGTTCAAAAGTTAGAAAATCCCGCTCGTTCGTTCAATGAACGTATCCGAGCCTAAATTCTAAAATTGATTCCGGGAACACCGGGCCTCGGAATAAGGCGCCGTCAGAAACAGTGTTCTTGTAAAATCCCAAAGAAAATTAAGAAAACAAATTTCCCTTTAATTTTACGGGTCTTTACATTACTCCCACCTCAGGGCTTTACGTCCTCGTAAAGCTTTAACATAATCTAGGGATAAAAAAGCAGTATTCAGCATGCATCTGAGCCTTTCACTCCTATGTGATTACCTGGAGGTCCCCGTACTGCCAAAGAAATCGCACCCGAGGAATTGACCATCCTCAAAAGACCTCCCCTGTCGATGCTCGATCCCCACTGGAATCTCTGCGTAAGTCATCTTGTCATCGACGTCCAACTCCCTGAGGTTGATTAAGTGTGAAGGATCATGCACGTATCTCCTCTGTTGAGATACGTTGAAGTCTTCGTGCACCTAGTGCAATTGAGGTGGATGGGTCAAGCGGTAAACCACCTCGCCTACCCAGCTGAGGACCTAGAAAGGTCCATTGAACCTCAGAGATAACTTTCCACCTTGGCCACATCTCCATAATCCTCGTCAAGGTGAGACCCATATAAAGACGTGATCGTCATCCTCGAACTCTAGAGGCCTCCAATTCCTATTAGAACTGAAACTCAAAACGACTTCTGCCACGAGGGTAAGGTTGACTGACTCAAGAGTGATCGGTCGTACCCTCCTATGCATTAGTTTATCCTGTGCTGACTGGGGTTTCCTTTTCACCGACCAAGGGAAACCCATCCCGACGTCGTAGTTAAACCACACCCTTTTCACCTAATACCGTCAATTTGTGTATGAACTGTGATTTCCCAATCCATACTCAAAACAATGTCGTAAGGCCTCGACGCTGCCACCAAGAGATTCCAACCAAAACTCTCACCTCAAGGATCTCACCACACCTTCGTTGTAAGTGTTATTATCGAGTCTTATCCCAAGGTATCTCCAGACGTGAGGGTCAAGTCTACGGCTTACTGGAAACTCTAGGTCTGGGAAAAAAAAGGAATGATTCATATCGACGTCTGTTACTACAACAGCTAGTAGTGGACACAGATTGTCCATCGAATCATTCTTAGAGCCATCGGGCCACTCTCCCTAACCGCACGCAGCTACCCTCTTCCCCTGCCCTCCAGCTCCCTGAGCCTGGCGGGGAAAACTAAGGCGGGTGGTTATAGCATGTTAAGATGTAAACCACCTCATGCTGCTCTCCTAGCTCTGCCTCCACGTCTTCTGCTTCGCAGACTCATCTCTCCTTAAAGCTTCCTCTTCTTGAAACATTTAACACGCTCGAGTCTCTAAGACTAGCGCCGGTTTCCTGTTTCTTACTGAACTATGCAGTCTTCATCCGCTCATGGGTGATCTGCACCTTCTTTGCTTATGATCTGAAAGAGCTGCTAAAATTTCTCCTTTTCCGAAAAGAGAAACTCGGTCTCATCCCCTGGATGAACCATTCCCATTGCCTAATACAATCAATCCTGAAATTAATGATGCATTCATTCCATGGATGATGTCGTAAGGCCTCGACGTAACTACCAAGATATCCAACTGTCACTCTCTCTTTCATGGGTCGTGTCACGTAGTCAGCATCAGTGTGAGGTCACTAGGTCTACTCTAGTAGAAATCTTGAAAGTGAGGGTCATGTAAACATTATTAACCGGGACCTCTCAGTATCAACCAAACAAATGTATAGGAAAAAAACATCACACAGATAGGTGTCTTTTTATTATTGCATCTCATAGTACAAAGACATGAATACAACATCAATATGGAACTAGAAGTACAAGGGACGTATCCACTAGTTCTGATCTTGTCCACCTACTACCGGATCTCTACTGCCTTTTCCACTACTCGGCTGTTGCTCAAGCACTCGTCACCGCTTCTGCCTCGGTGGCTCCTCCAACGCCTGCGGATCGACTGTGCGAGGAGTCGGATAGTCATTTGCCAGGTGACCCTTCCTACCACATTCATCACACTTCCTGCTCCTCGTATGGCTGGCTCTGGTCCTCTTAGACCTCTGCATCATCTGTCTAATGACCACAGATGACTCGGATACTGATCAAAAACCCTGCGGCAAAGGAAGAACCTCCTGTACATGCTTGGGGTGTAGATCTACTAGCACAAACTCCACCCTGAAGAAGGTCTCAAAGTCTTCCCATGTGAAGGTCATCCCGTCACAAAACTGGAACAAGTGCCTCCACCACCTGCCTGCTGCTGCCTAAAGAAGGCTGGCCGCAAAGATCACCAGGAAGTATGCAGGAGTCCCCACTAGCCTGAAGACTCTCACCACTACCTCCAGCCAATCCTCAGCTGCCTGCGGGTCCATCTCTCCGTGGAACCCGGGTGGTCTCTGGCACTGGAACTCGTGCAACGTTCTCAAGTGGCATGCGTCGCCTACTGCTGGGGCTGGCGGAATTGGTGGCCCAACGTATGGTAGTACTGCTGGTGCCTCAACTTAAAGAGGTCCCTGTACCGAAGCCTCATCGCTCAGCAGGCTGTCAGTACGCACATCCCTCTGGGCTCTAGGTGGTCGTCCGTGGAAAGGCATCCTGAAAGAAACAACGTGACATGGTCAAACGATTTTACCTGGTGAGCTGACCTGGTTTGAGCTGACTAAAAAACATCTGGAAACACACACACAATCATTGTTTTCGTGCACAAAGACGGAAATCAGTTTTCAGGGTCCTGGTGTATGGATACGTCGGCTGCCCGCACCAACACTGGACTCCCTGAACTGAAGACCACACTCAGTACCCTTAACACTATTTCTTCACAGAAAGGAAATATCATAGTTATAAGTTCTATGGTAGAAACGACTCCTCTGATACAAATTTGTCACGACCAGTGCTCGGGGCCCATGCCATGACTACCCCAAGCCCGCCTTCCATAGGCCAGGGGCTGGTGACTAGCACCAAAGGCATAAATCTCGATAACTGGGAAGGCATTGCCTTTATAAAAGTAAATAAAACACCACAGAGTACAAGTGGAAGTAAAACACTAAGTAAAAAAAGAAAGTGCTGAAAAGTAAATGGGCCAGAATACAAACCCAACTGAAAGTACAGCTACAACTGAATGAAAGTACAACAGAAACAGGCAAACAGCTGGAAGAAAGGAAGCAGCTCCTGGGTCGTCCTCCTCGGATCCTACCTAAAGTGTAGGTATAGATAGCACATCTCCTGGATCGTCCACCACGGATCCTACCCGATGTGTAGGTACAGATAGCGCAGCTCCTCAATGTTCTCGCCCGTCAACACCCTCCGAGTGTTGTCTCTCCGTGAAGTCCAGCTCTGGATACTGACTCATCGTGTTGTCCACCTCTGGGTACCGTCTAGTCCCCGAACACTCGGCCTCCGTTAGCTCTGCCCGTCATCTGCAACCAAAACAACGAGGTGTCGGCATAGCCCGTGCAGGAGTGAGTATAACGATACTCAGTAAGGACCCAGAGACCCTCAAGGTCTCACTAAAACCAACAAGGATAACCACAACGAAGATCTCAACAGATAACCTCTACTTAGGTATATTCCCATACATATAGCTAAGTTATCAATTAACTCATCTCAATCATGATGAACACAAGGATTAAGAAATCAACGGATAACCACCACCCAGGTATATGCCCATAAATATTCCTATGTTATCAAGTGACCCATCTCAATCATGAGGTAAACACAAAGGTTATTGACTCAGCTGAAACCAGAATTTTCATTATCGAAACTGTAACTGCTGAAGAGCCCTGTCTCTGGAGTGTACAGTGGTGTTGTCACGACTCCGAGGTACAGCTCACTAACCTAAGACTGCTGAGGTACTCCTCCTGTCGAGTACCGCGGGTCATCCACCCAAACACAGTAGTGCTTCCCGTCGGGGTATGCCACCCAAACATAGTAGTGCACATCCCATAGTAGCCTGCAGAGGTACTCTCCGGACAAGTACCGTGGGTCTGCACTGTCACACAGGTAGTGCTCCGTCTGCCATGGGTCTGCACCCAAACAAAGTAGTGCTCCGTCCACTGGGCTAGTCAACTCACTCCAAGTACCGTTAGGTCTCAGTCGGCTACACGGTCTCCGTACTTCGCACGCTCGTCTCTGGGAGGGTCCACTCCACGAGATACAGGTCGATACTCCAAGTATCTCAAAGTCCCAAGAAGAAGTATCTCAAGGGATCGCCTCATCATAGGGGTCTCAACGCAACAGACGGCGCGTCATTCGGACGCCCGGTCTATGAGTTATTAGCTTTTTCGTCCCAGGGTCCCAGTTGGTTTCGTGAGCGGACCAACCCGGCCATATCCCAACTCTACCCCGAACTCTCATACGTTATACATATAGAGACCTTTTCTCAACGTGATCACCAACGCCGCTGATGGTTCGTCAAACGGACGTCCGGTCTGAAAGATATCAGCTTTTCCATTCCAGGGGCGTGGTTGGATTTCGGGTACAATCCAACATGTCCACTATCCAACTGCATCCAAATCTCAGGAGAAGTATTCCCAAAGTTCCATCTCATCAATAGGAATCCAAAAAAGTCGACGGCACGTCAATCGGACGTCAGAAGCTCAAGATATAAGTGTTTCCACTCGTAGGGCCCGGTTGGTTTCGTATCCGAACCAACCCGGTCGTACTCAAATTTTTCCGAAACCTTGAGTGTAATATACAAAAACGACCTTCTCGATCCAAGGATCGCTACTCAACTGACGGTGCATCGATAGGAGGTCCGTACCCCATGATATAGGAAAAAGACTGAAAAACGTCCGAAAGCGGGGGCTCTGGGCCCGAACCGACCCGGCCCAACCCCCCTGGGTCGGCCCGAACCGGGTCGACCCGACCCAGGTCCGGGTCCGACCAGGATGGGCGCGACCCTGCCCGGCCTAGGCGCGGCCCGGCTTGGCGGTCCGCCCGAGCGCCCGTGCAAGGGGGGGACCGCCCCCTGGACAAAAACCGCGACCCCCGCGCGGGGTCCACTCCCTGTCAACGAACACGGTGTGATGCCTCGTCATGCTGGTCCCACCCGGCCGCGGGACCAGCAGGCCACCGTCGTAGATTCCGCTGCGGCGGACCCTTCCCGGAGGCACGTCGGACACCGCCGCCTCCTGGCGGCCGGCCAGTGTCGTCTGCCACCTCCGGCCTCCGGCGAAGTCTTCCGCGGACCACCGGAGTTCCTCCGGTGGTCCGTTTTCAATTCTGTCTGCACCGGTGGTCCTCCCGGGAGCTGAAGGTCACAACAAAGGATTCAAAATGCAATTGCAGCCCGCCTCATCATTGTCCATCGATCTGAACTTTGACAACAAACTACAGAGTCTTCGGTTCACCTTCGCGTCCCCGACTACCACCACACTTTCGTTCGGCCTCAACGGCGTGGTGTGACGGCGCCGCACATCCTTACCGCATCCCTCCAGGTTCCCGCGCAGTGCCATCGCACCGTGCCGCCATCTTCTGAACCTCAACAACACAACAAAAAAGGGAGAGGAGGGTCGGTCGTGTTCGTTCGGTCTGACCTCCTCCCATTAAGTTGACAACAAGCGGCCCAAAAAAAGCAAATCTAAGGAACGACAAAGGATGTTTTCACGAACAAGAAGCAAAAGAAACCCTACCACTTCCCGCAACAATTTAGTCCCAAACCGCAAGGAAAACATTCACGGATTAACTAGATAATAATTTGATCCGTGTTCTTTGTTTTCCTTAGAATGAACGAAATGAGGGAATAAAATCATTCTCAAATTAATTCCCTACCTCAAGCATTGTCGTCAAATGAGATTTGTCGCGGAAAGGGACGTTGCGGAAGAAGACGTCGCAGAAGGGGGAATCGTCACGTCGCGGAGAAAGGATTCGTCGGCGTCGCTTCATCGATCTATGAGGATCCAGCGTTCTTGTCGACCTTCGTCGTAGGTCAGTGTTCTTCGCGTTCTTCGCGTTCTTTGTCGAGGAGGAAGAACATCAAGAACCTGGGAGAATTCTCCCTAGCCTCTCCACACAACAAGACCAACTAAATAAAATAAGTGATGTCTTATTTTATTTACACACAAACCAACGCTTGAAATTCAAAAATAAAAGAAATGATTAATTAATTGAGGAGTTTAAAACCGCCCAATTAATAGAGGTGTTTATTAAAAAGATTAAACGCAAGAGTTGACTTCGTTTAATAGGGGGTGTGGGTGTGTTACTTAAGAAGAAAGATGTTTTTCAAAGCTTAGAGCTTTCTCTTCAAATCCTTTCGCACCATCAACTATTCTCCCACGAAATAAGACATAGTCTTATTTAATTAACACACAAGAAAAATTAATTCATTTAAAATTCAAATGAATCCAAGAATTAATTACTTGAAAAACCTACACAATTAAGGAGTTGAATTTAATTAATGGGGGGGTTAGTGTTACAAAATTTAAGAGGGGAAAAGTTATGAAGTTAGGGGTAGGTGAGGGGTTGGGATCGTGTGGGCCCCACCCCACCATAATCCTCTCAAAGGTAGTTATCAACAAGGGGGTCCCACCACTTTCTCCCTCACATAGGTTATAACCACATAAGAGAGAGGAAAAGTGTTGTGACACAACACTTAATCCACTTAACAAGAGAAGAAAATATAATTGTAAAACAATTATATTATTATCCCTCTCTTTATTTAAACAACTCATCCTGAGAAGACGAAACTCTAGAAAGGGGTCTTCTTAATCAATTATCGGCACTGTGAGTTCATCAGTGCCCTCGGATTTCAATTTCGAGCACCAGCTCAAAAGTTAGAAAACCCCGCTCGTTCGTTCACTGAACGTACCCAAGCCTAACATCGGAAATTGATTCCGGGCACACCAGGCCTCGGAATATGGCGCCGTTAGAAACTGCATTCTTGTAAAATCCCAAAGAAAATTAATAAAAAAAATTCCCTTGAATTTTAGGGGTCATTACAGGTAGTATTATAAGAATATTATCATAGGGATCTAAAATAATTTGATGTAGGAATACATTATCTATATTACCTAATATGACACATAATTATATATAATAGTTAAATATCTATATATAATTTCTGCATTATTAATGTTAATGTTTGATCCATTGAGAAAAACAGATATGTGATGCTCGATCCATCTTGGGAAAAAAGTATGTGAAGCCTAAAACACTAAAAGAAATATGTTTTTATTCATGACCCAATTTGATGTGATTCACATTCTTATGTTTTTTATATATTCTTGTGTTTCAAAAATATTTATGTTGTTATTTCTTATGTATTATGCTTCATGTTTTATATGGTTATGTTTTCCTAATTTTATGTACATGGATTTTGATTATGTTCTCAAAACCATATAATTATATTTTTTTCACTTATGATATTTTTTTCTAACCTATTATGTTTCTCTTATATTGTATTTGATCACATTACTTTATTAAGTTTTCTTTCCCAATGGCATGAAGATGCATATTATATGTTATATGTTTAGAAGAGGGTTTAGTATTGAGCGGTAACAATGAAATATTGACGTGTTTTGTAAAATAATTTGTTTATGTAGCTAATTTCCCATGACAGTAAACACTATATTATCTAATTTTGTAACTATTGGTTTGATGTAATTATTACTTAAGTAAAATAATTAAATAAAGGTGTTTATTTATATTAGTACATTTTAGTTGGATATCAAATGGGGGTTTTATTCTTTTAGAAATTATTTTTAAAGAATATTAGGGGAATATATTTGGATACATATAAGGGATAAGTCTATGTATAGGATAACGTCATGAAATTATTGTTTAATAGAGATTGTCTGGTTCTCCCATTAATTACATCTCATTCTGGATACTACAAGTTGATATAGGAACTAGAACAAATGTACCTTGGGGTAATGAACCTAAAATAAATTAGTGGATATTAAATTAACTGTAAATAGGTTCAAAATAAAGAGTCCCAATTGAAAACCTTTTGTGGATACCTTGATGGATAATTTAAAGTTAATTCAAATTCTCTCTAATAACCCATTATAAAAGTATTTAGTATGATGTTTTCATATTTGGTTAGAGAAACTACTAAAAAATTGACCACTTAAAACAAATATTGAAATGTGATATTCATATAATGAATTTAAATTTTCATACATAAAAAATGAAGGTATAATTGGGTAAGAAATCTCCATATTGATGTTTTCATATTCATATGTTATTTATTATCATATCAATTTGGGTTTGAGTATTTTGTTGAAATAGTATCATTAGAATGAATATGAGAATAATATGTTTCTCATAACCATTATGTCTTATAATAGAAAAAGGGAGCATACATAAATGGAAAATAATTTTACTATATGAATGTTATCATGGAAAATATGAGCTTCCAAGTATTACTTAAGGTAGTTTTTTTAATATCCTAATATAAAGTTAAATCGTGATACTCAAATCTATTATCATTTGAGGGTGATATTTTTTGATGATGTTGAAGTATATTCCAAATGTTACTTGGACTGTATAAAACAATTTTGGATTATTCTATGATATATTTCATTAATTATTCAAAAAGATATATTAAATAGTATCAAATAACTTCAAAAGTGATATTAAGACAAGGTATATTTTTTTGTGATAACAATTTATGAATTCATGATTGTGGGATGGATAACACATTGTTTTCAAAGGATACTTGATTTTGAGAAAAGTGAGTTATAGATTATTGATAAACATGGAATTGATTATTGATGTAATAAAAATGTTTTCCATGATATATTTGGTCATGAATATCTATTTTTTAGGAGTTTGATATATATTAACTAGTGTGTGGCCAAACGAACTAGTGTTTAATGAATTTTATGGTTAAAGATACTGTTATGTTTTTGTGGAATGTATGACTATTTTGTCGTTTAATGTCTTATACATTCATATGGTTTTGGGAATAGAATATTTTAGTGAGTATATGAATTGGTTATGTATATATTGGAGTATATGATTTAATGAAATAATTATTTTATTAGAGGAAATACATGTATGATAATATTTCCAAGAGAGTACAGTATATTTCATATTTGAATTTATATATAAAATGATAAATATGTTAATATTTCCCTCACTTACATTTATCAATGAGTAATAATTATAATTATGATAATTTAATTTACTAAATGGGTTGAATATAAAACCCATGTATTTTTTATAAATGTTATTCAAAATTAATATTACATTCAGTAAAATTCACCACACACAACACCAGACCAAATAAATCCAAAAAATGTCTATTAATGATTATTAATAAATTATAATATGAATAAATCCTCAAGTAAATAAAAATATAGTAATAAATTAAATTTTCTTATGTTTTGAAGATAAAAAATTCATTCTATTTTAATGTTCTTTATAAAATAATTATTTAATGTGCAGATAAATTAAATATATCTCTTTTGATTTATAATTATAATTATATATTATATATTATATTATAGTATATTAACTAATATATTAATATTCTTTAAATAATAAATTTATATGTAATAATATTATGACCACATAATTTTTAAAATTTTCAATTATTAATAATAGAATATAACCTTTAAATTTTTGAATTTTCATTTAAATGTTATGTTTATAAATATATAATTTAAAATTTACAAAATTAAATTAAATTTTTTATTCCACATATCAATATTGGAAAAAAATGATTTTGGGTTTTTTCTGAAATACTTTATTTTTAGTTTAATATTGATAATATTGTTCATAAAAAACCATAACTATATAATTATATAAGAAATATATTATATTTTTTAAACATTTTAATTGATAAAATATTTTTTTTAAATTTACAACAACAAACTTTTGAAGAAAAATTCATTTAAAAAACTTGTTATTAATATTTTAGAGACTTGATTAATATTTTTCCAATTAATCTTTTGTTTTTTGATCTTTTCTTTTAGTTAAATAATATTTTGTTAAAATTTGGTTTTGATTGATTTGAAATCCCATTTAATTTAATTTTCTTTTATAATACCAATTTATATCATGTAAATAAAATACATTTATAATGTTATCATGTGTATATATTGTAATCTTGAGAATACACTTTCAGTAAAAATATGTTTTCATACCTTACATGTGCTAATGTTAAAATTTAATTTTCAAAGACATATAAATTTGATTATATATAGTTTATATTAATTTATGAATAAATATATCCAAATTATGTAATAATATCAATTTTATTTTCATAAATTTATTATAGTTTACTTAGATAGACATTATTTACCATAGTAAAAAAATGGAAAAGGTGAAAATTCTAAAAGTATGGAATGTGGATAATATATTTTCCATGTGTTAAATTTATTTATTGAGATATTAGAGACCTTGTTTAGTCTTCTAATCCACTATTTTCAATTTTTAGTAATTACTAATTTTTGAACATGCTCTCTTTGTATATTAACTGGAAATATTTTCTTGAAAATCCATTCTCACCACTTATAAAAGGGGACTATCCCCTACCATTCAATGCCACAAAAAGGATTTGATTTCAAACTAAAAGAATACCAATTTTTATTCATTTATTGTACTATTATTATTCCTTGATGTTATAGTAGTATTATATTTTCTTAACACATCCTTTTCCAAGGATTATTCTAAGGGAAATCACCTATCCTCAACATGAGTACTTTGTTCCATAAATTCTTTTAATTTATTTCTTAATTTCCTAAATATAATTTCATTACTACTATATAATTATATATTTTTAATTTTTTTAAATTTTTTTATTCTATGGTAATAACAATTATCAACCTTTACATTTTTATATTATTAAAAATGAGAATTACATTTGTACGCTGGCCAAACTACAACATCCACCAAACAATGACTTCAGTTTATTCCCCACTAAATATGTTTTCAAATTAGAAATAATAAATATAATAAAAAATATTAAATATAAACACATTTGTAATATAAATATTATAATCCACCTTATTTACCTCTCTTTTTTTGGGAAATGAAAACCTTAACTATGTGTTGTGAAGACTAACACCTCTACAGAGGAACATGTATAGTTTCTCATCAAGTTTCCTTATTATTTATTAAAATTTATAAAAAAATTAATAAAAAAATTACAATTATATAAATAATATCATTATAATTAATTAATATTTATATTAATCTAAAATAAACCACTTTCATAATCATAATCATCCAATAATTATAAAATGTTCCAGTTTGGGTCTGTCTAACCACCTACTTGATAAATCCAATAATATAATATCATCAATGTCTATGAGAACATAATTTCAAATGATATATGATAAAAATATATAAAATATATTTTTTAGTTATTTAATAGTAACATTATTAATAAACTAATTAATGAAGAAATTATCATTTATTTGTTAGAGATCACTAAAACATGCTTATCACAAATTTTATCTATAAAAACGTTTAATAAAATAATTATAGAATGAAATTAAAACATTATAATATATCATAATACGAAACTACTATTACCTTTTATGATTTTTAAGGATGAAACATTGTGGAATAATGAATAAATTGTTTTTTTATTACGCAACTAATTCAAAAAAATCAGGGTTACTCACATGCTATGTTAGAAATAGATTAAAACTAACTGATATAAATGTAATGAATAATAATATACAAATTTTTTTAAAATTATGTAAAGGAATTGTTTTTAGAAATAGTTTATTAGGGTAGTTAATTGTTTATACAAGATATTGAAGCACTTTAGTAGAATTTATGAATTAATATAATGGGTTCTTTTTCTAATTTTCAAAACCATGCGACATTCATGATATTCCACACCATCATTTAAATTATGTAAATTAATAAATTCCCCCATAAATTCAAGTATAATAAACTTATATTAAGTTATTATATTTGAATTTTTTATTTCATGGTCTTCCTCTTCTGTTATTTTACTCTCACAATACCATGTCTATAAGGGTATCTTGTCTCAAATATTCATCAAATGAGACATATTTATTATTATACACTATGATTTCAGGGGAATGGTGTATATACATCCCTTTAATATTATTAATCAATGTATTTTCTATTTTCATGATATTTAATCTTTCGATTTAAATTATATCCTTAAAAGGGTTCTGATTCGAATGTTTTTAAGGTCACAATGGGGTTCATTATCTCAAATTTAATTTCTTGATACATATTTCTTATTATGCACAATGACATATTATATATTGTGTGATTACTTCTTAATGAATATGTTTGACAATATTTATTTAGTTTATTCAGTTTTAAAGTCATATCATATTCATTATTTAAATATATTTAGATTCAAAAAACAATAAGTTCATATGGTTCTTTGTTAACTCAAATACCATTTTTGAGTTTGAATTATTCTTCCCAAACTTTCTTCATCCATGTTTTATTTCATACACCCTATTTTTTTATATTATGGTAATTTGAATTCATCAATATGTAAAATGAAACATTTGATTCAAATATTCCTTCATGAGGAATTCCTTCTCAATAAAATGTATATCTTTCTTGAGAAAAATTCCCATATTATTTAATGATGGTTTCACCTTGTTGATATCATTTTCCATTCCCCCCATTGTTCTTTATAACACCACACCCAGGATTAACCTAAATAATAACTATAACGGTTCACTAAATGAACTTATGAAAACCTACACATGTGTTAGAGGCTGGTGACTACTAGGAGATGTCCGAGGAAGTTTAGTTGGGAGACTATAACCCATATATAAGAGTTCTCATTCACAGATAAATAATGAAGGATCATACATTTTATAGTATAATAAAATAATAAATAAATGGGACATTCTATAATAAAATAAAATAAAAATATAAGATCATAGAATATTAATCTCAGACTAGTTTGATCACATATAAAAGTATACAAAGAAAATAAAGACATGGGGATCTGATTTGGCTATAAGGTTTACCTCATCTAGATATCTAGGTCCCACACGAGATACTTGAGCTCAAACAAAATTTATTAGGGGCCAACCTATCTTATGACAAACTATTGTTGAGTGAAATCTTGATTAACATAGTGAAATGATAGAATATGTAAGGTGTGATTTAATTACACACTAGGGAACCCCCAATTTGTTATCATATAAAATTTTCTTTGTAATGACATGATCATGTTACATTCTCTGCTAAAAATGATAAATAAACTACATGAAAAATAAATAAATAAACCATGATACCTAATTTAGAACGACTCAATATTATCTCAGAGAGAATCATGGGGACCATTCCATCCACTGAATGATGGCTTTATTAATAAAATATACATAAAACTATGGACACGCCTAATAACCATTATAGATCTTTGATCCAAGACACTGATCAGACTATCTGACATTGTCTGCTTCCATGGTCTTTGAGTACGAGAATCACCCTAGTGGAACATCAGTCCACACCCTATGGATCCTAGTATCATACCTCCACAATTATAAGTAGTAGAACCAAGACCGTCACCATAAATCCTCATACTCAAACCCTTAGATTGATCCCTATAGTAGTAACTATCTTTTTATCACTGTCAGGATGAAACTTGATTAATATGCGGGATATATAGTAATGAAACCATATACCTCCATGTATTACAAACTCCTAGGATACATTGGAAATATAATTGAATATCATCAATGATCTTCTGGTCACCCAAATAATCATCCAAATCACTATAAACTACATCCAAACTATCCTTGGTGTGTCCACCTGATCATAGGTGGTATCCTAGGCATCAAATAAGGGGGTCCAAAAATCACCATTAGGATGTACAAAATATTTCCTCAGGGATATATTCTCACCCATGATCTCATATCACTATTTGAATCCTAATATTCCCATGAATTAGCAGTGGTATAATGGTATTATCATTTTAATCATGGGTCCCTAGGTATTCAAAATTGGTTAACCATAACAAAGTAATACCTAGAATATTGTGAATTTCAAAAACCATGATATCATATCCTATAATATTCAAAATTGTTTAACCGTAACAAAGTAATACCTAGAATATTGTGAATTCCGAAAACCATGATATCATATCCTATAATATTGTATCTAATAAATCCCCAATATGAATCCTATAATACCTCATACATAATGGATTACAGTCAGACAAACCATCTTCCCCCAAAATACTATGATAACTTCTCCAAAATATCTGATGCATCTTTGGTAATCTCCATCTCAAAAGATGATTCATTATAATCCTAGAAAACCAATGTATTGTTAGGTCCATCAGTCAATTCCCATGTGTCAAGGGAAATTATATAAAATATCAAAAATAAATTAAAATAAAAACATAATTGGGAAGGGTAGAACACCCAAACTAATCCTCATCATCATACCCCCTTTGGGATTATTAGATAGTTTGTGTTATAGTTGACACCTTAAACCATCAATACCCATAGCCACAAACACATTTGTAAGGAAATATATCAAATGGGAACCCACATGGGTATCCTATATCACCACTATGGTGAAGGAATCTTATATGGGGTCATCGATCACAACTAGTCTCTCAAGAAAATTCACAACTACTCTCATTATCTTTAAATTTCTCTCACTGTCCCATAGGCCTTGGGAAAATGTCGGACTAGTGATGACCTTGAGATATTACTCTAGGCCCATCTCTATATATTTTTTATCTCCAAGACATCCAGTTTACCCAACCTATCTTTTATGAACATAATCTCTAATAGCCGAGGCCTTATACATACCAAGGGTCCCCAACTATCCTACTAGGTTTGCCCATGTAATGTAATGACACACCCACTCTTGGAGGTATCCATGTACCCGGGTATCCTATTAGTCTACAATTCATCCATCGGTGGTTGAACCATATAGTAAGCACATGAGGTCATCATGGTTAGTGGACCTATACTCATTTCACATAAGGAACATTATGAGAGCTAAAAAATCAAATAAAATATCAATTTAATTTAAATTTACTAGGGAAGTTAAATTAATCAACTCATTTTTAACTAAATAGGTCAAAACCCCATTCCACACCACTACCACTAATTCTATCCAAAACCTCCAATCACCTTTTGAGGAATATTATTCATCCAAAATTCCTAATAAGAGTTGCTAAATATTCTAGAATTATATATTGAACACAAAATATAAATTGGACCCATATTTTAATTGAAAATTACAATTTCCCCTCTAATTCCAAATTACAGTGTGGAAAACGGAATAAAAAACTCCCCAACATAATAATTATCATCCAAAAAAAGTTTTGGCAGCTATCCAAACACAATTCTCAACCTCAACCAGTTACCAAATCTCAAAAAATCAGATGTGTACTTTATCTAAACCACAAACATGATTTAGTAGAACAATTCCTCATAAGTTAATCCAATTTAAAAAACATAACCTATGGTTTTCATTATTTCTAAAACATTGAAATGGTTCCCATAACAATCATCCATACAAAGGCATTATTTTGTCTTCGTTCGATTGACTATCCAACCAATGTTTCTCCTCATGATAAAATATAGATCAAAATAGGTAATTCATATTCACAATGCCTCCTTCCATCATAATAACTTACCCAAAAATAATTCAGGCATCACCACGATGTATTCATTAGGGTATGAATCTAATGGCGTTTGGTTACATATTAAAACTCTATTAATAATCCTTGTTGTTGAATTTAAATTCAAATAGACAAAACCGCATCCTCTAATAATCATTCTAGATTTTGAATATTCCATGAAAAACCATCTTCAAAACCCTAAGAACACATGTCATATTCAAAATGATGCATCTAATGTATTTTTTTAGCCCACCACATCGATTTTCATATAAAACAATCAATAAAACCTCCTCAGGTTAACCAACCTCAAAATTATCACCTCCAAATTTCAACCAATCATTGGGCCACCTCGTTTTAATTACCCTACTCACTAAGGCAATTCATATTTATTTTAACATTCCGACTAATGTTCGAACCTTACATTTATTGAAATATCCCTATTGAGACATCAAATAGAGGAAACTAGTCACCATGACCTATCATACTATGAGAACAAATATATATCTTATTTTATCACAATTATATCACAATAATTCATTTTAATAATTGGCTAATGTTTATACACAATCCTTTATCAGATTCATATTTATCTCTGATATTGTAAAATGAATCTGATTGAATTTGGTCTCCTAGCTCTCTTTCATTTTAAATGATTGAAATATCATCTAATGATAATTATCTTAATGATACCATAACCCAAACTACATAATAGTTATATCGCCTATGACCTATATCACTCTCGTCGCCATAAGAACACCCTTTTCATCACATTCAAAAGAATATTTCTCTACCCTCATTGGAAACTAACAATCCATGGCTGAACATCATGAGTGGGAATGTAAAAAATGATAATGTAGAGGTGTTAACATGAAATGTAAATTTACACTCTTCCTAAACTAATGGGAACATTTTGATTTTCCACCTGCTAAAACATTATCAACAAATAGGGTCACACCCCCATAGGTGAATCCCCCAGCACATGTCTTGCCTTATTCCTCTCATCTAGTGTGTTTTTATCGATCTGATTCACTCCCAACCTTAATATAACCACTTTATTCTACTTATAATGTTTAAATTTGTCCAATAATGACACCTAATTGATCAATGTTTTGTGTCTTGAAAATTTTATATAACCATAAAACCTTGGGCACCCAATCCCATAAATGTACCATCAAAACTATTATGCATCAGATCATACATATCCCTAACATATTTCATAAGAAAATTGGAATCACACATTACCAGTGTGAACCACCTTGACATAATTTTGATTTAACCTGTGTATGCTCTTATACAACTCAACACACACACACCAAATCGTACTATTCACCTCCCATGTGCTCGCTACAAAGGTTATAACAAAACAAAATATGTGTACACACTCATATAATTTAGTCACTGAAATAAGAACCCATATTTTGTGAGTCTCATTTCATTGAATCAATTACCAGGATATATAAATACTATCAATGCTTTAAGGTATTTCATTAAATTCTTTCACAAGAACCCTCAGTGCTCCTCTCTAGAATAGTGTACATCACTTATGCCAAACCTATACCAACACATGGATTTCATCCATATTTATTCAACATTATGAGAAAATATCCGAACTCATTCATCTGAAACTATGCATTAATAATAATTGGGTCAAGCACCTAAACAATTCTTCCCTTCGAATCAATCCTTGATACTAAAAATTACAATCACCCTAACTAATTCACATCCCGTTTTGAAAACACTCAAAGTTATATTATTGTAAAACTAGAAGGAATAAAAATTCATTTCCCTTAACATAAATTTTACCTCCCATGAATTGGTCCCAAAAACTCAAACTCATTCATGTTTCCCATTTTTAAGACTTACAATCTTAACGGCAAACCCCACACTCATATTTCCCTTGAAAGAGAACTAAAGATCAGACCTCTAATGTACGTATCAAATCATAATTTCTCTATGTTTCTCACCTTAACTAACCATTAATTCCTCATAGATTGTCATACCTCATATACAGAACTCTATCTCCAATCTAAATATTAATGAAAACACATCTGTTATGTAACCGATAAGAGGTGTCCCACAAAAAATGCATCACATGCTAAGACTAGCATACTAGGGAAATGGTTCTCACAAGTATGTATATATACAAGAGTTCCCATGGAGAATCACAATCCCATTTTTCATCACTATAAATACCAATGACATAGTACAATAAAATATATACCATGGTAAACCATAATAAATGAATCATTTCAAAAAAATTGTTTTTAATATATGGGAAAATTACATATAGGTTGTTACTGACAAATAAAATAATTGATCCATGCTTAAAAAACACTCAAGGGGATTCCCACTATGAAATAAAATGCCTACATTAAATTAATAGGGTCTCTCCACGTACCACACACTAAGGGAATGCGTTTTTCATCATGATGGATGTCTCAACATTTAACCACATGACCTTACATCTAAGGCAAATTCATATATAGTCCAGAAAAGGTGAGTAAAATTCCACCAAGTAATTATATATTTCAACACCATATTTTTATTTGATTACACATTAAACAACTATGCATCTATCCAGTGACACAACCATACACTAACAGTAATATATTACATGTGAATCCTACATTCCAAATCATTCTGCATGATGATGCCTCTTACACCTATTTCCCAAGATCCAAATCCATTAACATTCCTCTTTCCAATGGGCCATGATAAAAAAATACCTTAGCTCATAAATCATAAATACAAAACCATGTGTGAGTCAACTTAGTTGAAGATTGTATCAATCATAACATCGCATACCATGTCTAAATTATAATCCCTAGTAACCTATAATTCCTACCAAAATAGGTATTCTTAATGCACTATCTGGGTACCCATCAAAGGTTTTGAAATATTCCTACATCTCATTTATTCTATATCGTAATGTGTGAGAAATTAAAATCATGATCTCATATACCACCTTGTAATACCCCACCCTAGATCACTCTGAACACAAAACGGGAAAGGTCACCACATTAACTAATGTGAACCTCCACATATACATGAGGTTTTTGACTAGAAGATGGGGTCGAAGGAGGCACCATGGGGAACATAAACCCCCTATATCAGAGTGTGAAACCATAAATATATAAACTATCATCATATATATTATATTATGTAATAATGATTAATAATATCTTTCTTCTAAAATAAAATGAAATGATGACATATAAGAATAAGATTCCAATCAGTAACACAGAAGAGACTATATAAACATCAAGAAATAAATTAAATACATGGGGATCATAATCTTCTCATAGTTATACCTCATTCCAAAATCTAGGTCCTACTCTAGCTTCATCATATAAATGATAATATATTGTCTCCCATGGAAAATGTTTCTTATATCTATATAAGGGACTTCTCATGTACCCCATCCCAATGAAATCCTAGGTAGGGTGATTTCATAACTCAGAAGGGAACCCCCATCATGGTCCCTTATATAACCCACAAAGTAGTGATATGTTCATGTAACATCCTCATCTTAAAAAAATAAATATTATACTCTAAATAATAAATAAACAAATCATAATACCTACCACATACTAATATAATAATATCTTTGAACACATCATAGGTTCTATTTAAAAAACTACCTCACAACCACCCTGCGGGAAGATTCATAAAACTATGACCACACCCAATAACTATAAAAACCAATGATTTTGTTTTTATTTACATAAATTAAAATTGAAGAATATGACATCTTTCTTTACACACAACCTGATGTGAAAATGATCATGTGATATATTATATCATTATAACTTAGTAATTGAATTTGAAATTACGAATTCATTAAACTACATTTTTAAATATATAGATAATTTTTTTTTGATAAATGAAAATTTATTGATTAATTATTAGGAAATAAATATTAATTTTTTACTGAAATAATTTAATGATTAAAAGTCCTTTTTAAAAGAAAAGTATTTCCCTATAATTTATGTATTATTTTCACAGAAAATACTATTGAATATAATTAATAATTTATTTTAATTAATTTTATTGGTAATTTCTGCATATATATCAATACCTTAGTTAGCTAAATGTTATAAATGAAGATAAAATCATTTAAGGTAGAAAGATGTATTTTTCATAAAACTATTTTCATGTACTCAATATGATTTTAGTATAATAATTTCAAAAAATCATTAATGATTAATAGATTTAATATAATATATAGATTATATATTCAATAAAATATTTTAGAATTCATTTTATAGTTTCTACTTTGTAGGGAATGATTGTTAATTATGTTTTATAATAAATATTAATTTTTATAAAAATGAGTTTTTATTTTGTTTCTCATGCATGTATTAAGATTAATTTATAAATATAATATATATTTGATTTTATCAAATATATTCCAAAATATTTATAAAAGTTTCGAATTTTTTTAATGAAACAATTTGTATTTTAGGTTATAAATAATTGTAAAAAAATTAAAAAATTGTTTCCATGGTTAATATTAAAATTTGTTTATAGGGGGTGGTAATTTAATAGATAAGGAGATGATTTAAATATATGCTTTCTTAATTGTGGTATGTGAAGATATTTCAACCCTATATTATCTTAAACTGAAATAAATGTCAATTTCGAAGATTTCAACTCATGAATAACATTAATTATATTTCAGTCGTTTTTGGGATTCCATGTGTGTCATCTCCCTCACATATAAAAGTAACCACTTCTACACCCTTATTCAAGAATTTTGATCCCTCTAAATCATCCAAAACCTATCAAAATACCTTATTATCCTCCCTTACATTATCCTAAATCCCATGGTCTTCACCTTTGCATGTATTTTATGGCTTAAGGTGAAATCCAAAGGATATCTCTCCAAGGAGTGGTTGAAATATTTACCATATTATTTCAATATTATTTGTTATTAAACCTTATATAATCCTTTATAATCCATCATAACATGATTACATCAATATCAGAAATAAACTAATATGTTTTTTGAATGTGGAATAATAATTTTCCACCACCTATCCATCAAATGTGAAATGAAAGTATCGTTCATGTGTGTGTGTAGATCCCCACCACCACAAAACGATATGAATTATTCTCCATCACTGACTCACATGGATATTTATAATGATGGATTAAAAAGTTTATATTATATTTATTATTTAATAATTATTTTTTAATTATATATTTTTATTCCTTTCCTTTTTTATTAGAATATAAAAATAGTTTTCATGAGTACATATAGGAAATCTCCTCCATGAATGTTGTAATTCATTTTTAAATTTTTGAACATTTTTTTTAATATTTTTATACTAAATATATATGATATTCATATAATTATTAATTTTATTTAGGATATTAGAAAAATGATAAATTTAAAATATCTGTAATTTCAGAACTGAATCGTTCATTGAAAAAATAGTTAACACCAGAAAATGATGATTCTAATAATGAACTATTATCAAATAAGTGATATAATATTATAAATGGGTCATATATGATATTATAATATTAATATGTTTCTGTTAAAGAATTATAATTAATTTAAATTTATTAAACTAGATGTTTTTACACTTAAACAAAATTCATACATTAAGGGTCCTATGTTACAATCTCATTTTAAAGGGATTGTTTATGCTTAAATTTATGATAATGAATTAAATTATCCATATCTAAGAAATATCAATAAGTCTCATCTCCACAAATTATTTCTAAAAAATAAATGTTTTCCTTTCATTTTCCTCTCTTTATGTACTCAATATAGTAAAATAAATTTTTCTATGGTAAACCAAATTTATTTCCCTTTTCACTCGGAATAGTTTTCTTATATAACCATATTTCATAAATAAATTATAATGTTTTTACTATTATAAAATTATTTATTAATTTCTTATATTCCCATATTTACCATTATATAAAATCTTTTTAAATGATTTTTATTTTCATTTTCTCAATTAGGTAATTTTTCGAAAATGTGTGAATAAATTTTTTGGTTCAATGTAAACCACACAAAACAATTTCCCACTATCATAACTAGTCCGTTATTTGAAGATTCTCTTATATGTTTCCATAGATCCTTACCAATAATCTTTTCTCCATAATATTTTTATAATTTTTATATTTTAAATAATTAAATTGAAAATGAAAATATAATTTTAATTAATAAATATTCAAAGTGATCAATTAATGGAATTCTTATTTTTTTAATGAAATTATTTAATATTACTTATGTTTCCCTAGTACATGATTCTATGATACCATCCTTATTATTTCACTCGTTGTTTATGGTTATGATGTTTTAATTTACATGAAACCCATCTTTTTTTCTAGGTTTCGATATAATGAAATTATAAATGTTTTCATGATTTTATTGCATACATATGAATGGATTATGATTACATGATGGGTGTTTATATTATATCCCTCCAATGAATATGGTAAAAGAATAATGTTTTGGGATCTAAAAGGGTATATGTGAGTTATCCCAATACCAATAGAGTGTACACCGAAGGTTTTCCGCATACCAAAATAGGGTACACAAGAGGTTATCCCAAGTCCAGAACAGTTACACATGCGGTTATCCTTGGCCTAATATGTAATTAATGACTTAGTGGGTATCTTTGTAATAATATTTCACTAATTATAAATATTCCACAATTTATTCTACTAATTTATTTCTTGTTGTTATTCCAATGTTATGATCCAATTTTTCATGTTGTTTGATTCTTATATGATTTTTTTTATGAACTATAATGATTTATTCCATAACTCATGATTATGATCTATAAATGTTGGAATGTGGTTTTTAAATGTTAATATCATGTTCACATATCTTTATGATCATGTAATTATTAAATTATCATTGATAACTCCCTTTTTTACCCTTAATAAATATCTTATCTCACCTTTTATTATGTTTCCTTTTCTACAAGACATGGAAAATGGTTTTAAGTATGATATGTCTAATAAGGGTGCTAGTTGTGACGGACTATGTGGGAGATGATATAGATATTTTACGTACTAGTTTTTTATGTATACATTTTTCCTATTACAATAAAACTTATTATTGTAGGTTAGATCATAATGATATAAAATGATTATTCATCTAATACAATGTAATATTTATGTATAAAATATTTTTTAAACTCAATTGATATAAGGGAAAGGTATAGTTATTTTTGGAAAGTTAGTTGAGAAAATTGAATCCAGATGCCTTATGATGAGATAATGTATAAGAGAATATCTGATGTAATGGTAAATAATGGATTCATGTTGTATTATAAAATAAATCAATGTCTAAAAATAGGAAAGTGGAAATGGTTATGGCAAAGAGGCGCCTAGGGTTAACTACCCGAAATGTTGTGGATTGGGTATAAACTAAATTGTTCTCAGTGAATAATGGGCGAGTTACGAATATATACCTAGATAGACACTCCAATGGTATTTTTTGGGTTAATTTAAATTTTATTTTTGAACCATTATAAGGTATTTGAATTAATTATAGTAGATGACTTATATTAAAACTAAGGTTTAATAGATTTTAAAATGTTCAATGATTTAGATATCCTATGAATGATTTTTAAGGATTATATGGTTTCTCACTATGATTATATTCTACCACAAAATGGTTTTTCGTTTAGTCAATGGATAAAACCTAAATGAACTATGTTTACAGAGAAGGTTATGGAAAATAAATATAATTTTCTCCTGAGTTACCAAATTTTCTTATGTTCTAGAATGAAAAATTAATTGTCAGGTTAAAATTATTTATTAAGAAATAAATTATGCAGATATTCTAAATGAAGAAAGGATGGAAAATTATTTTGTTTATTCCTTTTGGTGGTAACAAAAACCATCTTTTATTGTTCTTGATGATCTACTAATTATTGTGTTATGGATAAATATGACTAAAAATAATATTTTTCATTCTCTAGTGTTTGTTACATGAAAACGTTATTTTGGTTGTTTGTCATTTTGTAGGTAAAGAATATAACTGGTTGACTCTAATCAAGAACATGTGGTAACAAGAATAAATTCACTCTAAATGGTGGGATGATTTTAGACAGTTATTTTAAATAACTAACTTCCTCATATTCCCTACAAAAATGGAGAAGGAATTTTTGTAGATAAATCCTAACGATGGTAAATCAATTAGTACCTATGGTGAAAATTATTCATGACATGTGATATACACTTATGGTATTATCATCCCAACTGATGGAATGATTGAAAAATTCTTCAATGGATTAAAACTAATTCTAAGAAGTGACTTATCAATAAGAGACTTCAGTATCTATGAATAAGTAATTTGATATTATATCAAGGTAGAAATTGATATTCTATTTACCCATAAATCTCATGGTTTTAATAAGAAAATAAATATTAAATTAAAATAAAATTCAACTTAAACCAATTTTGGGAAGAATACGAGTCTTACATTATGCCAAAAGTTTGGAATGAAAATATTGGAAATTTTACTAAGGGGACTAATAATTCCATTAATTTTGGAAGTTATGTTGATTAGGAACATGAATATAGAAGTGGTGGGAGAATGTTAGATAAAGGATATAAATCTCCCCAAAATGATACACTTACACATTAGTGTTTAAAATTCCATGAGTAAGGTAATTATGGAAACTAGTGGTCAAATCTATGGGTTAATGAAAATGATCATTGATAGTAACCTATTAAACCCATATAAGAAATTAAAATATAATATTGTAACTATTACTGATGTGGGATATGTGAATGAAGTGATAAAAACTTCACTAACCATCCACTCTACAACAACTAATTTATTATTTTATTATGTTTCTACACAATCTTATATATCTATTAAATTTTTTTATTCTATCACATTACTACCTAAACTATTAGACATTGTACTAGTACAAATAAAATTTAATGGTATGAATTTTTTATAACAAGACTTTGATTCTTAACCAATTGAGGTTTGTGGGAATTTTCATCCAAAAAATCATTTTATTCTCCCACATGTTTATTTTAATATTAGTTTAAGCATGAATAAAAATCCTTTATATGAATCCTATATCAATTATCGAGGAAGGGAAATCACATTTGATATTCAAAAAACCCTATGACTATCTATTGATGTGAGGATAATATAAATGGCAAATGGAAATCATATCCATTTTGTGGGAGTTGATTCCTAATAAATGGGGGTATTTTTCTAAGATGGTCAAGGAGAATCTGAATAAAAAATATATTACTATTTTATTGGAGATTATTGATGTAATTCTAAAAGAGTTTCCTAGTATTACTCTGAATCATGTTCGCTATTTTTCAATAGAACCCAACTTATTTCTATACCTTTTTCAAATACCCCTTTTAAAATAAACTTTATTGAGTCATAGTAGTTGAATAAATAACTCTAGAAGAGTCACGATAAGGGATTTATTCAAAATAGTTTGTCACTATTGGGTTCACATGTTCGTTATAATAATAACTAATACGGATCAATGTAGACCAACATTGATTACTAGGAGTATAAAAAAAATAAAGAATAAGTGTCTTCCAGCCCATATTGGATTTTTTTTATATTAATTGTAGGGAGATCAATAGTTTTCCATGATTTATCTTATATATAGATACTCTAAATTAATGTTAAAAATTAAATTCATATATAAGATAGAATTTTATACAAGGTATAGAAATTATGAATTTATAGTGATTCCATTTGGTGTTAATAATTCCTTTTATATCTTAATATATTTCATGAATATAGTCTTGAAACATTAACTTGATATGTTATTTGAAATACATATAAAATATATATTAATATATAATAAGATAAAACATGATTATGAAGATCACTTGAGGATTGTACTAAAGACCCTAAGGACGAATAACTATATGAAAAATATTCCATGTATCAATTTGGGATTCAGAATATTCATTTTTTGGTCATATAATCCCATTTCATGGTATAAAGGTAGATCAATCATGGGATGATGTTATTAAATGGTTGACCAAAACAACCTCTATGAATGAGATCTATATACTCCTTGTATTGGAGGGATATTATCAATTCATTGCGAAACAATTATCTTGAATATCTAATAAATGCAGCATTTTAACATAGAAGTGATTCATATTATTTTTGTTAAATGAATATGGGGGAAACATTCATGGATATAATCTTAAGGGTAGTCAATGCACCTGTACTCACACAACCCTAGAGAATAGAAGGGTTTGTGATCTATAGTAACACATTGATTAAAGGACTAGGATGCATCCCCATCCAGAATTATACTGTGATATATTATATCTCTTATTAATTAATTTTTCTTGTGAACAATTACCTTACACATGGTTATGACTTACCGGTGGTATTATTTTGATTAACAATATAGGGTAATTATATTTATGGTGGAATATGTGATGTATATACTTATTATAAAAGGTAAAAGTAAACATTAACATAGAAATATTAAAATATGATCTAAATTATATGGTTTTAGTCAATGAAATATTATGACTATTCTATATGTTACCACCTTTAGAAAGTAAAAAATCTGGTCAATGCATTGAGTAAAAAATATCATGATAGCATATCATGGATAGGGATCAGAAAAGATCGAATATTTATCATTTTTAAAAGTATGATCATAGATATCATTAAGTAAGTAAATAAATATTATCATTTTCAAAATATTATTCATAAATAAATCAACAAAAATATTAAAAAGGTAGAGAAGGAATATTTAGGGCAATAAAAGAAGGTGAGAATCATTTCAGAGTCTATCCTTGATCGTAATGTAATGATAAGGTATAGTTACTATGTATTTGTTCCATTAATACCAATCATTAAGAATGCGCTATTGGAGGAAGAACATATCCATCACTATTCATTCATCCTAGATTTATGATGATGTATAATGATCTGAAATATCATAACTTATAGTGAAACATGAATTGTGATATTACAAATTATGTTTCCTAATGTGTGACATAACCTAATATAATATTTACTTCTATCATGAAATATACAAGAAATAATTTATTCTCAAACTATAAAAACTACTTTGAGAATGTTGTTTAGTGTACAATAGAGGCCAATAAAATAAGAATGGTGTAGATACAAATTAAATTTTGTTGGAAACATTTTAATAATGGGTAAGGAAGTGATATTGATTGATTGATTTTAAAAACTATTAGAAAAACGTTTCAGGCATATAAATGTTTTGGTTTATGTGTTGGTTAGGTATAATTGATGCAAATTTTAATTTAATTGCTCTAGAACCTACTTCTAGTGACCCTCCCCTCGGATTGATCAACCTATAACTTATAAATCTCATCTTCCCCTCTCAACACTTATGTTAGTTCATAGATAGTTATTTTGAACCATATTCAAACACAATGTGCCAAAATTCATGCATTTGTTATTCCATGAATAATGGTAACTAGTTTAATCATTTTGAATGGAAAAACATTTTCTTTTGTTATTGGTCATTCTTGATACGGAAGGGTGAGGTAGAAATTATGAAATAAAAAGGAGAAAACATCACAAAAATATTCAATAAAAATAAATCTATTATACTAAGTTCCCACCCATTTCCATACATAACATGAAACAAATAATATTTACCCCCTTATTTTAGTCATGAAGGGATAGTAAAAATAAAATCAAAACACCTCTCGTAGCAGTAGGACTCAACAAAAACTTAATTATATCTCCCTTTTTATAGAGATCCAAGAAAATACTTGTTTATAGAATCCTCATAATTATTTTATTCGAATCTAAGGGAAGTTCCACTCTATAATACAATTTCAAAATCATACTCAATTTGTATCCTTTTTGGTGATTTACGCACTAAAAACCCCTACCTCTATGTTGTTCTTTATTTATTTAAGAGAGTTAGTAAGGTTCTTAGATTAAAGAGAGACCACATGATTTAATTTTTATTATCACAAAACATAATAATTATTATATATAAGGACCAAAGTATCTAGATTATTAATTTTCCAAACACCCAACCTATAGAGTGGTTTTTTTCTTCTGAAAGTTCCCATGAATGGTTTTCTGGCCTATGAATTACCCTTTTACACATATTTTATTGGCCAAAAACTGCCACAGAATTTTGTAAGGGTCAATGGAATAACCTCTTCGAGGGACCTCATTCATGGAAAAAATATCCACTTCCATGTTATAAACATTAACATTATAGTTATGGTTCTAAAATCCAAACTCTTTCATGAATCTTCTTTTTCAATGATAGAAAAATAGGGATTTATTATAGAATAAATGCAATGGTGCTATTATTTTTTTCATATTCCCATCAAATAGGGATCTATGGAACAACTTTTGGATCATGGTGTATTTCATGAACATAGGATTGGCTACCATGTCCAATACTCCATAAAAACATGGTTTTGAAGTATTAGTGTTCAAATCATAAGTGATAAGTGAGATTCTCACATTCTTCAATTATGGTATTACAATGTATTCGAAGTATCAATGGTGTAGTGGGTGTGTCTGGGGAGGTGAAAAGTGTGTGGGGATAGATTTATGTCATCCCAATAAGTGAATATTATCTCTATTAATGGATCATCCCATATCAAAAAATCATTCGGGTTCCCCCAAATATTTTATATAATGTGTTCCCTCCACTATTCAACAAGTCGGCTGAGGGAATAAGGACAACTTACATTGTTGTGAACCTCCTTGAGCTGGAGATTTTATCCACCATTCATCATATAAAAATTCTCCCCACATGTTAGTTCACTATCATGCAACGACCAATGCTGACTCTATTCTTATATACCTACCTTGTACGCCTTACAAATTATGGGCATAGTTGGTGGTACCATGATTGTATTTCTCTATGGCTTCCTCATCATTAGTTGACGGATATCATGGGTTGGTCCATTTTTCCTAACCCTCCCTTTGTAATTTCTACCTATATATAAAAAAGGTAGTAAAAGAAAAAAAATCTATTTATTTATTTTCAAATAATTTCATTTAAAAATAATAATACACAGAAATTAATATTGTTAATAAGAACATTTGTGTTTTCAACTTATGAAATTTACAATTAGAAATTAAAATTTAAAATTTTAGGCAAAAAAAACTAACTCTCCAAATCCATGAAACTTAAACCATACCTTTCCTCAAGTATGCATCTAAACTATGAACTTAAAAGGAAATCCCCATCCTAAAAAATATTTAAATATTAATATCATGGTAATAAAACATTTTTCAATGGGGAGATAGTATTTTTCATGATTTATATAATTAATGTGATTCCAAATCCTCACCAGACACAATGTATTTAAATTTGACCAATAACAATGATGGGACGTATCATCTCTTAGATTCAAGTCCTCTAATACATAATCAACAACATGCCAATTTTTTATCTACCTCACCATTTTATTTATTCTCTAATTACTGAATGTAAAATTTATGTAATTTTTTCTTCATATAATATGTACATGTACTAAAAAATTGAATTTAAAAATGATATACTTCCTCTACATATTAGATTAAAATATCAGTAAAATTATAAGGGATTTGAAAAATGGATTACATGATTCCAAGGATCAACAGTGGTAGGAAATTGATGAATAATACATATATTGATTTAATTGGATCTTTATCTCTCATTTTTAAGAATTATAAACAATTTAAACTTGATAGAATTCTACACTTCAAAAAAGAGACATCTTCCCCCCATTTATCCCAATCGTGAGTAAGACTAAGAACAATGTAAACACAATGAATAATTTTGGTATCTATTTTTTTAGTTTTTCAAAAATTGTGTTTTGAAAAGTATAACATCCATCACCCAACTCCAAAAAAATTAATTCAACAACTGATGGGTATTTTTCACCGTTCAAAACAAGAACCCCATATTTTTCTTTTTTTCAATATGGGTAACAATGAAATTTAATTATAGTTGAAAAATCATTTTTTGAAATCCAATGAGATAAAAAACATATTCTCTCATAGAATCATATTCCCTTTTTTCATTAAATACATCTTCCCCTCATACATAAAATTTTATTATCACAAAAATCATTAGAGTAAGGGTATGAAGGGACAAATTTTCTAGAAATGTGGTTATTCCTAAAAAAGTCAAATTTATTGTCTCTATGGTATAAAATGAAGATGAAAATTTGGTTTTACTCAAGATTATTAGAATAAATAAAACAAAAACTTCTCGATAATGCTTTATGTAAATTTATAAAATCATCATTTTAACAAGTTCAAAATAAATTTCTATTAGGCGAAATGTCCCATATTCTCTAAATATTTTTTAGTAAGAAATATTTAATGTATTGGTTGAAACCCCAAAAAGGAATAAGAACATGTAATTAAAGAATCACTCATGTAATTTATCATAAAAAAATAAACAAATAAAAACATCTAAAAAAGATATCATAATAAATGTAAAAAGATTTTCATCAACACATGTCTATAAAGAAAAATCAAGATTCATTGATTTAAATACCCTCTATTTATTTACAATCCTTCAATATCCACATTATACATGTTCAGTTTCTATCAATTTGATAATTAAAATGTGGTGTATTAAGGTTCCTAGAAATCCTATGTGCCATTGATTAATATTAAGAACTAATCAAAGTTTGAAAAAAACTTTATTCAATTTCAAATAAATAAATAGATATTGGAAAAATAGGGTATTTTAAAAAATGATGAAATTTAAAAAACCTACTTCTGTTTCAATTATAGATCTCCTCCTCTTTGGTTCCATCCTCCTCTTTGGTTTTATTTTATTACTAAAACAATACTTGCACATATAATCCGCATGGACCTGAAAATCTAATACAACTAATTAATATTAATGGTATATACAAAAAAGTTCATAAATAAATATGGGGATTCACTTCTTAATATAGTTCCAATGAATAAAAAATCTGAGTACCCTCTTGAAGGTTTATTAGTTATTGTTATTCAGGTTTACCTTTGGACTCAAAGTTATGTTATTGATGTTGATAAGAATATTAATCAGTTCATATCTAAAAATAGATGAATTTTTTAATCTTTCACGTAAATGGGTCCTCTCCTTTTTTTGGAAATCATATTCACCCCTCTAATGAATAGAAACCTCTTAATATACATGGTCCCAATCTAGTATGTTTTGACCCTTATTGAATAATAAAATGACATTTCACTAACTATCCAAACCTTTTAAACCTCTTTTAACACTTCTTGGATAGCCTTTTCCCTGATATCTTTGTATTTTTTCAATAGATTATTACCATTATTTTAATATTTTTATCTACTACATTTATTTATGTAGTATGAAACTCATGTCTTTATATAATTAATGTATTTTCCAATACATCATTTAGGTAATCCTCTTTCAACTCATTAGTTTATTCATCCATATTCTTCGTAACTAGGTGGTTGTGGAATTTCACATATTCTCCACCAATAAGAAAGAATAACTCTCCATTTTAGTAATCAATCATTTCTATTCGTATTTCTTATAATGTTCATTCTAAAATAATTGGGGTTTTATCCTCATCCAGGTAAACCACCATAAAATCCAACAGAAAGTGGAACTTATCTGACATTAAAATGACATCCTCTAGTAGTCCTCAGAGATGTCTCTCTATTGTGTCTTTATGAAAAATCCTAACATCATTAATTATCATCGCTCTTAAACATAGTCTATTGATTGTGAAATATGACATAATATTCAAAATTGAACCTAAATCACATAAATAACCACCAAACACATTAGAACAAATTTCAGTGGTAATAGATAAACTACCTCGATCACATTGTTTCTTTGGTACACCCCTTTCTACCACTATTAAATAATCCACTATTAGTGGTATTCTACCTAATTAATCCACCTTCCTATTTTTTCAAAAACACCATCATAAACATTATATATGTAGGCATCGTTTCAATGACCACAATTAATAGAATATTAATGTGAGTTTTTTAATCATCTATATGATATTTTCCTTCTTCTCATTGAATGTTTCTTTCTTTCATCATACTATAAATGGTGTTTTTAGAAAATACATTAGTGTAGATTATTCTAGAACATAATTCCATAATTTATTTTCCATTACCCTTATTCTATTCAATTGGGTTTCATACTTTTTCATTTTTATTCCTCCTCCCACTTCACATCTATTTTAGAAGAATCTGATGTTGTATTACAACTCTTTAAGAAGATGCAGTAGAGATCACCATGTACCAGTAGATCTATGATACCTAGTAAGAATCCACTTTTACCTTCATACAATTAGATAGTAATATATCTAACTTGGATCACAATATTAGTTATTATATACTATTGATTTCTTGATTCATATCTCAATTCATTGATGGAAATACCTTGATTATTTCAATATACAGTCAATTCGATTATGGAATCTCCTATTGTGTTCATTAAACTCTTCATGTTCTCTTCGAAATAATTTAATGCATTTTTTAGTGTCGGGACTTGAAGTTGGTGATGAAAATTGTGTTGCCATTCAAATAAAACATTAATTTTTTCTTGATTTTTCTTTTTTTTGGTATGGTGTTGTTTTGGTCACTATAAATGAAGTTATTTTTTTAAATTAAAGTCAATGTAATTTATTTCCTTGTAATTTATTCCTTGGGTATATTGAGTATCCATCATTTCATTTAGTTTCTTTTCCATCTCATTAATTTTGGTGGTAACCCAATTGTTCTCTACCAAATACACTCCTTGGATTACCTTCCCCATGTATGGAGGACATTAGAGACTACTGTTGGAAAATTTAACAAACAATTCATATCTCTCTTCTGGTGATTTCCTTCTGATAGAACATCCCCTAACTATATCAATGATTGAATGAGTGCACTATGACAATCCATTATAATACATTTGTATTATAAGATATATTTTAATATTATGATGAGGTAATAATCCTTACAACATTTAAAACACTCCAATGAACTACACAATGATTCTTAATTTAATTTCTCAAAATTAATGATACATACCCACATATACATTAATTTAGATGGCCAAAAAACCATATCATGAACACTTTTACCAAATAATCCCAAGTTTAAATTGATATTTGTGGTAGGATATGAATCTAATAGCATTCATTTTCTTTCAATGATAATGTAAATATAAATAGTTGTACAACATCAGTTGTGATGTTTGTTAATTGGAATGGATCACAAAATTCCAAAAAAAACTCCAAATATGAGAATTGGGGTCTTCATGTGGAATCTTATAGGATTGTATAGAACGGGTGATCATTTGAATTATTAGAAAAGTTATTTTGAAGTGTTCATCCATGATAATAGTTACCATTATGATTTGATGAATACCCATGTTTTAGGGTTTTACAAATTCAAAAAGTACTTGTACCCATAAATTCTATCCTTGAACCTCCTACCTACCCCTTAAGAGACATCTTGTACTGCTCTATAAATTTCTTCTCCCCCAACATTAGTACCCTCTTCATGATGTATGTTTGGTTTTTTCCTTCTCATTATTCTTTAGATTATGATATCATAAGTTTGGTATCCTTCTTTTTTCTTCCCTCTAGTTGTGTAATTGTGAGTATAATTTAATTTTAAAACCACACCATAAGAAAACCAAGTGTAATGAGATGGAAAATTTAAGATATTGGATCTTGGTAAGGTATTCTCTCATAGATGTTTTGGTTTGAATCCCTTGTTTCAATTAATTATGTGTGTACCCTAGCCCTCACGGAGGCTCAGTGGTGTTCTGAGGGTTCGGAAGATGAAAAATGGAGAAAGGGGGGTTTTTGTAAGTCTCATGGTTTATGCACGGTAGTGCTAACCCTGTGAGAATACCACAAAACTATACAGGAGGTGGTACTTTGGATTGTGTCTTCTGCACGGTTTTCACACGGTTTTGAAAACCATACGGGTAAACTGTGTAGCCCAGAAACTTTTAAAAAATAACAGTTTTTCCACTCTGGGATTTTAATACTCTGCTTATTATTTCCTCTTTATTCAACCCTCTTCACCCTAAAAATAAAACTAATCTCCCAATAGATCCAAGAGATCAATCTTCATCGCTTATGAGGTGTTTTTTGGTGTCATTGGTTGCAGATTGATGCTCCATGTAAGGGTAACCTCTTCCTTTCTTCTCTTTTGAGTTTAGGGTTTGTATATTCTTCTCCAATATTTCTAAATCTCTAAAACAATACTCCATGGGTGATAATTAGGTTGAAGATTCAAGGGTTGGTTAATGAAGATTATAAGGGCTTGATTGAGATTGAGTTCACCTACGAAATGGAGGTAGGTGGTCTACAAGTTAAATCCCAAGGATTATTTGTGTATTTGGGAATGTATGGTTTTTTTTGATGTCTATTCATATGTTTGGATCACGCTTTCCATGTTTAGGTAAAATGGATAATAAAAAAGGTAAATTTAAACCCTCACAATCCCCATTTGGATTTGTTTATGAGACTAATCTAGAGCCACCCATGGGGTGTGCCGACATTCCCAGACCTACGGAATTGTGATGAACCAATGATATTGTTGTGTAATCATGTAGATCCCTTGATAAACATGTTAATGTGATTGTTGTGCTATATTAGAAGCTAGGTGATTCACCTAGTATTATGAATAACCTAAGGGATATTGGGTTAATATGTGGGAATGATTAAAGAGCATAATAGAATGGATTATGACCAGGGTAATAAATCATGGTGAGTTAGGCATAATGAAAGAAGCCTGGTGAGATAGGCATAATTAATGAATGCTTAGTGAGATAAGCGTAATAAAAGGGAATTTGGAGAAAAAGAAAAATGATGTGAAATATGGTAAGTGTGTTAATGGGTGAGGCATGGAATTAACTCTCACATTATTTTTATGGTTTATGTTTGAATTAGGAAACGGTGATGATGTTGTGTGAATGTTTAATGGATACATATATGTATATAATGTGCACACAACTTAGTAGAGTGGGGTAATGTCTGAGGCTATACGCCCACAGGTCGATTTGGACTAATTCCTTAATCCCCACCCCAAATGAATGGGTTTGGAGGAGGACTGATTCTTTTTTTCCCTATCAGTTGCATCCACCCAAATTGAGGATTCAAGGTGAGGATATGGTTGACATGAGGATGTTAGTCCTAGTCAGATAATTGAAATGTGTGTTTTCCTCAGGTATGGTATTCCATAATTTATGTCGTGTAAATTGTTATGTGTGAGTAACCCATGTTAAATGAATTTGAAATAGTATGTAATGGGAAATGGGAAGAAATTCTAAGATAAGGAGATGGTAATAAATGTTGGTAATGGACCTAAACTGCTTATGGGCACATATTATTTTCTTTGAGATTTATAATTCAATTACCTTTTTCATTCACAATTTATAAGAACAGATATTTTGTAGACACCACTGGTGGTGGCCTACTGAGTTGTAATCACACCCTACTCAGGCCTCTGTTGGGTACCCGACCATATTTCATGTTTTCATGTCATGATAAGGGCAATGGTTCATTCTAGGGTGTTGGGTTTTCATAGTTATTCATGTAGGATGACCAGACTTGGTGTTGGAACCATTTTGGGGATTTTTCTGTTTGCCATTATTTTTGGTTTTGTTCACTTTTTCACTTCTAGCATGGCATGAAAAATTTTCTATTTGACATGGTTGTACCCAATTTTAGAAATGGTTGTTTATGCATAATATTTTTTTTATTTCTATATTTTCTTTATCTTATATTGTGGATTACTTTGATTAAAATGGGGTATAGTCTTCCCAATTTACTATTTGGGTACCCACTACTAGTCAACAACCTTTGGCATACACGGAGGTGCACATTAAGTCATGTAACCACCCGTCTCGGAGCACAAGTTTAGTTGATTCCAGGATGGGGATGTTACAAAGTGGTATCACTGGAGGTCATTATTTTCCTTCTATGAAATAATCGTATTTTGTATGGTATACTGGAGTTAGGATGTGTGGTGCATTAGTATTGAGCATGTTCTTGGGAGTAGCTAACCCATATACGATGGAAACCCCATGTCACCTAGGTTGGAAATCGTTTTTCTTGATTGTGGGGTGTTATATTTGATGATATCTCACTATTGGGTGATGCACATGTTGCGTGATGTGATTGTTTTATGATATTTGGCTCGGGGACTCAATGGAACGAGGTTTTGTTTTCATGCATCATTATAGGCACCTAGAGAGAGAAGTTACTTGCATCATGGTAGGCACAAATGGGTTGGGTGTGTGAGGCAAGAAAGATATAATGCACCTTGCATATTGATAATTGAAAAGGGAAAATGTCCTAAACAAAACAATGTGAGTGGGTGAAGATAAAATAATGATAAATAATGGTTAATGAAATATGTGTAATTAACATTTTGTAATGAATTGAAAATGTTGGTTGTAACATGATGTGTGAGCCTTGTGGTGGTGTATAGTTGTTTTCCCTTTGGGATCATGGCCAGTGGATGGGATGGCCGGGATCATGTTTACAAAATCATAAGGTTTTTTTGGGATGGAACTTGTATCGTGGGTTATTATACCTGGTGAAGATCTTTCTTGTTATCATGTTTTCAAATTTTGATGGTATGTGTTTTAAACCTCATGGTTGTAAATGTAGATAAATTCCACCACGACGTCAAGCACTAGTTGGTCAACAAGTGGTTATTACTGAGAACACTCCTCCAGTATATGAGAAAGAGAATTTGGTGATCTCAGAATGTGGGGAAGAGCGGTTCTGGTATAACTTGGATTGTTTTATGCATATGCCGGATTGGGCCCCAGGGTGGATCGCTTCACTGATTTGGAATTATTTTTTCTAGTGTTAGCGGGGGTATGAGGTAGTAGTTACGATGTGTTTCTAGGATGGGTTGAGACATGAGACCTTGTCTCAGGTGAATATCATTCAATTGAAGAGGTTTATAGAGGTAGTGGATCAAGCGTTGATCTCATAAGGGAACCTGAAGGGAGCTTCAGGTAGTGGTCTTGTCCTACCAGCTGGGCAGACAAGTGGTGTACCTGTAGAGGGATAGAAGCATCGTTTTGGAATTTTTCAACAGGGTGGAAGTGTGAATGGTGGTCAGAAGAGAGGTTCAGTCTCTTAGGGGAGTGATCTAGTGTTCTTGTATCAGTGTAGAAGGTCGGAGTACATGAATGTCTAGTTTCCTTGTCCTCTAGTTGAGTGTCGATCGTGTATTACATTGGGACACATACATCGATTTAGTAGGAACCCTCAACAGGTGATCATGAATGTTGGTTATTGGAAGATTCCAAGTGGAGGCAAGGGATCTGTTGCTCCATATTAGGCAGGCAGTTGGAGATCTATGGGTTGTACTAGCGATGGAAGTGGACATGGAACTCTGGGGATGGATCACCCATGTCAGCAGGGAAGTGCAGTGCAAGGCACGTAGGTTGTAGCCTAGGGTAGAGGGGTCGGTCATCTTCTTGTAGTTCAGTCTGCACCCGGTGATGGCGAGGTTGGGCCATGAACCAGTTGAGGCACGATCCTTGTAGATTCTACGCTTTCTAGTGCATTGTTCAAAACTAGTTTCACATGCTCTTTTATTTCTGCTCATCTTGTGGTAGCGTTGGGTTTGGATATGGAGGGTGTGTATGGGGTTATTCTGATTTACACTTTGTTGTGGGTGATAAATGAAGATATCACACAGTGTAAAGGATGTACTCTAGAATTTGGTGGGTACCGTTTCCTGTGGGAGTTGTTTATTCTCGGGATGTCGAGATTTGACATGATCTTCGGTATAGACTTGTCGGTGTTTTATTGGGTGCACGTAGACAGTAATCATATAAGGGTATCATTCAGGTAACTTATGGGTGATTCATACATCTATCATGGATAATGGAATGTTCGACCATCTCATGCGGGACCATTTTTTCAGGAGTTGGGTAGGCCAATGACTCATGTATATTTTATTTTTCTCAATAAAAAATTGGGGAACATTCAACCATCCCTCTAGTAGTGGATCAGTTTCAGGAGGTGTTTCCCGAGGATTTCTAGGGGATTCCACTCAAGAGGGATGCTGAGTTCAGGATTTAGTTGCTGCCGGGAGTGGTGCTAGTTTCTATTCCTCCATACCGAATGGCACATGAGGAACTCTAGGAGTTAATGTATAATATTTAGGAGTTAGATCATAAGGGGTTTATACATCCTAGTACGTCCCCATGTGTACCTCTTGTGCTTTTTTCAGTGATGACTGTTGGGACATAAAAGATGTGGGTTGATTATCATATGTTAAATCAGATGGCGATGATAAATCGGTACCACATTGTTATAATTTATGACTAATCTGACCAGTTGAGGTGTGAATTAGTGTTTTCTATGATTGATCTAAGATCGGGTTATCACTCTTTGAGGGTGAGACCTTCTGATGTACTGTTGACCTCTTTCAAGAGTCGATACAGGTTATTTGAATTTGTAGTAATGCCTTTTGGATTGACCAATGAACATGCGGTGTTCATGGCTTTGATGAACCAAATCGTTCACCCTTAACTAGATTATTTTGTGGTTTTCTTTGTTGATGGAATCATAGTGTACTCAAAAACTCATGATGATCATGCCCTACATCGTGACATTATTCTGAGTACACTAAGAGAGCATTGGCTTTACGCCAAGTTGTCAAAGTGTCAGTTCTGGATTAGAGAAGTGCATTTTATGGTTCACGTCATCTCTGATTTAGGTGTGTCGATGAATCCATAGAAATTGTACATTGTTGTGTCTTGGTAGAATCCAAAGATTGTTTCAGATGTTTGTATTTTTCTGGGTTTGTTTGGATATTACTGGAGGTTCATGCAGGATTTCTCTCGCTTGAAAGCACCACTGTCAGGCTTGACAGAGAAGGGAATTAGGTTTTAGTGTTCTGAGGCTTATGAGAATTCCTTTAAAGTTTTTCAACAATTATTGAATTCCACATCAATATTTACCTTACCTAAGCTAGGTAGGGAGTATGTATTATTTTGTGATGTGTCCAGCATCGGGCTTGGGGTTGTGTTGTTGCAACATGAGCTGGTGGTGGCTTATGGGATAAAAAAATTGAGACCCCATGAGATAAATTATACCGCTAATGATCTTGAGTTGGTTGTATTAGTGTCTTCCTTAATGTTCTGGAGGAACCAATTATTGGAGGAACGGTTCACGGGGTATACCAATCACAAGAGTCTAAAGTATATATTTTAACAACCAGATTTGAATCTTCGTCAGTGAAGATGGGTTGAGTATAGCAAGTATTTTGACATTGAGATGGTTTGTACACTAAGGAAAGGAAACAATGTTTCTAATTTTTTGTGTATAAAGGCTCAGAACAAGGTAGTCGTGGAATTGAGCACCATGTGGAATGTGATGGATTTGTTTGCGGAGATGCACTTGGAGGTGCAGGATGAAAATGTTCATGAGACGCTTGCTTCCGTGGAGGTTGGTTTGATGTTTCTGGATCAGGTTTGGGAAATTCATCTAGATGATTATGAATGATTAGACCTGAAAGAATTAAATGTGGGTATCCACCTTTAGGTTGGGTCGTTGGTATGGATGGGGTTGTTTTTGTTCATGGTTGTTTGGTTGTGCTGATATTCAAGAAGGATGAATTGATGCCAGAATTCAATGCCTCAAAATGTATAGTGCATCCTGGTTTGAAAAAAATGTATCATGATCTCTAGAGATTGTTTTGGTGCCCCAAAATGAAAAAGGAAGTTGCAGGCTTTATGGCAGGTGCCATACCTATTAGCAGGTGATGTTATAGAATCAACGCACAGGTGGTTTGTTACATCCATTTCCCATTCCGAAATGGAAGTGGGATTATGTGATGATAGATTTTGATTGGGACTTCTGAGAACTCCATAGAATAATGAGGCAGTCTGAGAAGTTCTAGATCAGCTAACAAAAGTGTCTCATTTTTTACCGATTCAGGAGACTTACACAGTTTACCAGTTGGGTGAGTTGTTCTTTTGAAAAATTGTACGATTTCATGGTGTGCCACAAACAATAGTTTTGAATAGTTATCCTCATTTCAAATCTTCTTATAGAATGGTATTTATAAGGAACTTGTTACATATGTGCTTTTGAGTATAACATTCCACCCACATACAGACGGGTAGTCGTAGCATTCAATCCAAGTGCTGGAAGACATGTTGAGGGATTATGTCGTAGATTTTGGTGGTTCCTGGCAGAAGCACATATAAATTGTTAAATTTTCCTACAAAAATATTTTTCAGGCTATAGTTCATATGGATCCATTTGAGGTTCTCTATCGGAGGTCGTTTAGATCTCCGCTGTGTTGGTTGGAGGCTAGTGAATCTGAGATGTTGGGACCAAGTCTCATATTGGAATCTTTAGAGAAAGATGAGTTAATTCGGAAATAGTTGGCAATGGCTCACAGTAGATAGAAGTCGTATATGGATCAGAGGGATAGACATCTTGAGTTCGAGGTGGGTGATAGTGTGTTCCTTCGGTAGTCTCCAAGGTTGGGTCACCATCATATTTAAAAGCTGGTCCTGTTGAAACCCATGTATGTGGGGATGTTTGAGATTGTAGAGAGGATCAGACCAATTACATACCTATTGGATCTTCTAGAATGGTATAGTGGGATGCATGATGTGTTTCACATTTCAAATCTTCGGTATTATCACCCTATCCCATCTCATGTTCTAGATGTTGCTGATGTTGAGCTTTATGTCGATGCTTCCTTTGTGGAGAATCGAGTTCGTGTCATAGACCACAATGAGAAAGTATTGTGGGGAAAGGTTGTGACATTAGTGTGAGTAATATAAAAGCATAGGATGGTTCAGGAAAAGACTTGGGAGCGGGAATTAGATATGTGAGCTCAGTTGGCCGATCTCTTTTCCTCAGAAGAGCAATTAAGCTTGGGAGATGGACTCAAGGACGAGGCATGATAAGGTGGGGAGGTTTTAAGATCACGGATCTTGGAAAGGTATGATCTAATTTATGTTTTTGTTTGAAACCATTTTTTGGTTTAATTTTATGTGTACCCAATTCCTTAAGGAGGCTCAGGGGTGTTCTGAGTGTTCGGGACACAAAAAATGGAGAAAACAGGGTTTTCTGGGTAGGTCGAATGGTCTGCCCAGGGTCAGTGCTAACTGTGCAGGCAGCCCAAAAAACTATGCAGGTGGTGTTATTTTGGACTGTTGCATCGGCATAGTTTTCACAAGGTTTATAAAACCAGGTCTGTAAATAGTGCAGCCCAGAAACTTTTCAAAAATTACAATAATTCCATTTCGGGATTTTAATACCCATCTTAGAATTTTCGCTCCATTCACCCCTCTTCACCCTAAGAATGAACCAAATCTTCTAATACCTCCAAGTGATCAGTATCCCTCACATATATGGAATATTTGGTGTGGTTGGTTGTGGATCAATGCTCCGGGAAAGGTTAATCCCATCCATGCTTCTCTTTTGAGTTTAGGGTTTGTATCTTCTCCTCCTCTCTTTCTGAATATCTAAATCTGTAATCCTTAGGTGATAATTAGATTAAGGTTTCAAGGGTTGGTTGTAGTAGATTCTAAGGGATTGATTAAGTTTATCTTCACTTGTGGATCCATGTTTGGTGATCTAAAAATAATATCCCATGGTTTATTTGTGGATTTGTGCATGTGTGGTTTGTTCATGGGAGTCTCTTTGTATGTTTTGATCACCCTTTCAATGTCTAAGTAAAATGGTTATTAATAAGGTAAATGGAAACCCTCACAATCCCCATTTGGGATGCTTCAATGGCAATGAGACTAATCTAGGGCCACCCATGGGGTGTTCCAACTTTAATTGTCTAAGGGAATTGTGAAGAACAAGTGATATTGTTGTGTATTAATGTAGATACCTTGATAAACATGTTGATTTGATTGTTGTTTGGGATTATAAGCTAGTTGTTGCACCTAGGCTTATTAATAACCTAAGGGATATTGGGTTAATATGTGGGAGTGATTAAATATCATAATCGAATGTATTATGAACATGGTAATGAAGCCTAGTGAGTTAGGAATAATGAATGGATCCCAGTGAGCTAGGAAAAAGGATCGAACGCTTAGTGAGACTAGCGTAATAAATGTAAATTGGTATAAAAGGATAAATGATGTGAAATGGGGTAAAAATTTTAATGGGTTGAGGCATAGTATTAACTCTCATGTTTTTGTTTTTGTTTTTGTTTTCCCTGCGCAAGTGTGGTGTTGTGTGAATGGTTAATGGATACATATATATATAGCATGTGCACATTTCTTGGTAGAGTGGTGTATCTACTGAGGTTCCACACCCATGGGTTGAGTTACACTAATGCACTAAAATACACCACTAATGCATGGGTTAGGGAAGAGGATTGATGCTATGTTTCCTTATCAGCTATATCCACCCTGACTAAGGCTTCGAGTTGAGGATATAGTAGACATGTGGAAGTTAATCCATGTGAGATAGAACAACTGTGTGTTTTTCCTCAAGTATGTGATTTCAAAAATTAAACCATTTAACTTGTTGTGTGTGATGAACCAATGGTAAATGTGTTGGAAATATTATGCAATGGGAAATGGGATGAAATGGTAAGATTAGGAAATGGTAATAAATGTTGGTAATAGACCTAGATTGGTTAGGGGAACATAATCTGTTGTTTGTCAATTATTATTCATTTACCTTTTGCATGGACAATTGTTTATCCCAGATATTTTGTTGACAGCATTGGTGGTGGCCTACTGAGTTGTACTGACACCCTTCTCGGGCTACCATTGGGTACATGATAAGATTTCATATTTGTAGGTCCAAACAAGAGCAAGGGTTTATTCTAGGGAGTTGGGATGTCATGGGTATGCATGGAGGAGGTACCAAGCATGGTGTCAGGACCATTTTTGGATATTTTGCAGTTTGTCTTCATTTTATGTTTTTTTTAACTTTTTCACTTGTAGAATGGAATGGCTTATTTACTATTTCGGCATTTGCTGGTATTCAGAAACCTTTGGCGTACGTGGAGGCATGCTTAAGGTCATGTAACCACCCGACTCGGAGCATCGGTTTAGTGGCTTCCGGGTCAGGGACATTACAGAGAAGATAAGAAATTGGAATATTCTTAAAAATCATAAGTGCGTCTAAAAATGATCCTCAATAATGGAGTGAATTTTGAAATATCCAATGTTATTAATTATTTATATCCAAAAGTACAAAATAAATAATTTATTATTGAACTATAATAAATAATGTAATACTATAGCTTAGTAGAATATTTGGGTAAATCCAATGAGAATGGTGTCTAAACAATCTAAAATAGTTTTGGATATCTTCGAATTAATAGAAAAGGACATGAGTTTTGTTTTGCTTTGAAAATGATGATATGTATGAGCCTATATTATGAAATTTATTATTTCTTCACTAGTTAGGTATAATTAACACTATTTTTAAATTTAATGGTTTTGTAACCATCTTCTAATGTCCCTCCTCTAAAATTTCTCACCCTTTAACTTATGAACCTCATATTCCACTCCCATATCTTAGGTTTGTTCATTGATTGGTGTTTGGAACCATATTTAAAAAATGTGACACAAAATTATTGAATTGGTTGGTCCATGAATAAGGGTGACTAGTTGAAAACATTTTAAAGTGAAAACCCTTTCCTTTTGACAAATATTTTTCATGGTATATAAGGTGTGAGAAAAAACATAAAATAAAATGATTCAGAATACCCATAAAATTTCAGTCATAATCAATTTCGTACACTAGGTAGACTAACCTTTCCTTATATAAGTTACCAAAATGTGAATTTACCCCCCCCCCCAATATTCATGAGGAGATAAGGAAATAAAGGGGAAAACACCAACAACATCCGTAGGACTCCAAAAAAACATACTTTTTTCATTATCTGTTCTAGAGATCTAAAAATTTTCATTTATCACAACAACCCCTTATTTTTTCACCCATGAGAGAAGTCTCTCTCTCTTGATTAATTTCGAAATTCCTCCTCATTTTTTATCCATCCTAGAGATTAACCCATTCAAAACCCCAACCTCCAAGGTAGTCTCTCATGTCTTTAGTGAGTTCCTAAACTACTTAATTTATAGTGTATCCTTAGGAATATGTTTCAATTTTTTCTCCCTAAAAGATTATTTTGTTACAGGAATGCCCAAAAATAATTATGATTTTGAGTTATAAAAGAGGCACACCCTCTAACAAAGTCTTTATTCATTTTGGCATAGCCCATCCCTGGGATATGTGGCATACTACATATACTTTTCATTGATTATTTTGGGAAAGCATTGGACATGGTACATAAATAGGGGATACAACATAGCTTTTTGGAGAGATGATAGTATTAGAATATTGATCCACATCAATTTTTACACCCTTTACATCATAGTGTAAGTCCTACTTCACTGCCCCTTTCTTACATTTACTTCGTCAAATATTGATAAATGTGTCTTCATAATAACAACAAATCCATAATGCTACGATTTCCCTTATCTTCTCTAGCAACAAGGTTCCATGAAATAGCTAATGAACCATGGGGAAGTGAATGAAGGTCGGTTTTGTGTCCATTTGACACTATTTTAGATAGCCATGTTTTTGGCATATTAGTGTCTAAATCATATGTGGGAAGTGAGTTCCACAGGAGATTAAATGATTGTATTATAGAACAATATTGGAGGATATAGTGCATCAGGTGTGCTTGTGGGTGGTTATGGGTGTGCTACGGAAGAATGGAATCATCCAGGTTTGTGCATAGTAACCATGTTTATGGCTCTTCCCACATCAAAACATAAATTAGGTTCCCTTCCCTATTTGAGAAAAGTTTTACCTCCTCTTTCCATAATGTTGGATGGGGGATAATGGGCCCTCATTGCTTCTATGAACCTCCTCTTTTTGGTGAGTCCTCCTATCTATGTTGTGTGGACACATTCCCCACATGATGGCATGCTCCGGTTTTCTAACCCATGTAAGATCCTGTGTTGTCTATGAGGTATGAATCCTTTAAATTTTAGTTTAATTTCTTTTTTTGACCAAATTGGGATATATAATGAGTTCAAGGGAGTTTTGGGGGGGTTTAGTGATTTTTTGGATCTTTCATGCTAAATTTTTGGAAAAGGGGGTTGGGCCACATGATTAGTAGAAATTGTGAGACCCCAGACTCTTGGTTAAGAGTAATCAAGAGGTGTGGACAAGTGTTCGGTCCATGGCGTCACTATTTCTAGAAATTGTGCCGCCATGGCTACAAGACAGTGGGGGGGATATGTAGTTTTTAGAAATGATAAATATCATGTTCTACTTATGGTTTTTCAAACAGTGTACAGGAAACCTATGAGGGTCCATAAAAATAGGGTGGTGTGCACGATTGGTGTAAGGTTTGAAAACCCGTGCAGCCAAACCATACAGCCCATTATTTTGATGGAATATGCTCATTTTTTTCTTAATGACTTCAAATTTGAAATCCTACTCCTCTTCTATTTTCCTCCATCCATGGAAACCCAATTATCCTCCCATTTTTCCATCATCAAGACTAACCAATGATTTTGTGTCTATTCTCTATCCAAACTCCATTTCAAGAATTATTCAACTCATTGGATTCACACCGGTATGTTCTTCATTTGACACTCACCTTTCATTATTTGTCTTGTATCAATTGAGTTATTTTGGTGAAACATAATATACGATATTTCTAAGGTATTAGATCATTCATAAATTTTCCACTAATCATGGTTACGTTAGAAGTCGATACTGGATTATTTCTCTACCATGAGTCTGCAGTAGGTGGGATATAACATTTCTTGCAAAGTATAGTTCTTTTATTGATAGATGTAACTGTACCACATGCAGGATATTCAAGGAATTTATACTAAATTAAATGGGTTCCTTGTATAAATTATTGGATCCTTCTTAAGTTTGACACATAGCACCATGTGATTCTTGGAGGTTGTCAACCTCAAACCTGAACACCATTGACGTGGGTTTAGGTATATTACTATTATTTTACCAACCTTAAGGGTGAATTCTATATCTACATGTTTTTTGGAGATTGAATGAATTTAAATGTGATATCATCAGATTTTTTATACCTCATTTCCATGTGATTACGTGATAATTGGAGTGGTAAAATGTTTAAAATGGAAAATTTGTAATGAGATGGATTAACTCATGGTTTGTATGTGATTATTAAATGGGTTCAAAAATGATTAATCACATGATAAATGATTTGGATTCCAAGGAAATTTCTCCTCCCTTGATCTATCCTATTTAGGTCTGACACTTGATTACACAAATAGTCCATTGAGGAAGCCCTGGATATTTTGACTCCATGGATCCGGATTACCTTGGATTCCAAGGATATTAATAGTCCTTTGATCTTGGTTTATTGGATTTCCCTAAACATGATCTATGGAAATGCTCCTAAGACTCCACCCAAGTCGTTAAATAGTTTTATATGGAGATTCTCCAGGGACCTAATGAATATTCCTTGTCTGTTTATAAATAGTATCAGGCTGATATATGGCTGACAACATGACGATTCCTTGGATTATTATAACTTGGATCATCCCCATTGGGTTAAAACCTATATTACTCATCATTGGTGACTGTATTTTTTTTATCATTATTTAATGGTGATCGAAATTATTTTTGTTTGACCACGTTTAGTATACTGGATAGTATCACACATCATTAATTATGCATTATTATTATCTCATGTTTATAGTTTCTCGTTCATAGTGAGACTTGATGGTTGGAAAGTGTTATTCTGACTTAGTTATTTATATCACTATTATATATTTCACATGTCATCCACTTAATTCAACAAACTACTCTTGTTATAGAAATCATTGGTGGTCGACTACTGACTGTTATCTCTAACCCTATTCAGGTACCTATTGTGTACCTGAAAAAATTCATGGATGTAGACAGGGACCAGGGAAAGCATAGTCTTTTTTAAGCTTGACAGATCATTTCTTAAAAGCAGGGGAACACAAAACTACGAAATTATCGTGATTCTATCTCGAGATAGTCATTTTTGGTATTTTTGTAATTTTGATACATGTATGATATTACATGTCTGTTTCCATGTATTACTTATAATATATCATATAGACATGAAAATCTCATCTGCTATATGATATTGCAATTGGATTTTTTTATAACTAGCTTTATCTGGATATTTAACTTCTGAAGCAATTTATTTATTTAATGGTTCTATTTATTTATTTCACATTTGAAAGCATTGTGTTACTCTAATGATGTGGGTATATTATACCCACCATATTATTAGATAACCTTATTATTATTCATAATCATCAAGAATATATGGAGACACACTTGAGTCCATGTGACCCATCAGACCGGGGCACCGACAAATGGTTCCATAATCATGATGTTACAAATTAGCATCAAAGGATATTATTTTCAGGCCATTCAATTTTGAGACAATAGAAAAGGGATTAGGAACAAATTTTAATTTTGTAACGAGTGGTTTCTTGGAGTATCTATCCCACATTTAGTAAAAATTTAAATTTTGTTGAGGAGGAATTTTTGTTCTATGATTTTCTATTAAAGTCAATTTGATTCCACCATTGGGTAATGTACATTATATGGGGTTTTATTATTATGGTGATTTATGGTTTAACATTATCCTTGGATATATATGGAATTGAAGAATCCACCATGTATCATTTTTGTCCATTTATAGGATTCACATTCCATGTATATGCCATGCCATATATGATGCATTTCTTGATTACATGAAAATTATTATGTATTCCTTGAGTAATATACATGTTATTAGATGAATGATTCTTATAAGAGATTGAGAAACATTATAGGTAGATAAATTTCCAACCATAACCTAAATCATTTCTTATATGGGATACAACAAACACCCTAAGAAGTCAATAATGGGACATTGGGTCATGGTTTATTGGTCACATGGACTGGAATGTGATACAGTTTGGATTAAATTAATGTCATACATTGATTTATATGGTTCATGGGACCTTGTGTATTGGAAGTTGTGATCCATTTGGTTCAAACATCTAAATTAAATTCTAAAAAAATATGTATTTAAAAGGAATTGAAATTGTGAAATGGAATTTTCTCCATTAAATGGAGTTACCATTTGAAATTGATAGTCTATATACCAGGTCCAGTGTGGTGAAATTAAAATAACATAACCCAAAATTGTCTTTATAGTCAGTAGTACACAATTTCTCTTGTGTTCTTTATGATCATTCCTTTATCCCAATCCTGTATTTAGTAGTAGGAATAGAGGTGTGTCTTTTTTATAGAATGTATTGTACCTTCCCTATTCTTATATCTATTATCCGGTTGTTTAAGAATTTTTTTATGTGTATGTATAGTATTGTTATTGATTTTCCATCATTAAAACTTCCAATCATTCAGAAATATGGTAGAGATGACCATGATTTGGATATGATGGGCAATGAGCTATTAGTAGAAACTCTAGCAGTGCGACTTTTAGAACATCCCATTGATCCTAGAATTTTTTCTAATTTCTAGTTCCTATAGGATTTCCTATGATTTATCTAGACCATTTATGAATCCCCACATCCTTCCATGACTATGTAATAAATGACATGGGTGTTCAAGTAGTGGCATCCACCCATTTTTTTGTGGGATGGCGGTTAATGGGCTTGCTAAGATATTTCTTAATAATCTTTTCTAATTCTTAGTGAATTTAGAGACACCTCCAGAAATGAGAGTGAGTCTTGTGATGTATATAGTTCATGGATCCTCCAAACATTTGTGGGATTTCTTGAAACAAAATTATTGGATTTGAGATACGTTTTGGATTGATTTCCCATCCCTATAGTCTAGTGATTTTATGTTGTCAGGAGCAGGATGTGACTACCTTTATGGAGTAATGGGATCACTTTATAGATCTTCAACACTTTGTTCCTGTGTATCTTTTGGATTATCATTCTAGGGTGAGACATTTCTAGGAAGATCTCAAGTTTTAAATTCAATCATAGGTGAATGCATTATGGTTGTCTATTATTACTGACATAGTGAATCATGTGCTTATTAATAAACATGGTCGGGGGGAAGATGGGGGCCAGAGTATGATAGTTTAGTTATTTGATCTAGGGGTTTAGTGTCAGAGACAACTGGTAGGAAGCATATTTTTGAGAATTCTCATGGAGGAAATACAAACCAAAGTGTGGTTGTTGATAGTTAATTATTTTTTCATTTCTAAAGAAGGTGGGGACACATGAGGAGCCACTATAAAAGAGACCAAATCAAGATCCAAGATTGTTATAGAGTGGGATATATACAGTATTGTTTCATAAACTTACCACTAGTAGACAGTGAGAGGGTTTATATTCTAACCATATTTTTATGAGTGGGATTAATATATCCATGTCAATATGGTAATTGGAGTACTATTAGTCATTTAGGCAGACATGGGGGTCTTGGATAGGGATCCAGACACTAGTTTATCCTTGACAGTAGAGTGGTCATACTCTAGGAGCTAGGTTGTTTCTCATGGTCGCAATTCTGGATAGATATATTCAATATAGATTACATCCAAGGAGTAGAGTGTTGGGGAATCTATTGTGAGATGTATGATATTAGTATCATCTATATTAGAATCTAATCTTGTTTATGTAGGTTCTTCACATAGCTTCATATCCATACCTATTATATAGAGGCTAGGACTAGTTGTTTCCTTTTGTAATTGAATCATGACACTCAATACTCCATTGGGGATTAGATAGGAGGGTGTTTTCCAGTATAGGGAGTTCCCCCTTAACGAAGGTCATTGTAGCTTACTATGTTATCTCTCCATCTTCGAGATAACATGGTTTTATATATTAATCAAGATAGAATGGGTAGTTTCTTATTGTGACCATATTTATTTCTATTTCTATATAGCGAATTTATTTTTACTAGAGTGCGGGGATTTTATTCACAATGGATAATGTGATGATTCAGACACTAGAGAAGGACCAGAGTATCTTGGCACATGCGGGATAACTTTACATATTTCTAGTTTATATATAGTTGAACAAAAAAAATCATAAATTGAATTACCCTTAGTAGTAGATCATTCTGGGGTTGTCTTCCCAGAAGACATTTTTAGGTTACATATTTAAATAGGTGGAGCTCTATATCGTGACATTTCCATATGATTCATTGGTATCCATTCCTTGTAACATTATAGATACTACAGAATTATAGGAGCACAAGAGACATCTATAGTTAATTAAATCATATGGTTTTATATGAATTAGTACTTATCTATGGGGTTCTCCATCCCTTTTCACCAAAAAAGATGATAAAACCCCTACTCTATGTGAGGATTACCTAAAATTAAACCATTTGATAGTAAAGAACCAATATCCTTCTCCATAGATAGATCATGTTGTCAACGATCTTTGAGGAGCACATGAGTTCTTGAATATTGATCTATAAATAAGTTATCGTTGTGTGAGTGTGTTCAAACTATAGAAATAACTCATAAAACACGTAATAGTTGGAATAAACTTATAATTATCTGTTATATCATTCAACCCTATGAATGCACCAGATGCTTTCTTGGAATTGATGAATTGGGTTTTCCACCATTATCCGGATTTTTTGTGGTGTTAATCATGGATGATATCTTTGAATATTCTCATAATCTAAATGATCATGCCAAACATATTAAAATCATATTTCAAACAATGACAGTGAATCAATTAAAAACTTATCTAAAAATGTGACACTTTGGGTAGGGGAAGATTCACATAATTTGTTATATTATATCATATATATGTGTATTAGTTGACGTAGATCCTATGAGAGTTGTAGTTTCTCAATAGAAACCCAATAATGTCTTTGAAATGTTGATTTTATTAGGGGTATATGGTTATTAAAATAATTTAATAAATGAATTACCAGCCTTAAAATCACAACTTATAGTATTTAATAAGAATTATGTGATGTTTTCATGGTAATATGACTATGAGATAGCCTTTCTAGAGATAAAATTGAGACTGGCTTCAATTCAAGACCTAATTTCTCAAGAGTCAGGAAAATAAATATAGTACATTTTGATGCATAAGGTATATTGATAAGAGATGTTACGATGTAGGAGGAGTTATTCATCGTGTATAGGTCACAAAAATTTAGTCTATAGAATAATAACTATCCAATGAACGATCTTGAGTTAGCTGTTGTCATTCAAGCCTTGTGCAATTGGATGAATTATTTATTGGGAGAGTGTTTTGTGGTGTACATGGACCAAAAAAGACTCATGTACATATTTAAAAAATACGACGTGAATATTAAAAATTAAGGTTGGTTGAATACCTACAGCCTTTTGAGTTTGAGCATGCCTGTATGCACGGAAAGGTAAATGTAGTCACTGATTCACTATGAAGGAGGACTCAAATACATGAATTTATGGTGGCCAATATTGAGTGACAAATTATGGACTTGTTTTTATATATTCATTATGAGATTAATGATAGTCAAGTAAAAATATTTCTATCATCCTTTGAAGCGAGTTTCACTCTTCTGGATATGGTATGAATAAGACCGTTGTCAGATTCGGAGGTTCTAGTCCTATGGGAGTGAATAGAAAGTGAGGACCCACCTCTTGGTCAGGCCATTGGTGATAATGAAATTCTATGAATACATGGATGTATTTAGGATCAAAATAAAATACATGAAGACATAATCATATAGTTTTATGCATTAATTTGTGAATTACTTCACTGCATAACCTAAATGTATCTAGATTTACATCTCCAAAACTGAGGATCGAGTATTAAATCTGAGGTGGATGGGTTTGTCATGAGGTGTCCCACGAGTTAGTACATGAAGGCAGAACATAAAAAATAGTAGTTATATTATTGTATTTAACTGTTTTCAATTGAAAATGGGATAATTTTGTGATGGATTTTGTGATTGGGTTGCTGAGGTCACCTAGAGGTAGTGATGTTGTATTGGTTGTTGCGAATAGGCTCATGTTGATCACCTATTTCCTATCGATCAAGGAGATATTATTAGTAGACGTGATTATGATAAATTATATCTATAATTTTCTTTTACTTCATAGGGTTCCTCATATTATTATATAATATTTGGATTCCTAGTTTTCATCTCAGTTTTGGAAGGGCTTATTGAGTTCATTTTCTATATAGGTTATTTTGACCATGGAATACCACCCTCAAACCGGTTGATAGTCAAACCACATAATACAGATTTCAAAATACATTATTAGAGAATGCATACATGATATATAGGAATATTGGAAGATTCATATAACTCCAGCTGAGTTCGTCTACATTATTAGCTATAAGGAAACCATACAGATGGTTCCTTATAAGGTTTTCAACGGTCGACCATGCTAATTACATCTGTGATAGTTATAGGAAGGAATAGAAGAACTTCTTAGACCATGTCTCATTCAAGTGACTCTAGAGAAGGTTCATCTGGTTCGGAAATGGATGGATAAAATATAGTCTATGGTGATTTCCTAGTGTGACATCCATTGATGACCTCTAGAGTTAAAGTTAGGGATCCTTTCTATTCTATATTTCTCTCTGAGGATAGAATCAAGACAGATTCAAATATATGGTAAGATTTCAATATGATATGATGGCCCTTTAGAGACTATAGAGAGAGTTGATCCAGTAACCTATTGGTTATAGTTACCTCCGAAGTACCATGACATTCATGATTTCTTCCACGTATCTCACCTATATCATTATCACTCAGACCCATCTCATGATCTACACTCAGATGAGGATGAGTTATAAGTAGATGCATCCTTTAAAAATAATCCAATACATAGCATTTATAAAATAAAAAAAGATCCCAGAGACCATTATGCATCCCCAATATGGGTAATATTGTAGTATGGATATTCACATGATGATCGTTGGAGTAGTAGTACAACATACATGCTCAGTGTCCAGAGTTATTTTCAGAAAATTTTGACCACCCACGAAAGGGAAATTCAATTGAAAACTATGTTATGGTTGAATATTATTTAATATTGGGTTTTTCTATGAGGTATGGATATTTTGAATTTCCATTGAAATTATTTTTTTAGCATATTGTGGATTTTTAATGAGTTCATGTGAGTTCAAGGGGTATCTGAGGCTTGTTTGGAGCCTGAGGGATTGGTTTTTGGAAAAGATAGTTGGGATTCAAGGATAGTAAAAACCATGTTCTCCATGCCACATGGTCATGAGTAACCATGATGGGTATTACACAATTATTTCCAAGTCCACATGGATTGTGGAAACCCTGAATTTAGTGCCTCACACCTATGTATGGGCTCCAAAATATTTATCAGATGAAAAAATCATGGTGTGTGCATGGATTCCAAATTCATGTGCATCAACTGTATCAGGGGTTGGAGATTGGGAGGTGTGCATAATTGGGGAAAAATTTGGCCAACCCTATATCCAAACCATTAAATGCGGTATTTTGAGGGAAAATGACCACTTTCAAATAATAAAATAAAATGATAAATCATCCAACCCTTTTTCCCCCATTATTGTCCAGCCATATTTCCTACTATTGATCATTCTTCAGTCCTAATCAAGTATTTTGTATTCATTCTCAACCCAAACTCCGATTTAGTAAAAGTTCATTTCATTGGATATGCATTGTTATTTTCATTATTCCCCATGCATATTTCTTCTTTAGTCTTTGTTTTTACTGATTTATTTTTGTGGATGAAAAAAATCCCAATTTCTAGGATATTAGATCATTCATCCCTTTTTTATGTTAGGGTTGAGTTAGGATTTTACCCTAGACGAGTTTTCTACCATGAGTATTAGGTAGGTGGTATATACATTTTTTGAAAAAGTTGTGTTTTTTGATATATAGTTTTATATTATTCATCATAGTGGAACATCCAAAAATTTCTCTAAAATTAAATAAATTCCTTTAATAAATTTTTTGTATATTTTTTGTTTTTTACTTAGAGAAAAGTGGTGACTGGAGGTTGTCAACATTAACTTAATCACCTTTGAGGAATTTTTATGTATCTACTGCTTATTTTGAAACCCTACTAGATGTCTATGATCTCACCATGTTCATGGGAACCTAAATAAATTTATATGTGATATCAAGAGATGTTTTATTCCTTTTTTCCATGTGATTTCATGATAATTGAAATGTAAACATTTTAAAATGGAAAATGTGGAATGATTTCTATGAACCCATATTTTTTATATGATTGTTTAATGAGATGAGAAATAATTTATAATATTATAGGTGTTCTGGATGCAAAGGAAATTTTTACTCCATTGATCCAATCTATGTTAGTCTAAAATATGATTATATTTTATTGTCTATTGAGAATAATATAGAAATTTCAAATCTATGGACTCAGATTACCATTGATGGAAAAGAAATTGATTCTCATTGGACATGTCATGCATGGTATACCTTGTACATACTACATGGACATACTCTTTGGACTCCATAAAATCCTTTAATGATTTTTATGGAGATTCTACATGGACTCAAAAAGGTCATATTGGTTGTTTATACCATAGATTTGGCCCATGTGGTCTTGACATAATGGGGATTTTTTTGTCATTAATTCAATGGTTATAAACCATTTTTTATGAAATTGTATTACTCAGCATAGGCCATAGTGGGTGTTCTATCATTATTTATCATTGACCCATATTACTGTTGTTTGATAATAATTAGTAGAATGGATAGTGTCACACATGATTTATTATTCTTTATGGTTAGCCAATTTTTATTTTTGTTAGTTCACAGTTATCCTTGTTGGCTGGATGGTATTACTTTTACCTATTTATTTATAATACTATTATATATTTCACACTACATTAGCTTATATGCAAAGAATGGACTTCTTAGAGACACCATTAGTGGTGGTCTACTATGTGTTATCCCACACCCAATTCATGATATCACTGGGTACCATGATATACTATATGTATGAATGTAGGGACCTAGGCAAGCAATAGTTTTCAATTCATGATTGATCATTTCATAGAATTAGGGGAGCATAGGACTGATCGATGCTCCTGATTCTACATCGATACAGTCGTTTTGGGTCTTGTTTTTAATTTTGATTCATGAATCATAATTTTGTTCTATTTTAATTTATTTCGTGTTATTTTTTATAGCGAAAACACATACTCATTTTGTACGTGATAGTTCATTTTTATTTTTTTATTACTCTTGATGTTGGGATGTTTATCTTTTTCATCTGCTGATTTATATTATGCTTCAATTAATTTATTTAACTTGTAATTGTCTTGCATTACTCTAATCATGATGGCAAAATCTTCTCAATGTCCTATTACAGATGATGACTAATATTTTGAAACCTAGGGAATAAGTGGAGGATCACTTCATTCCATGCAACCCATCAAATCGGTGCATCGTTAAGTGGCTCTCAAGTTGGGACATTACCACGAACACTGACGCTGGTCCTCTAGGATTTACACCCATGCCTTCCTGAGGATTGTCATTGATTAAGGGAAACTGTTGGTTCTACTATGTGGCTTGCTCAGTATTGGTGGATGGGTAGCTTAGGTCAGATCATTTTTTGGCTAAACCAACATTTTAAATTTATATAAAAATATTACAAAAATATACTAATAAATAGAAAAATCATGAAAACAGTATTTTCATTATTTTCATTATTTTTTGAATATTTCATTAAAAGATATATTTTAAAGTATAATTATAAAATAATCTAAATTTAAAATGAAAAAATTAATTTTATTTCAGAATTCATCATGTAAAAATAATATTAGGATTATTTTTTCTAAATTCTTTGATAACATTGATTTTTTAATGAATAAGTTAAAATACTACTTTTTATTTAAAAATTTTATTTTATTATTTGTAATATAAAAAATAAAACTCTATTATTTTTCAGGTTTAAATAGAATATTATGATTTATAAATAGTAATTTATGGTTTTTTAAATGAATTTTATTCATAAATTAAGTATAAAATCATTTTTACATAGAATGGCATTTTTTTTGAAAAACATTTTTTCTTAATGTTTTCCCATTTTAAATTAATATTAATTTATTCCCAAAATGTGTTTTGAATATTGAAAAATTGATTCCAAATTTTTAATCATAAAGATGAAAATTTTAAAATAGGTAACTTTAATTTTTCAATTATTATGAATAGTACTCATGGTAATTTTTTGTTAACACAAAAAAGAGAAATTAGGGTTATTAAGAGTTAAAAATAATATTCTAAGGACTATAAAATATTCATAAAACATGCATTATTTTTATTTTATGATTTCATTTCATCTATAATCATTCTATATTTCTTTATGTTAACTTATTTCCAATTTAATGTGATTATAACCTTAATAATTTTGTTTGTAAAAAAAGTAAATATTTTCACGCTCTTGTTTCCAAAAGTTATAATATTTTTAACTTGTGGTTAAAAATAGGATATTTTAAGTCATAAATATTTGAATAAACTATAAATAATTTATCATTATAATATTAATTTATTTTTAATTTTTTAGGAATTAATAATTTCATTAATGCTTATGAAATAGTGACACAAAAATTCTTTAATTAATGGGAAAAATAAAAAGTAATGATGTTATAAATATTAAAAGTAATACAATTTGAAATAATAAAAGTGATAAGTGAAATTTATATATAAATATAAAATTTTAGGGAGGTATTAAAACATGTTAGTTCAATTTTATTAATTTTTATATTCATATCAATGATATATTAAATGAATATTTTTAAAATTGGCATTATGGATATGTTATGTAAATAATAAATTTCAAAATCATTTAAAATTATAAAATATATTATAATTATACAAGTTATTATTATATGCTTTACAATATCACCCATATTCCATTTATAGGAATGTTTTCCACTTACAGTCACTATCATGACCATCCAATAGTAGAAAACCATGTTGTTACGGTGTGTGTAAAAAGGGTTAAGGAATTGTCAAAAGAAAAAGAGTTGGGTAAAAATATTAACTAAACATTAAGAAAATATTTTATGAGATTATTTTAACTCTTATTCATATTATATTAGAATATTAATAGTTTTGAACTATTTGGACATCAATATTAGTTTATATTAAATTAATATTTTAATAAATTCCAAGGGTGTCTCCCCCCACTCTTATAAAAGGACACCTATTCTTCTCATTTATTCATACATCAATATCCAAGGTAATTAATTTCAAAAATCCATTACTTATGTACCTATATATTTCCTAGAGGAATTGTTTAGGGATGAATACCGAACGTAGTGGTCTTACAGTGTAATGAAAAAGATTTTATGAGAAGAAAATGTATAGTTCCTAACTGAGCACTTTCATTTTATATCATATTCTAATTATTTAAAATATTAATTAACCAAGATTATATAATAAAATAATTATGAACCATATAAATAGACTTTATTATTTTTATTTAATAACTTATATCTATTTCCAAGCCCTATCAAATGAGAACTAAATCATCATTCATGTATACGGTGGACTACCGCCTCACAGACCGATGTAATACATTTTTCATCACCACCTACCATGGATGTTATTAATTATGGAATTGATTTTTATATATTATATTAATGAAATATTAAACATTTTTAAAAGATAATTTATCATTTATATTGTTACATTTTCTTTAAGTTCAAATTGATTCTGTCATTCGTACATACGTGTGCAATACCACCTCCATGAAGTGATATGATTTATTCTACATGACCACATCACATGGATTGTATATATTTTTTATATTTATATAAATAATATTTTATTCATTATATTATGATAATTATTTAAAGATAAAAAATTTACATTATTTCTATAATGGTCATTGAAAAATTGAAATTTTACTCATATGTACGTACTTCCAACAATCTTCTAGATTGGGACATAGTACGTTTTTAATAAACATCTAACATGGTTGGTTTTAAAGTTATAATATATGTATAGAAATGATAATTATTTCATTATTATTATTCTATATATTATGTAATAACACCCTCTTTGACCATATCCAACCTATTGAAGTCATTTTAGACATATAAACTGAATATCCTCAAAACATCCTATGTGATCATAATTTATAATGAAATTTTATATAAAATATTAATATGTGAAATAAAAGGAACAAAAAAACAAAAAATATTCTCAAATATGTAAATAATTAACATGTTTTTATTTTTCCCGAATATAAGTAACATGTGTGACAAGTCTATCATAAGGTAAGTGAAATTATTTTAAAATTCTTCTTTTAAAGTTTCTCTGAAAAAAAATTTAATTACATTTCCATATTTCTAAAATTATTTTATTAATATATTTATATATAAATAAAATAGTTATAATAGATAATTTATTTCTATTTTAAATATATTAAAATGTTTTCTGAAAGGTGTTTTTTATATAATTATTTATCTTTATTTGCAAAAATAAAAAACATAATGTTCTCCAATAAAATATAAAGGGATAATGAATTTTTCCTCCATAGTAACTGTAATTTTAAATTTGGATTCCTTTAAAATATTTAACATTTTATTCTAATGAAAACAGTTATTCCCATTAAAAATGTATTTTGGTATAGAAAGTAGTTATTTTAATGAAAACTGTATTTTGATATTCGAATGTGTTTTTAATATCAGTTTAAAATAATTTTACTAATTGTTTATGATTAAAAGTTAAATTATATAATATATTACTCATGATATGGTAATTTATTATAATATATGTCAAATGGGTGAGCATGATATAGATAATATAATTGGTTGATCAACATTATAGATCATTAATAATAAAATATATTGATATAAATTATATGATAGGTGCACCATGATATTACTCAAATGAATTGGGGAATGATCCTTATCTCAATATGAATTAATGGGGGTGTTATCAAAGGGTTTATTCTATGGATTTAATTGGGCTACTATTATGTTTGGATCATAAATGAAATATGTTCTGAATATGATGATCTATGATTACAAATAGGTTTTTAATTTTCATGGTATGCATGTTAATGGTTTTATTTAAGAAATGTTTTTTTGTTATTTTCATGTGGAAATGATTTATTCACTCAAAAAACATTGAGATTAAGGTAAAAATTTTATATTTTTTCATGTTTTTTATTGGAATAATCATTTTCTTCATTGTTTGTTCCATAATGATATTTTTATGCTCATCCATCATTTTGAAATATTTTTCAAAGGATTTGAAGGATGAGTAGGGAAAATGATGAGTTCAAGATCAAAATTATGTAGTTATTTCATCAAAAGAAAAAAAGTATCTTTTTAAAAGATTTATATTATGGTAATATGGATTCTATGTAGTTGTGTTCACATTGTAATGTATTGTTTATTTTTTGAAATGGTGATGACATAATTCTCTAAAACTATAAATCTAAATGAAAAATGAGAATAAAATAAAATGGCTTCCTATTTATAGATATAATAATTTTTTATTATTAATAATAGATCCATATAGTTAGAATAAGAGAAACGATGTTGATAACATTAGGGGTCTGGACAATGTTAATAGAATACCCTTAAAATGTTTTACTTAATGGTTGGCTTAAAAAGATATATCATTTGATGATTTAAATTTTATTCATCTAAACTATGTTTGTATGGAATGGAATTACATATAGGAGAGAGGGAAGCTATAGTGGGAAGGAACCTGGAGGGAAATATCTTTCAATGTCATGAACCCAAAATGGATGGAATTGTAACATAAAATTTCTTTCTATTATGGATTCGTTTATGTAGTCTAAATAGTAGAGGAAATCATATTAGAGAGAAGCTATATCTTCCAAATAAGAACATGATTATTTTGGATAATTTTACGAGACAACATTCACAAACATTTAGTTGACCTTATAACCCAGTGGTGGGTGGGGATTAATTAATTCTTTAAAAAATATAATTAATGTCATGTTGTGTTTGGAACATAAAATGGTAAACAATTCCATTACTCATTTTTAGATGAATTTGATCCCCTGTGTTAAATCGTTATGAACACCAAATAGAGATATGATATTGATTCCATGGATTATGATGAATTTATGAATATATTCCTTGTGAAATATTTCTAATATTTTATTTGACTACGAGTGGAGAAATTTTTCTGGGAACCGTGGAAACATTATTAATATTTAGTTGTCACATATAATTCTAGTTTTATAAAATTGGCAAGGTAAGTACAAAAAAATTTTAGGACGTTGAAAATAAAATAAAAACAATTACTCCGGATTGAAACCAATTTTATAAGGAGATTTGACATAAAAAATCTTTAAAACTGGTTTAATATTTGTTTGTTGTTCATGAGGTTGAGACAGATTTCATCGATGCTTATGTTCATCGGCATTATAAGAGTATTAAAATCTTGTGTTTATTAGAAAACACGAATATACTAGATAATAATTTTGTATTTAAGCCCCCAAAAGTTTCCAAATTTATTAAGGGATATTTCATGTAGTTTTTGAAAGGATCTTAAAAGTGTTTCTCATGTGGTCAGTTTTTTTATAGGGCTCGTGCCTATAAATAAAATAGTTTTGAAAAGTAAAATAATGGGGTAATATATATCCATCTAGTGGTGATATTTTTTATTTTCAATTAGTTTTTTTTATTATCAAATTTTTTTTGATTTTAATTAAATATTATAGAATCATTCAATATCAAAAATAGAAATTTGTAGAAAAATCACCTTCTACTAATATAGTTGATGTTGGGCCATCAAATGAATTTTTGATAGGTATGATACATAAAAAATTCCCATATTGACTCTGGATATTCATATCCCTTAATTTTTTACTAAATTTAAAATAAATTAGAAATATCACTACATGAAAGTATGATATAAAATTTGGTGTGAAATCTGAGTATAAGTATATAAGAAATCATGATTTATAAGAATATTCTTATTGTTATTTGTGGCATGGTCTTTCCAGAAAATCATTTTGTACTCCCCATAGTATTATTTAATATGGTTTTTAATACGTATTTGATTTAATTTTATCATGATAATATAGATTATAGACCCATGAATGTTTTTTTCAATTATTTCATACCTCTAATTACTAAACACGATGCTAACAAATTTATTAGGGGTGGTAGTGAATGTTACATTGCTCTAGTTGTTGAAAATAATTAAACTATTCTAAATAGGGATGTTCCAGAAGTGAATTAATATATATAATTTTTTCTTAATAATTTTATAGTGTTGTACTTGATTATGATTCTCAATTCACTATTTGATTACATTCTGAATCTAAGAAAATTTCATAACCCCCCAAAATTAACAGAATAAGTAAATCTTTTGTAATTGAAACATTTATTTTATGAGTTACTAGATAAAGGTTAAATATTTCCTAGTAGATAACCATATATTTCTCTTATTATTAGTAAAAAATTAAAATAGTTTAGTGAGAATTTTCATTGATTATTAAGACTTACATAACATCGCTATTAATAAAAATTATCCTTTTGCTCATATTAGGGATTTTTAATTATCTCTAGGGAGAAAAATATTTTTCAAATATTGATTAGAGGTCAATGTACCATCAATTTAATGTATATATGACATATATTTTAAATACTATGTTTCATATTAGATATTTGAATTATGAGTTTGTAGTTACTCCATTTTGTTTTTCTAATGGTCCTACTATATTTATGAATTTAGGACTAGATTTTTTCATTACTTCTTGGATAATTTTTTGGTTTTATTTATTGATTAAATATTGGTATTTTCTAAAATACATGAGGATAATGAAATACACCTGATAATATTTTTTCAAAACATAAATAAATGAAACTATGTAGAAAATTTAGTATGTGTGAATATTGATTCCCATCAGTTTATTTTCATAGAAATATTTTATCTAAATGCACAATAATAGTTAAAACTGGTAAAATAAATGTTTTAGTTGAATGAGAAATACCAATAACAATTCACCATGATTCATAGTATTATTTTTATAGTAGGTTTCTACTGTAGGTTTATTGAAAATGTTTCACATTTTTCTATATCAATTACTAAGTAAAATAAAAAAAGAGTTAAATTAATCTAGATGAAAAAATTTAGAGAATGTTTTCAATAAATAAAAGGAAGATTGATGAATGATCTAATTTTGGAATTTTCTTCTATATATGGTGAATGGTTGATCTATAGCGATGCTTCAATGATGGAAATTGGGTGTGTTCTAATGCAGAATGATCAATTAATTTCTTATACTACACAATAATTGAAATCATGGGAGATAAATTACCGTAAATGTGATCTAGAAATATCTCATGTGTTTTTTATTTTAAAAATATGGAGACATCATTTATATAAAACCATGTGTGGGTTATAATCTGATCATAAATTTTTGAAGTGTATATACATTTTCAAAGGGTTGAACATGAAAAAGAAGAGATGGTTGGAATTTATAATGGATCATTATTTCACAATTCATTGTTATAATTGAAAATCAAACAATGAAGATAATGATTTGAGTAAGAAAAGTAATGTTTCATTAATCACTATAATATTTGAACACGAATCTGTGGTTAATGATTTGGTGAATTTGTTTCTAGAAGTTTTTCATGTATGATATTCCTTTATTTTGTTTTAGGAGTAAATACATTCCTCTCTTTTAAAAATAATTTTGAATGAAAATAATAAAGATATGGAGTTACAGGAAAATGTATATTTTTTAATGAAGGGAATATTTCATGAATTTTTTGTTGATCAATAATTTTTTTGATATTTTGACAGAGGTTATGTGTTCCATGTGTTTCCCAGTTGAAGAGATGATTTTTAGGGAAACTCATAGTTCCCTATTTTCCATTCACCCTTGTATCACTAAGATGTATATAGACAATTATATGAATTATTGAGGGGATGGAATGGAAATATATATTGCAAAATTTACCACGATTTTTTTGAATTGTCAATGATATAATGTAGAAATATAATTACTAAAGTAATTTTTCATCATTTTCTAATACCATAGTGTAAATGGGAAAATATATCCAATGATTTTATAATGGTATTTATAATAAAATTCAAGGTAATAAGGTTATTTGGGTTAATGTTCATTAATTAACAAAATATGTGAATTTCCTTCTAATTTGTGATACTCAATATTTAAATAAAATTTCTCAAATGTGCCTAAAGTAAATTGTTATGTAACATGGAGTTCATATAACTAATGTATTAGATAGTGGTTTTAGGTTCACTTCTATCATATGAATGGAATTATGATGTACTTGGTAACTGAAATAAATTTCTCTATATCTTTTTATACTCAATCAGATAGACACCCTGAGTAAACTATTAATACCTTAGAAAACATGATTCGTGATTTTTCAATATATTACTAGGGAATTCAGTATCAATATCTTTTATTGATTGATTTTTCTTATAGTAAATATTTTCATTCCAGTTTATAGATGACACTTATTGAAGCATTATATATAAAGTTGTGTGAGACTATAACTTCTTAGCATAATGTAAGAAAATGTAACAAGATGGTATATTTGGTAAAATAAAAGATTGAGATGATGAAAATTTTTTATTAAAATATTTGGATTGATCAATGTATATAGAAAAGTTATAATAATGACTAGAGAAAAGAACGTTCTTTCGAGGTAGGTGATTATGGTTTTCTTAATGTATCTCCATGGAAAAGTGTTATGTGTTTTGGTAAAAAGGGAAAGTTACGTCCATAGTTTATTAGACCATATAAAATTCTTTTGATAATTTGGGATAAATTTCTTACCATTTATTCTTTCCGTGTGTTTATCTCGGGTACATAATGTATATTAGGTTTCAATGTTAAGAGCATATGTTCCATTGGTATATCAGGTTTTGAGCCATTAGGTATTTTAGTTAGAATATAACCTTAATTGTGAGTAATATAAAGTTCTGATTATTTTTTATAGAGTTAAATTCTTTCATGATAAGTTAATTCATCAAGATAAGGTTGTCTATAAAACAATTTTGTTGAAGAAGCCATATAAAAATATGAAAATTCTATGATGGAATGGTTTCCCAAGTTGTATTATAAGTGAGTAAAATTTAGAGGAATAAATTTAAAAATAGGGTGAATAATTTATCAAACTATGTAATTATATAATATATAATTATAATAATTATTAGTATTGATGTGATATACAGTAATATTCAAAACAAAAACATTAAGTAATTTATTTAATAAAAAAGAAAATAGTTTCTATATACACTTTTCTTGAACAGTTTTTTTAAAATGTATAATGGTGAAATTCAATTAATATAATTTGAATAAATACATTTCATTTATCTATTAATAATGAATAGATTTTATTATAATGAATTTTCATGATTTTTTTGAGAATATTGATTGTTGAATGAATAATGAAAAATAATACTTTTTATTAAATATTGTATTTTATTTTGTATAATTTAAATGGTAAATAAATATTATGTTATAAATTAAATTATTTATTTTGATTTATAATAATTCAATTATGGTTTTTTAATTTATATTAAACTCTAATTTAGTATAAAACATGTTATAATTAAAAATGGTATTTTTATGTAAAAATTGTTTTTGTCAGGTTTTGTCAGTATAATTTTTAATTTCAATTTTATACTTCTCTATTTAGGATTTAGAAAAATATATTCCATTTTTGGAATCAAAAGGTAAAAATTTAGTAAAAAGTCCTCATTTTTTATTAGTTATTGTGAATATAAATCATAGTAATTTTCCATACTACGGTAAAGAGAATATCATGTAATTAGGGATTAAAAATAATATGATAATGACGATAAAATGACCATAAAACATTCATTAATTTTATATTATCATTAAATAACATCCATAATCATCCAAAATTGGTTTACATAACCTTCTTTCCATTTGGATATGATTATGAACTTCAATATTATTTATGTAATGAAAAGTTACACATTTGACACTATTCTTTTTTAAAAATATAATATTTTTTACATGGAGATAAATAAGGGATATATTAAAATAAAATTATTAATTTTTAATATAAATAATTCGTATTCATAATTTTAATTTATTCTTAATTTTTACTGATGAAATAAATACATTAAATTCTTACCTACTGATGACCGAGTAATTTGTCAATTAATGAATGAATAAAAAATATGATAATAAAAATATTAAAGTTAACATAATTTAAAATAATTATTGATATAAATAAAATTTATAGAAAAATATAACATGTTAACAATTTATTAATATAATTTAATTTGATTTATGTTTTTCATGAATTAATTAATGTCAAAGTAAATGAATAGTCATGAAATCAAAATTTCTGATATTTAAGGAAAATAATTTTTTATGAAATGATTTAAAATTATAAAAAATCACATATTAGTCCAAGTTATTAGTATATTGATTAAAATATCAACCATGATCCATTTATTGTATGTTTCAAATTTATTATTATTATCTTGAACCACATAGTGTAAAAAATATTTATTCCATGGTAAGTGTGTAAATAGTAAACTAAGGGTTAAAACATAACTATAATGATAAGAATGTGATCCAAAAATATCAAGACATTTATTAGAGATATTATTTTTTCTCAAAATAATATTATCTTTATGTATTATTAGTTTTTAAATGTTTTGAGATCAAATTAATTTATATTAATTTTTTATTTTATGAAATTAAAATAGTGCCCCTCCCCTCACTTATAATAGGTAACCTCTCCCTCTCATTTATTTACACTTAAAGGTCCATTTGGATGATCAAATAAAAAATTTACCTTCCTTAAATATATATCCAAACTCCATCTAATGGGAAAGGAATCATCTTGTTTTACGGTGGACTACCTCTTCGTGGACTGATGTAACAAGTTTTCGGTCAATACCTCTACTGGATAGTTATAATGATATAGTAAATTTTTATATATTATATAAATTACATATTTATCATTCTTAAAATATTATATATCATTAATTTTCATACCTTTCCTTTCACTTAAAAATTACAACATCATTCATGTGTACAGGTCAACTACCACATCCATATGGTATTGTGATTAATTATATGTCACCAAATTATATAGATTATATATTTGTGTATCTTTAAGGAATTATTATTATATTAATGATATTATAGTCATTATGTAATGATAAAATATTATTGACCTTATTTCCATAATGATCATTGTAAAATATTAATGCAACTCATGTGTACATACAACATCCCATCTCCAAGATCGTAATATTGTCGATTTTCCCAAAATATCACTCCTAAATAGTTTTAAAGTTATAATTGAGTTAAAAATGACAAATAAATCATTATTATTATTATTCTAATTATAATGTGATATTGACCACTTTGACCGTATTCATCCAACTAAAGTTATTTTAGACCTATAAGCAGAATATTTCCAAAACATATGGAGTGAATATAATTTATTAAGTAATAGTATATAACATGAATATAAGTGAAATAAAATTAACAAACACTTTAAAACATCACTAAAGAAATTAAATAATTAAAAATATTTTATTATTCAGAAAGATAAATAATGATTTAACTACATGGTAAACGACATTCTTTTAAAACCCCTCTTTTAAAGTTTTCCATAAAACACTTATTTTCCATTTTTATATTTTAAAAAAAAATTCTTGATGTATTTATATAGAAATTAAATATTTTATTTTTTATTTTTATTTATATTTTATCTTTTTCCAATGGTTTTAAAATATATTTGTTTAGGAATGTTTTGAGTTTCTTTTAAAAAGATTAATGTTCAATTTTGACACATGCAGTTCCAAACACATTTCATGTTCTATAAATATAAATTACATTTGGATTCCATTATTATATTTAATATCTTATTCAAATAAAGCCCATATTTACCTTTTTCTAAGAATTTTTTTAAATGGGTTTTTAAAAGAAAATGACATTTTGATATATGAAAGTGTTTTTCATATGGGTTTAAACATGTTGTTGAATGGTTTTAGGAATAAAACTGAATGAATAAAATATTTTATTCATGATATTGTACATAATAATTATATATGATAAATATGTGGTTCTAATATAGCTTATATGGTCGGTTCACTAATATAGCAGTCCAATGCATTGGGTAATTTTTCTGGTCTAAATTTTAAAGATTAAGGGATTTATTGGATGATTTCTCCTCTATATGTAAGCGGCTCTAGTTTTTTAGGACATGGGTTTAAATAAGTTTTGAAAATTAATCTATAGGCTCTCAAAAAGGGGTTTTATTTTCTTACTATGAGTTATAATGGGTTTCCTTAATCAAAATATGTGTGTATTCGTTAGGTATATATTATTTATTATCCCAATGAACATTGAGAAAAAGATAATCATTTTATGGGTTTTTATGTTTTTTCAATGGACTAATGGTTTTATTATTTATATCCTAATTAATATGATTTATATACTCATACGAGATTTGAAAATATTTTTCATATGGTTTTAATGATTATAAGGGGAAAGGATGAGGTCATGATCAAAATTTTGAAGATATATCTTGAAAAGAAAACATGTTTCCATTAAAAAAATTTATATTATGGAAATTATGTATACTAAGTAGAACATTTCACATTATAATTAAATATTTATTTTTTAAGTTTTTGAACTAATTCTCAAAAACTCTAAACCTAAACGATATTCAGGAATTGAAAAAAATTAATTCTTATCCAAATTTACAAAAAAAATTATTGTTAAAGTTAGGTACTTATATTAAATATTTATTATATTTCAATAATAATCATTAAGAATTTGGTAAAGTTATTTGGAGTACCATATTCTATTATATCTAATCACGATATAAGTTTTACCTCAAAATTCTCGTGACATCATCAGTAAACTATAAATATAGAGTTGGGTTATAGTGCATCCTATCATCCATATATTGATGGTTATTTTGAAAAAAACCATTCCGACCATGTATGATATTCTGAGATCATGTTCTCTAGATTTCAGAGGTAGTTGGTATAAAAACCATCATCATGTTGAGATTTCTAAAACAAATTGATTTCTCTCAACCATTTAGATGTGTAATGACCCAAACATTTATCAAAAAAATTTCTCCATTCTGGTATTAATTCCATATACTATTATCATATAAAATAACATTACAAAACACATTTACATGTCATGCTTAAATGAACTACTAAATTATATGTGTCCTTCGAACTTAATTCTTCCACTTCTGTGATTCCAACTTCGAAAATCAGACATTCACAGTTGCAATCAATAACCTTTTTAGAGTCCAATTGGACAAACATAATTTTTGGTGAATAGTTACAAACCATCATGAATAGTGATTCTACCCATATAAATAGGAATACGACCCTTTGAATAGTAAATTGAATATGTGAATAGAATATTACCAAGGATAGTATAAATAATATTTATCCATCCAATATATGGAAAGATGATGTAATTATATTATATTTTTGGTTTTTTAAGTCATGAATATTTAATGATTAATTTAATAATATAAATGAAAATATATTTTCATGAAATGTATTTGTAATCAATTATTTTGATTTCGTATTTTTATATGACAATTTTATGAGACCATAATTAATTTTTCAATGTGATATAAAGGTAATTTTAATTTAAAATTTTTTTAATGAAATTTGTGATTTCAAATAAATAATAAATTAAAAATATTTAGAAAATTATTTTCCCAAATTTGAGTTCAATTTTGAATTAATAACATTCAAAAATGTGTATGGTGAATTTTTGGGGTTTTTCAAAAATACATTAATATTTGTGAATAGTGAAATTCTATAATTAAAAAAATAAGCTAAATATATGAATTTATATGTCATTCATCAGTCATGGATGATGTAAATAGACTTTTTTAAATAACATGCTCAATTTACTTTATTTTTTCCAGATATGATTAGTGTTTCTTCTATTTTGGAGAAATAATTATGTAATGATTATAATATTGTGAAAACCTGTCTCCCCTCTTCTATAAATACCACCTCTCACAACCTCATTTCCTCACACAACTCAAGCCTTTTTACTACCCTATATTCTTCTCAAATATCTTCCCAATATCATCCCCCACTACCATCATCACATGGTCTAATAAAAATTCCAAAACATATCCCCTAAATAGGCTCCCAATGATACATTCAAGAGGTATTTTTCTCTCTCCTTTCTAACAATTCCATTCAAATTTTGTTTTTTTAATCTGTTATCCTCAAATTATATTATTTATATATAATGATAACTATAGTTCGATTTATATACTGGTATTATATCATGTTAATGGAATATTTTTCATTTTACTCGACCATCCCTCTCCCATATTTTATAAAAAAAAATTGTCGCCCATGAGGTGGAAAGTTTCCAATATCATGTACGATGGACATCCATTTTACTAAAAATCCTTCATGGATGACAATAAAAAATATTAAATGGTTGAAAATAGATTTTAATATGTATTTTTTAACCTCTTTTTTTCTATAAACATGTTTTATACAAAATACTAAATGATAAAACAAAATATGTTCTTTGTAATCTGAAAACCGCCCAAATTAACCCAAAACTATCGTATTTAAATTTTATATAATGATTCATCCTCATGGTATATAATGAAATTAATTATAAGATCACTTATAAATCTTATAAGGTAATTAATAACATGAAATAGAAAATATGTATGTTTATCCATGTTTTACATGAACATCCATTCGTGTGAACAAGTTAACTGTTCATGAAAACTAAGAAAAATGACACTCCCAAACAATGAATTTAAACTCTATAACTCATCCAAAGGTCCGTAAAAGAAATTAATGAAACCATAATGATCCATATTAAATTATAAAATGTTTTTTAATTGTTAATTAGTTAATATAATGTCATATTACCTGAAATTAAAGTATAGAAAGCGTTCAGATACAAGGTAAGGGGAACTCATGAACCCTACTTTCATTCATCAGATTTTCCCTCTTTCACTTCATTATCAGTATGGTTATTCCTTAAAAATAATTTATTAATCATTATATTTCCTTTTATGGGGTATAAAGGTTTTCCTCTAGATTTTATATCAAACATATGTTTTCCAAAAGGACCCTTCTTTCAAAAACACACCTTTTATATCTCACTCAAGGTTGATGGTTCTTATATAAATTATTTCATTCCCCCTGTCATTTGGAAACCCATTTTTTAAGAATAAATGATTTATAAAATGAAACTCATTCCTTTACACAGAATATTTATTCCCATTATTGATTTATGTTCTATGTTTCATGCATGATGATGTTATTGTTATGATGTGACAAGTTCACTCGGAATTATATAGCGTAACATTGATGTTATGATGTGATCGGTACACTCGAATTACACAGTTCTCCAATTCACTGGGTTATAGGAATAACATTAACATGATTATTTAATTAATCACAACTATATGTGGTATTCGACCACTAAGATTTAAGGTTTCATTTTCATTGAATTCCACATTTCAAGCAGTGTATTAATTCTTCCAATAATGTTTATGATCTTATGCCTATGTTATGATGATAATGTTTGTTGTCACCCCATGTTTTATTATCTCGTGTTCTTATCCTCTAATTGGGATTTTAGATCACCCCATTATTATGTATATCTTCATGTGACTACTTGTACTATGGACAAGTCAAGAGACAATAAGTATCAACAGGATAAGGAATTAAATAACAATTTTGTGTTTTAAATGTTATATATGGTTGTAGTGTTCCTAGAAACTAATCCTTTGGATCCTTGATTTGTATTATTTTTTTTGTTTTTTATCATTAAAATTATGTAAAATTAATGTAAGAAATGAAATGTCGTTTTTGATTATATCAAAGGCATTATTTAATTAATTTGGGAATTAGGATTAGAGAATAGTAGTGAAAACCCTAGTATTAGACTTTGTATATGTAAGAACACAAGAAGCTTTGCTAAACATAGGGATCCCATAATATATTATTTTTGTGTTAATTGAACCATTTATGAATTTTTTTCATGGCTTTTGACTTATTTTTTCCTATAACCTTTTTTATTTTAGATAATTGTGGGAATGAGTAGAAACCAGGCCAACAACCCATGCGTGGGACAATGTAGTGATTTTCCAAATGATGTCCCCAATGCATTGAGAGGTGATGTTAAAAACATTATGTTTATTCATAACTAGTTGTCTCATGTTATGAATAAAAACCAGAATAATGTACATCATCTTCCTTTACCTAAGAGGGAGCAACTTGTTATCCAGTGTTTTATGCGGCAATGACCACCAACATTTTGTGGACCTTCTGATCCACATGTTGAGGGACAGGGGGTACAATCTATGGAAATGATATTTTCCATGCATCACTATCCCGAGTGGGATATGTTAGATCTTGTGGTTTGTAAAATTTATGGAGTGGCCGAACAATGGTGGCATTTCATTAATAACACTAAGTCAAGAGACAAAATTGAAGAGATCGCATGAGAAGAAATTAAGACAATGTTTCTTAACAAGTATTTTCCACAAATTCTTTTCATGGATTTGGAGAGATAATTAATAGAGCTAAAGAAAAAGGATAGAGAATGTAACGACTGACACATTCATCAATGAAAATTCCTCTTTATCTAATTAAATGTCTTATTTCAGATATATAAACCATATGAACTTCCTCGGTTTTATGTTTATGGATTTTAAAATACCATTAGAAGTTGTGACAGTTGCTAATATAGTCATTAAACAGTGATCACATTATTAGTATAAATATAGGGCATTAAAAATCCAATTTACTCAGTCAAAGGAAGTGATGGCCACATCCAGTAGAATTGCCCCACACAGAGCCCAATTTTCGAAGCTTGTAAAGGAGGTGATGTCATTGGGCTTCTCTCTTGACCAAGTCCATGTCGAGCTTTAACAAGATAAGATCGAGCGGAACTGCCTATGGGTGAAGTGAAAGTTGATGGAGATTACCACCCTAGCGATGTTGTCCGAGCCACCCCAATAATTTGTCACCATCACACACCGTACCCTTCAGTCTTATATGGGTGTTATAACGGGTTATGTAAAAAGACACTAGAATTATGATTTTGTGCATTATCTTTTTTATAGAACAAATATTATACATGCATTTTGTTATTGTTACATTATAAATAGTTTTTAATGAAAAAATAGTATTATTATTTAAAATTTAGTTAAGAAATATATTTTAATAAATTAATATATTTTTGAATGCAATAATATTTTAATGAAATTTTTTTACTTAATTACTTTTTATTTAATATAAATTATCATATAAGTTTTATGAATACAATTGGCATTTTCATAATGGTTTGAAAGCTGTTTTTGTCAAAGCCCATGAATTTTTGATAAATGTCAGGTTTTATTTTAGAAGTTAAAATTCAAATTTTAAAAAAATTATTTAGATTAAATGAATATTATTTTTGGAATCAGGACATCGAAATTGTACAACGGTGAATTTCTCATAATTTTCCAAGATATTTGAATTTTTGTGTAAAAATTAAGTACGATTTAAATACATAATGTATTTTATTACATCATAACGACCTAATAGTGATGTAATAAAATAATATAAAAATTTTGTTCGGGACAAAAATATTTACCCTTAAAATAATGAGATTTTGGGTTTTTTATTTTATAAAACATTAGTTGACACTCCAAGAGTTATAAAACATTTCGACTTTCTAAATTAATTTCCTTAAGAATGTGACTCAACTCCACATAAATAAGTATATTATTTTAAGAAGTTCTAAAATTTGACTTATGGAATAATGTTTTCCACTCCCCTTCGGAAAAAAATCATGGGCTGGTTTTTTGTTTCAATTAGCTTAATGTGTGGTGTCCCAAACATAAATAATAAAAAATTGCCTCTCTGTTCCTATATAAACCCACCCACGATCCCACTTCCTCTACACTCAACGAAATTGTAGCTCGACCAACCTCTAAACTCCTCTCTATATAATCATCACAGGGCATGCTAAGCTCTTAAAAATCCTCTCTAAATCCTCTATCAAGCCTTTGGGATCACCTTTCCAAGTAAGGGATTCCATCCTTCCTCATTTTATCCATGTTTCTTAATAAAGTTATCTCCTTTTATTTTCAATTATAAATGATGGGGTATGATTTTTAATCTCCCACATAATTTCCTCTATATTTTTGCATGATGAGATACCCCTTTATCTCCCATTAATGCCTCCATGTACACCTGTTACCATACTGAAATTCCGTAAGGAATTTCTTTCTCCTCATTTACATTCAAGAAATTATTTTGCATTATGAATCTAAATTCCATTACTTATGTTGGGACATGTATCTATATGACCCCCTTACTGTCCACATCATGTACATTTTATGAGATACCCCTTTCTCTATAATCAGCCTTTTTTATGAATTCTTATGTCATGGCATTATGCTGCAGAAATTGCACCATGATTTTCCAAGATGAGGTCTTTGTGAAGTTATTATCAATCCCATTTCTCTATCAAGGGTATTAAACTATTTACACATTTTCTTATTGATTATATAGTTTCATGTATGAAATCCACATTCCATTATCGTGGAATAAATGATGATGTTTAATGAAATCATGTTCTATGATCTTTGTGAACACTTTTGCATGAAATGAAATGATTAAGAAGGGTGTTCCCTGATAGCGCTCCAATGCATTAGGTAAAGATTAGTATCATGATACATCAAGTGCAATGAAGGTTTACTCAGGATAATTAATTTTCAATGTGGGTTTACTCATGATCAATGTGCAATGATCCTTGGCTCATTCTAATACCATTTTAAGTGTAGTTTCCACATTTCCCTGTTTTGATAATAATTCTATATCATGAATTTATGTTCATGTTTCTCTTATGCACTATTAATACATATATTGCCTAACATGTATTTTATTATTCGTGTTATTCATTTTTTACTCCCTTATTGGGATTTATATCTCACTCTCTTTTAATGCATGTCCTCAAGTTATCCCAGAAAATGCTAAGTACAAGAGAATGTAGTGGTCATGTTAAGTAAGTTTTCAATAAAGATGTTGTGTTTCATGTTTTAAGTCATTATGTAATGTTCCTAAAAACCAAATACACTAGAACTATTTATCTTCTATGTTGTATCAAGTGAATATTTTAAGTAATAAATCATGATTAAGTGTGTAATAAAAATTACGGTTGTTATAGTTAGTATTCGAGGATAGGTTTTGTTATTTTTGGGATTAAGATTGAAATCCCCAGTAAAGCCTTAGAGATAAGAATAAGTATACGAAAGACATCTCTAAATTTGGGTGAGTATTGTGTAAGTGATTTTTCAAGAAAATACTTCCCTGTCTGGATACGAGTAGGTAGATGTGGCTCTAGCACAAATGTGCCTAGTAGTGAAAACTCTTACAAGGAGTTTCGGGCTTGACCCAAGGTATCCTAGTACACATAAACAGGCCTTGCTACACCCTTGGTTATAGAACTCCCAAGGAATATTCTTTGGTAAAATCACAAGCATAGTATAAACCATTTTTTATGGAATAAAAAATTGATCCTAAGAATAAATGTAGGGATGTAGATCATGGATAACATAGGTTAAATCTTATAGATTAATAAGAGAAGGAAATAAAATTTATTTACAAGTCTTCTGTATTTTCCATGGATTACCCTTTATTTGTTACTCCGAAATTTCCTTTTATTCTAGCCAATGGTCGGTAATAGGAGGACATGGGCTAACAACCAATGCGAAGACCAATGTGATGATTTTTCTAATGAGATGTGAAATCTGATGAGAGCAGGAATCATGAACTTTGTCATGATACTCTCTTAGTTAACTCATGCTTTGAATAAAAACATGGTTCAAAAGGAATGTTCAACCCTCATAAGAATGAGCATGTTGCAATCAAGAGCTTCATAAGAAAAAGGCCACCTACATTTACTGGATCATTTGATCCGTAAATTGAATAAAAATGGATTAACTAGATTAAAAATATCTTCTCAATCATTCAATATTCTGAACAAGGGAAGGTTCTTATGGCTTCTTATCGTAAGGAGGGTGTAGCCGATTGAGAAAAAAGATGATGAATCCATCAGAGCATATTTGGAAAACATAACAAGGCTTTCATGATACGCATTTGGATTTGTCATTACCCCGGAATGTAAGGTTGACTGCTTCTTTGGTGGGATGAAACCTAGCCTATGTAAAGCCCTCGAAATCTATGAGTTTGATAGCTATGAGGAAATTGTTTTATTTACCCTCAAGGTCAGAAAAGAGATCAACGAATCTCAGGGATATCATGGGGATAATAAGGGTAACGTGTACTTCCATTCAGGTGGTCCGATAGATAAGTCCAATGGTGCTAAGAAAATCCATCACCCCACTTGCCAATGTTGTGGAAAGAATCACCCGAAAACTTTCCTGAAGGGGAAGAGGAAATGCTTTAGGTGTAGAATGGAAGGGAACCTAGCCATGAACCGCCGACAAGAAAAGCCCGCAGCTGCGATAGAGGAGATTAATGTTATGTTTGAACCTCGAAGTGTAGTTTATTGCTTCAACAACAAATACCTACGGCACCTTGAAAATCAGTGCCCTAATCCAAGTGTTTTTTGAGGAATGAAACAACCTCAACGGAAACAAGGGTGTGATTTTTCCATCACTACCGCCAAATTGAACCCTGAAAATTAAGTTGTGATAGGTAATCTAGTTATTCATTCAATAATAGAGAACTTACATTTTGATTCTAGTTCTACGCATTATTTTATATCCTAAAAGTTTAGAGGAACAATCCCAACACCACCACAAATCATGATAGTAATGATTTCGGTGAGAACAAAAAATGGGGCAATCATTGCATCCAATGAAAATAACTCCTCTCCTATCATATTTTTTGGATTTAACTTCCCATTTATCCTCATCATACTCCCTCTGGTATAATTTGATGTAATTTCAGCATGGATTGGCTTACCATATCTAGAGCCAACATAAAGTGTCATGAGTGGGAGATCTCTCCCCATATGGATAATCGAACCCCAATTATATACAAGTGCAAGGAGGAATATGAAACTTCTTTAGAACCATCATCTCAAACATGGATATTACTTCCCTATGAACATGCGTATCAGGCTCATATGATTGTGTCTAAGGAAGAAACCATCCTTGAAGAAATACATATTGTGAGGGAATTTGCTGAATTATTTCTCAAGGAATTTCATGGTCTTCCTCCTAGAAGAGAGGTTAAATTCTCAATTGATCTTATACATGGGGCATTGCCAATATCCAAGACTCTGTATAGAATGGATGTTGTGGAGATTAAGGAGCTGAAGAAACATCTAAAATAGAATTTGGATAAAGGGTTTATACACCCAAGTGCTTCACCATGGGGAGCACTTGTCCTCTTAAACAAGAAGAATGATGGGACAATTATCCTTTTCATTGATTATAATGAACTCAAAAAAATCACGATAATGAACAAGTATCCTTTTCCACGAATTGATGACTTTTTTGATCAAATACAAGGATCACAATACTTTTCCAAGGTCGATTTGTGGCCAGGATATAAACAAATAATGTTGAAGAAGAAGGATATCCCCAAGACTGATTTTCATAAAAGGTACGGGCACTATTAATTCATAGTAATGTCTTCTGGACTCACTATTGCTCCAAAAATAATCAAGGAATTTATGAACAGAGTCTTTATAGAATACCTTGACAAATTTATGGTAGTATTTATAGTAGATTTTCTAATAAACTCCAAAACTATATAAGGGAATCTAAGAACTTTACTAGAGACCATGCGAAAGGAGAAGCTCTATGAAAAGTATAAAAATAGTGAGCTCTGGATGAAGGAAGTCTAATTCTTAGGTCATATCATCATAAGAAAATGGATATCTGTGGATCCATACAACAAAACTACAATTGAGGGATGATTGAGGCCAACATCAGTAATAGATATTCGTAGCTTCCTGGGGTATGCATGATATTATCAGAGATTTGTGAGGAATTTCTCACAATTTTCCAACCCTCTTACCATGCTAACTCGAAAAGGATTACTGTTTTCTTGGAGTGATGAATATGAAGAGAGCTTCAAGGTGTCTAAATAATGGCTTATCACTATACCAGTACTCACACTCCCAATAAGTGGAGAACTCTTTGTGGTGTTTATTGATACTTTAAAGAAGGTTTTAGGTAATTTGATAATTCCAAATGATAAAGTTATATCCTAACCAAAAAACTACTAAAAATACATGAGAAAAACAATCCCATGCATGATCTGGAGCTGGCAGCTGTGATCGTTTTGTTGAAAATCCGGCTACATTATCTCTATGGGGTGAAGTGTGAGATATATACTGATCACAAGAGCCAAACATATATATTCACACATAAATAGATTAATATGAACCAATTAATATGGATATTTCTCATTAAATATTATTACTGATCAATGCACTACCATCTCAATAAGGAAAACAAGGGGGAAGATGCTCTATGTAGAAAATATAATGCATCATTATCAATGATGATAATTGAAATAGATCCAATCTTGTTAGAGATGTAGTCGATTCACATGGGAATTATTAAGGGAGTAAAACTACTAATACTTTATCAAATGATTCCTCAGCCATCCCTCATGGAGAAAATAATAGACTCTCAAAGAAAGGATGTGGAAATTCTGAAATGGGTGGAAGCTATCAGAAATGGGAAATCCTCAGTGTTCGTGCTTGATAAGGATCGAATTGTGATATTTGGGTCATGATTATATGTACCATCCATTCTAGAGATAAAAAAGGTGTTTTTGAATGACACACATAGCTCCACCTTTTGTATTCACCTAGGAAGCATAAATATTTATATCAAGATCTCTGAGAAAACGTTTTGTGGGAAAATATGAAAAGCAATATTGCTAGATGTACATCGATGTGCCAGGTATGTTAGAAAGTGAAGGATAAGAGGCAAAAGTATAAGGGGATGATGAAACCACTACCCATTGAAACATGGAAGTGTGAGAACATTACCATAGACTTTGTCACTGGACATACTTGGAAATCTAGAGGAAACAATGCTATATGGGTCATTGTGGACCGTCTTACGAAGACAGCTCACTTAAACACGATTTGAAAAAAACATAACATTGGATCAACTTTCATGGATTTACATTAAATAAGTGGTAAGTATACATGGAGTATTACTCTCTATTGTATCTTATCGTGATCTGAGATTCACCTTGAAGTTTTGGAAAAGTCTCTGACATGCTCTATGCACTGAACTGAACTTCATTATGGACTATCATCCTCAAAATGAAGGCCAATCTGATCGAACAATTCAGACACTGGAAAATATGATAAGATATTGTTCTATGGGCTTAAAAGAAGGATGATACAAACATCATTGTAATATCCCGACCCTAGATTCCTAGAGTCGGTGCATTATTTTAATACATTGGCATGATTACAAGGAATCAAGTCTCGAAATACTGATCAGTTTAGCAGTCTTAGAAAATAGATTACATACATGAACCTTACATTACACTTTCTAACATACAAAAAATCCTTTGTGAATTCCATTGTTCCCTTATCTTAACCCTATATCATAAACATAAAACACTTCTTGGGATCCCGGGAAAATAAAACCTAAGAAATGGGTGAGCTCAGATGCTGAGTAAGGTTAAATTATTTAGAGGAAGCTATAAAATGTTAAGGAAACATGTGTAATAGAAACCACATCCTTTTTAAACATGAACATGAACATAATACAGAAAAAATAAATCATACATTACTATATAAACATGCACATGTATATTCTACTAGTCAAATAATCAAATGTAATAACTAATTTCATAATGTGGGAATGTATAGTACCATACATTAATTTCTATGTCAAGGCCGCATTCCAAGACCTTTGGGATAACTATAAATGGACCCAAACCCGGAGAGCCTCTGTAACCGGACTCCATCCTGGGGAGCCTCCATAACCGGACTCCAAACCGGAGAGCCTCTACAACCGGACTCCAACCCGGAGAGCCTCTATAACTGGACTCCGACATGGAGAGCCTCTTTAACCGGACTCCAACTCGGAGGATCTGCTGTAACTGGACCCCAACCCGGAGGGCGTACATTTACTGGTCATCAACCCAGAACATAATAGTCTAATACATTCATTGTATGAAAAGGTTTAAATATAACATAAAAATTCATATTAAAACTAGCATATGAAATTTCAATACTTTGTCCATAAACCATGAATGGTATAAAAATAACACATCCATAGTCAAACATATCACAAAACATTAAATACAGTATGGTAGATTTGTATCATTATAAATCAATTTCAAACAAGTTTAAAATCTATTAAATGATGTTGACATAGATGAAAATGATCAGTAAAATGATATGAGTGAAGTACACCTTTTTCAATAAATCATTTATAATTCTAAAAATTTATAAAGGAAGTCATTTAAAAGTGATTTTTTAATCAAAGTGTCCCATAACACCATGAATCTTTTTATAATAATTATCATCTCAAAATAGTCATGTCTATATAAATAAATCTGTAAAATCATTTTGAAAACATGGAAATTAATTATAAGGGTTTAGAAAGATAAATCATTAATAAATTTTAAATGAAGATATAGTTAAATAGACCCTCCGATAAAACCTAAAAATATTCCATTAGAATTTTTTTTATAAAATATGGGTATATATGAAAAGTATGTACCAGAATTTACTTACACATGAACAATCTTGAAGAATAATGAGATTGAGAAAATAACCCTTTCCTCGTTGTAATCAATCGAATCATATGAAAAATAGTCAATAACAACCAAATAAGTCACATAATATCATGAATATAAAGACAATAATGATAATATATGTCAAATAGTAGTACACAATACACCACATGTAATAAATAAGTGGTGAAGAATGGAAATCTCATGGAATTAAAGTGAGATAAGAAACCCCTTACCTTGTACTTTCCAATAGTTGAGGGTACCTTTAACCTCCAATATAAACACCGTAGTATGTTATTAAATTATTATAGAACTATATTAATATTTCTGATATCATACATGATTCATTTATTACTTTATACTACCCACTTAATAATAATTTCTAGGTTAAATTAACATTTCGGCTAATAATCACTTTCTTTATCGTAGGTATTTTAACTTGTTTTTTTTTTACTGTATCACATAGATCATGATTTAAATACTTCCATAGAATTAAAAATAATATATATCTAGAATATAAATATGAATAATATATATATATATATTAAATGGAAAACACCATTTATGGAGATGGTAGACCGTACGTACGCATAAACGTTGTTTCTGTTTTGATATCGTTTTTAACGGAACTAAGTGAAGAAGATATATGTAAGTACATATATATATATATATATATATATTTATATCTCCAGTAGCATTATTATTTCATATATTACATACTTATTAATGATATATATTTTATAATCTTCATTGAATGGTGAACATGGAAATGAATCTCATCACGTCATTGAGATGGTAATTCGTAGGTACGCACGAGCAACAATATCATTATATTGATGATGGATCATATTTAATTGGATGTTATATCATATATAAATAATCATTAACATTTTTATATTTCATATTTACATCAGTTATACTCTTTATTATACCCATCCAAATAATGAATAGTTTTAATAACAAACTACACCATGATGTGGAGACGGCAATCTGTACATGCACACGTATGGTGACTTTGTCATTTATAGGATGGATAGAAAAATTAATATTGTTATAGAATTTTTATAATAACATAAGAGTATATATAATATACTTTAGATATTATTTTAGACTGGAAAAAACAAGGAATGAGGAAGTGGAAGAAGAAAAGAACTTGAAATAGGTAATGAAATATTCTCCTCTTCTTCGGGTTCTTCCTTTTGATTTGATCAAAAGCACTCCGTAGGTTGGATTTCTGACCAAATGAATGCCTATAGGATGAAATTTGGAAATTTTTTAGGATATTTGGGTTTGTTTTGGCCGAGCCACAAGTCTTTGGAGGTGTGAAATTAAGAGAATGGAAGAACCCTTTTATAAGAGAGGTGAGGGTCACTTTAGGAAAAGTTTGAAATATTATTTTGTAATAAAATCATTTTCGGTTTATAATGGCTCAAAATTTAATTATTTATAGGATACGGTTGGTATGGGTAGAAAACCTCTCAACCAATAGGTTTTAGATATGTTTATGTCAATATATTAACCTTTACATTTACATCTAACTCTTAGTTAAATAGTTTGTCATGTACCGTGTCTCTTTATATTTTTATACTATATTGTTAATAAAAATACTATAAAATTCCAATAGAAGCCCAATTGTTTCATTAATGTCATATATATTATTATATATGTCTTTTGTCCGAACCGTAGATTTTTATGACTATTATATCAATTAATAATATAATATTTGTTTTAAAACTATTTTATGTCAATTTTGACACTGTTTGGTATTTGTTTTTTTTAAATCATAAAATCATGATTAAATCTAATAAAATTGATTGAATAAACCCTAACAAGTCATATTAACCTATATAAGTAGTTTAATTCATCATAAGTCTCAAATTACGTTTATTTGTGTATTTATAATATCAATTATTTTAATCTTTTATTAATAAGGTAACTATTTTATCATGATTGAGTCATAAATAAATTTAATTATTTAATGTTTAAAAATTATAATTAAAATTCCATTATGTAGAAATATATTTATCTTTCTAAGGAATATTTATAGATGAATGTATCCTATGTATAACCCTATATTAAAAATGTTTTAGTTATGAAAACATGAAATTAACACTTTTAACTCTTCTTTAAATTAAATAATAATAAATGTCCTAATCTAATTAAAGTGGACCTAAAGGATAATATTTTCTTCCTATGGTTTTTCTTTGTCGAATTAAACTTATCCAATAGAATTATGACATTTTTTAGGGTAATAATAATATCATTTTACCTTTAATTACTCTATTTACTTTTAACCGTGGTAAATAAATGTCAAAAGTTACTATTCGCCAAAAATTATTTTTATCGTATTGAACCAAATTGTACTTACTAATATCAACCGTGTTTCTTGGATTTTCTAAATTCAATTCACATAAGCGGTAAAATTATGTTTTATGCAAATTTGCAAATGCTCCTAGGAGGTAGGTAAAAGATGGTAAAAAGTTCAATAAATTTTTTATATATCTAATCTTATTATAAAATGACTCCAATTAATTAAATTGAAATAATATAGTTATTATGTATATCTTTTGGCATAAAAAATTGAAAAATAAATAAATAATTATTTAAATAAAATGTTGGTTTTAAACAATAACTCAGTGTTTTCCACTATTCATCAAAAATTAAAAGTTTTCAGAAAAATACCAAAACATCACCCTAATCTAATTAAGATATTCTGAATTCAAAAATGAAGTCTATTTTACCAAATTCAAAACATATAAGTTGCATTTATTAATTTAAAATTAATTCCCTTTATCAAAACCAAAATGTGTATTTTTAAGAAATAATAACTCTTAAAAGATTGACACTTGTTTATGTCCAATTTCAAAATGAAAATATTTCGAATGACCAGCATTGGATAAAATGGTAAAAATAAAATATATTTATACATACAAACCATTAAAATGTATAATTTATCATTATAAATTATTTTTATTAAAAAAGTAGTTTTCAGTTAAAATATAGTATTTTTCACTATTCACTTAAATATTAAAGTTATCATAAAAACACCAATCATTTGTTGAAACAAAATTCTAATGTCCCAATTATAATGAAGATGTTTATTTTTTCAAATTGAATATATAAACATTTTGAATATTTTATTTAACAAAGGTTCACCACTAAAAGGCGGTAAAAGTGCATTTTTTGAAAAAATACATCATTTATCTGAAAAACGAATTAGTTCTTTCATTATGTCTAAGAAACTCATAATATGGAAACAAAAATTAAAAGGATTATATAAAGTTAAAAATTGAGTTAATACTATTCATAACAGTTTTTGAACAGCTAGTTTGGTAACTCATTGTGCTCTTGAACTCTGTGTTGCATGTAGTGAATGTTATTGAATTACTTTGAAAAAATAACATTCTATGAAATCTTGCGGTGTTAAAATCATCCACTAGTTAAATTATCCCACAATAACAGTTTCCACTCGAGCATCTAAATGGCTCGATATGAATCCCTTTATAGGAAAAGGTGCAGAACACCATTGTTTTTGGAAGAAGTCAGTGAGCATAAGCTACTAGGACCTCAAATTGTCGAAGAAATAGTGGAGAAGGTGAAAATCATTCAGAAATCATATCAAGGAAACACAAAGTTGATTGAAGAGTTATATAGATAACCGTTGATGAGACCTTGAGTTAAAAGATGGAGACATGTTATTTCTACGCATATCTTCAGGGAAGAAGGTCATGAATTTTGGAATGAATGGGATGTTAAGTCCTAGTTTCATCGGCCACTTTGAGATTCATGATCATGTCGGGGATGTGGCCTATTGAATAGAAATTCCACCTACCATGGAAAATGTTCCTGATTTCTTTCATGTATAAATCTTAAATAATTACATACCAGACCCTTCACATGTACTCTTTTCATAGGTATTATAGTTAGAAGATGAACTTTTTTATGAGGAGCATCCAGTGAAAATCTTGGATCATAGAGATAAAGTTATATGTAACAAGACTACCCACATGGTCAAGGAACTATGGAGATACCATAAGTATGAAGAGGTAACATGGGAACTAGAGGAGGCAATGAAGGAAAAGTACATACATCTTTTTGCGACATAGAATGTAAAACAAAATTATGAGGGTGAAATTTTATAAGGGGGGAGATTGTAACAACCCAAACATTAATTAATACAAATTCCTCTTGATCTTATTAAATGTCTTATTATGGATATATAAAACTTATGCACTTATTGGTTTTATGTTTTTGGATTTTAAAATAACATTAAGATTTGTGAGCATTTCTAATATAGTTGTTAAACAAGGATCACAATATTAGTACAAATATATATCTTTAACAAATCCAATTTACTCAGAAAAAGGAAGTGATTGCCTCATCCAGTAGATTTTCCCCATATGAATCCCATTTTTTGGATCTCAAGAAGGAGTTGGGTTCATTGGAATTCACTCTTGACCAAGCCCATGATGAGCTTTAATAAGTAAATCTCATGCAGAACCGCCTACAGGAGAAGTAGAAGTTGATAGAGATTTACACCCGAGCGATGTTGTCTAATCCACCCCAAGAATATGTCACCATCACAGATCCTACCCTTCAGCCTTATGTGGGTGTTATAAGGGGTTATATAAAAATAGCCTATCATTATGATTATGTGCATTATTTTTGTATAGAACAAGGAATATACATTCATTTTTTTATTGTTACTTTGTAAATAGTTTTAAAGAAAAAATTGTATTTTCAGTTAATATTCAATTTAGAAATATATTTTGATTAATTAATGGATTTTGGAATTAAATAATACTTTAATGAAATATCATTACTAAATTAATTTTTATTTAATATAAATTCTCATATAATTTTTATGAATACAATTGTAATTTTCCTTATGGTTTGAAAGTTGTTTTTGTCGAAACCCAGGAATTTTTTATAAATATTAGTTTTTATTTTAAAAGTAAAAATTCACATATTTAGAAAATTATTTAGAGAAAATGAATATTTTTTTTGGAACTAGGATGTCAAAATTATCCAATGGTGAATTTGTCATAATATTTTGAGACAATAGAATTTTTGGGTAAAAATTAAGTACCATTTAAATATATAATGTGTTTTATGACATCATAATGACCCAATAGTGATGTAATAAAATACTATAAACATTATTTTCATCCAATATATGTTTTAAAATTTAAATAATTTGATTTTTGGTTTAATTTATTATTTTACAAAACATTAGTGGACCCTCCATGAGTTATAAAACATTTTTACTTTTTAAATTGATTTCGTTAAAAGTGTGACTCACCTCCATATAATCAGACCTATTATTTCCAGATGTTCAGCCATTGGCCTTATAAAATAATTTTTTCCACTCCCCTTTTCCAAAAATCATCGGTGAAAACAATTGGATGGTTTTTGGTTTTGGTTAGTTTAATGTGTTGTGTCCCAAACCAAAATAATAAAGAATTCCCTATTTTTCCTTATATAAACCCACCCAAAATCCTACTTCCTCGTCACTCAAATCCTTTGAAGGTCAACCAACCTCTGACCTGAGGTCTCTATAATCTTACCAAGGCACCCCAAGCTCCCAAAAAGCCTCTCCCAAGCCTTTGGTATCACAATTCCATGTAAGGAATTCCTTACTTTCTAATTTTATCCAAGATTCTTAATATTGTTATGTCCTTTAATTTTCAATTGTAAATTTTAGGGTATGATTTCACACCTCCCCCATAGTTTCATATTTATGTTTGAATTATTTGAGACCCCTTTCGCCCTCATTAATTCTTCTCATGTAAACTTATTACCATGTGTAAATTCCTTAAGGAATTTCTCTCTCCTCATTTACATACAAGCAATTCTTTTGTATTTTGAATCTAAATTCCATTACTTATTTTGGGAAATATATATATAAATGACCCCCTTACGATCCAATTAATATAAATATTATGAGACACACCTTTCCCTCCCATCAACTGTTCTTATGAATTCTTATTTCATGCCGTTATATTGTCGAAATTACATCGCGATTTTCCAAACCAAGGTCTTTGTGTAGTGAATATCATGCCCATTTCAATATCAAGGGTATTAACCATTATGCACATTTTATTATTGATTATATAGTTTCATGTATGAATTAAACATTACTTTATCTTGGAATAAATGATGATGTTTAATTGATCCATGTTTTATTATCTTTGTGGCACACATATGCCTGAAATGAAATTATTAAGTAGGTTGCACACTGATAGCACTCCAATGCTTTGGGTAAAGATTAGTATCATGATACATCAAGTGAAATAAAGTTTTCCTAATGATAATTCAAGTGGAATGATGGTTTAATCATGATCCATGTGAAATGATCCTTGGCTAATGCTAATACCATGTTAAGTGTTGTTTCCACATTCCCATGTTTTGATAATCATGCTATATCAGCCTTTATGGTCATGTTTCTCTTATGATCCATTGATATTCCTATTGAATAACATGTATTGTATCTTTCATGTAATGCATTTTTTACTCCCTTACTGGGATTTATATCTTACCCTCTTCTTATTCAGGTCATAAGGTTATCCCATGAAATGCTATGTACAATGGAATTTAGTGGTCATGTAAAAGAAGTTTTCAATAAATATATTGTGTTTCATGTTTTAAGTCATTATTTAATTTTTCTATGCCCCAAAGACATTAGACCTCTCGATCTTATATGTTGTATCAAGTGATTATTTTATGTAATAAAATAATGATTAAGTGTGTAATAAAAATAATGGTTGTTATAGAAAATATATCACGAACAACAATGACAATTTCACAAGTCTTTCAATGTACGATTTGGGATTTGTTATCAACAATTATAGAAAAAATGATAGATTAATTAGAGGATTAAAATCAAAACATCAAAGGCTCATACTATTTGAGGCTTTGGGAGTTGTGATGAAGTCGTTCTGTGGTCTCTCAAAGTGATGATGGAGTTTGGAGAATGGTCCCATGGCTATGGTGATGAGAAATGAAAGATGGAGTTTCATCCCAATGGATCTAATGAGAAGGTGGAAGGAAAACCCAACCACCCACATCTCAAAAATGTTGGAATAATCGTCATGGGAGTTGCCTCAAATGTATTGGTAAATGATTTAAGTGTGGGAGATATGGTCACCAATATCAAGAGTATCGAAAAGACAAGAGAAGGTGGGAGAATGTGGTAGAGAAAAGGAGAGCCCCACCCATGGTCCAACGATACCACTATAGGTAGCAAGGGAATTATGCAAGCCAGCACACTAAACCTCGAGTCCTCCAAGGTAATTAGTGTCAACAAACACCAAAACAAAATTAGTAAGGGAAGTCTTATGCCATCACTACTGTAGACTTTGAGTAAGAAAATGAAGTTTTACAAGGTATACATATTATTCACTCAATAATAGAAAATGATTTATTTGTTTATAGTTATATGCATTCCTTTTTATCATTCATGTTTTCCAAAAGTATTGAACTGAATCCCGGAATCACTGAATTAAATATATATATAAAACCACCATTTGGCACAATCATTTAAACCCATGTGTGGGACTCTTCTCTTGTTGGCGTGTGTGGGAATATTCTTCGAGTGAATCACATGCTACTTCGCATAGTGGAATTCGATGCTATAATGGGAATATATTGGATCTAATTGTATAGAGCACATATCAACTATTGGGAAAAGGAAATATCTTTTCATGTTCTGAAATATCCTATGCCCCTCTAAAAATTCAAGGATGATCATGAATCTCCTTTAAAAAATCCTTCAATGTTGTAGGAGTTGGTTCCCTTGGAAGAAGAAAACATCACTCAAATGGTTGAGTCAAAGGAAAGTGTCATACTAGAGTAAATACCCATTTTGAGGGAATATGTTGATGTATTTACAGAAGAGTTACCCAATCTTCTCCATGTTTGTGAGGTAGAGTTCTCAAGAGAACTAATACCTGGAGATACTCCTATCTCAAATTGACCCTACAGGATGTATCCAATTGAACTGGTGGGGTTATAGAAGTAGTTGTAAGATAATTTGGACAAAGGTTTAAAACTCCCTAGTCTATCATCTTAGGGTGTACCCATGCTATTTGTGATGAAGAAGGATGGATCAATACATATTTGCATCGATTATCAAGAACTCAACTATCTCACCATAATGAAAAAGTATACTCTCCCACATATTGGTGACTTGTTTGATTACCTACAAGGAGATCAACACTTCTAAAATGTAGATATTCCTTCTGGATATCATCATCTAAATGTGAAGAAGGAAGATATTTAAAAGATTGCCTTCCATACAAGGTATGGGCACTTTGAGTTTCTAATGATTCCCTTCAGACATACTAATGCAGCTAAAATCATGATGGATTATATGAATAGATACTTTAGACATTACCTCAAAAAAATTGTGGTAGTGTTTATCGATGATATTTTAATCTACACCAATATTATGGTGGAATCTAATGAACATATAAGACATGTATTGGTGACATTGATAAATAAGAAGTTGTATGCCAAATTCATCAATTGTTACTTTTGGATGAAGAAATTCATGTTCTTGGGACTTTTGGTAATAAGTTAGGGAATTGTAATGGAACCTTAAAAAACAAAGATGATTGAGGAATGGACTAGACCTTGTGGTGTCACAAAAATCAATAGCTTTCTTGGAATTGATGAATACTACTGATGTTTTGTGAGAAATTTATCATGATTTTCAAGCCCACTACCTATGTTTATTAGGAAAGTGGAAAAGTAGTTCTGGATGGAAGAATGTGAGGAAAGTATCAATGAGCTATAAAGAAGATTAATCACTGCACTTTTACTCAAATTACCAAAAACTGGAGTCTATTTTGTGATATAAAGATATTATTCAAAGAAATTCATTGGTTATGTACTCATGAATAATTTTAATGTGATAGTCTATGCCTCACGACAGTAGATGATCCATGAGAAGAACTACCCAATTCATGGTTTGGAGTTAGAATGTATGATTTGTTTCATGAAAATCTAGCTGCACTACCTATATAGTGAGAGGTGTGACATATATACCAATCACAAGACCCTAAGTATATATTCACCCAAAAGGAAATCAACAAGTGTCTATGGAGATGGTTATAGCTAATCAAAGACTATGATTTCTCTATTCACTATTATCCTGCCATAGTGTATAAGGTAGTTAAGGCTCTTAGTAGAAATGAACATGTTTCTCTATCCATGTCGTGGATGGAGAAAGACCCTATATTCATGGATATCAAATGGATGGACTTGGAAATCATAACGACAGGTAATACATCCTACCTTTCCTAAACTATTTCCCAACCATCTATCCAAGAGAACATTATAGGGGCACAAATGGATGATTCAGAGTTCAGAATGAGGTGGATGTAGTAAAGGATGGGAAGATACAAGAGTTCCATATTGATGATTATTGTGTGATTCAATTTGGAACATGTCTTTTGGGGATTTAGTACCTGGGATAAGGAAGCATCTATTAGATAGTTCACATTTCTCAACATTCCCTATCCATCTTGGAAGCAGCAAGATGTACCTAGTTCTCTGATAATACTTATGGTGGGAAAACATGAATAAGGATATTACAGAATACATCTCAAGGTGCTTGATATGAAAGTAAGTTAAATCTAAGCAAGAAAAGTCCAAGGGGATTATACAACCACTACCTATTCCCATGGGTAAATGGGATAATTTCACTAAGGAATTTTTTAAGGGTCTCCAAAATAAATCCAATGAAATAATGTGATATGGGTTGTGGTGGACCGACTCACCAAGACTTCCCAATTTATCTATGTTTGGGAAGATATCTCACTTGAAAACGATTAAAATATATATGGGAAGGAAGTGGTGAGATTGCATGGGGGTCCACTCTTGATTATCTTTAATCATTATCCAAGGTTAAAATCTATATTCTCGAGGAGTACTCAACATGCCTTGAGTACTGAATTAAATTTCAGAACATCCTATCACCCCCAAAATGATGGACAATCTTAGAGGACTATCGAGAAGCTCGATGATATGATATAAGCCTACTATTTATAATTTTAAGGTGAATGGGATAATCATATCCCATTGGTTGAGTTCACATACAAAAATAGCATCCACTCGAGTATTCAGATGTGTATATATGAATCACTGAATATAAATTGATGTAGAACTCTAAACTTCTGGGATGAAGTTGGAGAAATAATGTTACTTGTACCTAATCATGCGCAAGAGATGACATAGAAGGTTCAGGTCATCTAGAAAAATATCTATGATAATCAGAGTGGGAAAAAGAGCTACGATAACAACCATTGATGGGACCTGAAGATTAACATTGGAGATAAAGTATTCGTTCGAATATCACCATGGAGGTGTGTCATTTTATTTGGAAATAATGGGAGCTAAGCCCAATGTACATTGGCCCCTTTTATATCAGTGACCTCATAGGAGTTCTGCCTATAGGCTTTCACTTCCACTAAATATGTCTCATAATCATGATTTGTTTCACATATCACTCCTAAAGAAGTACATACCAGATCCCTCACATGTACTCAACGCCAAGGTGGTATAAATGGAAGATGATCTCTTTTATGAGGGGTGGACAGTAACGATAATGGACCAAAGAGATAAGGTTGTATGCAACAATAAAACCCACCGTATCAAATTATTTTGGAGGAACCACAGGTATTAAAATGAAATTTGGGAACCATAGGATGTAATTAAGGAGAATTTCCATCACATTTTTAAGAAAATTGAAATTTCGAGAGTGAAATTTCAAAAGGGTGTAATAATGTAAGACCAAAAAAATATTAATGCAATTTATCCATTTTTGTAGTAATTTCATATAGTATAATCTCATCAAATCACATTAGGATACAGAATTCCAGGTCATGATTAAATGCGCTACTAAATTATATGTGTCCTTTAGACATACTTTTTCCACTTTTGTGATTTGAATTTCTAAAATATGACGTACACAGTTGGAACCAGTATTTGTTTTGGAGTCTGATAAGAAAAACAAAGTTTTTTTAATAGTAACATAGCCTTTTAAATAGTAATATTACCCTTATGAAGAATAATATGACCATAATGAATAGTAATTTAGCTAGGTTAATAGAACCTTACCAATGATATTAAAAATAAATTTTATCCATCCTATAAGTGGTAATAAGATATAATTATATTATAGTGTTGGTATTTTTTTAAGTAATGAATATTTAATGATTAATTTAATAATTAAAAAGAAAATGTATTTTCATAAAAATGTATTCTTATTTTTTATGATTATATAATAATTTTATGTGACCATATTTAATTTTTCAAAGTGATATAAAAGTTGTCTTAATATTTAAATTTGTATTTTTCAAGTAAATTATCATTTTAATTGAAAATTAAATTAAGTATATTTATAAAACTGTTTTCATAAAATTGAGTTAATTTTGGAATTCTGCATGTTTAAAAATGGTTAGGGTGATTTTTTTTCATATTTTTCTGAAATAATTTAATTTTATTAATAGTGAAATTCGATAATTTACAAAATATTCTAAATAAATGAATTTCAACATCATTCTTGAGTCACAGATTATGTAAATGGCCATTGGTTCGGACTCACGAGATCATGTTACTGTATTTAGTCATGTAATGATAACTATTTCATATCTTATGGAGAAATATTAATGTATTGGTTATAATATTGAAAACCCCCTCTCCCCTCCACTATAAATACCACCCTTCACAACCTCATTTCCCCACACCTCTTAAGACTTGTTCCAAATCCTAATTCTAATAAAATCACTTCCCAATAGCCTCCCCTACGACCATAATTTCATGGTCTCATAAGTAGACGAAAACATCTCCCCTAAATAGGCTCTCAAGAAACATACATTCAAGAGGTAATTTCTCTTTATCATTTCTTTCAATTCCTTGCAAATTGAATTTCATTTATTGTCTTTTCCTTGACATATCTTATCCAAATGTCATGATAACTTCATTAATATTGATAAAATAGTATTATACCATATTAATGGAATATTATTCATTATACCCATCCCTCCCATTCCCATTCTTTATAAATATTAAATCATCATTCGTGATGTCATAATTTACCTGCATCGTGGGCGATGAAAATCCTTTTTCATTAAACTCTTTCAAGGATACTGTTTCATAGGTCCTTGAAACATGATATTCTAGATTTAAGAATCCTTGTTTCTAGGAGGTTTCTATTTGATTTATTCACAGAACTGGAAACATCGAACAGTTCATTATTCAAAGAGGACCTTCTTTCCAAAGGCATACGTTAGTTATGTTTTTAACTTTACGACACTTAAGAACATGCCTCAGTTGAGAGGATGGGCAGTCGGACTCATCAGACCCTTTTGGGGGGAATTATTGTTTATTTTGGGACTCTCTTTTAAATTAAAATATTTTCATGTATCCTTATTAATTAACCAAGTGTATCATAAGTATCCCTTGGAATTTAAAATCACTTATTTAACATGTGTAAAATTTTAGAATTTAGCAGTATGTATTAAAGGTTTCCCATCAATGGTATCCTCTAATATACTGATTAGAGATTATTTTAATCATCATCTATGATGATACTAGTTTTTATTCCACTCAATGGGGCACTTTGGAGTTTATTGTCATCTATGGAGATGAAGGATTGTTTTGATCTTGGGATTATGCTCATAAAATGAGCAAACAACGTATCCCTGTGAAATGAAGCAGAACCCTCGTAGTTTGGTGCCACTTAACAGGACCCATTATACCTTTTACGGTCTTGTGATAAGGACCTCTAAGCGGGAGGATCTTAGTTACAACTTTGTATGGGACTTATGTTAAAACAGCCCAAGGAACATGGAAAGGATATGGGTTTTTGGGAAGAATATGGGTTTCCATGTAAGATTATACCCTTTGGTGAATAAGATTCAATGATAAAGGGTTGATTATAAGTGTTGGTTTTGAACCTCAAGGAAGCTTCCTACGTAATCCATATGGATGGGAATCAAATCCCATGTAGTTCGATGAATATTATATGAGAGTATGGTCTCTGAGAGAAATGATTTTGGTCTTACCTCCTGAAAATGATTCCTTGATGATTTGAGGATTTAATTTTGGGCTTATTTCCTAAGGAGGACACCCAAATTGGGGGGAATTAGGGTTGGATTCTGAAGGAGGATATCCAATGAGCTCGGGCCCTAAAAGGGTTTCCGACGTATCTTATTTTGAATAAGAATTAGAGTTCTCATAGTTCTTTGAATCTCACATGAGAGTATGATCTCTAAGAGAAATGAGTTTGGGATTACTTTTTGAAGAGGATGCCTTGATGATTTGATGATTGAATTTGGGGCTTATTTCATAAGGAGGATGCCCAAATTGGAGGAATTAGGGTTGGATTCATGAGGAGGATATCCAATGATCTCGGGCCCTAAAAGGGATTTTGATGTATCCTATTTTGAATCGGAATCAAAGATCTCATAGTTATTTTAGGTGTGGAAACGTTGTGATCATGAAAAAACTCTAAGCCCGCATGAGTGATGCTCGGTGTGAGAAACAACAGAATGTCAAATATTCAACAAAGGTATTCACACTTCCAAAAAAATTTCCCCATGATGATGGAGGAAGAAGCACCTATAGCGATAACGGTGGAATAGGGAGAGGCGAAGAGCATTCACTCTATTCTATTTACATTGGACAACGGTCCAATGTAAGGAGGAAGGGGTGAAGGTGGGGGGATTATACCAGGATGGTTTACCTGTTTATGATTTGTTGGGGATTACTCCTAAAGAGGAAGCCCATTTGAGATTTAAGGGGGATTACTCATAAGGAGGATTCCCAGTTGAGGTTTAACCTCGCAAAGAAGTTAGGTGATGAGGTTTAAGGAGTTTCTTAAGGATGGTATCGACTCATGGTACTTCAATAATCCATAAGGAGAGTCCAAACTCATAACATGTGAAAGGAACCAAGAGGAGTAAGTAGACTCGAGGCACTTTATTGAGTGTGATGGAGTGCCTCAAATCATGGTATTCTAAGGGAGGATGTATGGCCGCATAAAGGGTGCAATGGAAAATGTCCTCAACTGGATCTGAAATGTTTACGGTGTGACTCTCCATTTTTCATAGGGGTCAGTGACGGAAGTGAAGAGGCCAGGACTGTATCCCAACACTGAACTCAAGCAGGGGGTGCAAGGGGCGCATCCCAAACAGTATGGACCAATGGGGTCGCACAGGTGCTCTGCCAAGGTGTCTCGCATTGGTTCTCCGTGTAGCTCCCCCGCGTAGGTACTCCGCGCAGGTGCGGCGTGTAGGTGCACTGCGCAGGTGCTCCGCACAGCTGCTTCGCATAAATCCATATGTTCTAGACCCTGATGGGACTTTGAACCATGTTTCCCCATTTAATTCTCGCTTCTCTCATGTTTTAGATAGATACCTGAGAACAATTGGGGGATAATGGAAAATGAGCTATGCAATGGGAGCTTCAGGACTTCTTCCAAATTTTTTTGTCCCTGAAATATGGATCCCAAGGGTCAAATTTATAGGAAATAAGTGGATCTGGCTGAAGGTAAGTTTCCCACACAGGTCCTCCATGGAGGTGCTCCACGCAGGTCATTCGCGTAGGGGTGTAGAAATTACTCTTCCACACAGTTCCTCTGTGTAGGTCCCTCGCGTAGGTCCCTTTGTAAAATTTCATCCATCTTCCGAGTGCCATAACATTTGATCCGTAAGCCTATTTGGGCTCTTCAACCAATCAAATCAAAGGCCTTGAATAGCTCTACACTTCTTGTTATGGTAAATACATCATGTTTTCTCAAATGAATCTCAGAAATTGAATATAATGTGTCAACAACTTTTTTCATCGATAATGGGAATCCACTGCCTACTTCTGGATTGTGAATCATTCCATTTATTCATCATGTATGGATTAGTATTTTGGCATATAGAAATATGGCATTCATCCTCTTCCTTCATGGTGAAAATATATTTATTCATACTTGACATTTGTTGTTTATTTGAAAATCATATCTTCACACTATGAAAAAGTGCATGGAACACATTTTATGGTGTCTACAGATACCAATAAAACCATAAAATGGTTCCAACATATTTTAATATTTATGTTTTAACCCCTTTTAATTTATGGGAACATGTTTTATTCACAATACTAAATGATAAATAAAAACATGTTCATTGTAATCCGAAAACACCCTAAATTAACCCAAAATGATCATCATTAAATTTTAACTAATGATTCATCCTCCTTGTATATAAATAAATCATTATAAGATCATTTAAACTCCTATAATCTAATTAATAACATCAAATATAAATTTTGTATGTTTCTCCCAGATATACATGAACTTCCATTCATGGGCACAAGTGAATCATTCAAGATAACTAAAAACAGAACACTCTAGAAAAATGAATTGAAATTATATAACTCATCTAAAGGCCCAAAAAATAACTTAATGAACCCATAATGAACCATATTATTTTATAAAATGTTATTTAATTTTTAATTAATTAATCTAATTTCATTATACATTCTATTAAAGTGATTAAAGTGTTCAGATACAAGGAAAATGAAATTCTTGAACCCTACATTATTTCTTTGAGATTTCCCTCTTTTACTCTATTTTTAGTATTGTTATTCCATAATATTAATTTATTCATAATTACCTTTCATTTTCTAGGATATAAATGTTTTACACTAGAGTTTATATCAATCACAATGTTTTCCAAAGGAACTCTTCTTTCAAAAACAATCCCTTTACTTCTCACACAAAGTTGATGGTTCTTGTATGAAGTATGATATTCCCTCCTTTATTTGGGAACCAAATGGTTATGAATATATGAATTATGAAAGGAATCCCCTTACTTTACAAGGGTTACTTGTGACCATGATTTATGTACATTCTATGTGGCATTCATGATGGTGTTAACATTATGATGTGACGGGTGTTCCCAAAATTATATAGCGCAATCTTGATTATATGAAATAAATGGTGCGTCCTGATTTATATATCCCACCAATTCATTGGGTAATGTGAATAAACTCATTATCAAAGTGAAATATGTGTGAACACGTTGTTATATTTGTTCACAACTATGTGTTGTAGTTAACCACTAAGACATAGGGTTTCATTTTTATGCATTTCCACATTTCAAGCCTTTTATTAATTCTTCTTATCGTGTTTCTTATCCTATTTCTATGTTATGATAATAATGTTTATGATCACCCCATGATATATTGTCTCGTGTTATTATCCTCTTACTAGAATTTTATATCACCCCATTTTGATGTAAATCCTCATGTGACTACATGTACTGAGGATAAGTCAAGATCCAATAAGAATCTAGAGATGAAGGAATTAATGGAATGTTTTTTTGTTGTTGTAAATTTTATGTATGGTTCTATTTTTTTTAAGACAATAAACATGTTTTATCTTCTATGTGTAATTTGTTTATATTTTTTATTATTAAAATGATGTAAAAGATATGTAAGAAAAGTGGGGTTGATATATGATGGATCCTTATAAAGTCGCCAGTGGAAGAATGTGCATAAATCCAACAATGTGTTGGATGAAGTTAAAGAAACAAATCTATTTGTAATTTATCAATCATGAGAATTGTAAGAGAATGTTAGAGCTATACAGAAGCACATAAGAGTTTATCATTGTTGAATGTAGATTTTTTGTGACAATCAATAGTGAAATGTAGAATCTAGAGATGTCGAGAAGCTATTCCTAAAAATTTCATCAAGGAAGAAGGTTATGAGATTTGGAAATTATGGAAATCAAATCCTGAGTTATATTGGTCCCTTCTAAATTCTTGATCATATAGGGATGATAGCTTATCGATTGGACCTCTCTGAATTTCATGATATGTTCCATTCATCTCTTTTGAGGAAGTATATAAATAATTATTTATAGGTCCAAATATTAGTGGTTTTACCATTGAATTAGGAAATTTCTCTTGAAAAAAAAACTGGATGAAATCTTGGTTCTTAGTGATACATTATTATAGAACAAGACAACCCACCAGGTTAAAATTCAATAGAGGTATATGAAATTAAATAATGTTACATGGGAACATGAGGATATGATGATATAGATATATCCTCATTTTTTTATCAAGGTGACATAATTTCACTGGATAAATTAATTTTAAGGTGGGTTGAATGTAATAAAAAAATATTTTTTTTGTATTTCCATTGAAAAAAACTGAAGTTTCTGATAACATTTTTTACATGGAACCATGAGTCTAAATAAACTGTTGATATGGTATGACCTTGTAACCTAGATGATGGATTAGTGGTTATGTCAATTATTAACCAAATTATGAAATATATATATTTGTGTGTGTGTTTGTTTTCTAAATTCAAATTTATGATTAATTGCAGAAAATTAATCATTAAATTTTTCATAAACCCATTTATTGATTAAAATAACTATTCATTAAAAATGTATTTGTCAACAAGTTATATATTATTATCTAAAAATTTATTGAATATAAATAAAATATTATATTAATTTATTGTATTGGTATCTTAATAATAAAAATCCATACATTAGTTATCTAAATTTATAAGTGAAGATAAAATAATTTATTGGTAAAACAGGTTATTTTTCCTAAAATACTTTTTATGTAACAATTTCATGATTTTTATAATAAGCTAAATAAATAATTATTTATTTAAGTTTTTAGTGAAATATATCAATTATATATTTAACTAAATATTTAAAAGTTCATTTTATATTTTATACTAGAAAATTAATGAATTTAAATTATGTTCAATGTGATCAGATGGCTTGCTCTCGGGAAACGCGCCTCCCCTAGTTTTAAATATTTCGACTGTTATCCCTCCCTCACCTGAGGCTCCTTCAACATCGCTGCCTATTCTGGATCCCATTGACCCAGTTTCCTTGTCGGCTAGGTTTTCTCCTCCCTCCCTAGAGGGTGTGTTGGGACCGATCTCTCCCCTACATGGGTTATCCTTTAAGGATACCCTCTGCAGGTGGCATTCTTCATGGTCATCCCCTTGATTCCCATAGAGTGGCCATGTCTCGCTGGTCGCTCGAAAATAGGAATCAGATCCTTCCATGGTTATCTATCTGGATGCCTTCCTTGTGTCCTTGGATTTCCTTAATTGGACTTGGTAGCTAGGTTTGGCACAGATCAGCCTCTACTCTCCACGATCCATAGTTTCATTCGCTCATGGAATGTGGAGGCTTCAACTTCGGTATCGTCTCTCAATTGCATGTCCTTTTGTATTGTTTTGGCCTTCGAAGAGGATTTTATTTCTACTTGGTGAAACACCCACATTTCCATTAGAATGTGAAGTTTCACACTAACATGGTGGGATATTGAGGTGTATCAGGGAATGGATTCATTGAGGGCTTCAGTATGTGTCTCCCATCCAGGTCTTCCCCTCCCCTTCTAGAATGGTGCTATCTTGCAGGCCATTGGATATTCTCTCATCCATTTTCTGTGTATGGATGAGTGGACTTTGATTCTGGAGGATGCTTCTTTGGTGAATATCTATGTGGAAATGGAAATTTCCTCCCCTCATCTGGACCAAATCCAGCTGTCTTTCCAAGAATGTTTCGAATGGCTCGAAGCTCTTATCACCCAGCGATGCCTCATTTCTTCTCCTCCTGCCATATCAAATGTCACTCACAACCTATCTGTAGGAGGAAATGTTGGGATTTTTCGGGGAAGCACATCCTGGTGCATCCCACAGGCCCTACCTCTATCGTCATTGCTTCCTCAGCTAGGCTGATCTAGTTTGAGGTGTCTCCGGTGTCACAACCCAATCATGGGCGTCCTGTCCCACACCTGCAAAAACATCAATGTTATGGTTCATCTAGTTTGTTCCTATCAAATAGATGGGAGTTCCCCTGGACAAAGAGGTTGATGGAGCGTGTCAATATTTACACCAATGGTAGAGGGTTGGGGTCACTCTCCATATGAGTCTTTGGAAAGACGAAACCAGTGAACCACATATATGAAGAGTTGTACGGTTGAACCCCCCCCCCCCCCCACCTTAGAGGGGTTTTGGGGGAACATGAGTGAACCGCTGTGCTGAGATGCTCATCCCATGACAAGTGGTATCAGAGGGAATGTGCCTCTTGGTGTTGTGGAATGATACCAGACAGACCATGGTGGTGGGAGTAGAGTCCCTGGGTGTCATTCGGAGGTGACATGATTGAGAAGGTCACTCTCCAGGGAAGCCAGAGGCAGTGACCCTACTATGACGGGTGGGTCTTTTGGATGTGGTTTTGGATCCTGAGAGAGTGGGTGGACCATGATTATTTGTAACCCAGAGATTGGGTGGGCCGTTGATTCCAACGACAAGGAAAGAGCGTCCCCTGAGGCCGTGCTAGGTAGCTGGTTAGTTGGAACCACCATTTCACGGACACACAGAAGGCCATGATCATTTATGCACTGGGGAATGCATGGTATGTTGGTTGGATAATGTCACAACCTAATCATGGTGGTCCTATTCCACACCAGCAAGAACATTAAATTTTTATTTCATCTGGTTTGTCCCTATCGAAGAGATGGGAGTCACCCTGACAAAGAAGAGGATGGAATGTGTAAATCATGACACCACTGGTTGGGAGTTGGGGACACCCTCTTGAGGAGTTCATGGTGGGACAAAAATAGTGAACCTTACATATGATGAGGTGGATGGCTGAACCTCTCCCACCATGGAGGGTGCTAGGGGGATGCACGATTGAACCACTATGTTGAGATGCTCAGCCCATGACATCTTCCACTTCTGTTGTCCACTCTTCTGAGCCCCTTCCCGAGGTGGTGGGTGTGGCTACATGGGGCCCTTCCATTTAGATGTCTTCTTCTTCTAGTGTGTCCCTTCAGGAACCTTGCATCGAACTGGTTCAATTCCACCTTCTTGGTGTTCCTGCTACAAGTAGATCCTTCTTGGCCTCCCCTACTCTCCCGGGTTTTGGTTATAACATCTTGGTGGGATCCCTTCCATAGGAATCCTGTGGGCTCGATGAGGATCCTTACTTGGTATGCTCCCCTTCTGCTCCCTCTTCTAGGGTTGAACACCCCAGCTCGGTTGTACCTATTTGTGTTCCAACCATGACACTCCTTCGGGATAATATTTTCCTTATGATGGACCTTCCATCTGGCCCTCACACTATGGACAACCCTCGTAGCCTGGATTCTTCTCCCATTCAGCCTCCAGGTTTTTGGCCTAGTCCACAAGCCGTCTCCACTGTGCCCCCCTTGGAGTCTGCATTTTTGTGAGAAATAGATCTCATTCATGGATCAGAAAACATTTTCTTATTTCCAAAAAATTGTCCAAGTTTCTAGGGTCTAAAGCCAGGTCCTTCCAGTCACAATGTTAACCTTACTGTTATAGAATGCCCATGGCTTGGGTACCCAGGTGAAAACATATTACACTTTCAATGACGTTCGGTCTAAAAATATCTATCTAGTTGTTGTTCCAGATCCCAAACAAGGATTGGGAAGATTTCATGAGTTTTCTAGCAGAATCAAAATATTTGGCTCTTTTCAGTCTGATTCCCCAAGTCCCATCATATGGGTTTTCTGGAATGCGGCCATCAATGTATCTCTGGTTCAGTCACCAGCTCAATATATCACTATAAAAATTAGGGATGGTATGAAGTATCTTTTTTCATTTATGTATGATAGTTGTGACACTCTTTAAGATGCTTAGCTATGGGTTGATATGGAGTTTTTGATCCTCAGACCTCTCCCTGGGTGGTGAGGGTGACATTAATGTGATGGCAGATCCATGTGAGATTATGGGTAGGGGTCCCTTTCCTCAACGAGAATGTCTGGAATTCACCCACATTATGACTCAAAAAGGGTTGATGGATATGTGGTTCTCAATAAGGTGTTTCACCTAGTACAACAACAAAAGGGTGACCCTCCGATCTTAGTGTAGGTTGGACCGTTGTCTCACAAATGTCCACTCTATCTCTACCTTTACAAATGATAAGGTCTCTCATTTATCCCGTAGTGTTTCTGACCACTCTCCACTATTTCACGAGATCTCCCCAGGTCATGACAGGTGGAATGGCTTGATTTTCTCCCCTTAGTGGACCAAATACACAGATTGTCTTCCCATGATGACCTCTTCATGGAATAAAACCGTGCATGGGAATGCATTGGACTATCTTCACAACAAACATCGTCACCTCCGCGAGGACCTGCCGTTATGGGTTAGTCACCTCACAAGAGGGGGATCTCAATACATAATTCTTTTATACATGAATCGAGGAAAAACAATGGTTTTCTCATCCTTACTTACATCTAGAGAATGACAGTTTGACGAATGATCAGGATACTGTCAGTGGCCTAACAGAGGCCTATTTAAGAACCTTATGGTAGGTCCCAACCCCAGAATGCTAGTAGGATATCCTAGAGATCATGAGGAAATCATCGGTTCTATTCTCAGGGTGTTTTCTTGGATGGATAGTTCCATGCTCGAGGCCAGACCTCTTGAGGAAGAAATTATAGGGGATGTGAACACTTTGATCCCTAATGGCTCCCCTATTCCAGATGGATTTTCGGCCTCCTTCTTCACATATCCTAGAGTACAGTTATGGTTGATTTTTTTCATACTATTCAGGACTTCTTCTATGGTTGGTACCTCCCTCGTGTTTTCAGTGCTACTGATGTTATTCTTATTTCGAAAATGAAGGGCCCCTCCTTGCTCAAACACTATCTCCCCATGAGCATGTGTAATTTCACCAACAAAATTATTTCATCTATCCGCAAAAATAGTCTTAGCTCTTTCCTCCATCAATGGATTTCTCCCGAGCAGCATGACATCATGAAGAATATATCTACTCAAGGAGAAATTGTGTTGTCCCAAGAGCTCATTTGCATCATCAATACTAGAGTTCATGGTTCTAATATGGTGGTGAAGCCGTATTCAAATAAATATTAAAAAAGGGTTGTGTGGGTGTTTATCATTAAAGTCTTATCAGGTATGGTTTTTTCTAGTTGGGTTGTGGGTCATCTTTTTCATTGATTGAATTCCTTTTGGATGGGCACCCTGTTCATGGGAAAGAGCTATCGGTTCTTTAAGGATGTCAATTGACTGATGCATGAAGACCCTCTCTCTCTCTCTATGATTTTTCGTATTATCTCAAGATATTCTAAGTCAACTCATCAATAGGGCATCCATGTAGGGATCCATTCGACCTTACTGGTGTTGTCCATTTTCATGCAGCGTCTCCCACCGAATGTTCATGGATGACTCTATCATTTTCATAAATTCTTGTATGAGGTCTGTTCGTAGGTTCAACAAAGTCATCTCTGACTACTATCGTTGGAGCTATCAGGTGATCACTCTAGATAATACAACCTTATATGTCTGAAAAGGCTGCATGGATAGAAGGGTGTCTTCCTTGAGTAGGAGCCTCGGTATGAGGTATGGTTCCTTCCCCATGGAGTACCTTGGAGCTCTGGTCTCTCCTGGAAGGATGCGGGTTCATCACTTTGATCATATCATTGGTAAAATGAGGGGCTGTATTCATAATTGGAAGAATCGTTTTTTTCATTCAGAGATAGAATGTCCTTGGTTAATTTTTTCCATAACTACATCCCATGCCATGCACTCGCGGCTTCCAAGGTTCCAAATGGGGTGATTTATTTGTATTCTAACATTCATTCTTCCCTTATATGTGATGTACATGAGGAGGGGAGGAAACACTAGGAATCATGGATAATTTTTGCTCGACCGGTTTAAGAAGGTGGCATTGTGGTTATGAGTATTTTTGATATGTTTCATAGCATACAAAGGAGGTTGGCGGCACAAGAACCTCAGCCCAGTTGGTGAGGACTCGCTAGGTGCATCCAAGAGACCTGAGATCAAATCCGCGTGGAGGCATATTTACGGGTACTGTAGCTGTACTGTAGCAGGCACTGTAGTGGGAACTATTCGGTACTGTAGCAGTTGGAACTATTCATCCATCTGGGCTTTCGGTCCACCGGTTTGGTCCTCGACTACAGCAAGGCTTTTGGGCCATCTAAGGCCTTCAGGCCAGTTGATTATCAAGGCCTTCGGGCCACCTTAAGGCCTTAGGGCCACCCAAAGGCCTTCAAGACATAGGTATGCAGGCCCCACACACACTACAAAAGAAAAGGAGTAGCCCCAGAAGAGGATTCAGAGTAGGTGTACTCACCAGAGCAGAGCCAAATGGATTGTTAGAATGAGAGGTTATGGCTATGCCATCGGTACCAGCCTGTGGTTGCATGGGAATCCTAGCCAGACGGTCATGCAAAGGTGGAGAGCTACTATCAAGATGCAGATGCTGGGTAGGGGAAGCTCTTTGTAGATAGTCTAGTTGAATTCTCTAAGACCTTCAGATCATGTAATCTCCTAAGCCTACAGGCCATGTAATCTTTGAGCCTACGGGCCTTGTAAGGGTTCCCCCTCATCCCTTTAAAGGGGGATATCAAAAATCAATAAAAAATGAAGGCCTTCAGGTCATTCATCCATGAGGGAGGTTGGCATTGGAGAACATTGAGGGAAGCCCTCTATGGGGAAGATTAATGAGTTCACCGTGGGGAGGTGGGGGGTTTGTTTCCATTGCATGGATGTCATATATCAAGAAGTTTATTGGAGCCCACACACAAGTGCTCCAACCCAACACCAGGTGGATTGTGGGAGAGGGGAATATTTCTTTTTGGAATTTTCATTGGGATGGTACCATCATCGGATTTCCATGTTTACCAGTCACTTATATCACATTCAATCATGCAAGATGGAATGTTGGGTTTATCAGTTCCGTGTTGGAAAAAGAGGAGTATATGTACTTTTACATGATTTATCACTCAGATGAACCAGACAATTTTTCTTTTACAACTTCATCTTTTGGGGCTTTCTACTCAAAAGAGTATAGAAGAGTGTCCATTAGATCAGGTCTTGAGTACCCATGGGGATCAACAATATGAATTAAATAGGTTCTTACAAAAATTAACTTCCGTCTTTAGTGAATCAGGAATATCTCATTCCCAACAAACGATAATGTGCAGTGTTCAGGGATCAACATGGCCTCCCATTATGTCTGCTACATAGAACCAAGGTAAGAGAACTCATCTCACATCTTCTTCGGTAGTGAGTGGGTGAATCAGATTTGGAAGGCCTTTGTGTACTTCACATGGCTCTCTATGGTGGTGCTGCAAGATCTCTCATTCCTTGGTAATTGTTTCCATGGTGTAGGGAATGAAGGACTAGAGAGGAAGGCTAATTGAATCATTCTTTCTTCTGAGTGTTGGTGCATCTGGAAGGCCTGGAACAAGTCTAGAATCAAATGGATTTAATCTACTTTCCAGGCCATAGTGTACAAAATAATTTTTCTTCTCCTTGACATGGTTCACACATACAACAATTAGTGTGAGGCTCCCTCCCTTTGGGGGATTCAGTTTGATGCTGATGCAGGCTTCCCTAACCCTCTTGGGCACTGGGTGAGATGGTTCCCTCATCCGACAGGTTTGATACTCAACTTGGATGATTCATGCTCCATGAATGACATGAAAGGTGGTGGTGTTGTTCAGGATCCTTTGGGGAGAGTTGTCATTGCATTCTATGTGCATTTCAGTATAGGCCAATCCCTTCTAGATGAGGTGATAGATATTTTCAAAGGTTTACAGTTTTGCAGGTACGAAAACATTGTCCTTGCCGCAGTTGAGACTGACTCCCTTATTCTTCGTGATACCATGCTTGGAAATAGGAATGTTCCTTTGTCATTATCCTATTTTCTGAGGAGGTTCAAGAAGCTTTCCAATGATGACACTATGACTTCCCACACTTGGAGGGAGGGAAACAAGGTGTATGATCTCTTCTATTCTATGGAAACACAAGTTCTTTGTGTTTTCTTTCCACTGGATGATCAGTCTTCCCCAATTGAAGGCAATATCCTGATAAGAGGGGACACAGTAAGCCTAAATTTCTTTATATCTCCATAGGCACCCTCCTCTGGTCGCATCTTCTGTCTTTATGTGTTCTCTTCTTATACCCCTTCCATTGTTTGTAATATAATGAATGAATGATTATGGTAAATTATGTTTTATTATTAAAATGTTATTTTTTAAGATGTTATTTCATTGAGATTCACTCACTTATATTAAGATGAAATTTTTCTAATTAATTAAATTGAATTTTGAAACATGGTTTACATAATTTTAATCATCATGTAAAATTTTTTTGGGAGGACACATTAATGTTTTTTTAATGGATAGTGAAAAATGTAAAAATATTATTAACCTGGTTAAGGTTAAAACAGGTTTAACAATTGTTAAACTAAGATATAAGAGTAATATTGAAAAAAACATCTCTAATTCTAAATATTTGAATATATTTTGAGATTATATTATATTATATTTTAATCCTTCCCCATTTTGATGTATTCTACTTGAGAAATTCATTTATTATATTTCAATATTTTAATTATTTCCAAGTTCCTCCTCTCTCACACTTTTAAATGGGAACCACCTCTCTTTTTCATATTAATGATTTTTCAGTCTTCTAGATTAGACAAAACTGACATTTATATCTTTAAAACTTCCTTCCCTACATCAAATACCCTCTGGGATTCTCCTAATACTAATATTTCAATGCATAAGGTCTTATCCAAAGGAGGTCTCTCAAAGAAGAAGTGTAAATCTTAATCAAGCTCTTCCAATTTTATTTCAGTTTCTGCCACATGTAAATCTTATTTATCCATTATAACACGATTAATCTAGTATAATTAATATATTTATATTTTATTTTGATTATTTCACACATATTTTCCAACTCCTATCCATTAAATGGGAAATTAAAGTATCTCTCATGTGCATGTGTGGACTACTGCCACCACATAGCAATATGATTCAATTTCCATGTATAAATCACACTGAAATTTATAATGATGGATTTAATAATTTTATATGGTATTTATTATAAAATAAAGATTCTATAACTATAAAATATTATTTTTCTTTCATTCCTTTTTTTCTTCAGTAATGTAAAATAGACTTCATGTTTGTGTATGGACTACCATCTCCTGGAATGGTGTAATTTATCATTCAATATATACCTTTTATGGATGGTTTTCAATATGAATAATATATATATATATATATTATTTATATAATTATTATAATATTTTACATTTTTCGAATGTGATAAATGTATAATTCCTAAAACATCTAAATCGAAATATTCATGAAAAATGAAATAGTTAACACCCGAAATGGAGAAGATAATAAATAATTAAAATTCAATGGTAATTGAAATTTTATAATTGGATTATAGTTTATATTATAGTTTACAAAAAGTGACCATGTTTTATTGGTTTAGGTGAATGATCTGGTAAGTAGGAAGTGGTTTTAATTGTTTTGTTGGATTTTTTTGTCAATAGCCTAAAACGAGTCAACTGACATTGAGGAGGTGATCATGAGGATGTGGATGAATTAAAAAATATATACATGCATGGTAAGTAAAGTGACTATGATAAAGCTATCACATGAAGACATGTGGCATTTCCTAGAAGGTCAAGTGACCATGCAGAAGTGACCACATTAAGACATTCTAACACAAGGTATGTAAAGTGACCACAAACAACAAACCATATGAAGAAATTTGGACATTCACAGTAGGTTAAGTGACTTTTAGAAAGATACATCATGAAGGAGTGCAGACATGAAAATTGTTTCCAGTGACTATGTGAAGAATAAGTGACCACATAAACAAATTAAATGTACAATTTGAAGTAGAATCTACCACATGAACAAAGTGAAGTGGCCATGTGAATTAAAAGTTGCCATATGATCAAACACATCTAGAAATCAAAATAATAAGAATATTTTTATTAATTATTTAGGTGAAAATTGAAGATATATTTCATGTGTTTAAATATCTTTGTAAATGTTATCATTGTTACTGTAAATTTTGTTTGGATGGAACAATGCATATTTGTGAGGAAGATGTGCGGAAGTTAGGGAACCATGTATGTAATTTCTACATAGGAATTTATAAAAGATACAAAATAGATGATTTTTAAAATGGTATTTTGTGAAGAAATCACATAACTTATTTCTATGTAATAGTGTTTAGAATGAATGAAGTATATGATTGTGTAAAGTAGGCATTTTCAGTGACATAGTTGTTTTTAGTGATGTGGCCATTTTTTAGTTATTTATCATTTTTCAATGACAAAGTTAATTCTTTCATGAATCTATATTTGGTGTTGTAGACATTTTCAATTATGTAGCAATTTTCAGAGATGTAGTTGATTGAGTCATTTAGTTGAATCCATTGTGTGGGTATTTCTTCTGATCATCTAAATGACGTGGTTGAAATTCAATATTGTTAGGCTTTGAGAGGAATAATACCAAGACTAATGCTAAAATGGCTGCAACATTATATCAATCATAAATTGATACAAAAAATGGATTTTTATTTTTATGGATGTTTTGGTTTAAAAAATAATTGAGAGTCTATTTTTATATGGCCCGATGTTGTTTCAAAAATATATGGATGATATTTATTATGTATATTATTTATTTGAATATATCGTATTTTTCTAGGAATTTGAATTAAAATATATTTATGTGGTACAATAAATATTTTAATTATGAGGAGAATATTAAATATTAACTGATTTTTATTGTTAAATTATGATATAAAATTATCAGATATTTTTTTGATGAAAATACAAGAGTTAAACAAGAGTGAAGATATGGTTACTTGCAGTTCTGTGAGTATATATTATAGTGAATTCTCGCCTATTAAAGAAGATAAGTGGAACATGAAGAATATATCATCATAATAGAATAATGGATTATCATATAGAGGAGTAATATGTATCTATTTTCTATTTATCAATTATTATTTTTTGTTTTTTAGGATTCACTAGATGTGTGGGATGCACAAATAGTCAAGAGACTTTTAAGTGAGTTTTAATGATTTCCCATACTCATGGTGATTCACAATAATTTTAATGGATCTTATGATCATGGGGTTTACATGATAATTCTAGGTACTAGCTACTCACTTTGAGTAGAGAACCCTGAAAGGTGTTTTTAGTCTCTATGTACGTTTTCTGGTTTAGTTTAACATCATTTTACAATAAAACTAGTGCTAACTATTATATTGAAATGGAGAGAAAATTTTTAAATCACTAATCCCCCCACCACTCAGTGATTCCTTAATTTTGTGTCATTAAAAGTGGAATTTAAGGTAGATTGCATTGTTTTAAATTTTACAATTGAATATATAAAGATGTTTTTCCCAAATATCCTTAAGGTAAAATATAAATATAGTAAATAGACATATCATTTCCATATTTTATTGGAAGAGACTTCCTATATGGAATAATTGAATGCTTCCTAATCTCATGTCAATCGAATATGATGATTTGGAAGGTAAAAAATTGATGTCTTCACTATTTGAATATTAATCCATTTCTATTGGAGAGAAGAAGATCATGCAAAATGATATTCATGCAAAAAAGTAAGTTTATCCTCACTTGAAAAAGGTAAATTTTTCAATGTCATAGGGATTGAAATTAAAAAATATTTATTGGATAAAATGAAAAATATCTATGAATGAAAGACCAAGTGAAAGAAGCTAATTTTTAGTTGTAGATACTAAAATATGAATATATTTTAATGAGTGATGATGATACTATTGATTATTTCCTTACAAGAGTGAATGAGGCTGTGAATACCATTAGGGAATATGGTGATAATTTGGAATATTATTTTATTATTGAAAATATTTTATGCATATTACCATATAAATTTAATGTTAATGTATCAGATTTGAATGAAATAGACCTATGTGATATTTCTCCTGATGATATGTTTAGTAATCCTACCATATACAAAATGTGGAAATATAATGATATTAAAAATAAGTTAAAGTTTTATAAGGAAATTATTTTTAAAGCATTCAAATTGGATAAAGTAAGAATGATTGATTATAAAAATGAGGAAGCTGACTCTTTAAAATCATACTTTTGGTCTTAACATGAAATTATCTAAGATTTAGACTAACATATCATTAAATTTGAGAACATTAAGAGAATATTTAAATGTTAGCATCCACTAAAAGTCTTCAATTTTTTGTTGTTGTAATTTTTCATCAAATTACCCTAATATAAAAGAATATGAGACAATTCGAGAAGAAGATAAATCTTTCAATAGAACCTTCAAAAGAAATAAATCTAATTCAAATTTAACAACTCAAAGAAGTGTCAATATGATATCTATTTGTAGAAGCATAAATGTCATGTCTAACTATGAGGACGGTGAAATTAGTAATAATCATGAAGAGGTTGATACCAAAGTTGTTGTTGGTGAAAAGGTACTTATTGCTAAAGCTAATAACAGAGATTTCACAGATAATTAAGAAATTTAATGTGACAATGATAAAAATAAATTAGATTTCATTATTAATAGATAATTGAAACAATATCTTTTGAATATTTAAAAACATAAAAATAAATGTTTGAAGAAAGATTGTAGAGACCCGAAGCCTGACGTACATGGACATTACATTACTTTTTCGGAATACTTAGTACATAGAAAAACCCACACACAAGGACCGTAATAGTTTAGTGTCTTTGGAAACTCGGAACGTAATCTTCTATTCGTGGTGAAAGATCTTCAATATCTCCCATAAAGATCTTCCCCTTTTTTTACCTAAAACCTTTATTTATATCCTGGGGAAAAGAAAACATAAAAGGGTGAGCTCAAATGCTCAGTAAGGGTAAACAAAAGAAATATCAATCACATCGTATTCATAAGAACATAACATTTTGGAAATCTTAACCTGCAAAAGAGAGCATAATTTCATAACATGGGCTAAATCATGGCAGTGAAATGTAATCACAATAATCATAACATAAAACAGGAAACTTTGTGGCATTCACACATAATCATAGAGAATCATTTCTTGTTAGTCAAGACTCATTGCCAAGACTATCTTAGTGGACAAAGTCCCTTTCTGAATCGAGTAACCCTCATTTCAGTCCTGCTTCACTGAACCGGTATAACCTACCGTTCCAGCCCTGTCTATCTCATGAGATATAAAATCTTTACCCAATGCATTGGAGGGAGATATAGGTCCCACCCATCTCATAATGATACCATTCTTATGTGTGCCACAAAATCATAAATCATACATCATTGCATAACCCATGTAATAAAAATGGGATTCTTAAACAACATGACATCATAAAACCATTCATATAAGATAAAGGAATTCATAAACATAATTCCATCACAACATAGTCAAATCAATGTAAAAATATGGATAGAGATAGAACCCTTTATTATCTTAGATGAAAAATAATTTTGATAAAACACTTGAATTGAATTCTTGAGGAAAATATCCTTTCTTCTTCAAAATCAATTTCTTTTCACAAAACATCATGCAACTTTAAAAGAAAAAGATTATATTGAAAATAGTCATGAAATATTTTGGAGGAAGGTTCATGAAAATAAGGCTTTATAAAACCGTAAAAATCCGTTCGTGCCGTATAAGTTAAAAAAAACATTCTTCGTACTTTTGTCAGAAAAGTCAAAAAGTACCTCGTAAAAAAAACGACAAAAGGTTCCTTTCATATCTTTTACTAAAAACTAACCAAAGGGTAAAATTGGATTTAAACCATTTTAGGTGGATGGAAATAATATTACATATTGAGGAAACATGGATGTGGATGATAAAATACACCCCAGTAAATACTTACGAATAAACAATCTCGGATAAAAATGAGATTGTGATATTTCCCTTACCTTAGGTCCGATTTGCTTCGTAAGTGTCCGAACCTCCTGTATAATGATTTAAATAATGTCATTTACTTATTAAAGAATCATATTCATTATTATGATATCATATATGGTTCACTTATGACTTTATATTACCTGTTCTTTTGTAAATTCCATGTTAATGAAGCGTTTTGGGTAAAATCGTTTCATTTATCTTAAGTGTTTTGACTTGTTGTTCTTGACATCATTATTACTTATATCATGATTTAATTACTTCCAAAATATAAAATATGATTTATATATCATATATATTCAGTATTTATATATATATAATAGATAGATAAATAAAATGAAAAACACCGTTCATAGAGACGGTAGTCCGTACGTACGTATGAACGCTGTTTTACATTCCTTATTGTCTTGAAATGGTAGTATGTAGATGACATACATATATATATATACATAAATCCAGTAGCTTTATAATGTCATATATTTCATTATTATTTCTTATATATACTTTATAATCATTCTTAAATGGTTAACATGGAGAATGAATCTCATCGCGTCGTGGAGACGGTAGTCCGTACGTACGCACGAGCGATGATATCATTTCCATAAATATTGAACTGAATTGGAGTGGATTATACAATATATCAGAATCAATATGATGTTGTAATAACTATTTATAGTTATTCTTTACACCATTATACCCATCCATGTAAGGTGGTGGTGGAAAATAGATTACACCACGGCGTGGAGACGGTATTCCGTACGTACGCACGCGCGGTGATTTCTTTTTCCGTAGGATGGATAGATGGTGAAATAGGGTTGTTTCATACTTATAATAACATATCAGTATATGAGTGATACTGATGTTATTACTTCATAATGAAACAACCTAATAAGAAGAAGTGGAAGAAGAAATAAAGATGAAAGAATTGGTAACGGTAATTACCTCTTCTTTGAAGCGCCTCTTTGAGACCTCCTCTTAGGGCACTAAAATTGGTCTTTGAGGAAGACCGGAACCTCTAGGATGTTGATAGGGAAGTGGAGAAGATATTTTGGCAGGGGTTGGCCGAGCTTGAGAGCTCAAATAGGTGTGAGGAGGAGGGGGAGGAGGTGTCCTTTTATAGGGGAGGAGAGGGGCACCTTAGGAATATCTCAAAATATTATTTTATATTAAAGTCAAAATCGGTTTATAATGGTTCCTAAGGGTCTTATTTCGAAGATAAAGTGGGGATGGGTCGCAATCCTATCAACCAATAAGATTTAGACAAGTTTAGGGTATTATTTTAACCTTATCAATTAGATTTAACTCTAAGTTAAATAATTTAACTTTTAACGTGTCTTTTTGTTTTCTTTCACTATATGTTTAATACACTTACTATAACATGCCAAACGAACCCCAAATTGTTTATTATTAATATATATATCCTTATCTAAGTCATTTGGCCGAACCTTAGATTTTTAGGAATAAAATAACAATTATTAATATAATATTTGATTTAAAAACTATTTTGTGTCAATTTTGACACTATTTGATATATGATTTTTTTGAAAGTCATAACAGAATTATATGTTCGAACCAAGTTGATTACATCAACAATAATATATCATAGTAACCTATAAAATTAGTGTAATTCATAAAAAGTCTCAAATTACATTCATTTGAGCATTTATAACATCAATTATGTTAATATTTCCTTAAAAGGGTAATTACTGCATCATCGTTGTGTCATCAATAAATTAATTTATTTAAAGTCTAAAAATTATAAATAAAATATCACTATGTATGAAATCTTTTTAGCTTTCTAATGGATATTTATATTCGAATTTATCTAATGTATAACCCCATATTAAAAATGTTTTAGTAAATAAACTTTGATTTTAACTCTTTTAACTCTTCTTTGAATTAAATAATAATAAATGTCCTAATCTAATCCAAGTGGGCCCAAATGGTCATATTATATTCATAAGGTTGTTTTCGGTCGAATTACTCTTATCCAGTTGAATTAGTACATGTGTTAGGGTAATAGTAATATCATATTTACCCTTAGTTACCCTATTTACTATTAACCGTGGTAAAAAAAAGTAAAAAGTTACTATTCACCAAAAATTATTTTCATCTCATTGAACCACATTTTACTTACTGACATCAACCGTGTCTCTCGGATTTTTGAAATTCCATTCACAGAAGCGGTAAAATTATGTTTTATGCAAAATTCAGTTTTTAACCTACCACTTAGTAGTTTCACTATTCATCAAAAATTGATGTTTTTCAGAACAATGCCAAAATTTCATCCTAAGCTATATTTCATATTTCGAATTCAAAAATGAAGTATATTTTACCAAATTCAGAACATAGAAGTTGCATTAATTAATTTTATAATTAAATCCCGCTGTTAAAACAAATATCGTGTTTTTAAGAAACAATATCTATCAAAAGATTGACACTTGTTTATGTCTGGTTTAAATGTGAAATTACATACAATGACCAAAATTGTATTGAATTGTAAAAATATATTCTAAATATACTTTAAAACCACTCAAATTAATAATTTATCACTATTAATTATTTCGATTAAAAAAGTTGTTTTTAATTAAAATTTAGTAATTTTCACTATTCATCAGAATATGAAAGTTATCCGAAAAGTACCAAAATTTCACCCTAAGCTAATTTCGATATTACGAATCCAAAAATGAATTCCATTTTGAAAAATAAAATTTACTAAATTTCAAAAAGTGGTTATTACTATTCACAACAGCTAGTTTTAATAATATCTTAATAGCATATCGTTGTTTAGCGAAACATGGTGTTGCGTACAACACACGCTATCGAGGAAGGTCGCGATTGCGTGTAATGCAAGGAAAGTCAAGGATGTGTGTTGTGGAAGCTCCTTTTGGTGTAGCGTACAACACAAGACATAAATAAAATTAAAAGAACATTTTTCATAAAATCTCGGGCTGTTACATTCTACCCCCCTTAAAATGAATTTCTCCCTCGAAATTCGTCGGGGTTATAAATGGTTTACTATTCGAAAGTTTCATTAATAGAAACCAACATCGTAAAAAAATACCAAAACCTGGCTTTAAAAACTAATGTATGAAATGTAACGATTACCCAAATAAACTAATCACTGGGTTTCCACATAGGTGGAAATATGGATATGGAAGAGAAATCTAACCATCATGTTCTGATGGAGAGTGGTAGAGAACATGGCTATGAAAAATCCAGTAATCACAAATCCATAAATTTGTGACGATCTATGGTACCATCTGATTCATCAGGTATAAGATCACTAGGACAACATTTTTGGTTTTCAAGATCATTTCCCTAAAGTTGAAAATTTGAAATAGAATAAATACTTACTTTATTTTGGTACAGTCGCACTATTGTTCGTGCCTTGAACAATTTCCACTTCATCTCTTAAATAAATGAAGTTGAATTTGATATTCGTGAAGTGTTAGCAGATCATGTGATAGAATGACGGGTCATTCCATCTGTCTCAAACAAAAGGTTTGAAAAGTTTTAAGTTCATCTTATTGTTAGATTAATCGTATATGGTTCCAAAAATGAACTTATACTTCATATATCATACCGCTTAATAAAATAAACTAGTTTCTACTAAACAGGGACTTCCTGTAGGTCAGTGGTAGGCGATAAAGGCCAGTCGCACTTCGGTTGTGGGTTCGATTCCTACAGCCTTGTCCGAAGCGATGGGCTGTCGCCCGTCCTGCAGGTTGTCGTTTCTCTAAAACTACGTTACTATAACATCCCATCAATAATATCGAAAATCTTCTATCCTTAAACAATACTAACTTATTTCCAACATAATCCAGTCTAATCTTTAGGCTTATACATAATACTGTAGTCCACTCTCATAATATAGTGACAACGATTACCAGGGATTTAATACTGTCGTTGATCCCCACATATCATAAGATATGTCTTGTTGGTCACATTCCAAACATTCAAAGTCCTTAATCGTGTATTCTCTTGAATACCTTAGTGAAAACATGAATGCAGTTAAAAGTTAACACTTTCCACATACCAAAATCCTCAAATTTCAATAAACTCAAACCATGATATCACTTAGTCCTTATATCAATCATGATCTCATGAATACTGTCAAACATTTCATTTTCTCCTTATCCCTTCATTATGGGCATATTATCTACTTTCCAAAATATTTGAATCACTTTTCATGGTTACCGGTACCTTAAAATTATTGAAAACCACAATAGACCAATACATAAATATTTCAGTACACCATAAAAGTACCTCAACAACATTATTCTTGAATACCAATACATAAACACTTCAGTCCATCCACATCAATGATTGTCCTGGAATAAGTCCTTCCTTGATTTAGATGTAACGTTTTAGGTCAGGGCATTGATTTGGGTAATGCCCATGTTCTCCACAAATAAGACATTGAACTCCATAACAATCTGTCACTCTATGACCCTTTTCTCCACACAGATAACATCGGTCCCTCCATTTTAGGTATTCCTCAAGGTTCTTCTTCCCTTCTTTAGAAATCTCAATCTTCCTTTCTTTATGCTCCTCAACATGCGAACATGCATAATAGTTTATCTTCCTCTTCTTTGATGAATTAGTCATACCACTAAATTTCACCTTGTTAATCATATATCGCGATGACTGATTCGGCATAATCACAATATCTTTATCTCTAGGTATTACAAAATTTTGTTGCTCATAGTCACCAATTTGTCCATTGGATTCAATGTTAACCGAATTCCTTCTGGTTCCCTCCATTAACTAAAACACAAAAATAATTTTGTGAGAGGCGAAATCATGCAATGGAAGACAACATAGTAAAGGGAAAGCACCCTCAATATCTAACATCTTAGGTTAAATTCTAATATCGTTAGCGCAATTCTAGGACTATAACCTATACGTATACTTAACCTTAGAGACATCCCTAGACATACCTTAGAAATATCTCTAGGTATCTCACTAAAGTTCTCGCATCCTAGTTTCCAATGGTTGACTAAACCTTTCCTCTGATACCAACTGTAGAGACCTGAAGCCTGACGTACATGGACATTACATTACTTTTGCGGAATACTTAGTACATAGCAAAACACACACACAAGGACCGTAATATTTTAGTGTCTTTGGAAACTCGGAACGTAATCTTCTATTCGTGGTGAAAGATCTTCAATATCTCTCATAAAGATCTTCCCCTTTTTTTTTACCTAAAACCATTCTTTATATCCTGGGGAAAAGAAAACATAAAAGGGTGAGCTCAAATGCTCAGTAAGGGTAAACAAAAGAAATATCAATCACATCGTATTCATAAGAACATAACATTTTGGAAATCTTAACCTGCAAAAGAGAGCATAATTTCATAACATGGGATAAATCATGGCAGTGAAATGTAATCACAATAATCATAACATAAAACATGAAACTTTGTGGCATTCACACATAATCATAGAGAATCATTTCTTGTTAGTCAAGACTCAATGCCAAGACTATCTTAGTGGACAAAGTCCCTTTCTGAATCGAGTAACCCTCGTTTCAGTCCTGCTTCACTGAACCGGTATAACCTACCGTTCCAGCCCTGTCTATCTCATGAGATATAAAATCTTTACCCAATGCATTGGAGGGAGATATAGGTCCCACCCATCTCATAATTATACCATTATTATGTGTGCCACAAAATCATAAATCATACATCATTGCATAACCCATGTAATAAAAATGGGATTCTTAAACAACATGACATCATAAAACCATTCATATAAGATAAAGGAATTCATAAACATAATTCCATCACATCATAGTCAAATCAATGTAAAAATATGGATAGAGACAGAACCCTTTATTATCTTAGATGAAAAATAATTTTGATAAAACACTTGAATTGAATTCTTGAGGAAAATATCCTTTCTTCTTCAAAATCAATTTCTTTTCACAAAACATCATGCAATTTTAAAAGAAAAAGATTTTATTGAAAATAGTCATGAAATATTTTGGAGGAAGGTTCATGAAAATAAGGCTTTATAAAACCGTAAAAATCCGTTCGTGCCGTATAAGTTAAAAAAAACATTCTTCGTACTTTTGTCAGAAAAGTCAAAAAGTACCTCGTATAAAAAAAGACAAAAGGTTCCTTTCATATCTTTTACTAAAAACTCACCAAAGGGTAAAATTGGATTTAAAAAATTGTAGGTGGATGGAAATAATATTACATATTGAGGAAACATGGATGTGGATGATAAAATACACCCCAGTAAATACTTACGAATAAACAATCTCGGATAAAAATGAGATTGTGATATTTCCCTTACCTTAGGTCCGATTTGCTTCGTAAGTGTCCGAACCTCCTGTATAATGATTTAAATAATGTCATTTACTTATTACAGAATCATATTCATTGTTATGATATCATATATGGTTCACTTATGACTTTATATTACCCGTTCTTTTGTAAATTCCATGTTAAAGAAGCGTTTTGGGTAAAATCGTTTCATTTATCTTAAGTGTTTTGACTTGTTGTTCTTGACATCATTATTACTTATATCATGATTTATTTACTTCCAGAATATAAAATATGATTTATATATCATATATATTCAGTATATATATATATATAATAGATAGATAAATAAAATGAAAAACACCGTTCATAGAGACGGTAGTCCATACGTACGTATGAACTCTGTTTTACTTTCCTTATTGTCTTGAAATGGAAGTATGTAGATGACATACATATATATATATACATAAATCCAGTAGATTTATAATGTCATATATTTCATTATTATTTCTTATATATACTTTATAATCATTCTTAAATGGTTAACATGGAGAATGAATCTCATCGCGTCGTGGAGACGGTAGTCCGTACGTACGCACGAGCGATGATATCATTTCCATAAATATTGAACTGAATTGGAGTGGATTATACAATATATCAGAATCAATATGATGTTGTAATAACTATGTATAGTTATTCTTTACACCATTATACCCATCCATGTAAGGTGGTGGTGGAAAATAGATTACACCACGGCGTGGAGACGGTATTCCGTACGTACGCACGCGCGGTGATTTCTTTTTCTGTAGGATGGATAGATGGTGAAATAGGGTTGTTTCATACTTATAATAACATATCAGTATATGATTGATACTGATGTTATTACTTTATAATGAAACAACCTAATAAAAAGAAGTGGAAGAAGAAATAAAGATGAAAGAATTGGTAACGGTAATTACCTCTTCTTTGAAGCACCTCTTTGAGACCTCCTCTTAGGGAACTAAAATTGGTCTTTGAGGAAGACCAGAACCTCTAGGATGTTTCTAGGGAAGTGGAGAAGAGATTTTGGCAGGGTTTGGCCGAGCATGAGAGCTCAAATTGGTGTGAGGAGGAGGGGGAGGAGGTGTCCTTTTATAGGGGAGGAGAGGGGCACCTTAGGAATATCTCAAAATATTATTTTATATTAAAGTCAAAATCGGTTTATAATGGTTCCAAAGGGTCTTATTTCGAAGATAAAGTGGGGATGGGTCTAAATCCTATCAAAAAATAAGATTTAGACAAGTTTAGGGTATTATTTTAACCTTATCAATTAGATTTAACTCTAAGTTAAATAATTTAACTTTTACCGTGTCTTTTTGTTTTCTTTCACTATATGGTTAATACACTTACTATAACATGCCAAACGAACCCCAAATTGTTTATTATTAATATATATATCCTTATCTAAGTCATTTGGCCAAACCTTAGATTTTTAGGAATAAAATAACAATTATTAATATAATATTTGATTTAAAAACTATTTTGTGTCAATTTTGACACTATTTGATATATGATTTTTCTGAAAGTCATAACAGAATTATATGTTCGAACCAAGTTGATTAGATCAACAATAAGATACCATAGTAACCTATAAAATTAGTGGAATTCATAAAAAGTCTCAAATTACATTCATTTGAGCATTTATAACATCAATTATGTTAATATTTCCTTAAAAGGGTAATTACTGCATCATCATTGTGTCATCAATAAATTAATTTATTTAAAGTCTAAAAATTATAAATAAAATATAATTATGTAGGAAATCTTTTTATCTTTCTAATGGATATTTATAGTCGAATTTATCTTATGTATAACCCCATATTAAAAATGTTTTAGTAAATAAATGTTGATTTTAACTCTTTTAACTCTTCTTTGAATTAAATAATAATAAATGTCCTAATCTAATCCAAGTGGGCCTAAATGGTCATATTATATTCATAAGGTTGTTTTTGGTCGAATTACACTTATCCAATTGAATTAGTACATGTGTTATGGTAATAGTAATATCATATTTACCCTTAGTTACCCTATTTACTATTAACCGTGGTAAAAAAAAGTAAAAAGTTACTATTCACCAAAAATTATTTTCATCTCATTGATCCACATTTTACTTACTGACATCAACCGTGTCTCTCGGATTTTTTAAATTCCATTAACAAAAGCGGTAAAATTAAGTTTTATGCAAAATTCAGTTTTTAACCTACCACTTAGTAGTTTCACTATTCATCAAAAATTGATGTTTTTCAGAACAATGCCAAAATTTCATCCTAAGCTATATTTCATATTCCGAATTCAAAAATGAAGTCTATTTTACCAAATTAATAACATAGAAGTTGCATTAATTAATTTTATAATTAAATCCCGCTGTTAAAACAAATAGCGTGTTTTTAAGAAACAATATCTATCAAAAGATTGACACTTGTTTATGTCTGGTTTAAATGTGAAATTACATACAATGACCACCATTGTATTGAATTGTAAAAATATATTCTAAATATACTTTAAAACCACTCAAATTAATAATTTATCACTATTAATTATTTCGATTAAAAAAGTTGTTTTTAATTAAAATTTAGTAATTTTCACTATTCATCAGAATATGAAAGTTATCCGAAAAGTACCAAAATTTCACCCTAAGCTAATTTCGATATTACGAATCCAAAAATGAATTCCGTTTTGAAAAATAAAATTTACTAAATTTCAAAAAGTGGTTATTACTATTCACAACAGCTAGTTTTAATAATATCTTAATAGCATATCGTTGTTTAGCGAAACTTGGTGTTGCGTACAACACACGCTATCGAGGAAGGTCGCGATTGCGTGTAATACAAGGAAAGTCAAGGATTTGTGTTGTGAAAGCTCCTTTTGGTGTAGCGTACAACACAAGACATAAATAAAATTAAAAGAAAATTTTTCATAAAATCTCGGGCTGTTACAAAGATTACCAATGTAATGACAATACAATAAAATATCAAGAAGAATAGATATCTATATTGTTAATAGAGATTGATAATATGAAAAAATTTCATAATAATGAGAATAGTTGGGTATTTGAAAATCTAAAAAACAATATGATCAAATTCAGAAAAATATTTTCAAATTAGATGGAGAACTAAGCCTTCAAAAAATTATATCTCAAAACACTATTTTAGATGTTGGAGAATTTTCAAAGAAGGGAAAGTCAATAATTCTATTTTGATTAAATATACTCAGTCCCAAGAATTTACTTTTTGAAGTAGTGTGAAAATTTATTCAAACACTCCTCCTTTTGGTCACACACATTTTTTGAAAATGAAATGCTGTGAAAATAAAAAAACTGGGAATTCCACAAATCCTTAGTTCAAAAAAAGAGAAAATAACTATTGATCAAAGGAAAGATGAATGTCAAAGAGATTTTTCTAGATAGAATGTTGTGATAAAAGGTAGATATAAATTTTATTGGTGTTTTAATTATGTGGAGTCTTCATTCATACATCAAGGATGGTTGAAATCATGATTATTCAATTAAATTTGGGGGATAGAATTCAAGGTCTATTCAACCCACCCTAAGGAGACATTTTCAAAAAGTTCCTAATTTTTTTCATGATGGCCAAAAATAACTTTCAGGTGTTAAATTTATTATATGAAATTTGTGGACTAACATGTTCTCCTGTAATATAATTTATCACCATGATTTCATGTCATTAAGAAAATAATCATTGAAATAAAGGTAAACAAAATTTTATTTTTATATATGTTTCCCTTAAATTCATAAAGGTGTAATGACAATTTATTTTGGACAGTGGGTTTACTGGTCCCATTAAAATAAACATAATTTTGTAGAAAAATGTTGTCAAATGAAATTAAGTATCATTAAACTTCATAGATGATGAGTCTCTCAAAATGAATGGTGATGATTCTCACTAACACAAAACTAGGTTTCCGCACCACCACCCATTATCAGTCCTTTTTTTAGCGCTGATAAAGGCCCTCCCTTTATCAGTGCATTTTTTAACGCTGTTATAGTGGACCCCTTTATCATCATTTTTTAGTAGCATTGATAACAGGGTGATTTATCCATGCTCTTTCCTAGTTCTAATAAATTATTAAAAAAATCATGAAAAATAATATATTGTTATATATATATATTTATATTGATATAAATATAATATATATATTTTTAATATGTATTAGATGAGTATAAATAGTCTATTAAATTTAATATATAATAAATTTTTTGAAAATGGAATAAAAATGTTTTAAAAAATAATATTGAATAATAATTTTCTTATTATAATCGATTAAGAATCATTTAATAAAAATTTGAAGACACAAAAAATACAAACAATTTAATAAAAGATCTAACATAAGTTGAAAATATAACTCAATCTTCAAACGGCGATAACTTTTGATCCGGATGTCCGTTAGAGCTCTACAACATATCAAATCGAAACATATGATGGGATCTACACATTATTGACACAAGGTAACCTTTTTTTACATATTTCATGGCCCAAACATTCCCAGATGTCCTAAAAAACTGAGTGTTTAATCGGAATACCACGATTGTTTAACATTCAAATAGGTATAACATTTGATTTGGATTTCCGATAGGTCTTAACCACATATTATATCATATATTGTTTCATTTTATTTGATTTTACTGGTCGTGGAGTTAAAAAAGACTACTTTATTGGAATTTATGGTTGTTTTAACATTCTATGGATTTTTAAATACTCATATATATGTATTTATTTATAAATATATATGTGTTTGTGTATGTGTGTTTGTGTTTGTGTGTGTTGTATATATGTATGTATGTATATATGTATGCAGTTATTTATTTATAACCACACATAAAAAACATATTTTATAAATGTATTTAAAACCAAACATATAAATATATATTAATATACAAATAATTATATGGATAGAAATTTCTAACTAAAATTATATATAAAAATAAATGTAAATTTAATTCAAATAGGAATAAATATTTATGTACTAATATATGAGTAAATATATATGTATTAATATTACTAAATATATTTATATTAATATGAATCTATATTAATATACGAATACATATAACTATATATATATATATATTAATATACGAATATTTATATATATAAATATGAATAAATATATATGTATTAATATAAAAAAAATATATTTAAATTAATATCATCCTATATTAATATATGATTAAATATAAGTATATATATATAAATATATATTAATATACAAATATATAAATATATATATAAATATATGAATATATATATATAGGTATTAATATAACTAAATATATTTATATTAATATGAATCTATATTAATATACAAAAAAATACTACTATATATATATATAGATATATCATTAAATAGAGAAATAAACTAAATAGCTTAGCAGTAAAGTTGATGGCGCGCAAGGGGGGAGGTCTCGAGTTTGAGTTCGGGTTGACGTAGGAATGGGCGCGTGAACATGTGGGCGATGCAGGGAAAGCGCAGTGAGCGGGAGAGTGGGAAGGGGTCTACCTAGTGCTGATAAAGGGGGGAGGGGTGGTCATGTGCTGTTAAAATCTCCCCCAACCCGATATATTCTTTTTAACATTTCTCAGCGCTTAAAAAAGCGCTGATAAATTTTTTCTTTTATCAGTGCTAAAAAATCGCTGATGAAAGACATTTTATCAGTGGTGATAGATTAACCATTTTAATAGTACTTTTTTATCGAGATTAAAAGGTGCCTTTTATCAACTCTTTTCAGAGCATTGATAAAAGGGACCCCCTATATCTTCACCTCAATTAACAACACTTTTTAGCGTTGTTAATGCTGTTTTCTAGCACTGATAAAGGCCGTATTTGTAGTACTGTCTATGAATACTGGAAATGAAAAATTGTTATAAAATAACACACTTTACAATAATGGGTAAAAACACAACATTTTAAGTGGTTCAAAACTCTATGATGAATTGAATTATATAATCTACTGTAAATATCGATTTTATGTAAAAATGTATTGGATATGGAAATGATGTTACAAATGGGAAACACAAAAAAAGTAAATTCATTTCAAATTGGGGATTCTAATAATTAAAATTAACTAATAATGTAACTAGAAAATGAACTATCAAATAGAAGACTCAGAAATATTTCATAATGTAATGTATGTAATATTTCCTGAAGAGAATGTTTTTGAAACATTCATATGTTGAAAAAACGACTGACTGGATTTCCTATATATTTCTGAGGAGGAAGATCTATAATTCCTCACAAAAGGGTTGATATTCAGGATTCACAGCCTTTATAACAAATCCATTTATATATTTTTGGGAACCTGAGAAAGAAATCAATAAATTAATAAAAGTACATTATTTTATTTAATGACTACTTTACTCAGATCACATGTGTTACAATTATGAATCATCAAGTACAGTCTCCATTTATGATTAAATGTATCATATGAATTTCTATAAAGTCTATTGGTTACTCCGAAAAGTTAATTTATAAAGATAATGGTGTTTAATTTACAAATATAAGGATTTAATCTCATCTTGAAAAATAAGGAATTTTGTATGAACTCATAAAACCATAAAAACAGTAAAAAATTGTTTATCGAAATGAAATAACAAAATCTTGGTAGATATATCTAGAAAAATTATAATTAAAAATCAAATCTCTTTGATTTTTTAGAGATTGGATGTTGGATTAGAAATACATATTCAAAATCACATCTAATATAGACCAAATTTGGATATGACTCTATATGGGATATAATACAAGAAGACTCCATTATTGAAGTATCTCTATGTGTTTTGAATCTCCTGTATCATCAAAATTAATGGAAAAAACAAGGGTAATTTTTTGTTAAGAGGTGATCCAATAATATTTATTGGTTACACTCAAAATAGAAGACAATTTAAATATTATAACAAGGTAGGTTCTATAATTGTTCACAATTATAATGTGTAGAAACGAAATATTTCAAAGAATGATTTTAGTGATTTTGAAACTGGAACTGGAAGTGATATTTCTGCTAATTCTTTTTTTAATTTTGAACAAATAGTTGACACATAAGAAAATGATGATGATATTTAGACTGAAGGAGAATATTAGTCCATATCAATTGTGGAGTATTAAATACATTCAAAACATCATAGGCTAATATTGTAAGTTCATGTTTAAATAATAATTAGAAATCATGAAATAAATGTAAAAACTAGAATAAATTTGATGAAAATATCTCATACCTCTTTTTTCTCAAACTAAACCCCAAGATGTTACATAATCTCTGGGGCATCATGTATGGGTTGGTTCTTAGAATAATGAACTTGATAATAGTGATAATAATGAGACCTGGGATCTTTTTCCTAAACATAAAAAAAATCATCAGAATGAAATGGGATTACAGAAACAAATTGAATGAAAATGGTAATGTGGTGAGAGATAAAAAATGATGGGTTTGTGATGTCTATTTATAGATTAAATGTGTTGACTTCAATGAGAAATTTTCACCCATTTTATGGAAAGACAAAATTTGAATTTTCACCTCTATTACTAAATAATGGTATCACAAGATCATCCAAATTGATATCAAGTCAGAACTCCTAAATGGATAACTAGAGGAAGATGAGTAAATGAAAAAACCCAATATAATTCTTTTTAGAGAAGTTAAAAATTATATTTTCTGGTTGAGGAATCATTTCTATTTGAATAAACAAGCATCGTGATCAGGGTATTGTGAACATTAAACCTTATTGAAGAGGTCTAATTTTAGAAATTAAAGAATAGACATGTAATATATCATGTCTAGATGGATAGAAAAATTATTAAAAAAATTAGATTTTTCATTATCGGATGGGTCAAATCATTAATTAAGGGTTGGAATGAGACTTTGTGATTCAAAATATTTAAAAATTTTGTTCGATATGATTAATAATATTCACAAGATAACACATGTGTCTAGATGATATTTAGGGGTTTTTTGTTATGATTCATGAGTTTTTTAGTTTTTTGAAAAGGATACATGGTTTGGTGTGAACATTTTAGGAGCAATTGTGCGACAACATAATGTTCAAGATGTTTTTGGTTCATTTTAAACTATTCATGGTTGGGTTTCATGGTTATATCATGAATTGGCGTAATCCATGAGAGTAAAAAAGGGAAAACCATGGGAGGTAATGGAGGGTCAGTGGCATGGTGCTTCGGTTGTGCATAGTTTTAGACAAAATGTGTTCCCTTCTAAATAAGGGAGGTTGTGTTGAAATCATAGTATGTGAATGTATTTTCAAACCATGCGGCATAACAATGAATGTATTGAGTTTTGGATTGTAGAGTTCACATGGTTGGAACATGGATTGTAAAAACCATGCGGCCAAATAATTGGTCTTTCCAAAATTTAATTAAAATGAAATTTTTTCAATTTTACCCCTTTGAAATTTTTATTCACCGTCTCATATATCTCCCTCTTATGTAAAAGAACTAGATGATTGTTTTCCTCTCCTCCCTTCTTCATGTTTCAATATGGAGGTGTTTTTATAGAGATTCCTATGTATTTTGAGGCATATGATTTAACCTTTAAGGTCTTCACCACTTCATCCCCTTACTTCCTTAAAGTCTTAGAGTTCTCCAGTTTCAGTTTTATTTACAATTCCCCCAGAGCATGGTCGAATCATCTGTTTATCATATGTAATTTGTTTATGTTGCATGAAAAATTTCCTGAGACAAAATTTTCATTTGGTTTTAGGGATTATTTCAAGGCATATGATGATGCTGAATTTTATTATGAATTTCTGGTCAATTTAATTTAATGAAGTGTATAATTGATGTCTCCTATGAGGTATTAGGCTCGAGAAATGGTAGGAATTTTTCTCTTGGTCTTTGGTGAGTGGTTGTTTTAGATTTCTATGTGTCACAATGAGTGAGTGAGTTTTCGGGATTTTTACTGAATTGGGTTTTTTAAATTATTTAATTATAATTAAGGCTAAATCTTGGGAGACCGTGATGATATTGGTTGGGTGTTGTGTAGTTTGGATAGTTCGTCATTGATCCTTGGTAACGATATTGTGCATTGGAAATCTTTTTGATATCATCATTGTTTAGATAGGTTTTCCAAGAGCATTAAACATAGTGTTGTTAATAGATTTTCATGTGTATGTACTATGTTTTTTAAATCCATTTGTTGTTTCCTTGTTTCATTGGCTTCTATAATTTGGTTAGGTCCTCATATTAACACCTTATACTAGTTATGGATCTTGTTAGTTCTATAGGTGTTTATAATACCAAACATACAATCGCCCATGGGGCAAGCCATTTCATGAAGATGGAGAAGTGGGATTGTAAAGGGTTTGATTGAAATGATTTTTTGTGTGTGTTAAGATTATATTAAAATTCCTATGAGGGTTGAAATGTTTTTAAAGGTGTTAAATGTGTTTTTACCTGATTTTGAGTGTTAAAGGGGGATGTTATGATTTCAAATGTTTTTTGTTATGAAATGAGGTGTTATCCTCCAAGTGGTTTATATAAATGGGTTTTAAATGGATTTCAAATATGTATTTGAAATAATTGTGAATGTGTATCTTATGTGAAAATTACATAAGGGCTCTTGTGATGGTTTTAATGAAAATGTACGTTAGTCCTTTAGCCTTATTTGGTTATCAAAGGGAACAACCCATGTTTTAAAAGGGTGATTTTTTAATTCTTGATCATGGTGTTTGGTTTATATTTTTTCCATGTAAAAATAGTTGGTATTTGTTGAGGAATGACTTGGTTTTGAAAGTCCATCGAGAAATTAATAAACTTAAATAGTTTAAAAATGGTTGTTTGGTTTTTGTTGATCATTTTATATATAAATTATATTGTGGATAGTATTCATGGAATGATGGAATTTTTTTAGTGCTGGACTGATTCTCCAGGAACATGATGTTTACAATAGATATAATATTAGACCGTGGATTTTGAAACAGATTATATAATTCATGGGTAGAGTTCCAAAATGATTCACTATGTGATTATTATTGGATTAGTGTAGCCTGGTCTATTATTGGATGATGGTTGGGTTGAATGCTACCATCCCATATTACGCACTAATCCACAACATTAATTTGGTGATGTAGAAATCAATCCACCGACCACTATAGAATCTTAGACATGGGAGACCTCATCACTATATCGATATAGAATTATTTCGACCATTAATTTTAGCATAGTGTAATTTCTATGAAGTTTTTCGAATAGTACTTCATCCTCCTTATTATCCCATTTCAGTATAGGGTTTTATGTGTGCTGAGAACCTTATAATTTTGTGTTCCTAAAACTATTGACACCTCGGCCTCTGCATGGATTTAAGGATCATTTCCCGAACCATGTAAATCATTGTGTCCATGATGTTCTTATTCGTATTCTTCATTTACCATTTTACTCTTCTATGAACCATTTTACTCTTTGTTGATCTTGGTGTTTCCCCAACAACGATGATATACCATGTGGAATAGGACCTCAGAATGATGGTCCTTCTACTTAGGTTGGGCCAGATTGATGCATTGGGCACCTGTGATGTTATGTATGGATAGATGTTGTACAATAATTGTATGCACTAATATTATGTCTTTTGATGGTTTTTATATACCCATGGTTCAGTATTGATATCAGTAGTTTAGTACATGGTTTGGTACGGGACTAAGGTTACATCCAAAATTGTTTCTGATTTTGATATTTGATTTATATTCCAGAAAGATATTCTCAGCATAAGTTGTTGGGATACATTAGAATGGTACAATTAATGTAGGTTTTGTGCCTCTATAAGTTTAATGAAATGTGAACACCCTTCCTTGACATTTTCTAAATTTACCCTCATGTGTTATTCATGATAGGGATGGTTTACATCATTTCATGTTTGTTTTGTCTATGTTTCGCCTCAAAACCCTTGGGCCAATGGGTATTAGATTACCCCTCATGTTCCTTGGTTTGTACCTATTTTTTATTATTACTTATCCCACTTTCTATTTCAATACACCTTTATCCTGAATAATATTATCATTATACACAATTAGTGGTGAACTAATTAGTTTTACAAAGACACTGATCGAGCATCCATTTCAGTTGGGTACCCTGGCATCTCTAACGTGTTTACTGGAAGCACGTGTTTGGGAAGAGGCAATATTGACCACTGCTTGGTAGAGTATGATTTATCTAGTAGTATTATTTGACTGCAGTGATTTCCATTGGTTATTCAATGGCTCATTTTTTATATTAAATATTATTTCTATATGTTATGTAAGTGGACCAGTGGGTGGTTGCTTTTATGTATGACGTGGTCATTAGAACCATTATTTCATTTCATTTTATTACAACATGTGTTGATTTTTTTATTTTTTTACTTACTTTTATTTTTATGATATTTTATTATTTACTTTTGGTTTTGATCTCTGATATGAGGGAATAATCTCCTCATGTTTCCATTTTAGAACCTATTGTTAACCGACAAACTTTGGTGTACTTGGTGGAACACTTGAGGTCGTGTGGTGAACTGACTTAGGGAAATGGTTTAGCAGCATCTGGGCTGGGCGTTATAAGGTTGCATTAGAGTTATTTACATTCATATTATTTTACTATTAGTGATTTGGTAGACATGATCTATAAATGTTTTTCATATAATGTGATGGATACAAGTCTTCTATATCGCAGACACTTATTCTTGTTGGAAGCGCATGTTTCAAGCGCTGGGATTGATGTTCTAGATTTGTGATGTTATGGTTGTACATGATTTTTTCTTCTTGGGATGCACATTTTATTTATAAATGATGGATTATTAAGGATTTATGGTATTTGGATTATTTGAAAGTGCTCTGTGACTTGGTTTGGGATCTTATACTATAAAAGAAATAGGTGTCTCATTCATCATTCTAAGAACATGGGGTCCACATGTTATAATCCTCATAGTGTGTGGTTTCATGGACATCCTTCTTATGGGAGGTTTTTTGGAACAATGGTGAGACCCTTGAGGGTGGAGATCGTGAATTCCTCATGTATGGTTGACATAGTGACCCTAGTATGTCATCATGGTAAAATTATTAAACCTTTGGAACACTTTTGCTAGGTTTTTATGATCAGTTTCATGTCATGGTCCTCCAAGGAGAATTCTGATATGTATATTCTTAGTGAGGATGGACACCGTAGTGTGGGATGATTTTTGGTATATGACACATTGTGTTCTGAGACCCCAGATAAGGGTGTTATGACTTGTGGATTTATTTTTACAAGGAGACTTGTTCATGTTCTTTCCCCATGAGTTGTGGCCTAGTGTAAGTTGGTGTATATCATTGGAGGTTATGCCAAGGGACCATTTTATGTGACTCTAATATTTGGAGTGGTATCAGGTGGATTTCAATGGTGACCTAGGGGAGACATTATCTTGTTTATGTGTAATGTTGGGTATGTTATGTAGGGATATATTATTTAGACCATAAACAATAGTAAATAATCAGTGAATCTTGGTATGAAGTTGGGAATATAGGATGCCTTTTGTTTTTGATAAAGGGAACTTGAGTGCTAGTGTTTTATTGTAATACCCTGATATTTTATGAGATATATTCTTTTTAATTTATTTTATGCCTTATATTTTACACCACACCAAGATTAGCTTATACTATACGCAACACCGTATTTGCTTGCAGTATACGCAACACTATTCATGGCTCGTCTTACACACAATTTCAAGTTATTTTTTTGATATTATTCTACGAAACATTAAGTATAGATTTTGTTTAATGAATAAATGAAATCAGTTTTCAGATCTTTCACTACACTCAGCCCTGACTTGGCTTGTATTACACGCAATCGCGACCTTCCTCGATAGTGTGTGCAGTACGCAATACCGGGTTTCACTAAACAACGATATATTGTTATAATATTATTATGGACTAGATGTTATGAATAGTATTAACTAAATTTTGAATTTTATAACATTATTATTAGTCTTACACATTTTCTAGATCAGGGTATGAGAACAAAATAATTTTTTCTAGTAAAATAATTAATTTAAAAAAAAAGCAGTTTTGCCGCATTTTGATGGCGCACTCACATTAAATCTAGTTTTGGACATGTTTATAAGTTAAATTTGAAAAAATAAAATTCTTCTTTGGAATCAGAATATAAAAATTAACTTTGTATAAATTTTTCATTTTATTTTGATAACATTCTTATTTTAATGAATAGTAAAAACAAGTTATATTTTAATTAAAAACAAATTTTTTCATCACAATAATTTATATTGTTAAATTATAATATTGAATTGTTTTAATGTATAAATAGCATATATATTTTTACCATTTAATATAATTTATGTCATTATCATTGATTTTACATTAAATTCATAGGTAAAATCATTTCAATCTTTTGCAATGTTTTAATTTTTAAAACTCGTTTTCTTAACAACGGGATTAACGTTAAATTAATTTCTGCAATTTCATTGATTTGAATGTGGAAAAATGGATTCCATATTTTGAATAATTAGGTCCAAATTATGTTAATAAGCTACTTTTTATTTTTATTTATTATGAATAGTAACTACGGTAAATTTTATTTACTATGTTTAAAGCTAAATCTGGTTATTAAGGGTAAATATAATATTAAAAAATTACCCTAACACTTTTCCTAATATAATTTGATGATTATATTTTTCCCTAAATAATACTTGGGTAGAAATATAATCTAATGGAACCCATTTGTATTTGATTAATACTTTTTATTTTGTTTATTTAAAGGAAAGTGAAATGTCTCTCTCAAACATTAATAATAAGATTATTTTTAATATATAGTTATACAGAATATAAACTAGATTATAAATAATCATTTGAAATCCAATATGTTTTTATTTATCATATAAATTTATTGTTAATTTTTAATTAATATTTTATTACCTTAAAATCTTATACAATAATGATGTAGAAATTATTTATTTTGTGAACAATCTATAATATGGTTTTTATTAAAATTATAATACCTATCAAAAGAACCAGAAACTTGACAAAACATTATTGGTTGAGTATAGATATACAGTAAGAATACAATGATAGATTTTGGGACCATGTTAAGCCTTATAAAACTGATTAGGACATTTATATTATTTTATTTTAAATGATGTCAAAGATGTCACCTTCATAATTTAATAAATAAAACAATTTAAATATCAGGGATTTTAAGATGATAAATTCGATTAAAAATAATAATATGTAAGGAATTATATTTATATTGATAATATGATTTTAGTTTTAATTTTTATGCAAATAATAAGTATATTAAATGATTATACAAAAATTATGTAGTGATTGTTTTATTAAGATAAATATCAAATAAATGGTTTTATAAATATTAAAATAAACATTATATGAACTAATTAAAGTTATCCAAAAAATTATATATGAATATGACATGTTAAGAATCTATTAACCATTTTTGTTCGAATATATCCTCTCTGTGTATTTTATTTAAATTCAATTAATTGAATCGTGTCAAAATTAACACTATTGTTATTTTATAAAAATAACATATTATTAAATTGTTTAAAAATCACATAAATATTTAAAATTTATAAATTGAAATTTATATTGGCTAAAAATTTATAAATTTCCCAATTATTAATAATTCACAACATATAAGTAATTATTTATAACAATTTAAATTTAGAATATTATTACCGCAAATAAGATTAAATAAACTAAATAAGGATAAATCAAATTAATAAGGTTTAAAATAAATTCCCAACATGTCTAAATTATATTGGATGATGATATTACAACCCTATATCATCACATATTCGGAGTTACGTCATTTTTGGTGCTTTTTAAGTGGATTTTTAATTTATTATAAATTAATATTTCTTATGTTTCCAAAGGTACCCCTCTCCTCCCATATAAAAGGACACCTCCTCCCACATTTCTTCACAAAACGTTGAACCCTAAATCTCAGCCAAACCCTTAACAATTCTCTTATCCACTTCGCTATCTACATTCTGGGGGTTCTGGTCTTCTCAAAAGACCAACTCTAGTATCCGAAGAGGAAGCTTAAAAGAGGTGCGTCGAAGAAGAGGTAATCTCTTCTACTGATTCTTTCAAGTTTCTTTCTTCTTCAACTTCTTCTTATTTAGTTGTTTAATTATAAAGTAAAAACATAAGTATCAATAATATACTTATATGTAATTATAAATATAAAACAACCCCATTTAACCTTCTATCCATCCTACGGAAAACGAAATCACAGCGCATGCGTACGTACAGAATACCGTCTCCACATCGTGGTGTAATCTTTTTTCCCACCACCACCTTACATGGATGGGTATAATGTTGTAAAGAATAACTATATGTGGATATTATAACATCATAATTATTCTATGATATTATATCATCCACACCAATTCCATTCAATAATTATGCAAACGATATCATTTCTCGTGCGTACGTACGGATTACCATCTCCACGACTAGATGAGATTCAATATCCATGTTAAACATCCAAGAATGATTATAAAGTATATATAATGAATAATAATGTTATATATAACATAATAATGCTACTGGATTTATGTATATGTTATTTAATTACTTCCATTCAACTCAATAAGGAATGGAAAACAGCATTCATGCATACGTACAGCCTATCGTCTCCATGCACGGTGTGTTTCATTTTATTAATCTATCTATTATATATATATATATATATACTGAATATATATGATATATAAATCATTTTTTACATTCTTGAAGTTAATAAATCATTTTATAAGAATTAATAATATCATGAACAACAAGTCCAAAAACGTACGATAAATGAAATGATTTTACCGAAAACGCTGCTTTAAGATGGAATTTACAAAAGAACGGGTCATATAAAGTCATAAGTGAACCATATATGATATCATAAAAATCAATATGATTTTGTAATAAGTCAATGACATTATGTAAATCATTATACAGGAGTTTCAGATACATACGAATCATATCAGACATAAGGTAAGGGATTATTTCGTCTCACTTTTATTTCTGTGAGACATATGCCTTAATCACCAACTATTTATTTTGTATGGTATTTAAGCTTCCCATGAGTGATTTATGATTCTTAATATAAATTATACGATATTTACATATTCATTTAATTTTCCACCAATTATAAGTGGTAAGGGATAATTTTGTGATCTCATTTTTATCCGAGATTACTTATACATAAGTATTTAATGGGGTTATATTTTTCATCCATGTCCATAAAAATGTTTTTTTAATTAAGTGTTTAATATTACAACCTGTATTTGTAAATTAATTTTTCCTCTCTTTAAATTTAACATTGTGTTATGGAAGGAATATTTATTTTTTTACCATACGAGGAACTGTTTGACTTTTCTGTTAAAAGTACGAGGAGAATTTTTTTAACTTATACGGCATGAATGGATTTTTACGATTTCATAAAGCCTTATTTTCATTGAGATTACTCTACACGATTGCATGAATATTATCAAAAAATTCCTTCTCCTTTAAAATTTCATGGATTTTTGTGAAAAGATGATGTTTTGAAGAAGAAAGGATATTTTCATCAAGAATTTATTTCAAGTGTTTTATCAAAACCATTTTCTATCTAAGATGACAGTATTTTGATATGTGTATGTTTCAAGTATAATGTATCAATGATTTATAGGGTTTCAATTTTCTTATGATGAAATGATAACCATTTGTTTTATATGGATTATGTTATGATGGGATGATGTTTATGAAACCCATTTTATTCTTTAGGGTTATGTTGAATGATTTATGATTATTTTGTGGCACATATAAGAATGATTTCATTATGAGATTGGTGGGACCTATATCTCCCTCTAATGCATTGGGAAAAGATTTATATCTCATGAGATAGACATGGATGGAACGGTAAGTTAATTCGGTTCAGTGATACAGTATTGGAACGCGGAGTGAACTCGATTCAGAAAGGGACATTGTCCACTAAGATGGCCTTAGCAGCAATGCCTTGGCTACTATGGAAATAATATCATGTGATTAATGGTTTTCCGCAATTAAATGTTTTATTCCAAAGCTATTTTATCATGATTGATGTTCCTTTATGATCTATGGATTACGTACTTCCATGATTTATTTCATAACTCATGATTTTGATGTTTAAACTTTATATTCATGTTTTGTAGTTCAAATGTATACCTTTTGTTTTATTTTCTCTATGCTTACCCTTGCATAATATTTGAGCTCACCCTTTGTATGTTTTCTTTTCCCCAGGATATAAATAAAGGTTTTAGGTAAGAAAAAAAACGGGACAATATTTATGGGAGATGATGAAGATCTTTCACCAAGATTAGAAGATTAATTTCCATGTTTCCAAAGATAGTAAACTATTACAGTCATTGAGTGTTGGTTCTTATTATGTATTAATTATTCCACAAATGTAATGTAATTTCCATGTACGTCAATCTTGGGTCTCTACAGTTGGTATCTGAGGAAAGGTTTAGATAACCTTTGGAAACTAGGATGAGAAAACTTTAGTAAAATCTCTAGAGATATTTCTAAGGTATGTCTAGGGATGTCCCTAAGGTTACATGTAAGTATAGGTTATAGTCCGAGAATTATGGTAACGATCTTAGAATTTATCCTAAGATGTTAGATATTGAAGGTACTCCCCCTTGATTATGATTTTTTCCTCTCACACTATTTTTTTTTTGGGTTTTATAAAATGGCTAGAAACAGCAAGATTCATGATAATGGAGAATATGATGGACAATGGAATGATATTCTTCATGAGCGACCAAATGAAACAAGATTTGGAAGTCCAAACATTGTTATTATGCCTAATCAGCAATATCATAATATGATCAATAATCTCAACTTTGGTATGTATCCAAACTCAGCTAATAAGAGAAAGATGGAGTTTCATGATGATCATAGAGGAAAGAAAGTTCAATTCCCCTCATCTAAATCATGTGGGAAGAGGCATCAAGGAGAATGTTTCAAAGGAACTGGAAGATGCTTTGGGTGTGGCAAGGAAGGACACAAAGCCAGTAAGTGCAAAGGAAAAGGTTTAGTTAACACCATGGACAAGGAAAATGGTATTGCTAAGACATTAACAATGATTAAATGTTTTAAACATATAATTTATGGGCATCATGAAAACCAATTCCCTAAGGGAAAATCTCATGAAGAGAATCAACATGGTCATATGGGTAGTATTTATATTGATGATGATGAAGAGAATACAAATGATATGTGAGATGAATGAATTTTTGAATCTCAATCAATGGATTAAAAATGTTGTGGAATGATTTATGTTTATTAAGAGTTATGTTGTATAGGTAATGGTACTATGGAATAAAGACATATCCTAGGATTGTTAAACTATTGGTTTTCCAATAGTATTTGGAAGTATATGTTCAATGGTACTGGTAACTATGAAAGGTTATTCAGATATTTTTAGAAAGAAGATGATATGAGCATAATGAATGGATAAGGGGAAAATAATATGTTTGATAGTATTAATGAGCTCATGATTGATATATGGAAAAAGTGATATCATGTTTTGAGTATATAGAATTTTTGGGATTTTGATATGTGGAAAGAGTTAACTTTTGAATGCATTTTGGTTTTCACTAAGGTTCTATGGTAATAAATGTTTCAAAAGAATACAAGATTAAGGTAATCACATGTTTGGAATGTGACCGACAAGACATATCTTGTGATATATAAGGGATAAATGAATGTATTCACATTCTTGTTATATGAACTTTTTAATAACAGTTCTCTTTATACTATGAGTTTGGAAAGAAGTATTTTGGATAATTCTAAAGATTGGAATGGATTATATTAGACATTAGATAGTATTGTTTAATGGTAGAACTTTTGTTTTATTATTTCTATAATGTTATAATAGAGTATTTTTAGAAAAAGGACAACCTGTAGGATAGAAGACAACCAGTCGCATCAGACAAGGCTGTGGGAATCGAACCCACAATCGAAGTGCAATTGGCCTTTACTGCCTACCACTGGCCTACATGAAGTCCCTAGTTAGTATAAACTAGTTTTATTTTATTAATCGGTATGATAGATGAAGTATAAGTCCATTTTTGGAACCATATACGATTAATCTCACCATAGATGGACTTATGTATATAACGTTTTCTAACCATATGTTTGAGATAGATGGTATGACCTATCATTCTATCGCATCATATGATAACACATTGCAAAAGACAAATTCAACTTCATTTCTTTAAGAGATGAAGTGGAAATTGTTCAAGGCATGAGCAACGGTATGATTATACCAAAATCAAGTAATTATTTCTTTTAATTCAAATATTCTTCATCATTATGGAAATGATCTTGAAATCCAAAAATGTAGTCCCAATGCCATCATATCTGATTAATCAGATGGTACCTTAGATGATCACAAATTTATGGCTTTGTGATTGTTGTCTTTTCATAGCCATGTCCTCTACCACTCTTCATCATAAGTTGATGGTTATATTTTACTTCCATATCTGTATTTTCACATATTTTCTCCTATATGGAAACCCAGTGATGAGTTAATTTGGTTAACCGTTATGATTCATACTTCACTTTTTAAAATGTAGTTTTGGGATTCATTTTTACGACGTGGGTTTCTATGAATGAAACATTCAAGTTGTAAATGATTTATAACCCCGACGAATTTCGAGGGAAAAATTTATTTTAAGCGGGTAGAATGTAACACCCTGATATTTTATGAGATATATTCATTTTAATTTCTTTGATGCCTTCTATTTTACACCACACCAAGATTAGCTTGTACTATACCCAACACCGTATTAGCTTGTAGTATACGCAACACTATTCTTGGCTCTTGTTACGCAAAATTTCAAGTTTGTTTTTTTGGAAATTATTATACGCTACATTAAGTATTGATTTTGTTTAATGAATAAATGAAATCAGTTTTCAGAGCTTTCACTACACGCAACCCTGACTTGTCTTGCATTTCACGCAATCACGACCTTCCTCGATAGCGTGTGCAGAACTCAATACCGAGTTTCACTAAACATCGATATATTGTTATAATATTTTTATGGACTAGCTGTTATGAATAGTATTAATTAAATTTTGAATTTTTTAACATTATTATTCATCTTACACATTTTCTAGAACAAGGTATGAGAACAAAATAATTTTTTCGGGTAAAATAAGTATTTTTCAAAAAAATGCAGTTGTACAGCCTTTTGATGGAACACCCACATTAAATCAAGTTTTTGACATGTTTATACGTTCAATTTGACAAAATAAAATTCATATTTGTAATCGGGATATAAAAATTTACTTTGCATAATTTTTTCATACAATTCTGATAACATTCAAAATTTAATTAATAGTAAAAACAAGCTATATTTTAATTAAAAACAACATTTTTCATCACAATAATTTATATGGTTAAATTATAATAATGATTGTTTTTAAACTATAAAAAGAATATATTTTTACCATTTAATATAATTTATTTCATTATCATTGATTTTACATTGAATTCATAGGTAAAATCATTTCAATCTTTTGCAATGTTTTAACTTTTAAAACTCATTTTATTAACAACGGTATTAATTTTAAATTTATTTCTGAAACATTTGTGATTTGAATTTGGAAAAATGGATTCAATATTTGTAATCAGTAGGCCCAAATTATGTTAACAATATACTTTTTATTTTTATTTAACATGAATAGTACCTACGGTAAATTTTATTTACCATGGTTAAAGGTAAATCGGGTAATTAAGGGTAAATATAATATTATAAAATTACCCTAACACTTGTACTAGTATATTTGGATGATTATATTTTACCCAAAATAATACTTCGTTCGAAATATAATCTAATGGAACCCACTTGTATTTGATTAAAACTTTTTATTTAGTTTATTTAAAGGAAAGTCAAATGTCTCCCTCAAATGTTAATAATTAGATTATTTTTAATATATAGTTATACAGAATATAAATTTTCTTATAAATAATAATTTTAAATATAAATTTTTTTTCTTTATCATGGTAATTTATTTGTAAATTTTAATAAAAATTTTATTACCTTAAAATATTATAGATTAACGATGTATAAATTATTTATTTAGTGAAAAATCTATAATATAGTTTTTATTACAAAACTAATACCTTTCAAAAGGACCCAAAACTTGGCCAAACATTATTGGTCGAGTATATCTATACCCTAATCATCCTAGGGTCTATTTTGGGACCATTTGGATCCATATTAAACAGATTAGGACATTTATATTATTTTATTTTTAATGATGTCAAAGATGTCACCTTCAGAATTTAATAAATAAAACAATTTAAATGTTGTGATTTTAATATGATAAATTTGAGTACAAATTTTATTATGAACTTTATTATATTGATCTTCATAATAGGATTTTATTTATAATTTTTATGAAACTAATAAGTATATTGAATGATTATACAAAAATTATGTAGTGATTGTTTTATTAAGAGAAATATCAAATAAATGGTTTTTTCAATATTAAAATAAACATTATATGAACTAATTAATGTTCTACACAAATTTATAGATGCATATGACTTGTTAGGAATCTATTAAATTTTTTGGTTCGAATATATCCTCTATGTGGATTTTATGAAAATTCAATTAAATGAATCGTGTCAAAATAAACACTATTATTATTTTATAAAAATAACATATTATTAAATTGTTTAAAAATCACGTAAATATTTAAAAATTATAAATTGAAATTTGTATGGTCTAAAATTTCATAAGGTACCCAATTATAGATACTTTACAACACATAATTAATTATTTTAACAATTTTACATTTAGAATTTTATTACCACAAATAAGATTAAATAAATTAAATAAGGATAATTCAAATTGATAAGGTTTAAAATAAATTCCCAACATGTCTAAATTTTATTGGATGATGCGATTACAACCCAATATCATCTCATATTCGGATTTAAGTCATATTTGGATGTTTTAAAGTGGAGTATGAATTTATTATAAAATAATATTTCTTATTTTTCCAAAGGTGCCCCTCTCCTCCCTTATGAAAGGGCACCTCCTCCCTCACCTCTTCACAAAACATTGAGCCTTAATGCTCAGACAAACCCTGCCAATTTTTCTTATCCACTTCCTTAGCTATATTATGGATGTTCTGTTCTTCTCATAAGACCAGCTCTAGTATCTTAATAGGAAGCTTCAAAGAGGTGTGTCGAACAAGAGGTAATCTCTTCTACCAATTCATTCAAGTTTCATTCTTCTTAAACTTCTTCTTATTTAGTTGTTTAATTATAAAGTAATAACATTAGTATCAATAATATACTGATATGTTATTATAAATATGAAAGAACCCCATTTCACTTTCTATCCATCCTTTGGAGAACGAAATAACTACGAGTGCATACGTACGAAATACCGTCTCCATGTCGTGGTGTAATATGTTTTTCCACCACCACATGACTTGGATGTGTATAATGGTGTAAAGAATAACTATATGTGGATATTATACCATTGTAATTATTCTGATATATTATATCATCCACCCCAATTCCATTCAATAATTATGGTAACTATATCATTGATCGTGTGTACGTACGGATTACCATCTCCACGACGCGATGGGATTCAATCTCTATGTTAACCATTAAAGAACGATTATAATCTTTGTATAATGAATAATAATGGTATATATAACATAATAATTCTACTGTATTTATGTATATGTTTTTTACTATCTTCTATTCAAGTCAATAAGGAAATGAAAACGGCGTTCATGCGTACGTACGACCTACCATCTCCATGAACGGTGTGTTTCATTTCCATTATCTATCTATTATATATATATACTGAATTTATATGTTATATAAAGCATGTATTACATTATAGAAGTTATTAAATAATGAAATAAGTAATAATAATATCACGAACAAGAATTCCAAACACGTACGATAAATGAAATGATTTTTCGGAAAATGATGCTTTAACATGGAATTTACAAAATAACTGGTAATATAAAGTCATAAGTGAACCATATATGATATCAAAACAATGAATATGATTCTATAATAAGTAAATGAAATTATTTAAATCATTATATAGGAGGTTCAGATACGTACGAATCATATCGTACATAAGGTAAGAGATTATTTCATCTCACTTTTATTTCTATGAGACATGTGCCTTAATCACAAACTATTTATCTTGTATTGTGTTTAAGCTTACCATGAGTGTTTTATGATTTTTATTATAAAGGATATGATATTTAAATATGCATATAATTTTCCACCAATTATAAATGGTAAGGGATAATTTTGTAATCTCATTTTTATCTGTGATTGCTTATACATAAGTATTTACTGGGGTTATATTTGTCATCCATGTCCATAAAAATGAATTTTTCATAAAGTTTTTAATATTCTTACAAGTATGTTTAAGTTCATTTTTACCCATATTTGAATTTTACATTGTGTAATGGAAGGAATATTTCTTTTTTTACCATACGAGGGACTTTTTGACTTTCCGATTAAAAGTACGAGGAGATTTTTTTTTAATTTATATGGCATGAATGGATTTTTACGGTTTCATAATGCCTTATTTTCATGAAGATTACTCTACAAGTTTTGATGACTATTTACAAATAATTCCTTTTCTTTTAAAATTTCCTAGAATTTTGTGAAAATAAAATGATTTTGAAGAAGAAAGTATATTTTCCTCAAGAATTCATTTCATGTGTTTTATCAAAACCATTTTCCATCTTAGATTAAATTATTTTTAATTGTGTATGTTTCAAGTATAATGCCTTTATGATTTACTTGGTTTCACTTTTCTTATGATGAAATGATATCCTTTTGTTTTATATGGATTATGTTATGAAGGGATGACGTTTATGAAACCCATTTTATTCTTTGGGTTATGATGAATGATTTATAATTATTTTGTGCCACATGTAAGAATGATTTTAATATGAGATGGGTGGGACCTATATCTCCCTCTAATTAATTTCTTAAAGATTTATATCTCATGGGATAGACATGGATGTAACAGTTAGTTAATCCGGTTCAGTGATACATGACTTGAACAAGGAGTGAACTCATTTCAGAAAGGGACCTTGTCCACTAAGATGGCTTTGGCAGCAATGCCTTGGCTACTATGGAAATCATATCATGTGCTCAATCGTTTTCCACAATTAAATGTTTTATTCCTATTTTATTTTATCATGTTTGATGTTCCTTTATGATCCATTCCTTACTTACTATCAAGATGTATTTCAAAACTCAAGATTTTAATGTTTAAACTTTATGTTCATGTTTTGTAGTTCAAATGTATATGGTTTGTTTTATTTTCTCTATGCTTACCATTACTGAGCATTTGAGCTCACCCTTTTTATGGCTTCTTTTCCCTAGGATATAGAGAAATGTTTTAGGTAAGAAAAAAAAGGAAGATCTTTATGGGATATGTTGAAGATCATTTACCAAGATTAGAAGATTATGTTCCAAGTTTCTAAAGACACTAAACTATTACAGTCCTTGAGTGTTGGTTCTTATTATGTATTAATTATCCTGAAAAAGTAATGTAATGCCTATGTACGTCAAGATTGGGTCTCTACATTTATCCTTGTGGTTGGTTTCTAAATACTTGGACTTATTTGGATATGTATCCAGGTGTGACTGGTGTTTTAGAGTCGGATCTGGAATAGAAAGGTTGCTCAAGGAAAGGTTTTCTTATGTGTATACATTCTCTTTGGGTAATGGACAGGCATATAAGTATGTTTTATTGTATGAGAAACATGGAGGCTTATAGTCTCCATTATGGGTGAAATATTAGAGTGTTTATGGTTTGGTAGAATATGAGGTTTTGGTGGTAGTAATGGTTAGTTTCTTATCCTAGTTAGCACTGAATGTATCCCCCATAATGTTGTGATATCATAGATTATTTTATTTAATCTTAGAATAATTTTCGATTTTTTAGTGGTCTAGTAAGTGGTTTTCCCCGTGATATTATTTTTGTTTGGATAAACACTATTGGTTTTTTACATGGAGTTATATGGGAATGCAAGGAAGGCATGTCTAGTGGACATGTTTGTGATCTTAGGATTAGTAAATTATCACTCATTAGTGTTAGAATTTGGTTATGTGGTGGGGTAACTCAAGATTTTTTAGGATGGTTGTTTGTTAATGGGATCTTCTCTGAATGAGTGGATAGAAATTCATAGTTTCATTTGGGTTCTAGATATCATGTTACAGATCATACACCTAAGGATCCTAAGTGGGGAAGGTAGTCATTAGTTGGATGAAGAATGATGTGGATGTGATGATATTTTTGTTGGAATGAAGGCCCAATGATTTTAGATGAGTTGAAATGTCCATATAGTTACTGGTGAAATCAGAAAGTCATGTTTTGTAGTTTTTTTCTTTAATAAAATCATATCATACTCTTAATCTAAAGATGATATTGACCAATACCTTGACATTTTCTGGAGTACACTGGTAGGAAAATAAATATATGACTAGCTACCTTGATTTATTTTAGTTAGTTATGGGGCCTCTTGGAGTTTATTCTAATGGAACGATATATAAGGATATGTCTGGTGGGAAGTTCACCATTGACTGTTTGTGGGTGAGGTCCTCGGTGTAGACCAGATGTTGAAATAAACCATTGTATCAACTCTTAGATGATTGTATAGGTGATATTTTATTTTATTTTGTTTCTCAAATGTTTTAAATATGCCCATAGTTTATTCTTTAGTTAATAGTTTTTTGGAGCATGGGTCGAAGCAGTTGAGGTTGTGGGGTGAGTAGATGATGATGTAACTCTTATGGTGGGGAGTGATGTATCTGTTGCAGATTTATAAAACATATGTTGAATGGTTCATGAGTGTGTGTAGATGGTCATTGATTGGTCATAGTGGATTTGTGATGCTATTGATGAACCATTAGGTGAATGATTAAATTCCGTAGGGAATTCTAATTGGCGATCAGTGGTGATGAGTGATCAATATGACTCTAAAATTCATGGTTGAGGAGGCTAAATAAAGTGGCTTGGGTATAGACACTAGAGATTATGTTTGGTGGTAGTGTAATGACTTAGAGTATAAGGTCATAGTGACTAGATGATATATAATGGGTCAGATGATAGAGCCGAGTTTGCTGGAAATGAGTCGTGACCGGATAATATAACTGGGGTTGGTGAATAGTGTGGGTGTAGAAGGTTGAAATCTATGACAATTGTTTCATTTGTGAATGATGACTGTGTTTCATGTTTGTGTGGTGCTTTTGAGTAAAATTTTTAATGTTCTATGTCCATGCATGGGAGATGGGAATGAAAATTCTTCAGTTATTTTTTGAATATGATGATGGGTGACAATGATGATTAGCATTCTCATGGGTGTTAGAGAACAGTATGTTGGGATTTGAGAAAATTACTTTATCATATCATGATTTTCGGTTTGGTTGGGCTTTCCAAATGGGAAGTGTGTTAAATATGGGGTGGTTATGGTTATATTATAAAATGTATGGTGTTCATCACTATAGATCGATGAATAATCAAATTATTTTGTATCAATGATTCTATTAGATGGGCATGGGAAACAACCATAGAGGTATTTCGGATTTGGATACAAGTATTAGATTGAGGATTGATTGGTGGAGGGACATGAGATTCAGTTGGTTCCATTGTAGATTTTTATGCTTTCTGAAGTAGAGTAAGAATGTTGGAAAAATCGGGTGACCAACAAAGGTCAAGTGTTGTGGATGGATAACCACCGAATCATTTCAAGGATGAGAAGTGTTATGGTTGAGAGGTTTTAATATCTGATGTCTATATGTATCAAACATTTCTAAAGGATTTTTTAATTTTCATTAGTGGGTATGAATATTCTTGAATTAAGACATAAAATGAGATTCTGAGAGATGAAATATATCAAAAGGGTTTTTGTAGATGATTAATAATAATCGGGAGATAACATGGGTGTTCAGATGGGATTCAAGGAATTTAGTATATTTTTTGGTAGTTTTGGATATTTCTAGTGAGGATTCAATATTAGGGTGAACAACATAGGAGAAACAATGTGACACCTTGATGCTAGGGGGTAGTTTATTTTGAATTGATCATGGTTGAGTTGCACATTTAGAGAATGGTTTGGGGTAATATTTATGAGGCCAATACTGGAAAACATGTGAGTTTGAGGAGTTTATAAGGCATGGTGAATGGTTTGCACATGATTTTAAGCAATCTATGCCACTTTCTACAGAAGGGAGGAAGTTATGAAAGCATGGTTGGTACATGGTATTTCAAACCATGAATCCTAACCATGATAGGATTGAGTGTTAGATAGTACAGAATGCATGGTTGGTAAATGATTTGGAATACCATGCATCAAAACTATTAGGCTACCTATAATATCATTAAATAGTAATTTTTATCATTTTTCGTGTCTGATATTTTTATTCACCCCACCCCTTACTCCCTCTCTCTCGTTTGCATGAATGAGAGGAGGGTTCTTGTGATTGAAATGGTTTTAATGGTGTGCATTGGTTTTTGTCCCATCATTGGGTGTTAAATGGGGGAAATATATGTTTTGAAAAGTTCCTTTTTGTTGAAATTAGGTTCTAATATCCATGTGGAATATTAATAAGGGTTTTAAATGGATTTTAAATACGTATTTTAAATCGGTGTGGGGGTGTGTGTTTTGTCAAAATTATTTTATGGATCTTCTATTTGTTTTAGTTGATATTTTTACCTTGGCTATTTTTGGTTATCAAAGAGAAGGACCCATGTTATTAAAGGATGATTTTGAAATACTTATAAAGGTTGTTTGGTTTGGTTTCTTTTGGTATGTAAAAATGGTATGGATTTTCTGAGACATGTTTTGGTTTTAAAGGCCAGCAGGTACTTTAGTAAATGTAAATGGTCTAAAAAGTGATGTTGTTTTTTTTCATGAACATTTTATTTTGATATGATGTTTTTCTTAGTATTTGTGAAATAATGTAATGGTTTGGGTGTTTGATTGTTTCTTCTAGAACAAGATGTATAAAACAATTATGGTGTCAAAATAAGGCTATGGACATATATTCTATACTTCACGATTAGAGTTCTAGACTTATGATCTATGTGATGATGTTATACCATGTGGAATGAGATATTGTAATGATAAAAATTCATATATTTTTTTGTCCAAATTGATAATTTAGGAAATACAAATTTTATGTATATATGGATTCTAGACTGATTTTTCTGGTACTAATTTTTTTTTGATGAGTTTGATATACATGACTTTCAGTATCTATGTCGATAGTTTCTTAGATGTTTTGTTGTAATATGGTTATAGTCATGATTTATTTTTAATGTTAATATTTTTTATATCTCAAATAACCATTCTATGAACTGATGGTTTTGGTACATCATATAGGTACCAAGAATGTAGGTTTTTTGCCTCCATAACATTAATGAAAATTGAACACCCTTCCATTAAATTTATAGTATATACCCCTGTGTTATTATTGAGAGGAGTTCTTTATGTCATTTCATGTTTGGATGGTCTGGGTGTGACCTTATAACCCTTCATTTGGTGGGTATTAAATGATTTGTCATGTTCTTTGTCTTTTACCTCTTTTTTCAATTCTAATTATTCATCTAGTTATCTACATAAATTGTTACCACCCATTAGTATTTTCTTTAGAAAACATTGGTGGATTCTGAGTGATTTCCACTGACACCCAACTCAGGCCACCCTCACATATTGGTAATCAAGAAACTCTCAGATGTTTACTATAGGTACGAATTTAGGATGAGGTCTTCTTGAGCACTACATGGTCAAGAAAGACTTCTCAAGGTGTATTAGGTGACTAGAGGGATTTAAATAGTGAATTTGCTGAGCATTTTTGTATTCAATTTTATTTTGGTATGTTATGTAGCTGGCCAAGTGGGTTGTTGGATGTATGTAAGAGATAACCATTCATGTATTTCTTGAATTTCATCTTATTATATCTTTTTTAGTTTATTTATTCTTTCCACTTACACTGATGTATATGAAATTCGGTTATTTACATATGGTTGTGAACTGTGATATTAGAATATAGGCACCTCACAATTCCATTTTAGACACCCACTTCTAGTCAATAGCCTTTGTCATATAAAGAGGCATGCTTGATGTCATATAGAAAATCATCTCAAGGAACCTATTTAGTGGCACCTGGCTATGGAATTACAAGAAATAAATCTCTACATTAATGATGAAAATGTATAAACTACTCATGTTATTGAATATATTTATGATATAATATTTTCTAGAAACTAAAAGGTGATGGTTGAGAATATTTCTAATTAAATGAAGGAATAATTTGAAATATATATACTCGGAGAGATGAGGTCATTTGTTAATTTTCAAATCTATCATGAAAAATATCAAATTTTTACTTATCAAGAGAAGAATGAAATGTAATTAATGAATTGATTTGGTATGGAAGATTAAATCTTAATTTCTACACTAATTTTAGTACCAATAAATATTTCCAATGATAAAAAGGTGAAGCTAGTTAGTCCAAGCATGTTTAGAATGTTGATTAGTGGTTTGTTTTACAATACATCTTCAAGGAAAAATATTCTATATGGTAGAACTCTTTATTCTAGATACCAAAACTAATCCCAAATAATCCCATTTTTTTAGGATAATGTTTTCTCAAGAGTATAATGGGTAAAAAATATTTTTGATTAATATTTTATATCCAATAAAATTTGGATCTCTATAGTTTTGTTGATGCATATTGGGAAGGTGGAACTAGTGAAAAAAATATACATATGGTGGATTGTTCCCTCTTGGTAATATATTTTTATGATAGAACTAAAATATTCAACATTCTATAGCATTTATTATTACTATGGAAGAATATGTGGCCTCAACTCATGATACAACTTAGATGATGTAGATGAAAACTGAATTGGAATATTTTCCAGTGCATGTGAAGATGCCAAAATTTCATGGGTGTGATTAAAAATACGCACTCAATTTGTAAAATATTTTGGTTCACCATTCTAGGATAGAGAATATTGATATTAAATATCACTTCATCAAGGAGCTAGCATAGAATAGTAATATGAGTTTGTAGTTTATTCTAGTAAGATATAATATTTCCCACATATTCGCCAACCCATTATGTGAGTATGCATTACATAATCTAAGGATAAGATGGGTGTTCATCCTCACCCTATACTAAGCCAAGGTATGTATGTGATGTCCCCTCTATCTTCATATATTTGGATGTTAATGTTAAATGTGGAGAAAATTACATCATAATTTATCCATTGATTTGTTTTTACCTCTTTAGGAAGATAAAATATTTATTTATTGATTTTATATAAGGTATGTTGTGACTTTTTCACGTGTGAATAATTAAATTTTTTTAGTGAATGCAAGAACTGTCTTTTTATAGGTTGAGGTGATTTTATTTTGTAAGTGTTTTTGTTGTGAAGTTGTGTTGTAGAATTCCTTTCTTGTTATAAAATCATAGTTTTATTTAAAACATCGAATTTTTTATAGTAATTCTTCCCAATACCAAATAAGATCAGTTGTTTTAGAATTATTAGATAGTGATCCTTTATTTATTTATTATAGAATCATTGATTTCTGTTCCTTGGATTAAAATAAAATCCATATGGGATATTATTGAGACAAACATGAAATGATTTATAGGTTATGGTAAAATATCTAGAAAAAAATATGTGGTTTTAATTTTATTATTGGATTCATTTTCAACATCTTAAGAAGATTCGAATGACTATAAGGAAGTGACCCTGTCAACAAATGTGTACATGCATGATTAGAAAAGTTACCATGAGAAATTGATTGCATAAAGACAAGTGTACAACCATGGTGGGTTAGCTAACTCTGAGTAAGTGACAACAAAAGGAAATGCTAACACTCATGGATGGTCAAGTGACTATGAAACACTGATTTCATGATGAAATTTGGAAATTAAAAGTAGGTTAATTAGTCATGAGTAAGTAACCACATGAATGAGTGTGGACATGTATACTAGGTCTAGTGACCCTGTTAAGAACAAGTTCCAACATGAATATATTATGGTTTCCACGATATGTATAAGCAACCTCATGAACAAATTGAAGTAATTTTGTGAAGGATAAGTGACCACACGATCAACCTCATTGAAAAATAATAATATTATAAATTTTTTTTACTAAATTAATGACAAGTGATGTTCTCTATAAATTGTTTAAATGTCATATTAATTTTTACCATAATTCTAGCACGGTTTTGTTAAATGGAATAATACATATTCATGGGGAATATGTATGGAATTCAATGAACCATGTAGATGATTTATATGTTGCAATTTTTATAAGAAACCACATAACCAATTTCTATGTAGGTGTTTTGATAAAAAACTACATAACTCACTTCTATGTAGTTTTCGTGATAATGAAGGATGTTTTCGATTGTGTCACACAACAATTTTTGGGGACATATCAATTTTCCAAGAAATAGTTATTTTTTGAGACAAATACATTTTCAATGATGTGGTATATTGTATCACTAATACATTAAAAATGATCTATATATTTTTTGCAATGAATCTATTTTTAGAAACATATTTCATTGAGTCACATAGATGAATCCTTTACATATGGGATTTCTACTCATCATGTAAAAAGAAAAACATGAAATTGAAGATGATTTAGATCTGAGAGAAATAATTCCATGATTGATACTAGAAGGATAGTGTCTATATAACATTCATGAATTGATTCATATTTGTTCTTTTTTACAATTGAGGAAACACCAGTTCAAAGAAAAATGGGGATTTTGTTTTTATATGTCCTCGTGTAGTTAAAAGTACTTTAGTATGACATTTCTAGTGGAAGTTATTATTCGTACTTGATCCAATGATTCAGGGAATTTGAAATAAGTTATATTTATGTGCTGTAAAGAATATTTTAATTGAGAAGAAAGTGAAAAAATTAATATTCACATATCATTAAATAGTGATATGAAATTTCTTGATGTGTTGTTGATGAATATATTTGTTTCAAAAGGATAAGAAGAGTTGGTTACTTGTAGAGTTTCCTATATAAATACAAGTGAAGTATTTCCATTGTTTGAAAATATGAAGAAGAATATGAATACCACGACACACTAGAAAACTATATTATCGTCAATAAGAGAAAGGTGTATCTATTTTATCATTATCAATTGAATTTTATATATCTATGAGATTCACCTGATATAAGGGATGCACAAACATCCATAAGTATTGTAAGTGGGTTTTAAGGATTTTCCTTTCTCAGAGTGGTTCATAAGGATTTTACTGAATAATATGATCTTGGGTTTTTCCAAATCAGGACAAGAAATATATAATCACATTGATTAGTGAACCATTTACACTTCCTAAGATTTCTCTGTGTGTTCTTGTATTTTAATTAACATCATGTTTCCCTTAATTATTGATGGAGGTTGTTTAAAAAAATATACAACTCCAAATTTATAAATCATTTATCCACTCACTATCATTGATTTTTATATTATATTTACTCATATTTACAAGTTTATATATATTAATTGTTTAGAAAAAAATTGATTTATTATATTAGAGGTTAGAGAACATAAAGGGAATTTCAAACTTTAGGTGAGTGTTTTATGTTGAAATCTCACTTTTATCATGATTATTTATTATTAAATTTTGGATGAAGAAATTATATAGTAATTATGTCAAACAATGCCTTGACTTTTCTTCTCCAATGGTCTTTCTTGAGAATACATGTTTTCCGTTCATTTTTATCTCTTTAAGTACTTAGGATATCAAGAAAAATAAAGAAAATGGTTTTACTACTCCCTTAAGTCGAGAATTTTTTTTTCTATTTATATATTTTCATTAAAATATTTTCAAGAATAATTTAAATATTCTAAAATGCATGACTAAGTTCATTTTTAACCATTTTTTAATTTCTACCAAATGATGAAACAAAAAATTCTTTTTATTTTTTTAACAATGTCCTTTAAACCAATGGTGTGAACATAATAATTGTATTAATAGATAACGCTTAAATTGTTTTTCATGCTAGGAAGGATACTCTTTTATTTTATGCATAATGAAATTATCTCTATTTATTTTCAAAAAAACTACTCTAATATTTTCAAAATTATTTGATTTTAAATTAGATGTTTTAAAATGAAAGGGATATTTCCCTCAAGAAATGTTCTATGTTGCATTTTAATGTAGTTGTTTATCCTTGATGACATCTGTAGATGTTACTTATGTTTCACTAGGGATATGAATCTTTGATATTGTCCTCATTCATTTTATGTATGTTTTATGGTTGTTAATATGAAATATTATTGAAACCTATTTTATTTTCCACATGTTACGTTATGATGAAATGAGAAATGTTTTAATGGTTTTATTGCATACATTTCAAAGGATTATGATTATTTCACGACTGCCTCCATTAAATCCCTCCAATTCATTGGGTAATTAATAATGTTTTATAAGCTCAAAGGTAGAATAGGATGTTATCGTAAAAAAAATTTAGGACACATGGGATGTTATACAAAGCCCAAAATAGGGTACATATGAGTTCGTACAAGCTTAATATAGGTATATGGTGGTTATAAAAAGCCTAACATGTGATGAATGTAACTATCAATAGATTTGAAAAAATGTATATGATTATGATTATGTGACAATTTATTCTAAACATTTATGTCAGGATCTTATTTGAGTGATATTCTCTCATATCATAAGTTCATTAATTCCATTTTTACTCATGTATTGTGATGTTCCAAGGTTTACATCCTGACTAATAATTATTATTAATGAAAAATTGGGTATCATTTTCATATGTTAAGCACATATTTTGATACCCTTATGGTCATGATATTATTAAATGTTCTTTAACATTCACCTCATTTACTCTTACTGATCATATAATCTAACCCTTTATAAGTATTATTTTCCTTAAGATATAAACAATGGTTTTAAGTATTATATGTATAATAAGGGTTCTAGTTTTGAATAACTACATGGGATATGATAAATATCTTTTATATACCACTTATATGTATATATTTATAAAGAGGCTAATATATTATAATTCTATAATGGAACATAATGATATTTCATTAATATAAATCAAATAAGACTTGATATTTAAGAGTTAAATGTTTGATTTGTATCAATAACCATCATCAATACTTATCTCTAAGTCCATAATTTACTATAAGTAATTTAGCCTTTTCGGGGGTGTCTCTAAGCATGATAATTACATTATGTTATCCTCTATCCTTTCTTTAGGGATCCCACACTCATGCCTACATCATGATGAGAAACAGAACCTAGAGTATCACTAGGATTCACTCATTATTGAGCCCTCATGTGGAACCCCACAATTGTTCTTGAGAATTTGTCGATGTCAATAATATATTTTCTTCCTAGGAGAGGGTTGGCCTTAGAAAATCCTTTACATTGAGGTATTCCGGATTCATTAGTGACCTAATAAATTAAATGGAATACTCTCTTGAATCTCGTATTCCCTCAACCAAGAATGCACATCTCATAGCTCTTATTTCAAACCATAAATTATGGATCCACCCTATACTTGGTGTATCGTAGGCATCGATTGAGTTAGTCTAATAGTCACCCTCAAGAGATCTAAGATCTATGATCAGATACATACACCCACCGAAAACCTTATACCTCTATTTGAATCCTGAGAGGCCCATGAATTCTTAATGGTCTAATGATATATCCATTAGAATTTATTATCCATAGGAATTCGAAATGGTCTCACAAAAAAAAGGAATCTGTTGAATCTTAAAATTTCCTACAAGTACGCTAGCATATCCTCTAATGCTAGATCTAGGGAATCACTTCTAGGAGTCCATCGATGCATCAATCATAATGGGTTATAATCAAACTCTGTGTCCAACCACAAAATACTATGAGACCATATTATAGACATATCATGAATCCTAGTGCCTCATCTATCTCAAAAGGAACTTCTCAAGAATCTAGGAATCTCATAGCAGTTCTAATCCCACCGGACAAATTCTAGGTGTCATGGGTAATCAGATAACATAACAAAAATAACATTATAAAAAATATATAATAGTCTAGTTGAATTCTCAAGACCATACTCACTATCATATCCCCTTTGAGAATAAATTTTCATTGGGTTCTTAGTGATGCCCACAACCATCAATACCCATAGGCACATAAACTTTCTCAGGATTATCCCCCATTGGGGAACCCATAAGGTTCCCCCAAGATCATCACTATGGTGGTTGAATCCCACTCAGGATCCTTGGTTACAAAAACTCTATTAGGTATATTCATAACCATTGTATGACTTCCTATCTATAATCATAATTAAATTCTTCTCACATCCTCATAGGCCTTTGTCGTACACCCCACTAGTGATAGTCTCAAGAGATGTCTCATGGCCGATATCCATGTCCAAGGTATCTCCAAGCATGCCAACTCACCCAAACTATATGATCGTCCAAAATTAGTATCCAAAAAATCCAAACACATTCCAAGTCAACTAATCTAAATTTCTAGGTTCATCCAAATCAAGTCACATCAAACACCCTCTTATATGTGTCTATGTACCTAAGTATCCTCTTGGTCTACGCCTCAACCATCAGTAAATAAGGAATCATGAACTTGTGGGAGGTCCTTGGTGGACATGTAAATATACACATTTCTCCCTAAAACTTTTATATAGAGTATAAATTTAACATTAAATAACTAATAAAATTTAAAAAACATTATATAATAAAATAAAACTATTGTCTATAGTGTATTCAACATGAAACACTGAGTTTAAACCACCCACTATATAATATTAAAATATTATTACTTAATCATAAATGATATAACCAAACCATTAAATTTAAGGGTGTGAATAGTATTATCCACTATAAGAAAAATATATACAGGTCTTACTCAATATAAATTTATTTTCTATTTCTTAAAAAATTTGCAATATACTTTAATGAAAAAAGTTTTATTCTACAAAAAAATAAGTTTCCTTCAAAAATAATTTTTATAGATTGAGTGAGAAAATATTATAATATATTTTTCCAAAATTTAGGAATTTTATTTTTTAAAATTAATTTAATTTCTAAAATAACAATATCTATATTAAAATTGGGTGATATTTTTGATTTTTATGTAAAATATTGATTTAAATTTAAGGAAACCCCATAATAAATTATTCTTTATGAAATACCTTAATCAAACCAACTAATTAAGTAAACTTGATGTTTTAACAAGATTTTCTATAGCTAGTATGAATACAATCTTAATTATAATTGAATGATTCCATAACTATCGGGTGAAATAAGATCCAAATCCATAAAATCATAATCTAAAATTAAATATGAATGAAAGGTAAAGAAGGATGAGATAAAAATTTGCAAGAACATACCTTATATTTCTAAAACAAATCTACAAAAAACAACCCTTGATTGAAGGGAAATAGAGAATTTATGGTTAGGAAATGTGAATGGTTCTTGGAAAAAATATGGGAAAAAAGGGTATCCCCTTCTTAAACTAAAAAGGGGAAATTTAGAAAACAATTAACCCTTTAAAACACCCAATGTATCAGTTGTTCAATGTGATTAGTTATCATGGAAGCGATATTGGCCCTATTCACATGCCACCTAGGAGATAGTGGTTGTAGACTGAAGCCTTTGTCTTATTGACATCATTTGGTGCTCTACCAATCCTCCAACCACCTTTTGAGCTATGTTCCTCATCCAAAATGCCTCATAATAAAAGATCAAACTCCTGGAATTATTTTCTAAATCTCACCTTCAAAATTCTCCCATCCTTTAATTAAAAATTCAAATTCTCCCTTGAAATATAGTTGATTTAATAGATTAGGAAATTACATTATCATTTATAAATGGAAACCCAATTATGGTTTATATCTTGTTACCTCCATAATTACCTTCTCTTATTCCAAAAAAAAAAATTTATTCCCTTTTTACTATGTCAGTTTTCATCAAAGGTATTTTAAATTTTTAAAAACTATTTTCCATCCTTTCTGAATATAAAATTTAATCCTCAACAATATATTTATTTATTTATAACATTTATGTAATTTGAAGGAACAAAAATTAATGATTCCTTCTAAAAGTAATCATTTTTTCATAAAAAGTCACTTCACCTTATTGAAATCTATATTCCTTTTCGAAGGATCCTTGGTAGAAGATAATTTTTAAAAATTAATATTTTTAAAAATGTATTCATTCCATAGGATTGAAAACTTTATGTATTTTTAGGGATTACAATTTATATTTATTTCTAAAATAATAATTCTTAGAATTCAATATTTTTTGAATTTCCAAAAATTCACATTTTTGTAAATAATATTTTAAAAGTACTATAACTTCATATTTTATGCCTATTATAAAAGCATTTTCAAAAAACTATTATATGATTTCATAACCATTTCATATTGATCTATAAATTCATTATTTCATTGGATGATTTTTCCCCCAATAACTATCCAAATATTTTAATAAAACACACTTTTCGAGTTATTGATTTTTGGTTATAAATTTTTTACATTCTTGTATTCAAATTTGGTGATTCTAGGTAGAAATGTTGTGAAACCCCCCTTTTTCATTCTTGGGGTTTTTAACGACGTGATGAATGAGACCCATTTTTTGAAATGGGTAATCTAGATATATTGAATGAATCATATATTTTGGAATATTTATGTATGTTTTTTCATTATTCGACAGTTATTCCCTATATACCACTATAATGAATTTGGAAAATCAATATATCTTCTTAGATAATGGGTAATTTTGTTCAATATTCAATCTACCATGTTAAATAGGCAAGTGAAGACCGGTCCAAAAAGCTTCACAGGTTAGTGAAGCCTAATACACTGATATTTGGTTAGTGAAGCATGATGAACCACAAGAATCTTGTGAGTAAATCTCAATCCACTATGGGAAACAAGGTATGAGGTCTTATCCAATATGTTATGATTATTAGGCATATGTTTCTTCCCAATTCTTATGTATTGAAATATAATTATGTTATCATTGCTCAAGTATTATGATCCATGTTATATATTGTTATGCTTTCCTAATATTATATATATATATTCTGATTATGCTCTCATTTCCATATACTTATCTTTTTATCACATTTGATCATCATTGGTCATCTCATATGTTTCCCTTACTAAACATCTATGATATCCCCTTTATTATATTTTTATCCCCTAAGATAAGAATATGGGTATCACATGTGAGATGTTTAGAAGGAATTTCATACTTTATATATTATGAATAAATATTGACAATTGTTTCAAAATATGTTTTTTCAATATTTAGTCTTCCAATATAATAAACATTACATTATTAGGCTTGAATGACTATTTTTGAGATAGAATTATTAATCATGTAAAATAATTATTTAAATTTATTTATTTAGCTTGGATTTTTTTAACTATGATATTAGGATATTAGAAGTAGAAAACAACCATCTCTATAAAAACTTATTTTTAGAGTCACTTTCTTAAGAATGAAAATACCATCATCCACAGCCATGATTATTTCAATCATGATGTAAAACATACCAAGTTTTTTACACAGGAGTCACCCAATAGAGATCTATTTTATAATCAATGTCACATGCACCATATATCCCGTATAACCTTAAATATTTTTTGGGGCATGTCTACCTTGATGATCTATGATTGACCACCCAAGAGGATTCCCCACTGGGGGAAATCTAACCCTATTATCTTAAATGTTTCTACTCCCCTCACTATGAGGATGACCCCTAAGGTAAATCATTTGATTTAGACATCACAATTCATAAGGTTTCAAATTGTATTGGGTTTAAGTAACTAACATCCCACGGTAAACGCATTGGTGACCCCAACCACGAATTTTGTTTCATTGAAGTTTAGAGCCAACTATAACTATCCCCCCATTTCAAATTCATCATGTAACATGGATGTAATATATATGAAGATGTTAAGGAACCCCATCATAGGATGATCACCTAAAAATAAAAACTCCATCATGAATGTCCTTATTACAAAATTATTGTTGCTTCCCTAACACCTTTACCGTAAAATAGTGAAGAGAAGGTTGTAGGATTCATTGCCCTCTATATTTTTTTATCATAGACCTTGGTTTATGAAGTGTGTCATATCATAGAAAAAGATATATGTTATCATATATTTACTCTATAAATATATCCATATAATGGTTAGAAAAACAATCTATATTCCATGATCATGTCATTTAAAAAAATTAGATTCCAAGCTAGTATCACTAGGAACCCACTTGCATGACGATTTCCCAATCACAGTAAAAATTATCTCTTCCAACATATCCTCATAGGTTTGAAGTTAACATAATCATATTATTTATCATTATTCTATGTTGGATAAATGTAATTAAAATATTAAAAAAATACTATATTCATCATCAATTACACCACTAGATCGTATAAATTGTAAAGAAAACATGTATTCTTAGGAAATTATGAATCCAAATAAAAATAAAGACATAAAATTGATATTTTATTAAAATAAATTATTTAATGAATTAAATGATGAAGTAGTTGTTCCTGATGATATGTAAGATGATTTGTATGGGGATAAGATGTAAATCATGTATTTCATTCTTTCCTCACATTAATTTTACATAACTGATCTTGTTAATATTTTTTTATGTATCATACCTATGTCACAACCTATATTTGACATGTAATCACGTTGTTTTTGTAGCCAATCTATATTTTAGATATCAAAATAACTTTAAATTTCTCGATGATAAATACTGAATATTTTTACATGTTAAAATCCTAGTAGTTGGGAAATCATATTCATGTTAATTGGTAGAATGTATCCAATACCCCAAAATAGATATCATCATGGTAATATAAAAACAAATTAAATAGATCTCCACTAATGCATTCATTAGCAGATAATGAAGATAAAAAGTGTTATATTGAAGAAAAAACTACAATTTCTTAGTGATCTGCCCATCCTGTTGCACTAGGGATATCTTTATCCCAATCAACAGTACCCACACCATTGACTATTATGAAGTTGGATATAGTTAATATGATTTTATCTTAAATAAATTCAATATTCATAATGTTGGGGGAACCCAAAATATGTTGAAAGAACCGACCTACTATACTAATCATTGTTTACTGGATGTTTTGGGATATTCCATTTGAAAAACACACCATGGAGGATCCTATAACATTTTACATGGACTAACAAAGAATGAAATATAAAAAGCCCCAATGGTATAAAATTTAGAATGTACCTCTTATTGATCAGCAATTAGATATGACTATAAAGATTCCCTTGATATTAGTTCTGATCTAAACGAGGGTGATTATTATATAAAAGTAGAAAATATGGTGATTCACGTAGCATATGCATAAGTAGAGGTTATAATAGATAAATTTATTTATTCCTCAATACATTATGTGGGAAATGAACATTATTAGGATGAATCATTATTTGAAAATTTCCCTAGCATTGAGTTAATTGAACATTTTATACACACATGGAAATAATGGATTCACCAATCATTGGGATCCACTATAATGTTTTCACCACTACTTTCCCATAAAATTTCATATAAAGTAAAGGGAAAGGGTGATACCATATCAACATCTCACCGAAAAACTAAAATTATTGATCCCCTTTAAATCTAGTAATATTATACAAATTTATGATATGAAAATGAAAGGAATTTTTGAATCAACACTAAGAGTAATTGAGAAAACACATCATGCAGTGATGATGTTGGGGTTTTGAATCGATATTTATCAGTTCAACCACCTAGGTAAGAAGGAATGGTATGATTAGAAATGAATGAACCACCCGTATATATATCCCCTTAGAAACAGTAACCTACATAGTGGACCACAACCAGATTAATACTAGAACTCCCTACCTTGAAATTTCAATAAAATGTTGTTCTAGAAAGCCATCAAGGATATATGCCAATATAGTGAGTATCACCCTAAGAAAAAAAATAATACCATTACTGGTCCACTAAATAAATTTAAAGAAATATATACCTTGATATAATCAAAAATAAAGTCACATATCTTATTTTTAAATATAATCTCACCACTACTGAACTTCGAGAACACTAATATCAAACCCTTCATCGGAAAAAGTGATATGAAGAACCATGTCATTTTATTTTCTTCCCAATGTGTCCCAATGTTTGGGACCCTAGAATAATAATAGGATAGTTTACTTAGGATATTTGTCACACTAGAAGTCCCCACATTCATATGGTATATTAACTTATTAACAAAGTCTAATTTCAGTTATAAAGACATGCATCTATAATTATTATACAAACTCAATTCATTTTTGAGAAAAAAATTATTCATGACAACTAAAATTGAATAAAATGGATAAATTACTCTTTTAATTCATAATTAAATTCATTGTCTTGATATATTTATATCATATATAATTACCCCCATGAAAAAATCATGAAAGTATGCAAGGAAAACTAACATGATGAGTTATAAATAATATTAATCTAATAAAAATATCATGTTATATATTAAGAGTTATTTAATGTGGTGAAATAACTAGAGGATTACATCTATTAGACTGGGAAAATCCATTAAAATCACCACCCACCCAATAAAGACATATAAAGGATGAAAAGAAACTATAGTTTCTCTAAAATCGGTAAAAGGCCAACCCCAACTCCCACACCAATCATGATTCCGGTTAAACAACAACCTGGAACTCCAAAATTATAGTATCAGATGATCTTAAAACTAAATTTATTACCTGTTCATGTGTATGTGACTCTTTTTTAATTTGATTCTAGAAAAAATAAGGATTACACCATCTAGTTTAAATATATCCTTGGATACTTTTGGACCATCTAACTAGATCCCACCACCATAAACTATGAAACCTAATAAGGATTTCTTGATGAAAACCCTAATTATTTATCCTATTGTCTATTACTCCTATAAAACATTCAAGAATGCATCACCTTAAGTGATTTACTCTAGAAGATATATGATGAATGGAATGTAGTATTGGATAATCCTTAGAAACACATGAACAATTTAGTGTCCACCCTCTCTAAAGAAGAAGGAAAAAAATATTATTATTTACTAAAAGCATCAAAATTTTCAATTATTATATTACTTATATGTCGATCAATCATGATCACACTAGAATTGAGGCATAGATAAGTCATCGAGTCATGATCAAAATTCATTCTATAGCCCCAGTGATAGAATATTCAATTTCAAATCAATATGAGGGCTAGAAAAACTAAAATTACCACACAAAGGAGTGGGAGGAATAACTCTTGAGGTTCATTGAGACACTCTGGGCCCTTATGGACAACATTTACCTAGAATTGAGAGGACGAACACAGCCTTCACAATGGACTCCTTCCCTATTAGAGAATTTGTACCATGTTCCATCAATGTCATCTGAATGACAGATCATTATATTGGTTAATATGAATTAATGAATCAAATTTTTTGAGATATTTAATATTTTACTATACTTTTTATATCATTTTCTATTTATATAATTTATAAAATCAATAATAAAATGATAACAATTATTTTTATTCTCTTGTTTTTTAAATTTATATTATTTTAGAATATATATTAATTATATAAATATATTTTATTTTATTAATTAATCATTTTTATCATTTTATATTAATATTAAATATTTTTATAATTATAATAAATTATTCTCACTATTAAAAATACTATTATTATAATTAAAATATGTGTGAGGGTTTGTTTTTATTATTATTATTATTATTAAAAATATTTTTACTAATAATAATAATAATGTTGTTATTATTATTATTTTATATATTTTATATTACTATTATTATTATTTATTTAGATATAATTTATTTTTCAATTTAACTTTAACTTTTTTAACTCTTCATGTTTTGTTTTTTTTATTCATGATTCTTACTAAATGACTTGTCGAATATGCCAAAGGATGTTCTAAAATTTCCCAATTATGTCAAAAATATTTGTTTATCCTAGAAGTGTGAGGTAGTTTCCTCAACAACTCTCATAGAATATGCCATAGAAGCAGGGGAACACACACTAAGGCATGAATATAGACCAAGTATTTATTTTGAATCATATCATCAATTACACTAAAAATATGGGAGAGTAAATACAATAATCTCAAAAAGAGAAATGGTTTGATTTGGTCTCCTCAACATATAGTGGGATAGTAGGTTGGGTTACCATCACCAGTCAAATCATGAATATTTTCATAAGAAATTACATCTATATTTTAACCTCATATTTCAGGAGGGACATCATCAATGTCTCATAGACACTTTGTATTGCAATCCCATGATTAGGAATATAAAATAAATCCATGCATTTGTCTTATATGTATGATGTGCTCAATCACCTCTGGTTTATTACATCATGACTCTGCCATTTGGGTGATCATTACATATCCAAAGAAATTAGAGGGTCCCTTATCTAATCCAAAACAAATCCATAAAACATTGAGATATGACTGTATACTGCTAACATGTTTCTTATTGATCATAAAGTCACATATTGTCATGTGGTTATCTCTATTATAAGGAGAGACTAAAGATTATTGATTCATGGTAACATCATACCCATCTATGAATCTGGCTAGATCGAATAATTGAATATCCATTGAGCAATGATATACAATGGATTTGGGATCAATTGAATTATGTCTTGAATCGTCCTCAAACATATATTTGGAGAATTATATTTATCATTTTCGAACATAAAAATATATATTTATAAAAAAAATTACAGAAACCATGAAGAGATTTTAAAATTTGAAACTAATTTGGAGATAATCCTTTTGACGCTAAATTCATGGTTTTCAATCATGAAATATTATGTTATGACCCATTACGTAGTATATGGACTTATCTTTATGAAGTTGTGATGTTCGGCTATCAGTAATGTAAAATATTTTCTTTCATTGAGACAATAAGAGTGATACATAGAGACATTTCACCTTTTTACTCATGTTAAAACATAGACATCAATATCAAGTATTAAAAATAGAGGGTAAGTATCCATAAATAGAGAAAACATCACACACTATGGCTCTAAATGTATTAAAATTTTCCCTTGTCGATCAATGAAATTATATGGATGAGATATTAATAATTACCATATCTAATATTATGGTATGAAACCTGAACATGGTAAGTTAAATCATGTAAATTCTCAAACCATGTCCCACATATCGGTTCCCCGATCAAGTTCACTATGTGACCTCAGGTGCACCTACATGTATGACAGAGGCTACAGAATAGGACTGTGGGTCTAATATAGATAATCTAGGAAGACTATACCACGTTTATCAAAGCATCACAAAAACATAATTAAATATCCAAATGTAAAACGATATAAATAATAACCAGAACAATTTTATAACCAATACAAACCACTATCACATGATAAACTGAAATAGAAAACAATATCTAAACCAAAGATGCAGATATCTCATTCAATATATTTTTCAAGTGTCAAATGAGAAACCAAAATAAATACACTAAGAACCCCTAAGTGGGTCCTAACATCAATTTTTGTTCTTTCATACACACTCCATCCAAACATATCTATCTAACATAGGGATCATTACATTATCTTGTCCTATAAACATAATGTAGATTTGGGTACTAATCAAGAATCCTACGTAGTGTGTTCGTACAACTCAGTAGGCTACCACCTATAACATCTAGATTAATCTCCAGTTTATAACAGTATATAAAATTTTATAAATACTAAAGATCAATAGATAAAGTAAACATTTTACATATTTCATTATTATTTAATTAACCTTGTAAAATACATAGGTTCATGATGACACTTGAAAAATCAATTCCAACTTCAACCCATGATGGAGTCTAAACCATTCACCAAGTGACATCAAATTCCATTATATCTGGGGTCTTATTTTATCATTTAATTACAATTTCTCTATCATACAGTGTAGGCCGAGAGAATCCGTATAGAACTCTATGGATATTTATACCATCATTCCTTATCCAGAAACTCAATGATCACATGTCTACATAAATATCTTGGGGGTCCTAGAGTGGCATTATGGCACCCCGTTTGTATTTTTGGTAGTAGTCTATATCCCACAACTCATTCAAAAATATCACATCACATGGTTCCATATTTCCAATAATTTATCGTCGGTCATCAAAATTCATTATTTACCCACTATAAAATATCTTTTATAAAGAATGAATAATTTACAATTCATCATTATCATCTTATAATCACACCCCAAAGGTGGCTACTAGTTTCAAAATTTTATCGATCAACCACATTTCATCAACCATTATTCATGAATTGCATAATCACGATGTCAAGAAATTAGATTATCATAAATTATAGAAATTCCACATTCACAATTAAGAACATTTTAATAGTTATATTTATAACAAAACATACCAATAGGGAAATTCTGATTTCATAATTACATACACACAGATATAATTTAGACTATGGGATTTAAAATATAAACTACCTACCTCCTGAAAATTGTCGAATGTTGGCCAACCACAAACCTTAGTTGACATAGAAAATTCAAATAACAATGGAAGGATATACCTATGATCAAAACATAGGATCAAGATCATCCCTTTATGTCACGAACCAACCCGGGTCGACCCTGAACCGGTCACCCGAGCCGGTCCGCGGCAAGTCCCGAAGGGTGTTCCCGATCCCCACGGGCTGACAACTAGTGCCGGGCATCAAAAGTAAATAGGTGGGAACGATTTGGCCCAAATGAAAAATGAACTAAACAGCGAAAAAAATAGAACAATAAAATGAATAAAGAATGAGCAACAAACACCACTACTAACCTGACCACGATCCAAACTCCAGGTGACCCCATGGGTCACTCTCCAATACCACAACCAACATCGCTCAAGGAGAACAACTGAATCTGGAACCTGCAATAGAACTAAAAACAAGAAAACACTATAGGCGTGAGTATTAAAACTCAGTAGGTAGGCCCGACTAATTCTATTCCCAATGCACATACCAATAAATAAAGAATTTGTCAATTCCAGGTTTGAACTAAATTATATAAAATATGGTTTCCACACACATTCATTTCTAAAACAAGTAACAGTCCATTGCCCTTTTTAATTTAGAACAAGTTTAATGTTGAAAGAAACAGGTGCATTGCATTTTTAAAACATTTTGCGAACAATTAAGAAATCCAAACTTTAGTTTTTTTTTTGTGAAAAGGAGAATCACACACAACACACACTCAGGGCAATGGTAAAAAGTGGCACACATGGGTCAGCAACCGAACTCGACCTATCAATCATCCGCCACACAAATAAACACTAAAAGAAACATGGGTCAAACCTAGGAGATCGTGAACAATCCAGAACGTACTATATATGTGACTCATCCTGGAGGCATGCCATAACTCGATGACGTCATAACGCCCATAATACTACCCGGAATAGCCCTGCATGGCCTAACCGAGGGGCCCAATCCCCATAGCAGAAATAACTCAGTATTCCCCTGCTATGGGGCCACTAGCCAGTGCGTGGTCTAAACTAGTGCAGCAATCATTCTCAGAAAATTCACTCAATATGCCAGGTTCCCATGTCATCACAAGCAATAAAAAAAGGGGTGCGTTTACAATGTAAATAAATCAGTCACGATGCACAAACATCACGTACAGCTCACGCAAACAACGCACACCAAAGATCACCCCTGAGTGGGATTTCCAAGATAATCCATTTCATTAAAATGCCAAACGGGCCTTCACCAATTTTAAAGTAAAACCTCATTTCTCAAAAATTGAAAATGCTTGTTCCGAAGAAATTATTTATCTTTAAAACTAGAAGCACATTTGAAGTTCCGTGAATTATTTTTAAGGGCCAAACTGACATTCTTTCAAAACTGGGTGTCCGCCCGTCAAGAAAATGTCACAAGTGTTCGGTATAAAATAAACAGCTCTTTTCGCACTAAATAATAATTTAATGTTTTATTATCTAATATTATTTCTAATTCATTAAAAATTAATAAAACAACAAGAAATTAATAAATTCTAAATCTAAAGGTAAGTGCAATGGGGGACCTACCTCAACTTGCAGTCCAAGCATGACGACGTGATCCGCTTCGCGCTTGCGCACAAATATCTTGACACAGCGGCAAGCAGACCAGAACAACCCCAAACGACCCACCTTCAGCGGCGGACACTGAAACAATTTTGGCGAGAACCAACACTGCTCAAAACACTATCAGGGAAACCCAAACACAATTAAAAAAAACTAAAAGAAACACATGATAATAAACCTCACAGATTCAATGGCGATGGCGAGCCAGACCAAGCGCATCCCGCGAATAATGACAGGCGGTCTGACGTGATCAGAACCACCTCGACATCGGTGCGGGTGAAACGAGAGGACCCAAAATAAATAAACATAGATGAAAATAAATAAAAAAATAAAAATGTAAAATAACCAAAACAAAAGAATAGCGCAACCCTCACCTCGGTGCGAAGGAGTGCTCAATGGATGAGTTATGTGAAAGGAGGAACGGCCAGCAAAGACATCGGCGAGGGGTGCGATAATGTCGGAACAACGTCGGCAAGGTGCGGGCTGGTCAGAACGACACCGGCAGGCCATGCGACAGCAAAAAAAAACACCAATAGGGTGCGCGCTCACTGGGACAACACCGAAAGGGTGCGGGGAAAACTGGAATAGTGCCGGAAGGGGCGGCGCTGGAATGGGCGGCGCCAGTAGGGGCGGAGCCGGCAAGGGCAACACCGGAAGGAGTTTGGATGACAACTGGAGGCTACTGCGAGGCGGGCGGGGCACGTCGAGGCTGGCGCAGCTAGTAGGAGGATGCGCAACGGCTGGGTGCACCGTCATAGGAGGCTGGCGCGGGCAGCGGTTCGCACGGCGGCGGGCTGGCGAAGGAAAGCAGGACGGAGTTTATGAGCAGGAGACGTGGTGTGGCGGCCGGAATGGAAGCCGGACGGGGCGGGGGTGTAGGAGGACGCTGGAGGGGCCGGTTGTGGACGCCGGAGGCCGCATGGGCGGAGGAGAACCGGAGGTCAGGGGGGTCGCGCAGGCAGCGCCGCCTGGGCGAGGGGGAATAGGGGAGTCGCCGGGGTGATGCATGAGGGAGAGGCACCGAAGGGGGCCACCGGCAGGGAAGGAGGGCAGGGGTGCAGGACGATTGGTTGGAGGCGGAAACCAGTGTGCGGGAGCGGGGTCAGCGCGGCGAGGGAAGCCGGCAGTAGCGAGGCGGACAGAGGGAGGTGGGGTGGCTCGGGCTGGAGATTGGGACAAGGCGGCCGGCGAGGTGGAGGCCGGCGAGGCGATGGCTGGCGGGGCGTCAGTCGGCGAAGCGGAGGCTGGGCGCCGGCTGCGGGAGAGGGGGAGCGCGCAGGAGGGCTCGCGCGGAGCTGGGGTGAGCGGGGGCCGTGAATAGGAGGGGTACAGCGTCGGCGCTGGTGGTCGTGCAGATCTGGGGTGCCGGAGGTCCGGGATGGCGGGTCGGACATGAGGAGGGAGCCGCTGGGATGCTGGTGCGCAGAGGAAGGGGAAAGAAGAGAGAGAGGAGATAGGGGGGAGGGGGCGCCGCACAGCAAAGGATGGGGTTAGGTTTAGATTAGGGTTATAATATATATATATATATATGTATATGATAATAATAATAATAATAATAACACTAATTAAAATAATAGTAATAATAATAATAATAATAATAAGCATCATAATAATAATATTAGTATCGCAACTATAATAATAATAACAATAAAGCCACAGATGATATCAATAAAATAAAAAGGGTAAAAAAATCAATAAAACAACAATTAAACGATACTCGGGCCGACTGCGCGGTGACCGCCAACCATGCGGCGACCGCGCACAGGTCTGAAACCCAAAAAGGCATAAAACGACAGAAAGGTTTAATCCGGGCTCATCTCAGATCGTGGCACGAACACCCGGAATCCAGCAAAATAAAAAATAAAGGAAAGTAAATATAAGCGGGTGTGACAATTCTCCCCACCACAGACACTTTCTGCCCCCAGAAAGTCACCAGGCCAAAAGTCGGTCAAGATTCAGGTCTATGGCCAAACAGAACTAAAGGAACCGAATAAAACTAAGAATCTCGGGGAGGACCTTAGTCTACACAGGTCACACCCGACCGATTCAAGAGAAAACTGAGGTCCGACGTTGAGGGGATAACACAAAGGGGTTCTCCCCACCACAAGAACTTAACTAGTGCCGAAAAGTTGACCATCTAAATAGAAAATCCTAGGAAAGGGGGAGTCGATTTGGGAACTCCCAACTGGTTTAAACCAACTCTTATAGCACGAGTGAAACAGCACCTCCGCCAAAACTTGGAACTCTCGACTCAGACCAAAGAAAGCCCGAAGACGATAGAAAAATATCCAAGTAGAACTTATTCCAAGTAGTAAACCCGAGTATAACAGCAAGCCTGGACTCCACCGCGGGCACTTATATCTCCAAACGAACATCACCAAACAAAGGTTAACCCACGCAAGGTCCAAACATACCTCTAAGAAAAATGCACGATCCTAAACACCATAATCTGACAAACAAGACTGTTTGGATTCCAAACGAATACATTCATCCCAACCTCACGACGAAACAATGAACCGACAACAACGCCAAAACATTTACATTGAAAGAAAGAGAACAGAAGGACATTAAATTTTTATTGGAAACAGTAAACACCGAAACCCGAACTGAGGCTTCACACCCCCGTCAACTCCTGACTGCGCGCGAGCTTCACCCCAAGACCTGTGGTTGGGGATCTGATGGTTGAAGCATCTCCTGCCTCACAGTCAGGCACTAGAATCTTCTTGTCATAGTGTCTTCCTCAGGCGACACTCCTGACAAAGCTTATCGAGATGATCTAGACACCTGCAATGATGGCATTTATTCAGAGGGGTGTGACATGACGGCTTGCATGCCCCAAAGGTCCATACTGATGGTAAACCATTAGAAGGTCCGACAAACTGGAAGTTAGAGCCACTGAAGAGAATGTTTTAGGAATAGGTCCCTCTGGCACACACTACTCGCCATATGGGGAACCTTGACGAGTAAGTGGATACGCTGGATTGTCAACCATATCCACTCCAACAACCAACTCAACTAAGAACGCCTCATCCACCAGCTTCTCAATGTGATGGTCCTCAGAAAGGAGGACCTTCTCCTTCATCTCTAGACGAAGACCCTTAATGAAGAGAGAAGTCTTCATCCAGTCTTGCGACTCTACCCCCGAAAAAAGAGACACAAGATCCTTGAAATGTTCAACATATGCTTTCACCGTCTGCTGGACATGTTGAACACGTATAAACTCTTTCAATTTCTTCATCATTACCTCCACAAGTATAAACCATTGAACGAAGATGGCTTTGAATACATAACGCATCATCCCAAATTACAGTAATGATGGGGCGAACAAATCCTACTCGTCCAGAGCGGGTCCATCGAACAGACCCAAAACACATACAGTTTAACCGCTTCGGGAGTTCCCAATACCCTGGAGATGCGCTCGACCTCTTCAAGCCACTACACTGTCTCTAACAGACTCCGATCACCACGAAGTATGAACAATGTCCAAGAAGGACCAAAAACTGGGCATGACTCATCAAAACTCTAGGGACCTTTCTGGGCAGCCTTTTTGAAAAACATATATAACAGCGAGATGAAACTGATATCAATCAAAGCAACGTCAATAAAGCAACCTCGTCCAAAAACAACAAGCTCAAAACCAAACAAAAACAAACACAACCCCAAAACCACTTTTCACATTATATTTCAAAACCACCTTCTTTCAAGGCTACTTTCCAAATACCAACTCCACTTTTTAAACCAAAACCGCTCTCCAAAACCATTTTCCTCTTTAAAAGCCAATTTACAAAACCAGGTCAAGCCTTGAATTTCAAACACACCCAGGTAATGTCATGAACTGTTGCACATGTATTCATCTACTTTCATTCATACGCACCAACGCGCACTTTCCACGCATCTTCTCACATGTGCAAACGTCCATAAGGAGTACCTGAGGTTTCACCCCAAACCGATCTTGACCAATTTCAAAGAAAACATCAGTTTTCCAAACCAAATGCTTTTAGTTTTTAAAACCCATTTCATAAATTTAATGTTCATTAAAAGAAATAAGTCTCATTTTCAAAACCCCCTTTTTGTTTCCATTTCAAAAAAAAGCACTAACACCAACCAGAACAAATACGACACTTAAATTGCATCAAACACCGCAGTGAGGGACTAGTAGTCACGCATAACCTGGTGACATGGTAGTGGGCCATGTCCCAAGTAGGTGTCGACCACTAGGAGGAATTCAAACCATGTACCCAGAATCCACATGGGTCACTACTCCATGTGAAATCACGATGTAACATCGGCTTACCTCTGTTGTCATCCCTTAATCCAAAACAATCCAAAACGAAACAAAGACTTGATTACCAGACTATCCGTGGCGACTCGAGGTGCAGAACGGGCGAGGGTTCATGACGTCCTTCCCGTACCGACCTCTCAAGTCCCGACAATCCTAATCTCCATCTACCAGACATCCCAAATAACAAGGGCCTCCTCTGATGCCATTTTGTCACGAACCAACCCGGGTCGACCCTGAACCGGTCACCCGAGCCGGTCCGCGGCAAGTCCCGAAGGGCATTCCCGATCCCCACGGGATAGCAACTAGTGTCGGGCATCAAAAGTAAATAGGTGGGAACGATTTGGTCCAAATGAAAAATGAACTAAACAATGAAAAAAATAGAACAACAAAATGAATAAAGAAAGAGCAACCAACACCACTACTAACCTGACCACGATCCAAACTCCAGGTGACCCCATGGGTCACTCTCCAATACCACAACCAACATCGCTCAAGGCGAACAACTGAATCTGGAACCTGCAACAGAACTAAAAACAAGAAAACACTATAGGCGTGAGTATTAAAACTCAGTAGGTAGGCCCGACTAATTCTATTCCCAATGCACATACCAATAAATAACGAATTTATCAATTCCAGGTTGGAACTAAATTATATAAAATATGGTTTCCACACATATTCATTTCTAAGACAAGTAACAGTCCATTGCCCTTTTTAATTTAGAACAAGTTAAATGTTGAAAGAAACAGGTGCATTGCATTTTTAAAACATTTTGCGAACAATTAAGAAATCCAAACTTTAGTTTTTTTTTGTGAAAAGGAGAATCACACACAACACACACTCAGGGAAATGGTAAAAAGTGGAACACATGGGTCAGCAACCGAACTCGACCTCTCAATCATCCGCCACACAAATAAACACTAAAAGAAACATGGGTCTAACCTAGGAGATTGTGAACAATCCAGAACGTACTATACATGTGACTCATCCTGGAGGCATGCCATAACTCGATGACGTCATAACGACCATAATACTACCCAGCATAGCACTGCATGGCCTAACCTAGGGGCCCAATCCCCATAGCAGCAATAACTCAGTATTCCCCTGCTATGGGGCCACTAGCCAGTGCGTGGTCTAAACTAGTTCAGCAATCGTTCTCAGAAAATTCACTCAATATGCCAGGTTCCCATGTCATCACAAGCAATAAAAAAAAGGGGTGCATTTACAATGTAAATAAATCAGTCACGATGCACAAACATCACGTACAGCTCACGCAAACAACGCACACCAAAGATCACCCCCGAGTGGGATTTCCAAGATAATCCATTTCATTAAAGTGCCAAACGGGCCTTCACCAATTTTAAAGTAAAACCTCATTTCTCAAAAACTCAAAATGCTTGTTCAGAATAAATTATTTATCTTTAAAACTAGAAGCACATTTGAAGTTCCGTGAATTATGTCTAAGGGCCAAACTGACATTCTTCAAAACTGGGTGTCCGCCCGTCAAGAAAATGTCACAAGTGTTCGGTATAAAATAAACAGCTCTTTTCGCACTAAATAATAATTTAAATTTTTATTATCTAATATTATTTCTAATTCATTAAAAATTAATAAAACAACAAGCAATTAATAAATTCTAAATCTTATGGTAAGTGCAATGGGGGACCTACCTCAACTTGCAGTCCAATCATGACGACGTGATCCGCTTCGCGCTTGCGCACAAATATCTCGACACAGCGGCAAGCAGACCAGAACAACCCCAAACGACCCACCTTCAGCAGCGGACACTGAAACAATTGTGGCGAGAACCAACACCGCTCAAAACACTATCAGGGAAACCCAAACACAATTAAAAAAAACTAAAAAAAACACATGATAATAAACCTCACATATTCAATGGCGATGGCGAGCCAGACCAAGCGCATCCCGCGAATAACGACAGGCGTTCTGATGTCATCTGAACCACCTCGACATCGGTGCGGGTGAAATGAGAGGACCCAAAATAAATAAACATATATGAAAATAAATAAATAAATAAAAAAGTAAAATAACAAAATCAAAAGAATAGCACAACCCTCACCTCGGTGTGAAGGAGTGCTCAATGGATGAGTTATGCGAAAGGAGGAATGGCCAGCAAAGACATCGGCGAGGGGTCCGATATTGTCGGAACAACGTCGGTAAGGTGCGGGCTGGTCAGAACGACACCGGCAGGCCATGCGACAGCCAAAAAAAACACCAATAGGGTGCGCGCTCACCGGGACAACACTGACAGGGTGCGGGGAAAACTGGAACAGCGCCGGAAGGGGCGGCGCTAGAATGGGCTGTTCCAGTTGGGTCGGAGCCGGCAAGGGCAACACTGGCAGGAGGTTGGACGACAACTGGAGGCTACTGCGAGGCGGGCGGGGCAGGTCGAGGCTGGCGCAGCTAGTAGGAGGATGCGCAGCGGCTGGGTGCACCGTCATAGGAGGTCGGCGCGGGCGGCAGTTCGCACGGCGGCGGGCTGGCGAAGGAAAGCAGGACAGAGGTCATGAGCAGGAGATGTGGTGTGGCGGCCGGAATGGAAGCCGGACGGGGCGGGGGTGTAGGAGGACGCCGGAGGGGCCGGTTGCGGACGTCGGAGGCCACATGGGCAGAGGAGAACCGGAGGTCAGGGGGGTCGCGCAGGCAGCGCCGCCTGGGCGAGGGGGAACAGGGGAGTCGCCGGGGTGCTGCATGAGGGAGCGGCACCGAAGGGGGCCACCGGCAGGGAAGGAGGGCAGGGGTGCATGCCGATTGGTTGGAGGCGGAAACCAGTGTGCGGGAGCGGGGTCGGCGCGGCGAGGGAAGCCGGTAGTAGCGAGGCGGACAGAGGGAGGTGGGGTGGCTCGGGCTGGAGACAGGGACAAGGCGGCCGGCGAGGTGGAGGCCGGCGAGGCGATGGTCGGCGGGGCGTCGGTCGGTGAAGCGGAGGCTGGGTGCTGGCTGCGGGAGAGGGGGAGCACGCAGGAGGGCTCGCGCGGAGCTGGGGTGAGCGGGGGCCGTGAATAAGAGGGGTACAGTGTCGGCGCTAGTGGTCGTGCAGATCTGGGGTGCCGGAGGTCCGGGATGGCAGGTCGGACATGAGGAGGGAGCCGCCGGGATGCTGGTGCGCAGAGGAAGGGGAATGAAGAGAGAGAGGAGATAGGGGGGAGGGGGCGCCGCACAGCAAAGGACGGGGTTAGGGTTAGATTAGGGTTATAATATATATATATATATATGTATATGATAATAATAATAATAATAATAACACTAATAAAAATAATAGTAATAATAATAATAATAATAATAAACATCATAATAATAATATTAGTATCGCAACTATAATAGTAATAACAATAAATCCACAGATGATATCAATAAAATAAAAAGGGTAAAAAATCAATAAAACAACAATTAAATGATACTCGGGCCGACTGCGCGGTGACCGCCAACCATGCGGCGACCGCGCACAGGTCTGAAACCCAAAAAGGCATAAAACGACAAAAAGGTTTAATCCGGGCTCATCTCGGATCGTGGCACGAACACTCGGAATCCAGCAAAATAAAAAAATAAAGGCAAGTAAATATAAGCGGGTGTGACACTTTAACTGAAATTGGAAAAAAGGTTCCAACACTTTATTAGAATAATGAGGAATGTAATGAAGCTAAAGAAAAAGGAATCATGGGGTAACAAAAACAAAACCGTGCCATTTTTCGAGGAATAAATTATTCCAAAATCCATTTGGAGTCACCCTAATGTTTAGAAGATGAAGGATGAACAAGGGAATAAAAAGAAAACATCACATCCCACATAAAAATGATTCTTGGGAAATTAAATGAAATGTAATTCCATTACATGTCATGTAATTTTTTTTAGTGGGTTAGGCTGAAAACCCTATCACCTATAGTTTTTATTTATCCAAATTAATTATTCCATGTTTTGTAGTAATATTACATTGTGTTTATTGTTTTAATTTCATAAACCATTTCACCATATTCTACCATTAATGATGTGTGTTTCGAAAGGATTACACATCGTCTAACCCATTTACATGGTGTGTACATTTCCTACACAATATTTTTCAGAAAATATAAAAAATCTACATTAAATATATGAACCACCTCCTATGTTTTCCAAACCATTTCAAACTGGATCCAACCCTAGAACAAAAAGAAAACTTGTAAAGGAATTTACCTTGAAATAGAATGGAATATTACAACCTCCCAACCTTTTGGAAACTCATCCCTGAGTTATACTCTGAAGAATATATTTGATAATGAGATAAAAAATTCAGGCCACTTGGAATTTATATTTGACTCTCTCTCTCTCGTGTTTCCTCCTAAAAATTTCCATGTTTTCAAAACACTCGGACTATCAGCATGTTCATTCTTTGGAACACTTTCTCACTATAATCCATAAAACATCGGATTCTTCTCAGTGGGAACATCAACCTCTTGATCAACATCATCCACATCAACCACATGATATGGTTTATGCCATATTGTTGATGTTGTGACATTTTAAAAACACGACATAAATCATTATACCTCTACAAAAGATCATATCGATAAACCACTGGTCTGATTCACTCCAAAATATTAAATGGTCCAACAATCCTAAGAACTATCATGACATGCCTCTGAATCTTACGGTGACCTAATCTTGGAGAAACCCAAATGAAAACACGATCACCCACAATAAACTCATGGGGTTGTCAAAATCGATCAAAAAAATAATTATTCATACTCTATTTCATATTCATATGTATCTAAATCAACATAACACACTCCAATGTCTCCTACATAATACTTAGTCCCAATAACTATGACTCACCTCCCTCCATCCATTATAGAGGCGATCTACATGACCTACTATAAAGATCCTCATATGGTGTCATCTGAATATTATCCTAATAAAATTGTATCATAGGAGAACTAAACGACCACTATGTGTTTCTCCCAAGACCCACCAAAGTATAGGATTCATGATCATAGCTTTTCCTCTAGCACTAGTATAGTAAATTTTGATGTCTCATATAGCTAGGTATAGAAATCAATACTCATAAATACTTGGATACCCAACACCTTCATTAATACCTACCAGTAGCATGAATTAAATCATAGATCATGATCTGAAACCATACCCCATAGTACCCCTTGAAAATTGACTATCTTATGAACATACATGTCCCACAACTAACCCACTACGAAAGTCTCCCCCATTGGAAAGAAAATGTTTACTTTCAACAATTCTTTTAAAATCACCAATATAGAATCATTCTTCTAATGTGTCCTTGGAAGGCCTACAATGAATACCAATTTCTCATTATATCACTTATATTAGGGAATGAGAAACAATAATTATAAATGACAATGTCATTATTGGTTGGCCTTCACCTGCGGATAGGTGTACCATCCAGTCACGAACCCTATAATCTCCATTTTCCTGACCAACACCAAATACTAGTTACAATGGTCCTGATACATTTTAGTAAAACCATGATGTACTGCCCACTTTGAGGAATGAAAATCACACAATGGTTCTTACATACACATAGGCAAAACAACCTCGTTTCTGACATTGATGATGTCAGCCTCATCAATAGTCTAATTAGAAAGTGACTCCCTGCCTTTATGGTTTTACCTCAAGTTAAAACACTACAGATACTCATACTTCCCATATCTGATCAAGCTAAGAAGTGTAGACTCAGTTGATACTGATATGATAGACATATTATAATATAAATCTTGAACCAAAACATGCATCATAGCTTACAAAGTCATCGTTTTATACTCAAATTGGACTCTTAAACTAATTAAATCTGTGTCATCCAACTCGAATTGACATAAAAACTATTTCCCTTACAAGGAATTTATGGTATATCAAAATAAAAAGACTAAATATACTCAACTCATATACATTGTTATAGATTCCAATCTCACTAAGAAAAAGATATACATTATGCTTTTTGGGACAGTGTAAAAAATAAACATTTCACCCAATAGATAATTTCATAAATACTTATAAAAATAAACCACTATTTTCAACTCATGGTCGGATGTAGGTTACTTCTGCTAATGTTTCATCAACTATCGCAATCCATAGGCCACAACCCAATCCCCCAACATCGTCACTACTCCATGACATATCCTTGATGAATTACTAAACCCCATATACTTTTGACATGGCTTAGATAGGACTATAATTGGTGTATTAGTGAAGTTCTTCTTCAAATCTTGGAAATAATTATCACATTCTAAAAACAATTCAAACGACATCCCTTTCTTGGTCAAGACCAAAAGTGGTTCTTCCAAGGGGAAAAATTCTTAGATGATCCTCTTTTAATAACCTACCAAACCTAGAAAACTATGGGTATAAAATATTTGAGGATTATCTCATGAAACCACGGCCTACTCTTTATATAGTTTTATTAACAAACCCTAATATAAGATGATGGAAGCCAACAAATGTACCAAATTGATCCAAAATCGATACATAGAAAGAATTTCTTATAGATGATGCTCTATTAGAGTAATTGGGATGATGTTAAGATGTTAGAAATGATTGTCATGAGTCATGTAGGACATAAATATTTCATCCACAAAATAACCACAAACTGATCCATGTATGGGTGGAAGATTTGGTTCATCAATGAAGTTAATACAACATGTGAATTTGTTATCCCAAACAGCAACATGATTAACACATATAAGTCCTAACTTCTTTTCAATGTAGTCCTTGTTATATCAGAAGGTCTAACTCTCAACTGATGAAACCATGATGTGAAGTCAATCTGGAGAAAAAACCATATACTATCATCTGTTAAAAGATATCATTGTTACACAGATGATGATACTAGATCATTATTTTTATTCAGTTAATATTATCATAATCAAAACATAAATGTATGGTTTTTAAGCCTACCTAGAAAAAAAATCTTGAGAACCAAAAGGTGATGTACTCAGAAAGATAAATACCATATTCGTCAATTCTTCCAGCTGAGTGTTAATCTCTTGAATCTTTATTCGTTCTTTTTGATAGGTTGGAATAATAACTTGTTCAATTCCAATAATGAGTTCAATTATAAACTCAACATCCCTTTATGGTGATAGCCTTGAGAATTATTCCTAAAACACATCCTAAAACCAATCCACTATTGGTGCAAATACATCCTGCATTACACCTGTGTCATCTTAAAAATACTTGCAACCTAGGTTGTGTACTCCACAAGTTGTTGATGAACTATCCCTAGATGGTCTGCCAAAATATCACACTCTCCACAATAAAAAAATTGTCACCATATGGACAATTAATGGTAACTCTCTTGTGTTAAAAATTCATAGTTATGTGGTATGAAACCAACCAGTCTATACCCAATAACAAATCAATGCCTGAAATCTAAAAGATGTAAAGATCCCTAAGAAAATTACACTCCCAATCCTACCTAGAGAACACCTTACATAAATAGATGTCTCTCAACCATACTTCTGATGGTGTATTGATTTTAATAACACCACTCACAAACTACACCACTAGACTGAAACCATTAAAATTTTTTGTATATATTCAATAATTACAGGATCCTCTATCAAATAAGGGACTGTAATGTGTAGAAGATTTAAGAACAATACCACTGATTTTTGAGGGTATATCCCTGTTATCTACATGTATAGAATTAACTAGATGCATCATTACTATATAGGTTGATTACCTAGAGATACACCACTCTGCTTATGCGATCTACTGAACCCATAATTACCACATCTACTCCCTTAATAACCATAGGTGGTATAACTCCAACTTATTAACTAATATCGGGTAGATGACTCTCTCCTCATGGTCTGGATCGTCTTGGCTCATCTATCACTAACCATTGATTGAGGGACCCTAAAATACCTTTTCAAGTGACCCATCCTACGGTAATCTCAAAACCACACTGAAGGTTATAGAAACTGGATAAAAATATTTCCTGACCTACTACACTTGTGGTAGTATATCTATTTACTTCTTTTAGAAACTGATCATTCCCCTCATCCACTCTAGTTTCTATTTCCCTGGTTGAAATTCTCATAGCAATGTTTCCTTACCATAAAATACATACCTCTTTGTCATCCAGTAAAAACCAAATGTATTCCACTAGATACCTTCTTTAGGTTACCCTAAAAAATGAGAGCGTGATTCAATACTTTAGAAAACTTTTCCTATAGAAATATATTACCAATGGACTTAATCTCAAATTTAATCCCTTCATGAATGAATTTCACTATATCTTCCTTATATCCTAATAAATATGACAAAAACACTACACATCAAAAAACTAACCAGTATACCCCTTCACGGACATACTCTCCTAATTCAACCTCATAAAATCAACTTCCCTCTACTTCTTGAGAATCTCTGGGTAAATGTTTTTAAAAAAAATCATTTGAAAGTAATTCCATATCATATTATCCATCTATACATCATGTGATTAGATGTCCCTCCAATGCCTCTCTTAACCACATAGCATATAAGAATCCAATTTTACTCTTTTCTTAGAAAGATTATTTTATTCATCATGGACCGTCTATATAGAATCAATCCATAACTAAACTAACTCGCATCCATCCTATCTTATGAATGGAATAGATTGTTGTAACTATAACTCCCATGTCTGATCATACATATTCCTCATAACCTACCCTGGGTAAATTTCATTAAAATTCATACTGTGAGAAAAGATCTAATGGAGTTCCTCCCTTGATTCCTCACCCGTAACAATTAGAGACACTAGTTATTCTACAAGAGGCACATTTCCTGCCAGGTTATCTTGTCTTCCTATCAATAAGTGTCATCCAATATTCATATCTCAAGAATTAAAAACACATATATCATGACACATAACACAACATTAACTCATTTTAATAAGAGTTAGTCACATAAACCAATAAAAACCCATTCCCCATACCACCATCACATTATCAAAACTACATAATTATAACTACCCTAAAAAATCCCTTACATGGGTCATTAATTACATAAGGAATTTTTTTAGATTTCATGATTTCCTTTTAGGCATTTATATATAGACCTAAAATTACAAAATTCGGCATCATTTACAATTACAAATTTTTTATTAGTTAATTATTAATTTAAATTACATAAGTAAAAAAGATAATTTCATTTAAATAACTCAAAAAAACCAGATTATCCATGTGTGCCTAAAATGATGAATGCTTACACAATAGTCCTGTCATTTGGGACACAAAGAAAGAAATAAAAAATAATAAAATCAAAAAACAAGTGCATCACTCAAGGTGAAATAACATTTAACTGTAAAATCAAACATTAAGAACCTCAATCCCACCCCGGGTACCTGCTTTTTCCCCTATAGATGGGTTAGCTACTCCCATGCATGATCCCATTACCATGTAATGACTCATACAGGTCTCCTATCTTCAATTACCAAATAGTAAGAAAAATGATAAGAAAAATAAAACCACCTTTGATACCATGATGTAACTTCCAAAACCAGGTGCCACATACTAGTTCCCCGAGCTAGTTTTACTCTGTCACCTAAGGTACAACACCCCATATATGATTGATTCTAACTAGAAACGATGGTTTAATATAGATAACATTTGGATACTACACCGCATTAATCAAATTAAAATAAATTTGTAATTAAATAAAAATGAGGAAAATGATATAAATACTAACCAAAACAGTACGATAACCATTACAAACAAATATCACCTGATATTCTACATTAGAAAAACAATATCAAATGCAAATCTTGAAGATATTTCATGCCATATATGAGTAAATTTTAAAATGAAAAACCAAAATAAATACACTAAAAACGCCCAATTAGTTCCTAGCATCACGTTTGGTTCCCTCATCTATGCTCTATTCCAACATGACCATCTAACATATGTCTCTTTCGATTATCCTATCCTAAAAACATAATTTCTATTTGGGTACCGATCAAGAATCCCAAATAGGTTTTGAGTAAAACTCATTAGATGACCACCAACGGTGTCTAAACCAATCTTCCAAATATAATAATTTATTTAGTTTTATAAATAATAAATTTTAGTAGAGAATATTAAAATGTTTCGAAATTTCTTTATTCTTTAATAAACCACATTAAATCTATGGGTTTATGATGAAACCCTAGATATACATACCTGATTATGTACATGACATATTCTAACCTATCCACCAAAAGATTTCCAATTTCATGCTATCAGGGGTTTTCAGGTATCATTTAATTACAATTTCTCAGTCGTTCAATAAGGGTATATAACTACAATCTGGCACCGGGTGGGTATTTATAGAAGAAATGAATGTCACAAAACATAGTGATCACAAGTATACATAAATATATTTTAGTCCTAGAGTGGAATTCATACACCACTTGAGTATTTAGAGTAATAATCCATATCCCACAACTCTTTCATAGATATCATATCACATGGTTCCATATTTACAACTATGTATCATCAATCATCACAATTCAATATTTATCCACTTAAAATTTGATTTATCAAGAAATAAAATTTTAAAATTCATCATTATCATCTTATAAAAACACCCCAAGGGTAGATTCTAGGTTCATAATTTCATTTTCAACCCCATTTAATCAACCATTATTCTTCAATTTTAAAACCATAATTCCTACCAATTTCATTATCAAAACATTTTCCATTTTCATAATCACTTGTTAAATATGTTAATCAAATAAAATTATAATGAAAATTCCTAACATAGAAATTGATCTTTGACAAGTAAATACAATAAATTTTAATCAAGACTATGGTATTTAACATTTATACCACCTAACTCAATATTTTTGATGATTTCTCATCTGACTACAACACTTAATTAATGTATAATCTTTTAATTAAAAATGTCATAATAGATCTCCGATAAAATATTTGGATCAAGATCAACCCAAACTACTTAATTTTAAAACAGTTCCACAAATTTATTTGAATAATGAGTAATGGAAGCAGCCAATGAAAATGGATTATAGGGGAACAAACACCAAATTGTGACATTTAGAGATGAAAAAATCTCTCCAATATCCACTAGGAGTCAACCTATGTTTGATTGTATTAAGGATTAATGAGGGAATCATAATAAATCAACCACAAAACAAACATAAAAAATTTGTTGTAGGAAATTACACATCAAGTAATTCCTTTACACATTGCATAATGTTTTTATAGGGTAATGCCCAAAAATCTGTCTCCTTAGGTTAGTATTTATCTAGATTAATTATTAGATGTCGTGTAATAAGATTACATGTTGTATAATACGTTCATATCATGAACCAATTTAGAATGTAAGTCTATTAATCAAATGTGTTTATATAATATTACACATCATTTAACACATTTACATGGTGTCTATATTTTCTACAGAATATTTTTCAACCCATATGAAAATTATACTTTAAATATTTTAACCACCTCTAGATCCTTCCAAACAATTTCAAACCCTCTCCAACCCTAGAAAAAATGAAAACTGAAAATATAATGTACCTACACAAAGAATATAATATTACATATCACAGTCCTAATAAATGAAAAATATCCCTTCAATAACATTCTTTCATAAAATGGAAATTCAGATGTGGTTCTTAAACAATTCCTACCCATGGGAGGGGAAACATTTTACTGAGTACCACCCCTAAAAATATACCCTGATATGGTAGGCATATACTAGAATATATATCTGACTAGTATTAATTAAAAAGAGATATATAATTTTAATGATATAGTTTATTGACATAAACAAGGGAAACAATTCTTTAACCCCCAACCCCACCATTCATTTGATCTCTATAGAACCCAAAAACCCACAATCTACTTTCCAAAAATCATTCCCCTTAGATAGATACATATAGAGTATAAATTTATATATTTCATTCAATATTGAGGGGGGTAAATCCCTTATCTCTCTTAATATTGATGAATATGATTGTGATAACAATCGATATTCCTTTGAATATGGTATTTTATCCATTATTGATGATCTTAGATATGTGAATTTAGGCACCAATGAATATATCAGGCCCATGTTAATTAGTGTGGCCATCACATCAGATGAATTAGAGAAATATATCATGTTATTTAAGGAAACAAATTATATATTTAATTATAACCACATTTAAATATTTATATTGGACACTCGAGTCATCATTCACCATATAGGCCTTCCCATAAACAATTTTAATTATAAATAGGTTGTTAGGAGGATACAACTATCTCATTGTACCATAGTGGAGGTTGTGGTGGATAAACTAATCAAGTTCCAATTTATAAAGGAGGTTTATTTCCCCATTTAAATTGGGAATATATTCTCTATCAAGAACCATAATTAACATATAATATACTATGTCAACATTCGGTACATGAACTTTTATTATCTCTAGTAGGACAGTATGGCCCTAATTAGGAACGTTTTGGTCAATGTGTTGATGGGTTCTATTATTTTTACTTCCTAAATTGTTAATCCAGGACATTGAAATCTTAATTGACCATTATTATGTAGTGGTTATAACAAATCAAGGATATATAAAGGGTATTTTACAATATAGACATACACTTTTTCAAAAAAAAACTTAATAAATCACCCATGGCCTTGAAACATCTCGATGAGTACATATTATATGTACACAACACCTCGTAAACATTAAAAATATACATTAATTGTTCATCCACAAATAAATCAATTAAAAATATGGAGGATAATATATTATACTAGGTCAATTTGGGGGTCATTTTCTCACCACTAACTAAGGCACTCATTCTATACATATTCCTCATATCACAAAGGTTATTTAATAATAATTTAGAGTATTAGGATTTAATTACTCACCCAGAATTAGAAATAAAAGTCGAAATTTCGCATCATAATGTGAAAGGGAAATTAGAATTTGAAATTAAGCCTATTAATGGGGAATATACCACTAATAAGGATTCATTAATACACTTTCTTAATTTTATCCAATAACTTATGGAATGTTTATTCATTTCTTATGTTATATCATATATCCCTTGGATATAGAATAATTATTTTCTTAAATTGAATAATTCAATTATTTCCTTTACCATCCAACTCTAGGATGAAATTTCTATATTTCTATCACATCAAAGAGTGGTTCCCCCTTTTTTACAAAAGAGGAAGAGGAGGTGGATGGGATTAATCTCACTCTTCCTCAAGAATAGTCTTCTTATATATAAATTAATAAATTGATCATTTTGGTTTCCCAGACATAGAATACCTTCCTAATGGATCACTTATACATAAACATACTAAAAAAATATCAATCCAAAGGTCAGAAGTGAACGTTTTCCTCTAAAATGATCCAAATTCATTATTATGGGTCTATTAATGTAGTTTAAAATGGATAATGCTTAGGTAAATTGAAGTAGGGGAGACCCTTAGGGGTATTAATGAATTTCAATTAGGCACTTGTGGTTCCCATCTTACGAGTACTAATCAATACCACATAATAATTATATATACAAACTTTTAGCTATAAATGATGCATGAATGTGTGAAATTCTATAATAAATGACATGAATTCCATGTAAATTACAACTTCAATCCTTAATGCTTGTAGTTGTAACATTTTATAATAAAAATGTATCCATTTTCCATGTGGAGGTCATATTTCCAGGGATCATAAATACTAATTACCATTAAGGAAAATTCATCATCACTTCCACTGATGATATCTCAAAATAGAATGAAGAACTATCCCTTGAAATGTTTTGGTGAAAGCGATGATTGGTTTTATATAGTAAAACATCATAATCATATTTAGTGTGGTTCAGAAAAAATATAGATAAAAAAATATACATATAAGTTGAGAAATATTTACTCAAGATACAAAAAAAATCTCAACCAATCATCATTCTATTATCTATAAGCTATAAAAAAAATAGAGGCCTTTAACAAGACCCTGTTAAATATCATATAATGGAAGGTAGATTGGGAGAATAATACTTGTCCTTAAAAATTAACCAATAAATTATGGTTTATTTAACCACTATGATATCCCATGTATTGGAGAACATATATTACATGGTCTTTGGAATAAAAAAATCATTTATAATTGAGGTTCAACTTATTTCACATTTGAAAATATTTTTAGAGATATTCACTAAATACACACAATAATTGGTCATGTTAGATGATTTCTAATACCTTATTTAAATAATAATATGTGTATTATCTTAAATGGATGTTTACCAAACTAGGTTACTTAATAATTCAATAAAATTATTTTCCATAAATTATTTTTACAAGAAGATGTGGTTTTATCTATTAATATTCTAATGATACCCAGAAGTAAAACTCTAAAACTATTTCCAAAATGGGAGATTCTTAACATCATATAAAAAAATTACTCTACCTAATCAAATTATAGGGAGAGATATTTATACCCCCAGTGACTATGATGTATAATAAAAAACATTTTTCATGATAATTTACAAATAATAGACCATACCAATGGAATCTAAAGAATATTTTATGTAATACCTACCACAAGTCCATAAATTGTATAATACCTAGTTTCTCATCTTGACACCTTAAATTATATAAAATATCAACTCTCTAGAATTTAATTAATATGCATTGTGTTTTCAATATAATAATATTATAAATTTTACAACATTTTTTTATATAACATGATATTAAACATCATTGAGTGGTCGTTATTGCATGAACCCTGACAATACGATACCCCCCATCTTTATTTCATTATGTTAAAATTCTAGAATGACATTAATTTTATTTGAGCTATATCTACATCATATCTTGTCCCAAAAATTTACATTGTTTTTTCTACACTAGTACGAGACAAGTATGTCCTATTTATATTATAGAACAATATATGGACTGTTTTTGTTATAATAATATATATAGTGATTCTTGGATCTACTTTTATAGTCTAGTAAAATATTTTATCTATATTTAATATTTTATTTTTTTCATTGGTGTTTGAATACCCAATATTTTATATTATATTTTTCCTATTACACACAAACATTTACCCCTTCCCTTCATCACACATTGACTTTACCATTTCCTATTAATTCACATTGGGTTTATCATGTTGGCGTATACCTTCAGAACTAAATGTGGATTGGTCTGGATAGATATATGAAACATAGTTCTATTTTTTCAACTTTTATTAGACCAAAATATTATTCCCAATTTCTCTTCCCATTCCATTAATCAAATATATTAATTCTTACTAGTTCATGTTGAGTCCATACGATTCTGCCCATGTTGAATTGTCCAAAAAATCCTTATTAATCATAACTGTGTGTATCATGATTCATGTAATCATGGGATATAAAATTACACCTGAAAATATTATATTATTTATAAAAATGAAACATAGAAATGAAACGTCCCCATGAAACTCTATTTTTGTTTTCCCCATTGATCTACATTGGGTTAAATCCATTACTATTGTACAATGATAATTTCCTTAATAAAAATTATTTATGGATTGATTTGAGTTATCACTAGATACATAGTGATTATAGAATCATCTATCCTAGTACCATATATGAGTTATCATTATCATTTATTTCTTCAATGCACTCAAGATGAAGATTCCCTTAATTATTGAAATTTACAACAATATTATGTAATTTCACATTCATTCTTGGATGACTTCATTATAATATATATGAAAAAAATTCTTATCAAAATTTACAAATAATTAATGAGAAAAAAAAATTATGATTCCATGGAGTACCTAGTATAATCATCAACTAATTCTATTTCTCTTACATTACAACTAACATAACCCTTATCTAATGGTAACTTGAACCAATATTCATTTTCATTAGGATTCTATGAAAGCGACCTCACTTTTATCAATACTATATGATTGTAAACATGAATTCCTAATATAGTAATGTATATATGAAAATAAACACAACAGACTCTAATTTGATTCAATTTTGTATAAACCTAATCATTCAACAACTCCCATTCCAAAATTAAAAGACCATAAATTGCAACGATTAACTAATAAAACCAATCATGTAGAAACCCTAAAGAGAAGCCTAATAATAATTCTATTAATTTAATTATGATATCAAAATCAAGGGATTAGAAATAAATATATTAATTAATCAAGGGGATATAAAAGTCGTGTGACCAATTCCTAGGTCCTGTAAAAGTCAGTCCATTCCCATTTGGTATTTGAGTCTATGAAAATGTTATATTTTTTTCAAAATAAGGGTCCTTACTTAGTGTTATTTTCATTATAATTGGGTCAAGATCTCTCTCACCAAAATTTTCTACCCATTATTATTGGGATATAATTATATTGTGTAAGCATCAAATTTGTTTCATATATATATAACAGTTTACTATGAGATACCAAATATTATGACCACTATGATGTTAAATAAAAACTGAGCCAATTTATTGTAATCTCTAAACTCATTAAAATATATGATACTATGTGGTCAAAGATAAAAGACATTAAATTTAAATCCATTTTATGTTAATTAAGAATGGACAAAAACTAATAAGAATCCAATTTTTTTCAAATAAGATGAAAATAAACTACTTTCACTATATCCCCTATATATGTTAAAACGGATGTCTCTTATATTGATATTTATCTCTATATTTAAATAGAGAAAAGTGTTATTATACAAGGAGGTTAAAAAAATTAGTATAATAAGTATGAAAATATAATTCAAGTACATTTCGGTATAACCTATAAGATTGTAAATTGATATGGGAAAATGTTAAACGATATGTGTACTGAAAATCCATTAATTACTTAGTCCAAATTACAACATGCTAAAAAATAAAAAAAATAGATTTAATGTTTTATAGGATGAAAATATTAATGTTTATACAATGAAAAACTAAATAAATTAACTATTGATCTAAATATCATAAAATGATTTAAAAACTGTAAAGTCATATAAATAACAATATATGTAAATGTCTCATGTAACTAATACATGGACTAAGATAAAGTTAAATCTTTATTTCTAATAATATGTATCTCATAAAAAATTATAGCACATCATTATTATTTATATGTGTAGAATTTAATAAACTAAAAATCCATAGTGATGAAATCCTATGGTGATAAAATAAATCTTCAAAAAATCAAATGAAAATTAATATATAAATATTTATTTAACAATAGGTAATATTTTTATGGTTGATTAGTAAACCTAACTAAAATTGAAACACATTTGGAATTATAAACTCAATGAGAAATTTCAATTGATTATAGAAAAATATAAATTAATTAAATCCACGAATCTTGTTTAGACTTCAAAAGTTATCTAGCATACTCTAAGATGTTCCTTGTGAATTTGAACATGAATGGGAGATTCCATATATTCTGAGGTTTTAATTTACTCCTTGATATTAACCTTCCCTTCATTGAAGTCATTAATAATTATTAGATCTTGGGTGTGGATCCATTATACATTTTATTAATGTTAATTTACATAAATCTCTCCCACATAAATTTTTTCACCTTCTTCCTTTGAAAAATTTATGATGAATTCCTTTACCTTTATCTCCACCTTGAATTCCATTAGTAAGCCTATATTGATATTATAGTCGGCTTCATCTTTGTACTTCCAACCTAAACTCCATCCTCTTTCAAAAAGCTATAGATATTAAAATGCATAAATTATTTCATACATCCTTTCAATAGATTTTATTAAGGAAATATTAGAATGAACATCATTAATCATCTCCATGTAATATCGTAGAAACCCTTTTGAAGAAACTTGATCAGTTTCCTCTTAATTCTTCTTCTTTGAATTATCTCCAACATTCCATGGTTGTGATAGATCACACATTCCATGTCTTAATCCAAAAAAAACATTTTTTCGATTTAATGGTCATGATCATCATTAATTTTTGATTCTTTAGTTTATCTGAATTCCCCAACACCTATCAGTTTGATTAAAAACATTTTCAATATATGATTAGGAAAGAAGGAATAATCCTTTTATCATCTAGATTTTTTTACATTGTGTAATATGGTATTATCTTAAACTATAAACACTTCTTAGACCAATTTTATTTCTTATGTTAAATAATTATTCTAACTTTTTTTTCATTTCAAAATCACATGTAACCAAAGAAAAATCATCCTCACCAGAGCTATTCTCAAAGGAGGATTTAGTTCCTATTATCAGAAAACCCACTTGACTTGTCCTACCGCAATAATGGATTGTGTTCCCACTATGTCAACAACTAATATATCTTTATTCTTCTTCCTATACTCCACTATATCCACGTCCCCATATTCATGTTTCATTTTTTCTCTTTTATCCCCTAAAAATTATTATACAGCTCTATGTTAGGAGAAAACTACTAATCGTTCATCCTTTCCTAATATGAAATGTTACCTCTCAATGTTTATCTTTTAGAAGATTGAAAGAGTTAATATTCTAAAACTATAGACCCTTCCATTACTATAATTTAATTTTTATTAAATTAATAATCCCTACAACATTGATGGTTATATAATAGCTCTACATCTATCTTTTGGGACCACTTTGTATATGAAGATTGTATTTTTTGTCCATGAGTGTCAATGGATGTTAATAATGATCAACATAAAGAAGTAACTCTCCTAGGTGAAATGGATAATGGAATTTAGAATGCACTGATCCTATGTTTTCTTTGTAATAGGTAAAAGAATAGGTTGTGGAAGAGGTTTAGAATGATGGTTTGGCATTTTATATTTGAAAATAGATAGTTTTACACTATGTTGTTATTTTATTTATATGTCTTTACCAAAAAGAACAGGGTCCATCCATGGAGGCCATCTGAGTTCCTCACCTCAAGAACATTCGGGACCCAATGGGTCAACCGTGCTTGAGGGAATCCCTCAAGGCTAGCCCCACATGAGGAACAGTGTGCGAGGGCCGTGTATAATCCCACAGGTGCCTCACGGTGGTGAACCCATGCAATATGGGTGCTAGGAGAATGCATGAGGAGCATAGTGGGTGTTGAGAGTGCGACCAAAAGGTGAACATAGTATGGAGTAGTACCGTGGAGGGAGGAGAATAATTCTGAGCTTCTACAGCCGCATATTGATTGATAAATGGAGAGAAAACATCGTGTTGTTTTGATGTGGGATGACAGTAAAAACACAGATATGTTCTGCACTGTCCATCTGATCATGTTCCTAATCTCATATGCACGCTTCATCATGTATCCCGCATTCTAATCAAGGCCTTCCATATTATCTCCATGTTTCAAATTTAAAATAGAACCATCTGATCCCTCAACTAAAGTTGTCTCCAACCTCCCGACACCCGAGCTCTACCCGTGAACCAGTAATCGAGCTGAACAAAGACCTGAGAACTCCAAGAAACATTTGGACTCCTTTCAAGCTCATAGTGATCGTTATGATGTAACAAACACATTCATGCAATTTAATTTGCATGCATGCACATAAATAAATAGATAGTACATGGCCGAAGAAAATAGAGTTGTGATGCCACGTCAGGAAGCTCTATGCATTCGGGAGATGATTTTCATGCATTAAAAATGTGTGCATGTGAGGATAATAATCACTGAGTAATAAGGAGCCTATAGTGGAAATGGAAACATCCAAGACATGCAGCATATCTCTATACAGGTTTGAAGATATTAAATAACTGAAGATCTCAGTTATTCAAGGTAGAATCATAAATAGAGTATCATATGGAATTTTGATGTAAAAAATCTCTAATATTTCTTTTAAAAAGAGACCCACTGATACAAGAAAGATAAGCTGCTTCAAAACCATTCGAGAGCTCCTATTCTACGAAAAAAATCCTCTTATATATTAATGATAAAGAAGGAGCATGCATGATCCACGAACCATTTTAGGTTTGTGTAGAGTATACCATGTACCGATCTGGTTCGTGAAGCAGTGAACTATATACTGATCTAGTTTGAGAATGAGTGAACCACGTACAACTATGGTTCACGAAGAAGAAGAGCTATGAACCACTCCTGGTTTTTGAAGAAAATGAGCTACATACCATTTTGGATTTGAGGAGAATATTTATCGCATACCAACAGGCCTAACTGTGTACCACTCTGGTTTGTAGTGAAGGGAATCTTGTAAGGGGATGGCACGCATACCAGTCAGTTTGTAGAGAAGAAATGCATACCATTTTCTACATGAAGGAGGACCACACCTCATTTGCGAACGAAGCCCACACATCTCGTTTGTGGGGAGCTGTGAACTATCCTGGTTTGTGAAGTAGGTTTGCACACATTGTGAAAAGAATAACTCCATACACTTGGTGTAAAAAACAAAATAAAAACATAAAACTCTATTCCATTCTGAAATTCACATATTGATGTTAAATATAATCACATACAAATAAATATATGAAAATCAAATTGGAAAAGTTTGGTTGTGGATGGGTGAAAAAAGATTCTGCATGATGATGGGAAATGTATCTATATATTGTTATGCATGATTTTAATAAGTACATACACAATCTGTAAGCACATCCAAATCATGTGGTAAGAAAATAAAAGAAAAAATGGAAAAGGAAGTCGCATGTGTGCTTACATATTCATATCCATTTTCATCTTCACACAATATATTATAAGAGGATGTGAAATCATTCATGTGTTCACATTCATATGAGAATAATTTGGAGAGAAGTATCCTAAACTGAGGGTGCACATATCTAAAGAAGTGAAGAGGAAGATAACATCTATATTGTCACATGCATGGTCACATGCATACCTGGAATAAGAAGAGTTAATTATAATGATGCCTCATGATCTGCGTTTCAGTTTTTGAATAATCACAAAAGAATTTGTGATTCTGGCCATGAAGAATAAGAACTCTTAGTACATCTGGTTATTGCATTGGAGAAGAATATTGAACATTAAAGAGAATCAACTTTGGACCTTAATGTAAGAAAAGTATCATGTTTAATAGGAGACAAAGACCTTCATGCCTATCTGTTGATGGGACCTTCTTGTCCATAAACTGAGTGTGACTTCATCCAGGGCAGTGAGCCAGGGGGAGTCAATGGATGTGATCCGGGGGAAGCAGTGATCTATCCTTGAAAGTTTGAAAATTCAATGTTTCTGGGACATAGGGACTGCACCTAATCCTTGTATTCCACAACATGTGAAGAATAGTGGAATTTGGTACGACTGGAAACCTGTCGGCATATGCTCCTTGGACGTATCCCTTAGTGGTGAACCAAGTAAAAGTGATGTGTTGCCTTACTGCATGTGAATATTTTAATTTCTGCACATATCCATCATACAGGTTTAAATATGTTCGTACCAATGTAGTAATGAGATCTAATAAATGGGAGAAAATTTTGACCCACTGATTCACCCCCCCCCCCCTCTCACGGTGACCTAGGGTCCTTCAATTGGTACTACAGAACCAAGGTTTTATGTATATTGGATACTTTAGAGTAATTATATTCGGAATAGGATTTGAGCTCCTTTTCTATGTCAACAATGAAGTGGAGTCTTGATGAATGTTCAGTTGTCTCTGAGCAAAAATATATACCCAACAAGACCATGATGAATATAAAAAAGAAATAGAATAAGTATCTCATGACCAATGTAGATGTAGTCTATGGTTCTCCATTCCCTTCTAATACTGAAGAAGAATCAGGCTTGGGAAGTAAAGATAAGGTGTCTAAAATCTCTACCAGGGAAAATAAATACACATTTACATCATTCTTAGGTGATCACATGAAATTATGAACCTATCTGCATAATATTTCTGAAGAAAGAGTTGCTTCTATTTATAGAACATTTCAATGTATGTAGGTTGATATTACCCGATTGGGAAGAGATGCTGATTATATAGAAGAAGTCCTGGAAAATAAAGTGTCAGAATGTTATAAGATCTCCAGAAAAATTGAATCCCTTAAAGAGAAATAGGGATTCAATAAGATTCTAGAAGAAAAGATCCATAAATTTAAATATGAGATAAAAAAGAGCACTGAAGACAAGGTTATATGTTTGGAAGGAACTTCCATGAAATTCAAGGAACTAGACTCGTTGTTACAAACCAAATTCAAGTTGAATAATGATGGGGTTGAGAGACTGGAAAAGTCTTGTTACGAGAAGATGATCATGATATAAGACTAGAAGACCATACCCAATATGGAATGTCTAAAATTGAAAGCCCAGTTGACCAATATTGAGAAGACACATATTGAGACTTCACAAAAGAATGAAATAGTTGATTCCAGTTATCAATGCTCATTAGAGGTTTCTAAAGATGAAATAACTCCAACATGTGATAATAAGATCATGAATTCACATATTGATCTATCACAAGAAGATGAGAAAACAAAGGTACCATCCATCCCAAAATGTACTAATTTTTCGAAATATGCTTCTATAAAAAAGTGAAGGTTGGAAGAAAAATTCGAAGCAAATATGCATGAGGAATAGTGATAAGAAGGAACCTATCACCATGGATAGGGTGGATAAAAAAAATAAGTAGGAATAAAATTCCTCAGAAATAGAACCAAATATTAACAAGAAGGCCCAACAACATTATACAGAAGATATCCAGAAGAAAAGATTTGTGGGTCAGTGTTGGTGTTGCAATATATTTGGAAATTGTGAACTGGATTGTTTTTACAATCCATTTAACTAAAAAGTATAGAGAAAACGTATGTCAAAATAGAGAAATCCAGGGAAGAAGAAGTAACATCAATATATCCAGATGCATCTGTATAATAAAAATATATTTGGAAGTCTAGAAATCATCTGTGATGTATGCAATGGGAGTGGTCACATGAATAGAGCATGCTTATCTCAACACATATCCAGTGCTGATAATATCAAAAGACCATAGAATCCATCTAAGAGAGAAAATCTACCTTGAGAAGAAATTAGAAGAATAATGCAAAATAAAAGTCTCCAAAGAAGACTCCAACAAGGAAAAGGGATAAATACTTAGATTAAAAATCCAAGAAGTTGAAGAGTATTAGATACAAATGAATTCCTAAAAATAATGATGCTCTGAAGGGTCCATGTTGAAAATTCAAACACTCTAACATAGTTCCCATAGACATAATGATTTTATATCTTGATGATTTGGAAATAGTTAGGATGGAAGAATATTCAAATGATAAGGCTAGTGAAATAGGAAAGACGAAGATTCCACATGAATATAGAGATGCCATGTGTGTGAGGTATCACATGGTTAGTCACACTGTCAATAATTGTTGTTATTTTGTTCTAGCTCGTGAAGAAATCATAAATAAATTTTAGTTTGCACCAGGAGATTCTAGTGCTTTGAAATCTTTGGATGAAAGAATACTCACACACAATGATATAGAATAAATATTGACATCCACATAACCAATGTTAGAACTAAAGATCGAATGTCAATGTGTGAGGAGTGTAGAAAACAGAGTATATAGGTTGAGAAAATCATATCATCCTTCCACCTCATATTAAAGAAATAAGGATAATCCACCTTGTTCTTTTAACGTTTTATGTATTCTAATAATTTTATAGGGAATTTAATGTGAGGCAAGCACTATGGGGGGGGGGACCGGAGAAGTGATCCCTTTAGGGGGAGACACATAAAGAAGCCTCCAGAGTTATTACTTCAATTAGTATCAACTTCTATTGATATTCAATTACACTGAAGATTTTCTAAAGATTGTATCATTGGAATAGGAGTTTCAGGTTGCTTGTTATTAAAAATATTTCATCTCTTTAATCTGGAATGAATGTGTAAAGGCACCTGAAGACAAGTTCATGAGTTCAAATCACATGGGGTATCATGATCAGGGGATAATGGACAGACTTGTCAAATCCTCTTGCTTTCTACACTGATCATTGCTCAAGTAGACTTAGAGAGAAATGATTAATGGCGCATTGCTTATGTATGTACCAGTACCCTCTCTACCATAAACATTGTATTTATTATCAATAATGGGTATATAATGTGAAATAGAAGTTTGAAAATGAAATCGATAGTGGAGATAATTTTGATACTGACATTCTCAATTTAGATAATGATGAATTATTGACAACAAACACAAAGGGGTGATTGTTGGGACCACTTTGTATATGAAGATTGTATTTGTTATCAATGAGTGTAAATGGATTTCAATGATGATCAACATGAAGAATGAAATATCCTCGGTGAAATGGATAATTGAATTCAGAATACACTGATCCTAAGTGTTCATTGGTAGAAGTAAAAGATGACATTTTGGAGGAGGTTTTGAATGGTGGTTTTCCTTTTAATATTTTAAAACACACAGTTTTATACTAAATAGTTATTTTATTTATATGACATTACCAAAAATAAAATGTGTGGTTCATGGAGGCCAATCAAGGTCCTCACATCAAGCACATACAGAACCCGTGGGGTCAACTTCACTCGAGGGAAGCCCTCGAGGCTAGCCCCACATGAGGCAGGGTGTGGGAGGGTCGTTTATAATGCCACAGGTACCACACGGTGGTTAACTCATGCAGCGTGGGTGATAAGAGTGTGCCTCAGGAGTAGAGTGGGTGCTAAGTGCATGTCTGCATGGTGAACATGGTAAGTGGTGGTACCGTGGAGGTAGGTGGAGTATTATGAGCTGTCGCTGTCATGGATTGATTGATAAACCATGAGAAAACATCTCGGTGTTTCAAAGTGGGATGATAGTTTAAAAACACGGATGGGATCTGCACCATCCATCTAATCTCGCGCCTGACCTCAACCACACATTTCATCCCGTATCTCATGCTCTAATAAAGGTTGTCGATCTGATCAAGGGTTTTATGTTTAAACTAGCACCATTTTATCTCTCAACCGAGGTTGTATTCATCCTCTAGACACTCGAGCTCTATGAATGATCTAGTACTCATGCCGAATGAAGACCTCAACACTCTGAGCATCATTTGACCTCATTTCATGCTCACAGTGATCATTAGGATGTAACAAACACATGAATGCAATTTCACTATCATGCATGCAAAAAAATAATGAGAGATTACATGGAAGAATCAAATGGAGATGGGAGGCCACGTCATGAAGCTTGTTGCATTTGGGAAATGATTTTCATGCGTTCAAAAATGCATGCACATTAGGATATTAATCACCAAGAAAAAAGAAGCCCACGACTGAAAAAGAAACATACAAGACAAGTGGCATATCTCCATGTGGGTTTGAAGATATTAAAGAACCATAGATATCAGTTATTCAAGGTAGAATCATTGAGAGAGTATCTTGTGAAATTTTGACATAGAAAACATATAGTATTTACTTATAAAAAGATAACCACTGATTCAATAAAAGGATGTTTCTTCCAAACATTTCAAGATCTCCTATTCTAAGAAATAGAGCCTCTTTGATAATTACGTTCAAGAAGGAGAATGTGTGATTCGTGAACCATTTGAGGTTAATGGATAGTATCCCACATACAAATCAGGTTCACAAAAGGAGTGAACCACATTCCGATCTAGTTCGTTATGGAGTGAACCATATACCACTCTGCTTCGCGAATAAGAAGAGTTAAGAACCACTCCTGGTTCGTGAAATGAAAGAGCCACATACCTTTTTTGATTTGGGGGGAAAAGATCTCACGTACCACCCAGCGTCATCATATACCACTATGGTTCATGGTGAAGATAATCCCATGAGGCGAAGTTTTGCGTACCACTCAGTTTTCGGAGCAGAACCACGTACTATTTTTTACGCATAGGAGGACCTCACTTCTGGTGGGAAAGAATCCCATGCATCCCGTGCATGAGGTGGAGTCACGAATCATCCTAGTTCATAAAGGACGTTTTCACACTTTTTAAAAAGAATAAATCCATACACATGGTGTGAAAAACAAAAGGAAAATAAAAAACTCAATGACATACTAAAATTCACATATTTATTTTGAATAAAATCACATACAAATAAATATTATCAAATCAAAGTGGACAAGTGTGAGTTGAGGAAGGGAGAAGCAAGAGTTTGAATGATGATGGGAGATGCATTTATATATTCTTATGCATGATTAGAAGAAGTACATACATAAGGTGTAAGAACATCCGAATCAATTGGTAAGAAAATAAAACAAATATATGGGGAAAGGAAGCCGCGTGTGTCCTTTATGGAACCAAATCCATTTGGGTGTTCACAAAAGAGATTAGAAGAGGAACTGAATGCATTAATGCATGCACATTCTTACAGGAATACATTGAAGAAAAGAATCCTAAACCAAGGGTTCATATGTAAAAAAATTGAAGAGTAAGATAACATCTATATTGTCAAATGCATGGCCACATGTATACATGGAATAAGAAGTGATGATTATGATGATGTCTCGTGAGCTGTGTTTCAAGGTTTGAATAATAACAAAATAATTTTTTATTCTATCCAAGAATAATATGATGTCTTAGTACATCAGGTTTTTCCACTAGAGAAGAAGATTAATCATTAATGAACATCAACTCTAGACCTTGATGCAAGAAAGGTTTTTTTCGAATTGAAGAAAAAGACATTCATTCCTATCTGTTGAAGGTACTTTCACGTCCATAAACTGGGTTTGACATTATCCTGGGCACTGAGCCAAGGTAAGTAAACAGAAGTGATCTGAGGGAAGTAGATATATATCACTGATCTTTTGTAAAGCCAGTGTTCCTGGGATAGATTTATTGTACATGAACCTTGTAATCCACAACTTCTGAAGAATAGTGGTATTAGTTATGACCGGAAACCTGTCGGCCTACGCTCCTTGGATGTATCCCTTAATGGTGAACCAAACTAAAAGTGTTGTGTTTTCAATCCGCATGTGAATGTATTAATTACTACACATGTCCATCATAGAAGATTAACTATGTTTCTACCAATATGGGAACAATGTCCAATAAATGGGGGAAAAAGTTGACAACATAATTCACCCCCCCCCCAAGGCGAACAAGGGTCCTTCACTATCCCCATTGGTATATTTAATATTACTATATTAGAATAGTATATAGTTGGATTTATTGTACTAGAAAGAAATCTCTGAGTCACCTTCTCATATACTAATTTAGAAACCCTTGTCCCTTAATGATCCTCTCCAGCCACCTGAGTCTCATGATAAATACTTCATTAAATTCTATAATTTTGAATAATTAATTAACAAAGATATATATGTTTAGAATGACACATCTAATTATAGTAGGAACAATATGAAAACCTATATTTAAATTCCTCTAACTATTTAATAAATAATTATTAAAACTCAAACCAGAGACACTCCACTAATGGTTTATAAACAAAAAATTCCACATATAAATGTGGAGTGAATGGATATAAAATTTCTCTAGCCCTGCTATCTGAGTAAAGGTATTAAACCACCATGTTTCAAAAAAAATAAAAATCAATGGACTTTTTAAGGGAGGGGGTTATCTATAAAAACTAATCCATATTGTTATAGTATGACGGACATACTTCCTATGAAAATGTATAAATATAAAAAAGGTTGAAGAAAACCCCATTAAAACCCAATGTGGAACTAAACTAGGGAGTAATTTTAAAATACGCAATATCAATGAGAATGGTAAATTTAAGAGAATTAAATATCCATATTACTTAAATATTATGAATATATAAACAACAAAATAGTTACATATTAAAGAAATTTATAATTGTTTTGTACAGACCAAGTAAAGATACTAGATGAAACCCCTAAAGGAAAAAAGAATTTATAAGATCAGAAGTTTATATTTGGGAATTTGGAATTCTATTTTTTAGAGATGAAACCTTATGAAAATAATCCATATATGTAAATGGCATAATAAAATATACGATGGTAAATGGTATAAAGGGGTAAAGTTGAGACACCACTCGATATAATAGGCATCCCTCCCCCACTGATGAGGGGGATCAATTGTAGCCACCATCTCTATATATTCCATGGAAAACATAGTTGATATTAAATTTCAATGAGTACCTAATTTTGCTCTTGAATAAAAACTTCTTTCCATTAGTATTATTTTTTGATTTTATATTCTAGGAACCTCATGTTTGTTCATGTCCAAAATACCAATATTGTATTACGATGAGAGAATACACACCCCATATTTGAACAATATTTACCCATACATGTTCATATGCTCCAGAGGAAGTCACCCCATTTAATATCAAAATAAATCAAACCAAATTTAAGATGATGGAAAAACCTCATATGAATATCCAGTACACATCAAAATACACACATATGGGAGGAAATTTTACAACCATCCATTTTTAAGCCAATCCAATCTCAGCTTATACTGATAGAAAATATTCCTCATACAAGGCCTTCTTATACCCATCTAATAGAACACCTCTATAAAATAATCTATCTACCAAAACTATTCCCATCACCCTTGGATAAAGTATATTAATTCATTATAAAAAATCCCAGTCTTCACTTAATTTTCAATTGGATGTCCCTTTTGATATTTCACGCAATGCATATTTAAATGTTTATGGGGGATATTCATGAATTTAGTTACAATGATCTTCCTCATATAAAGAAACAAAAATGATAATGTATAATTCTAGCCTAAGAAATAAAATCACCAATGCTTTTATCTGTTTAATATATAAATGGATTTTGGGAGAAACTTATAACAAATAGATTTTTCATAAAGTGCATTCACATCTATTAATTTATAAATTAAATTAAGGGTAAGGACATACACCAATTAGATTCACGTCCAATTAATAAAAAAATGGAAAATACAAAGCATAAACAATTATTATAACTAAAAATTATTGATTGAATGATTTAGTTCAGTTTGAATCTATTTTGAAGCTTCAATATGCTATTGAAAAATTATTATTTTATCACTTTAATGATTCTTTCTATTCATGTAATTATATAATATATAGGATCAATCACTAAAATCATTATCATATAATGTTTATGACACTCAACATTAGAACTTTGGTTATCATCTTGAAGATGGTAGTGGAAGACTTCTTCATATATTCTATCCAAAAAGTGTTTAGGAAACATCGAAAGATTTATATATCCACATATAGTTTTTTCCATATTGATATTAGATAATATAATTCTCAATCACTCCTAAAATATGAAACATTTATTAATAAGAGTCTTGGGTGTCCATATCCTAACATTTTTATGGCAAAAACCTCATAAATATGGTAAATGGAATCTAATATAAGATATATTAGAAATATAATACAGGCATACCACATAACCTTACTATATTATACATTACTACTCAAAAATAAATCACTCACCCAGAACACGAAGGTTTAGTGTACTCGTATATTATATATATAAAAACATTTTTTTTAAACATTGTGTAGGTTTATTCTATAAATTATATTACATGTGACTCCTTTTTTTGTTTAAAATATTTCAATGTTCTTAATTTATAATGGAATATAAAAGATAGGAAATAGATACGAACAAACACTTAATATAGGATTAAACATATGAGATATTATTTGGAGTAACATATCATATCATAATTAAGACCCAAAAGGAGTGAGTATATATTGAATATATAGGTATCAATATTTACTCGATAACAAAAGGATATTATATTAAAAAGATAATAAAGAAGAATCATATTATAACATATTTTTAATAACATAAAAATGCTTCACATTCATAGGTATAAAAAACCATAACCCATGGAAATACTCACCAAGAAAGATAATCATAAAATAATATAAAAATTGAACTACATCATGTCCATGTAAAATATATTGAAAAAATATAACTACATTATTTACATGCACAATGTTGTCATTTCATGAGATATAAATAGTTACCCAATTCCATTGAGGGTTAAATAATCATTGTCTCCCCTAACACATTATGACATTACCATACATAAATGTGCCACATTGACATTGAAATAATCATAAATCCATCATTTTATATGTAACATCTGATAGATAAAAGGGTAATATAATATTTCACCATGAAATAAAAATACACTACCCAAATAAATAAAGTGGATGATTACATTAGAGTATCTCTCTAGTGAACCACTGTAATAATTATAATATATTTACATAATTTAAACCCTTTATATAGATGATATAAAATTATAGAAAACTTTTGAAAAATATCTTACATATTTAATAATTTTATTTAGAAGGAATAGATTAAGAATAAATGGTTTTAAAATGTAATATAAAGGAAATAAAATATTTTAAATAATTATGTAATGAAAATTAATAATAAATGGAAGATCTATAAAGAAGACGTAAGAGTGAATTTAGAAAAAGTGACTGAGTGATAAATGTAAAGAGGGATAAAGATATTCCCTTACACCCTTGATAAATAATTCCAAATAATTTGAAATAGATTTTAAGAAATCATATAAATAGATTAAATAAATTAAAATACAATAAATAAACATCATAAATATCACAGAAATCGAAGAAAAATATTCAAACTAAATCGAATGATAATGTATATTCCCTATACAAATCCCATAATGATGAATTATAAACTAATCAATAGAAAATATTTTAAAAAATTAAGATACCCAAAATTATTATAAAATAATGAATATGTTTATTGAAATATTAATATCATTCAAAGTTATCCAAGTAATTTTTTTATATATGGAATCACAATGAAAAATTAAGTTCAAACAAGAAACCCTCAATATTAATATTGACTTCCTTAAATGCACTATAACTCCTCATGTAATCAAAATAGACATCCAAAAATATATTTAAGAACATTATTTAAATTTATCAAAATTATATTGCTCAATTATATTCATTTTTTATATATAGTAGTTATTTTTTATTTTGATCATAGGATGTTAGTTGTTTCAATTATACTATTCTTTTTTCAGTATAGAGATATTGATTATTATTCATTGTTCATTATTTAAAATTGTTATTATTATTCAAGGTTCTATAGTATTATGGTTAAATGATTTGTAATTTCTTCTATTTATCTTATGGATTGTATGGGTATGATCCTTACAAATAAATTTTATAACACACTTGTTTTGGTTAACTTTTCCATTAATAACAATTTACATTATAATGATCATTATTTTTAGTGTCACACTTCCTGAAATATAATCAAAACACATATTAATCTTTAATATAACATATTACTATTATTTATATTTTTATATACATCCATTATGAATATTATGAAGATCTTATACCTTCATTAATGTTATTTGTTGAATTGATCCTACAAATATGATGTTATACAAATGGGTGTGTAAGAATATAAATTTATATTAATAGAATATAATTTATATAAAATCAAAAATATGTTAATAATACATTATTATTTTGGTCAATAATATTTTAGATGATTTTATATGGGAATATAATTGTAAATTAAAGAGGAAAACACATTACATACTTTGATGGAACCACTCCTTACTTTAACAACATGCTTCATACCATAGGATTTTGTACTTCTTGAAACGAAAATATCTCAAGACTGAGAGTGCCTTGTTAGGTTGGTAATTTTGGTAGTGATAAAAGAGGTTAATAAATAATATATTTTGATTAAAATTGTTTGTTAATATGACCATTTATAGATGATTTTGAGGAGTGTGTTTTGTATTTCACATTCTTTATTGGTTATGTTCATTTAAACTTGAAATTCATCTCATTAGTGGTAAACAACGGTGTATTATATGAATATATATATTATTAACCATTATGTTTATTTAATATAACTTTATACATCTTTTATACCATATACGGAATGTTATTATTCAGGGATGTAATTCACTATTCAGGATGGTATCTTGTTTTTTGTCAAAAGAAATGAAATTGACCCTGTTACACAATTTTAAATTCCTAATTTAAATATGGAATCAATTTATTAAAATTAAATATCTGAATTTTTGAAATTAATGTTTTAAATAAATATATAAATCTTCATAAAATTGGCTTTAGTAAATAAAAACAATTTCATATGTGATAAATTATTATATTTTACTTACTATTACTCCTTATTTATTTAATGGATATTAAATATTAATCATATATGTTGAATATCTTATTCTTAAAACATTATTAATATTTAAAAAAGGTTTTTTAAATATATTATCACAACATTCATATAACCATTGGATATATGTAATAGTCATATGTTCAGAAACCATATATATCCAACAACCATATAACTATTATATTTCTTGTTTTAACTCATATATACCTTAAATACTTATCTAAAATTATATCATTTGATAGATTGTTTTACCTAGAAAAATAAATTATATATTTCAAATGATTTACATTATTTATATAGATGTAATTAGCATTATGATTTTTATTGGAGATTATTATGATGAATACTTTAAACTAATATTGTTTTTATTTACTTGTGGTTCTATTCCTGTTTTTATTTTATAAATTAGTTTTTTATTATATTTCTTATTATATTAATTTTTTTATTTTGGATATTAATACTTAATCAGAAAAATAATTGTTCAATTTAGTTCAATTTTGTGTGTAAAACATGATATTCAAAACATTCAAGGAATGATAAAATGTAGGTGTTTAATTATACACCATTAAAAATAATTCATCCACGAAATTTCATTACATGGATGAGAATAAATGTGGTTACTTTTTTCTCATTGTATCTTAGGGCTTCCATGTTGCTTCCTAAAAATTATACATTCACTAGAGGACTTTTACTAAGTGGGTGGTTTTATTCAATATCACTTTATCTTAATAATCCTTGATGTCCAAAAATTATTCCTCATTAAAGAGATCATGTTCCAGTTGAAAAACCTCTGAGTTTAACACATGTATGTTATCTAGTATGTAATTATTTATAGGTGATACATATACCAAAAAATGAACTTTTGTGCGTTTAAATAGAACTACAAGTTAATATGCTACATACCCAACAATATTAATAATATTTCTGGATTTATGTATCTAAGGATAAACTTTCCCTTAGTCATGATTCTCATAACCCTATTCCATGGTGACATTATAGGAATACCTTTTATCTAACCTTGTATTCTAAATTTCATTAGTATTTATCAACATAGCACTTTTTTGACTCCTTACAACATTAATATTCCACCGAATGGTTTAAATATTCTAGTTTATTTGATGAGTAAGATTATAACTGATAACTTCTACTCTTCAACTTCATCATAACTTGTTAGATTCTAGTATATTTTCCCATGAAAAATCTAATATTTTTTCATTTTAAACATAGAGAGAAAACTAATATTGTATATGAACTGAAACAATGGAAAATTTCAATCCTATAATACTTTGAAAACTATAGATAAAGATATCGATGTATATTATAAGTTATAGATCATCATTTTAGACTGAAAATCATTTTGAGGATGATAATAAATTCTATTTCTTAGTTATGTATCCAATTTTTATTAATGAATTCTCCCAACACAAGAGTAAAACCTCCAATATTTATTTGTTAAAATAGAAATTTGTACTCTATGTATGCTTAAAAATTAAATTTTTTATGTATAGGAAGGTTAATGGAGTGATAAATAATCTCTAAGTGTAATGAGTTAATTCATTTTCATCACTAAATATAAAATAAAATAAATGGAATTAATTATTTTATAGGATATGATTAGATTTTAAAATAGGTATGGGTAATGTTTTATCATCTCCTTAGGCCTATGAAATGTAGTATTGACTTATTGGTTGACCAATCATCATGATGTGTAATCTAAAATATTCATCATTATGATTTACCACCAAATATTAAGATCTTTATACATATTTTTGCATCATCTTTTAATATTGAATGATGAATTTTTTTGTACCCCATGTCACATTCACATATCATTACATGAATTTTAATTTAAAAACCTATAAAAAATAAATCATTAGGTGTAGTTTCTTTGGTATACTAAGAAAAGAATGTATAAACATAGAATCTAACTAAATAATATTTATTTAAAAAATTATAGTGTTCTCCAATAACCCGTTGAACCTATGTTACTACACAAGATATCACTGGGATATACATAAGATAATAGGGTATTATAATAACCCAATATGGGAATAATCATGATTAGAATGTAAAACATTTATGTCAAGATCTATAACATAATTTCATAGATGATCATGATCATATATAATCATATGGATGAATACAATTTTAAAATGATCCTTCAATATTGCAGAATTATAAATTTGTTTGAATCAATGTATAACTTGATATCATAATCCCAAGTCAAGGTTCACTCCCAATAAAAAATAAAATTGTGCACTTGGATAATTTCATTTGTACCATACCTGGAATCTCATGAGATGAAAAATTTACCCAATAAATTATCGAAATTTGTAATTTCACCCATAACATTATAATGTGTACATTAATATGTTTTATAAAAAATTTAATCATACATAAAGTGGATTCTAATACCCATCCATGATGGTGGAAATATTTTTTTATAAAAGTACCCATATATATGGTTAAAATCAAGTGTAATTTGAATAATATCTTAAACACAATAAAATGAATTATATGAATTATATAAGAAAAGATTTATATTGTATTTTAATTGTTTTATTATTTAAATTATTAATTTTTTAATGATAATTAAAAAGAGGATATGAATGGAATAATGAAAACAAATTGAAAGGTGTATAAAATAGAACATTTAGTTCATCTATTTGGTGTAACATGTTTACACTAAAACATAAGCCTTCATAGATATTTCATTTAAATATAAACAATCACATATGACATGGATAAGATATTTGGGGAGTTAGGTTGATTTTGGGAAAGTAAATGTGTTTTGAATTTTAAGAGAAATTGGTGGATGATGATTTATTTGTAAGGGGATTATTGGGGTGTTTTATAAGTGAATATTAGAATAAAATTTATCATCTCAAAATAGTGACCAAACATATGATTAAATAGTAAAATTATATTTATTTAACACTAAAAAGAACATTAAAATATTCATATTACACTTATAAATCTCAAAATTTTGTTAATACAAACTTTTGAAAAATATAGATCTTAGATGGCATTTTACTACTAACTTCTATATTTTATTATTTATTGAAATTAAAAAATCACTCTAATTTTTATTTCTGAGATGAATCCAATAATTGCATCAATTTTATCAAAATATATTTTTATATATAATAATCAATGTTTTAAAATAGAATCATTATTTATTAAAAATTGAAAATTTTAAAACATGATCAAATTTCCAACCCTTAGAAAAAGTAATTATAATTTCATAAAATTATATTATCATATATATTTTAATATATATTTTTTAATATATATATTTTTATAAAAACTTTTTATAAAAATGAATTATTATTTATAACTTTTATTTATATCATAAAAATTTATTTCAATAAAAAAACATATAATCTTTTCAAAAAATAAAATTATTTTTAATCTATATTGAATATTTAATTTTTCATAGTAAATACATTATAGTAATTATATTATAATAATAATTCTCTATATTTAGTTTCATAAGATTCGCAAATATATTTTTTACTAATACAAAAGTCCTTCCATTATTCTAATTGGAAGGTTTCTATTATTAATAGTAAGGTAACTATTACAATGGTTATATAGGTTTTATTATTATTATAAATATCTCTTGTCTCCTTCCAATATCATTCACATAAATTAATATTAATGTTATATTCTTTATTTTAGAAAAATATTATTTTATTACTAATGTTTTTATCTTTACACTTTGATCAAGTAAGAAGGATTATAATACACTATCTAGAAATTTTGAATGAATTAAAGATGTAGTATTGTTAAAACTTATTCGGCCTATTTATTTTTAATTTTAATATTCGAAATTATTATATTAATGTGCTATTGTTTTTAATTATGTGGTTAATATGTTTTATACTGTATTATTAAATATGAAATTTATTTAGAAGAAAAACTCTATATATATGTGTGTATCATTTCACACACTATGATTGAAATTGATGAGGAAACTTTTATATCAATACCTCCTTAGGTTCCCATGTCTCCTATAAATAATTATGGATTCTCTAAATTATTTTTAAAATGAGAATTTTCTTATGGGATAGAAGCTTGTATTTATGGTCTATGAACTTACCTATCTAATCCTTGTAAGAGAGATTATTCACTAATTACACCACCTCTAGATTTAGTACATGTGAAGGATCCAACACATAATTTCTCAAGAGGGATACATGGAAAAATTAATGACCTTTATATAAGGGTCATGGGAGTTATAGTCGATACTATATAGATATTATTTGACCAAGAATATGAAAGTTAAAAATCTATATGGGATATAGTTTAACTTAAATCCAAAACCACAAGACTCTCTTCCATGTACATATACAAAGAAACAAATTATCTCCCACTTCAAACATTAGGTCACATAAAAGATTTTCATAATAGATCTTCAATCTAATATGTGTTACCTATATGCATTACATAATTTATTTGGATTGCTCCATAATTTAGTTAACCGATGTTATTCCCAATATCAATAATTATCAAACATATTCCCAACAAGTCAGAGTTATATAATTCATCCCATTAATGGATTCATACAGATCCACATGAATTCATGATTTGGAGCTGTTATTGTATGATAAATTGGCCAAAGTAAGATATTGATACCAAATATTTTAAATATGATAAGGTAATCTATTAGCATATTCTCAAGTGTCTGGATGGTTCTCTCATATTAACAATTACTCACTCAACATTCAATATTTAATTCTATAGGAACATAAATTGAAACAAGGAAGGGGAGGTAGGATACCTAAAAAGAGGTATAAAAAATTGAAAAATATTTGAATCATCTAAGATAATATCAATGATACCTATGGGGAGGGATCTGATATTGAAATATTACTTTGTGGGGAAATTAGAGGATGCCTTGGAAGCTAAAAAATCAGCAACTTGATTACCTTCACGCTATGTGTGGATGAGATCAATGCCATTAGAGATGAGGGACCCACACATGTGAACCAAATAACTGATCTATGTTGGAGTGGTAGAGGGGTCATTGATAGATCACCAAAAAATCATTGTGTCTTTCTCCACTAATGTCACATAAATTTTTCAAAGTTGGAATAACTCAAGGACATTGAGCATGGCTATGTATTCCAACATCAAGGACTTCCCTAATCAATAAGATGCTTTAAAAGAATATATAATTGAGCCACGATTGTTTTAGACCATGCCACTTTATTTCATAAGCCCTTTTCCATGTGTTTCATTAGTATTCTGTGTGATACCAGGTAAAAGATGACAAAACATACCCTGGTCCCATGTTGATCCACCCTGGTTGCCTCCAGGGTAAGACCTTAAAGAAGAAATAATAAAATGGAGGGGGCCCTATAATGATTTTTGAGAAGGTGCGCCAGGTCATACATAATGTATTTTTCATTCAAAAAAAAGACTGATCACGGAAAGAGTAGAACTATCATGGTGAGCCTGGTTGTGGCCACTCAATATGGTCCAAATGCCTGTAGCCAAAATAATGTCTTGAGATTGATAATCCATATTCCTCCTACATGGGTCTCTAAAACAACCCTACAAGAAGTAACCAGAAGATGTTTATTCACCAAAAATTCGATTAAAATCACACAGTGCATTCCACACTTGGTGAGCCCAGTCACTATAGAATAATAGATGGGAAGTAGTTTCTTCTTTTAGAGCCAAATAACAACATCATTTGGTGGAAATCAAGACTCAATTACTTTTAAATATCACATTTTAGGGGGTGGAATTGTTATGAACTCTATAAAAAAAGAAAATAGACATTCTTGGGATTGTCTTTCACCTGAGCACTTTTCCCCAAGGGTCACTCAAGAGACCCGATTTATACATGTTTCTATAGGCTATAGCTGAAAATTCTAAAGAATATGAACTCAAAATATTTCACAGATTTTATGTATTATCCTTGACGATGCTATCAAATTCTTGTTTTGGGTGGGGGTAAGAATGGACTGGATGAAATAAGGGTGGTCACAGGCCTACATGACGGTTAATTTGGCGGAGAGACAACCTCAAAATTCCATGATCTTTCATACTAAATTACTATTCTAGAAACTAATGTCACCTCTTCCAATAATCCATCTAGTGTGCTGCTAGAGAAATGGGATATGATCCGATAAGGAATTCAAAATAGGGAAGGAGTCACTGTCATCTAATTAACACAAAAGACATACTTTCCATGGATGATCCCGTTCGATAAAGACCTGCCCAAAATCACTATCCATGTTATGTTTCCTGGCAGAGAAAACCTAGATATCCTCACATCCATTATATTGATTAAACCTTGATATAGTGGTTTAGAGAGACTAGACAATGAGGCCTAGTGACTTCTACATTCCCCTTGGGCATCCCATAAGAAGGGGTTTAATATCGTTTCAATTTCCCTAATAGTGGATCAGGGAACCTTTAGCATGAAAATAACATGAATGGGGACAGATGATAGGTCATAGTTAACAAGGGTTATACTTCCACCTAGTTATTAAAAAAATTATTTCCATTGTTTATATGGTTCAAAATTTTGGCGAAACTACCTACAAAGTGTCTCACAGGAATCCTAAAGGGGGTAATAGGGGCTCCTAGGTATTCCATAGGAAACATTTTCTTATGGGTACCCAAGATTACTTTATTGTTAGATATTCTCATATTAGAGAAAGATGAGGTAAATGAATAATTCCTCTTTTATCTATTCATAGACTACCCACTCCACCTAGTATACTCCACGATCATAGAATTGAAGGCTCTAACCGAGGAACTGCAGACATTGAGGAAACAATTCATATCATCGACAAAATGCATGTGAGACACCCCGAGGAACAAACCTCCATAGTGGTAGGGGATAATACAATCTTTCTGAATGCATGAAGTAACATGTTTAATGAGGGATTCCAGGATCATGATGAAAATGATGGGGTAAATAGGGTCACCTTATTAAAGGCATGTCACAGATTTTATGAAACCACATTGTCTCCCCCTGAGAACGATATTGGACCAAGGAAAACTATAGCATCTAAACAAGAAGTATGTGACCAAAATAGAGAATCCCATACATCTAATTCCAATATCATTAAACTCAATTTCATAAATTCATTGTACATGTTCATATCAATATTAATGGACAAGTAGGTCCCCACAATATTCCTATTAATGTCTCCCACCATCTCTTGGATAATACTAATTGTGCCCTGAATAGATCTTCTATGGATGAAGGCATGTTGGTCATTAGATATATAGAGGGAAGCGTTCTAAGATAGACTCCTACTAATTATGGAAGACATCATCTAGTATATGGTGTTTCACATACATATAGGCCAAAAATGACTGACAACTGAAGGGTCCTTAACTGTTGGAAACGGAACCATTGTTGTAGCACAAGAGCCCCTTGAGAGCGACCCGACACAGAAGTAGTCCTAGATTATAGTGATGAGTTATGTATTAATAATTTTCCATGAGATAGTGTAGAAGGAACTTGGGAACCCATAAGGTCATAGTGAACTCTCTAGATTCAGGTCTATGATAGTGTCCCACACCTCTATCTCAATCAGATATTTGCGGATCATCTCATTAGCATGGTAAGATACCAAATTTCAGATCAAGTTGAAAATATCATCCTAGTCCTCAAGAAAATCACACTGCATGTTCTGATTAGGCACACATAATAATGAATTAATATTTCTACCTCTCATGTCACAGATTTACTCCAGATTATCTATATACGACCCATCCTTACATCGCATGTTCAATGCTTGGATCCACCATTTCTCTTTCAAGAAAGTGTGAAAGTATGTAAAGTTTCGATCACCATCTCTAAGAAGGGTAACCCAAACTCTTTCCCAGTGGAACCTCTCATATTCCAATAGGATTTCATTGAACTATTAATTTTTTCCAAGGGAATTCAATGGATCCTCGCCCACATCTCCTCCATGTTTCTCTCATCTCTATAAATGTCTCTTCGAATTCCCTATAAACATGAATGGGATTGGGGGTGGATATAGCCCAGTACATGAGATTCATATTCAAATTCCTCAACCCAGTCTAGAAATACCCATTGACCATTGCACTCCATGATTGTTGAACTAAATTGAGAAAATATATGTTGTGAGGACACCTATTGGAAATGAAAAACCTTTTTCTGTAGTCACTACCAGTATTCACATGGGAATGAAGGGGGGAGTGTTTGAATAGAGTGAATATAAGGTTAGTGACCTGTGAATCTGGGTATGAAGAAATGGAATGATTATTTCCAAATAAAAAATTCATCTTGGACTAGGTTTGGTAATTTCTTCTCTAGTTATTGAACCTGGAATACATATCCCTCAAGTAACCTATGTCCAAGAGTCCCTCGTTGGAAATGAAAGAGGAGAGAGTCATATTGTCACTATGAGAGGATGAACCTCCTCCATTTTTTTCTGATGCCATCATGATAGTGTTGAAACCCCATCCCACTACCTGGGCCTCATTCTCTAGGTTTAAGGACTTGATATATTACTAAGGTTGATTCCTTAACATGGCTTCACACTTAACAAAAACAGAGAAAAAACATCTCTTATTCATTTCTTCCACTTCCACCAAAATTTGTTGATATGAACATTGAAATTTCACCACCACAACCTCGGAATTCGAAAACACCTAGGTTTGATGGTTCAACAGTTCATAATGAAATCAATTTCTCAGTCTAATCCTATTAGAAAATTTCCTGATGTTAGTTGACCTCCTTTTCAGTGCAATCATGACCACTACTTGAGCATTATGTATGCTAGCCTCACTAGAGTGGAAGTCCATTTTAATCGGGGCTTCGAGGCCTGGGGCATTCCATATGATCAATTATAACATTGAAGGGGGTGAATCTTGAGTTATCCAAAGATGTGGAAGGCCTTTTGCTATACTCCCATGGAGGGAATGATTGTTTTCCAAAGATAGATCTTGTGAGCATCTTGTATGAGCTAGATAAAGAGCATGGAGAAAGTGATTTCACCTTTCTTCTATTGTTTGGAAAAGAAACACCTTTATGGGATACTATGTGATATGGTGCCTTTTGTGGATAAGGTGTATCCATCACATTTTTCACTAAGTATTTCTCATTATTTATTTCATATAACTTATTTTTTTCTTTATATCCTCCCTTTATCATTCATAATCTTCCACATAATGGATGGTTGAGAAATAATTTAAGGAAGGTGGGATATTTTTCTTCCCCATTTGATTCTCATGTTTATCATTTAAATTTCAATTTATATGTGATCCTTCTCATTCATCATCAAAGATAGTGTTTCTAGATCATTTCTACTTAAAGAGTTTTTAAATTTATTATCATTCTTATGATTTTAATGGATTGAGCTATCATAGGCCTTGATCATCGGTAATAATATTTATTGTAACTATGTGATCTCTTTCTCCATGAATATATTATTTCATAATTTTATATATATCAAACATCGCTCTATAAAGATAATTCATCCAAATCATCAATGAGAATATTTCTATATCCAACTCGATATCACATGTTAGATAATTTTTTCTTAAACCATCAATGGTTTTTAGGCAAATTTTATTAATTTATGATTTTGCATGACTACATAACCCAATCCACTATTTTATGTATTAATGTATATCAAAAATCCTTCCTTGTTTTAGAGTAGTGTGCATATAGGTGTAGTTATATGACTCTTATTTAACTCATTGATTCTCTCTACACTTTCAGTAGTCAAGAAAAACTATATTCTATTCTATGTTAACTTTGTTATTATGTTTGAAAATTTTAGGATTCTCTTCACAAATATCTGACAATACCTAGTTAATCTAATGAAATAATGAATATCTATTATATATGTTTGTCTGGACAATTATTTAATCATCTTTTTATTACATTTATTAATGGATATCAATTATCTATTGATATCATGACCAAATAATGTTACATTATATTTCAAATAGTCCCATTTAAATTAATTTAAAAACTAATTATATTTTCTCAAAGTATTTATCATAGTACTGAAATGATACACACATTCTTCCTTTATTTTAGAGTGTATGACATTTTCATCAATAATGACAACCAATTTTTTTAAGTTAATCTCAAAAGAATTTAAAAATAAATTCTATAAAAAAAATTAACATTTTTTAGACTACATGGTGTCATTATGATCTTATAGTGTTCATTAATTTTTTGAAATTTAGTCTTGGAATATCCTCCTTCTTCACCTCAATGATGTTATCCTAACAAAATATTAAATTTAAATAAGTATTTATCCCATTATTATTTATTAAAAAATCATCAATATGTGGAATCAACTATTTCATATTTATTATGATCCTGTTGGTATCATGATAATCAATGCAGAGAAACATTGACTGATCTTTATTATTGTTCAAGATAACTAGTTCACCCTAGAGTAAAGAATATGCATGTTGGAATAACTTCTATAGATTCTCATAGATTTTCAATATTTGTTCATCCAAATCAATGGTAATAATTCTATATTGATTTTTTGATATGGGAATATCATTGTGTGTGATTTCAATTAAGAAGTAAGCATCTCAATCTAGAGGAATATTATGAAACTCTTCTAACAATACATCAACTTATTCATATACAACTGGAATTTCATCAAGGATAATCGTCTCATTTTCCTCAATCATTTGAGCTAGATATAATTCTTTATATGGTAATAATATGCATGCTTGAAAAGAATTATACAAAGTATATTCCTTATTTTACTTGAATTTTTATATAATACATTGATGATTTTGTATTTTGTTAGTGATTTATTTCTCTTGGAAGTTGATATTGGGTCTATTTAAATATATTCATCCATGCCTTGTATAGAATTAAATCCTACTAAAGGGAGTATAACTTCGTTCTCTTGGTGATTATTCTGAGAATTATAAATTGAATAATATTAATTTGAATGGAATTAAACAATTAAACAACTCAATGTTTTCAACAGTATCATAACCTAAAGGTATTGAGGTTGTGTTTAAATATTTTGACGAAATATGAATCTTAAAAAAGAATGATATTATTAAAATAAAAAATATGGTAATTAATATTTTATTATGAATAACACGTGTTCTTAATAATACTTACTTTTTATGGTCAACAATATTAGCAGTGATATCATAAACTCATCATTACCCTATGGGACATAGAGTTTGTCTACATTAGATACCTTCAACAACTCTTGGAATAGATCACCGACTTTCATAGTTTATATATTCCTTATAATTGAATCATTGGGAAATATTTGTAGTATTTATTGAAGTATTATTTTATACCATCACATTATTTGGATTCTCTATATCATTTACATATTCAATATCTTAACGACCCTCTTTTCTACACTTGAAACTTCTCCTTTCCCACTTGAGTCATTCTCAGGAATTCCTCTTCTTCCACTTATAATATGTGTGAAGTTTAATTTTCTTCACATCTTAATATTTATTCATAATTCCTAGAGAATGAAAAATTATTATCTTATTTTTATCTCTATATCCATTATACAATTGAGAATAAAAAATCTATATCTAACATCAATGGAACATTGGACTTTTACCTCATTGATTTTAATGTATTAAATTGATGAATATATCCAATGAATTTTCATTAGACCACCAAAGACTTGTTCGAGCTTACTCTTGGGCAAATTTCAATGATAGAGGTCTACCTTGAAAACCATGTGAATTATTATTCATAATACTGAATTCATTCAACCACAATATTCTTGATTCCAAGGATCTCCCTCTCTATTTTAATGATAGTGTGAGGAAAATATTTATTGAAAAATATTTTCCTGAATTCCACTCACCCTATTTATTTGATTTATTCATTGGGTTTCATATTTTTTTTAGTGTCCGTCACAAATTATGTTCTCCCCCTAAGAGATAAACAATAAATATATCATTATCTTGGTCATATAATTTTATTAAATAAATTATCTCTTAAATGGAATTTATTCATTACATTATGATTACTGTATCAAAATATACACTAAAAGTGGAATGCCTTTACAACATAGTCATAAAAAACATAATTTATTATCTATTAGGATAAGGAGGGTGTTACTCAATATTATTGTTATTATCCATAACTTTAGTATGTTATGCATGTACAACCATGATTTTCTCAACTCCTACTCCTATTGTATTTGGAATTTCATTTGTAAAATAATTACATTGACAATAAATTTTTCTGAGATAGTGTTTTTTATTTCTATAAATATAATAAAAGAATGAAAACTAGGGATTAGAATACCAAAATTTAAAATCATATAAATGGGAGATCCATAAATATATAAGTAATAACTGATTAAAGACATCTATATCCTAACTTCTGAATTTCTAAGATTAAATATTGGTTATTCATGGTCAATTTATTATTTGGTTATCTAAACTAATATTCGCACCAAATATAACAACATAACTATCATAAACATACTCAAAAACATACTATAACATTAATATTAAGAAAAAACCTATAGAAATCTCTAAATCTATAGGTATAGTTTTTTTTCAAGATTAGATATATAAAACCTCAAATTTAGAACGAATTAAATTATATTTATTTAAATATATATAATTTTATCCTAAAAACAATTAAAATAATATTATTTCATAGGATATCATTCAAAATATATAAAGTAAATGGGTGAGTTGATAATATAAGTAAGATAAAAAACAAGGCAATGAAGTAAAACATATGGGTCTATAGGAATAACACAGTATTATATTATAGGACGATCATATATAATAACATAGAATCATGGTATAAAGGAGGTGATATCATAAAAACATAGAATCATAAAAATTATTGAAATAATATAAAACATGACATTATACTCATAATTCTTGGCTTACTTCCAAGACAATATAACATATTGAGTTTGGTTTATTACCCCTTCACCATTCTTATATATAATGAGATGAAAACATTATCCAATGAATTAGGATATTTTTAATTATAGTTCCACTAATAAAAAAATTGTATTTCATTCATATGTGTTCCACACAATAAAATAATATATAAATCATACGCTCAATAATTCCCCATTATAATAAAATGGGTTACAAAATATTGTCTTTAAGGATAACCAAAATATATATCATAATAAATTCTTATAAAGAAAATAGATTAAATTATTTTATGTATTAATATATGAATAAATAAATATGGTTCACGATGTTATTTCTCAATTAAATAAATTATCATGAGAAATAGGCAAGAAGTATTCATGGAAAAGAACCCCTTAAATTATATATTAATAATTTAGAAAAGATTGTTTGAATGAAATAATTGAATAGGGGTTTATTTAAAAGTAGAAATTAATTAGACTAAATTTCATTTAAATAATTGTTATTTTTATAAATCATATAAGACTAAAACATTTTAAAATAGAATTATTTTAAAAGAAATATGAAATATAAACATTCCCATTAATCATATTTTTTTAAAGGAAGAATTCATATGTGAATATGAAAAGATTTTATATCCCAAATAATGAAATAGAAAATACACTAGATTTTTATTTATGAATAATCTATGAATAATAAATATATAATGAAATTTGAATAAGATAGGGATATAGATAAAGAGAGGAAAATGTAGGGAAAGGATAACCCTAAGGGAAAAAACATGGTTGTTTGGTAGTTTCATTACCTTGGGTACCGAATCGATTGGTATCTTCATATAACCTCTTGACCAATCAAATTAATATTGTTAAATACTTGATTCATAATATTCTTAATGTATATCTAATTTTTTATTATTATTTTATGTCCATTTATAAACATTTTATTTGGAAATTATGTTCATGTTTACTATACTATTGGTTTTTGTTTCATACTTACTAGGTTACATCGGTTTATTGATAATTATGGGAGTTCTAGTAAAATGAGTGAAAAAATACATAAGTGATATTATATGATGTTCAAACCATTAAATTTCAATTGGTTCAAAATATCTATAATATTCTGGCATTGGAAGGGTTTATGGAGAATAAATGTTATCATATGATGGATTATTCATTTAGGGTGGTTGACCAACCATAATGATCATAATTTGTACTATTTTATTATATGGTTATTTGCCCATTCAAGAATATGAAACAAATTATAATATAACTTTTAATAGAATATTTATGCATCAAGTGGTTTAATTTTAGAATCCATGAAAATATTAGTATTTTTTATTTATCATTAATAATGGTGGTTAAAATCATCTAGGATGGGATGAGTGTCATAAATAACTATAAAAATGAATTATATGAATTATTTGATGATATAATTCATATTAAAGTATATTTATATTATTTAATATCTATTAAAATACATGTTCATGATTATTAAAAATATTTCTTTTGATTAAGAAGGATAATAATTTAGATGGTTTAAGAAATAGGAAACTTACTATATCACATTGATGTGGCTCCTTTAATAGACACATTAAGGCATATTAGATTGGAATTTTAGTTAGAAATATTTTTATAAAATATAGATATTAGATTTTGTGAGTTATTTGTTATATTCTTTTAAATGAAAGGTGTTTTGAAAAGGAATGGAAATTGGTTGATAGAGGTATAAGGGGAGGATATGGGTGTTTTATACTAAAATAGTGGAATAAAATACTATATCTTCAAATAGTGACCACACTTGTTATTCAATATTAATGGGATTATGATTTAAATATATATAAAACCTTAACATATTCATCTAATATGTAATAACCATAAAAATCCATTCATACAAACTATTAGAAAATATATTAATTATATGTTAATTTCATATTAAACTCCATATTTTATTATTTATGAAAAGTTTCAAAAATTATACCTAAAAAAATTAAATTTGACTATTTAAACATGGGATAAATTTTATCAAAATAATTTTACAAATTTGATAAAGTTATTTTAAAAATAAAATACTAATTTATTAAAAATACTATTTTTTATGATGATTTTAAATTATTTTCCTTAAAAATTACTTATTATTTAATAAAATCGCATTTTAATTTATATATAAATATGTAGTTTGTTTATAAAAATTATGAAAATAAAAAATTATTTCAAAACTAAAAATTCATCATAAAAAAATTTATTTCAACAAATATAAAAATTATTTTTTAAAAAACTACAATTATGGCATATTTTTTTAAATTATTGATATTAACATATCTAAAGATATTATTTAATTATATTATGAGGTAAATTTATTAAAATGGACATTTAATTATTCCTAATGCTGATGTTACATTTCTGATAATCATAATTCCAATGTTCACATGAGTTTTTGTATCCTATAAATATTTCATATTTCCTTCATTCACCACTAACGAAATTTATTCTCTGTGTTATATTCATAATTTTTAGAAATATTGAATGCATTATAAATATTTAATATTTTTTACATAAATTTTCCTTGGGGTGATTATGAAATGAGAACAAAAATAATCCAAATTTTTCTAATCTATTTTTTTTATTCCATATTACTATTTTCAATTTTATTGGGTAAATTTAATTTTTTTTAATTTATTATAATATTGTCTAGTTTTTTGTAATTATGTGTTGTATGTTACATTTACTATATTCCGAAAACATAAATTATTTAGAGTAAAAATAACATATCTAAAATTATGGGTTATCAAATATGTTCATCAACAAATATCTCAGTCCATTTTTTATATTATTAGGACACATACTATATTCCCAAAACATATTACTCCATATTTAACAAATACTAACTCTAAAATATTTTAAACATTATTTTGTTTCTTCATATCCTTCTATTGTGCATTTGTTGTGAAAAAACCCCTCAATGTGACATGTCATTGTTTCTAATTCAGTTATGTTTATTGATTTGTTTTGGATAATGATCTAGGACGGTAGAAACTAATACAAGTTGGATGTATTTATAAATATATATAGGTGTAAGATATCCATGAAATAAGATAATCAATGTATGGAAGCTCTTAATGGTGTTCAATACATCACATGTATAATGTGATGATGTTTTCCTATGTTTGCAAACAATTTTGGCTACTATTAATTTTTGAAGAAAATGGGATTTTTGAACATGTGAGAAAGTCGCGTGAAAAGGTGTCAATGTTTTTCAAATTTTTTTGAAAGTGAAAATCTAAGTTACCCTTATCAACATATTGAAAATGAATGTGTTTTGTGATTTTTTTTAGATTTCATAAAATTCATTGTTGTGTGAAGATGATAGAATGTAGTCAACCCAGTTAATTCAGATGTGTGTTTCTTGATGGAAATGAATTGTGCCGTAAAGTCAACATCAAATTATTGATGATTAGATAATCATAAAATCTATAAACAATTTTGGATATGAGTGACCAATTAATGTTATGGATGGGTATTCCTATAAATATGTCCCATCTAACCCTCATATTATGTGTCCAAACCTTACAGAATATCAATGCTCTGAACTCTTACAATATTCGGATGAAGGTGATTTTTTGTGTGGTGTAGTAATATAAACATCAATTTCATTAATAAAATGGAATTGTTTCTTTATATCCATGTTAACTTCTTAAATAACTATTAATTTTGATGAAATTTTGGAGTTTCAATATATGTTCACTTATTTCAAGATATTAGGGATGTTTTCGGAAATTCCTTTAAAGGTTGCATGAAAGTGAAACTTGTGTGAACTACAAACAATTTCTCAAATATTGTGTAGAATATTGAAATTCATCATGTTGATTAATGTATAACTTAATGTCACACCAAATTAGGTGTAATTAATATTTATTTAAGTAATAAATAGAGGAATATTTAGAAGTAGTTGTTTGTAGGCTTTAGTTAAGAGAGAAGTGATATTTCAAAGTGTTTTTGGTAGTGAACCAGGAGGGATATTGAGTCCACTAGATATTTTTTTGATATTAGTGCACTTTATTTGATTTATAACCTTAGAAAAGTTTATATGTATGATCCTTTTACTATCCCAGTTAAACATAAACCAAGAAAAAATATTGTGTCATTTTTATGTTTTCATTTCATTTTATGCATATCTATGAGAAGGGGAGAAAATATATTTTATTTTAACAATGAAACAATATCCAATGGGGGAGTGTTTTAATCTGTCATGCCATGATTCACCCCCCCCCCAATATTATGTGATCTTGTTGGTCCAAAAATAGTTATTATATCATGGTTAATGTTTTTATATTCTCTATCACTATAATTCATAGAATTTTTTAATCCCAAATGTATTCTGATGTTTGATCAGAAATTTTTTTAACTGTAGATGAATAAGATATAGTATTATTTATGATCATGAAGCATGGAATTGTATACTATTTTTATGTATCGTATTTCAATTAATATGGATCATGGGTATCTATCTGATGTATATCATAGATAAATTGACACAAGTACCAAAGTAATTAATGCTTTATGGGGATCTATATCCAAAACAAATCAATATAAATGTGATATCATATAAATCATCTAATTCCATGTGCGAAATGCAACTCAAAATCCATAAAGGTGATTCAAATTTCTATAAAACTAAATTATAGTTTCTTTTGAACAAGAATGTTGATTTTATGATACACCTTGGTGGATTTATATATTAATGATTTGATTAGGAGACTATTGTTATATAGGAAAAAACATGGTCTAAGAGAATTATTGAATGTTTTTTAAAAGTTGGGGTTGAAGCCTAATTTTATTATTAACGAAAATAAAAGACCACTTTTAGCTGGGTAGAGGGAGACCCATTACATAGCCCAATGTTCAAGTAGGTATATAGCTCATTACATTTCCCTTAATCACAAATTTATTAGACCATGGCCAATTTTGTGAATAGTACTACTACAATACCTACCCTTGCTACAATGTCTGCCACTTCTACAATGCCTTCCATTACAATAGTTTTGCTACTGAAACAGTACTGCTAGAGTACCTGTTCCCAATGAGTTTTCAACCTCATTTTTTCAGGTAGGATTATGGGGTGTTGGACACTAATCCAAACCCCGACTACATTGAATGTTTTAGTGATCTTTAGGTGTGTCTTAAGAATATTTACACACCTCTTAAAACCAAAAATATTTATTTTATAAGAAAAATATCTAAAGGATGTGAAATTTTATAGTTTTCATAGTACTCTATTCTCATTCAAGATAAGAAATGATGATAATGAGGTTGTTTAAAATAATAAGTCTAATTATGTGGCATTAAAGGGAATGGAAAAACACACCATAGAGGATGGACAGGAAAGGAAATATATGGATAATGTTTTCTCCTTTTATTTCTCAAATATCAAAAGGAAAAAATTAAAAATAAAATGTATCATTATACTCAAGTAATTTAGATGTATAGATGTAGGTGACCATGCAATAAAGTGAACCATGAAATTTTCATATGTCAACTAAATTCCCATAAAAAAGACTTCTTCCAATGTGATAAATGAAAAAATCACTATTCAAAAAATCAAACAGAAGAATATTATTTCAAAGTAAAATGATAGTTTATTAGAAAATTATGTATAAAATTTTTATGACTACAAAGAAAATATATAAAATTCTATGGTGATAATTTTAGATTATTCCCGGATGGGGGAAGAGAACGATAATGATGAAGGATAAGTAGATGTAAGAATTTACTCCAAATTGAATTTGAAGCTACTCATGAGGGGATATATTTTTAGATAAAAAAATAAATAAATATGATAGAGTGGTTCATGATGTCACAATATATATGAAAACGAAAGAGTAATATAAGTTCAAATATATTGTAGAATATGAAAATATTAATAATATGAATATGTAGAAATGTAGAAAGATGTTGAGATCATGTTTAATATTAAGGAATAGATCAAGGTTATCAATTGATTTACTAAATATTGAGTGATCAAGAATAATGTATCTATGAACATAATTAGTAATATAGAGAACAATACATTTCATATATAAAAATTACATATATTTAGATGAATATTCAATATATAACATAATGATCCATGATAGAATAATATAGGTCTTGTATCTTTGGAACTTTTACACAGAAAAATTGGTCTATAAGTGTCTCACATTAAGTTATTCAAAATTAAAAACCTTATTATAAATATATTACATCTAATCATACTTCATAACCAAGGGAAAGAGCACATAATAAATGGTGGGCTCAAATACTCAATAAGGGAAAACAAGGGAGATATCAATGATCACATGACAAAAACATTAGTATCAAGGTATGAGAATATGATGTTAACATTTTAAAGACATACCCTTTATATGAAATATCATAATATTGAGTCATTAGATAAATCTAGGTATTTTGTTAAATATGAATCATGAAGAAATCAATTAACACAATCTATAAGAAAATAATACTAGAATAAGACAAAATGTTATGGAATATACATATCCATTGAAATAATTTCCATAGTAGATAAGGATCACATACAATACTATCATAGTGGAATGATTTCACTCCCAAAACCCTCATGGTAGTCAAGGTTCCCTCCCAATATTGTCATATTGGATAAATTCTCTTATAAGACTAAGTTCACTCCCTATCCTAGTCCTGTTTATCTAATGATATATCAATATTTAGGCAATGCATTTGAGGAATATATAATTATGACCGCACCCATCACATAATTAAAATCATACATATGTATTCCATAATATTTTAAAAGATTCATCATATCATAACCCATTAAAAACTGATACTCATAAATATTTAATTGTAGTATATCCAATGGAAAATATATAGAATGGTATCCTTGGATCATATCCCCAGTAAATAATAAGTGAAACCAGGTTTAATTGTATTTTAGGAATTGAAATACCATTACATTATAATTTAAACATTCTTGATTAAAATACCTATTACACCTGGGAAATCAGTTTTGAAAAACCAAATGTTCCCAAAATATTGAGAAAATACTTTTATCTCAAAATAGTATAGTAAAATTATAGAGGAATTTTTATCATACTGAGTGGTCATGAAGGCGGGAAATTATTTTCATTTCATATTACTTAAATGAAAACATTCATTTCACATTTTAGTAAAAAGTCAAAAAGTACCTCATTAAGAAAATAATAAGAAGAATCATTTTTAACCAGTTTTTAAAAATGTAAAACAAGAATAAAAATTTCATTTAAATTATTGTTGAATATAAAAACAAAATTCTTTAAAACATTTTTTAATAACATATAATTGGAAGTTAAGTATTTTCGATCGAAGAGATAAATGATGTCATTTTTCTTTAAATTGACCTTTCAGTCTCTTGAGTACATAAAGAGAGGAGAATAAAAGAAAACATATATTTTCATGGAATATTCAGTTGTGAAGAAAACTCTTGAGTTTCATGGGTGTTAGATCATATTATTTAATCATATAAAATATAACCATAAAAAATCATAATAAAAATGAGATTGAAAAATAAAACCCTTACTAGTTTAGTAACCATTAAAAAATAAGTCCCATGAATGAATTGCTTAATTGTAATATTAAATTTCATTAAAATAAGTAAAATCATGAAATAAAATATCAAAAGGTCAAAACATGCACCTTATTAAAGAATATACATTCATAACATAACATATGTCTCAATGATGATAATTTGAGAAGATTAACCCTTACCATGAGTTAAACATTATTGTAAAAAACTCTATACTCTTGTATAATAAATTTATAATTATTATAATTATATGACAGAGTCATTTATATACTAAAAAAATCATATATGATCCCTTTATAAAATTTCAAGATAGAATTATTATTAATCCATTATAAAAATCATCATTTTTAGATGTTAACGATTTCATTATTTCATAAGAATTATTGTTTGGTTGTTTTGGTCCTTGTGCATTGATCATGGTTAAAAAATATCCAAAACTTTATTCATTATATAAATATCATATATATTAATCTATAAAATTAATAGAAATAAAAATTAATTACACCATTCTTATAGACGATATGCTATAGAGACGCATGAATGTTGTTTTCACATTTTGATGGATGGAATAAAAAAATATAAATAATAAATCACTTATAAATAATAATTATAATTACATATGTAATATATATTCTTTAAATACATAGTTTTAGTATCCAATGTTAATATAAAAGTAAAATTAACCACATAGGTTCTTGGAGCTGGTAGTACGCATGTACACACAAGGGACATTATCATTTTCAAACAGTTTTGACGACAAAGAGATAAATATTATATTATAATTATATAATAATTATAATAAATTCTTAATAATTATATATAAACATTAAACAACCCATAATAATCATCTATGAAGGCTGGTGATGGAAAATTAATTTTATCATTGCATAGAGACGATGTGTTGTATGTATGCATGAGGGATACTTTTTCTTCCCATTTGTTGGAAATATGGTGAATATATGTTGTTTAATAATAATAAAATTTAAATATATTTAGGTTAATTAATGTTCTATTTCACGATGAATATAATATATTTAGAGGTGGTAAAATAAGTAGTAAAAATAAATTTATGTGTTAAGGAAATTACCTCTTCTTTGAAAAACCTCCTTTAAATTTCCTCTTATATTCCCTATACATGGTATTTTGGGATCGAAATTACCTATAAAAGGTGCATAATTAATTTTAAAATGTCTTTTTATGATATTGTCTTCATAAGAGAGTCTAAAAATTTAAACATGCAAGGTTAATAGATTTTGTCTTATAATTGAGGTGAGGGGTACTTTTGGAACATCCAAAAATATTAAAATATAAAAAAGGAATTATCAAACTCTAATGCCTCTAAAATTAAAATGATGTGAATATTAGATATTAATGTGTCTAAATATCACCAAATAATCAAATTTTTAGATGTTTATGTGGTGTTTAAGACCTTATCATTTGGCTTAACCCATTAGTTACCTCTTTTAACATCGATCGGGGTAACATATTTTTCACTGTTAAAGAGTCAAAAATTTACATAAAAAGTGATAATTTGATCATAAATGGAATATGGATAAACTATATGGATATATATTACCCATATTTTCCTATTTCATGATACAATTATTTTGAAATAATTTAATAAAATATTATTTTGATAAAATATCAATAATATCAATTTTAACAATATTCTTTTAATTTGATTTTAAAAAATAAATAAAAAGATGAAATTATAAAGTATTAATTTTACAAAATAATAATATGTAATATATATATATATATAATTTATGGAAAACTATAACCCACCGAAATTATATTATGTTTAATTTTTCTAAAAACATTTATTTAATTGTTCTATTATTTGAAGAAATGATGCATAGACATTGTATAATAATATAATGTAATTATATTATTACAAAATATTATAAATAATTTGTCATCAAGAAATTAATTTTTTATTTCACAAAATAGGACTATATATTTCTTGATAACTTGTTTTTATACCTATGTGAACATGTAAGAAATATTTAAAACTAAGAGAGTGGTTCTTTGTAACTTAAATTGTTTTAAATTTCATATAAGTAATTCCTGTGGAAATGTTTCCATAAAAAATAAATTTTGATCCTAAAGTGATATTTTTTAATCCCCTTAACAAAATAATAATTATTATGAATACTTATGTCATTAACACTTAGTTTTATCCTTGATTAACAAAATATTTCCTTCTCAAAGGTGATAAAATTTACCTTGCTTACTATTCATATTGACATAAAATTAAATATTCCTATTATAAAATAAATTAATCTCATAATTCCAAATATGGATTCCCTTTTCAAAATTCAAGAAAAAAAATCAGATTTTATTTTGATATTAACCCCTGAAAATACAATGAAAATAGGTTTTTCAAAAATTTCATTTTAAGTATAAAATTTATTTATACTAAATTGAAGTATAAAATTCATTAAAAAAATAATCGGTTTATATATATTAAAATTTTACTAATAAATTTGAAAACTATTTGAATTTGTAATATTTATTTATAAATAAATTAAAAATAATTTATTATTCAATAAAAATAAATAGTTTTGACTATTTATTGAAAATTCAAACATTTCTAAAAATTATTAAAATATCACCCCAATCTATTTTTTCAATTCAGATTTAATAAAAGATATCATTTTATCAAAAAAAATTTATTTATGTTTATGAACTCATTTATAATATTTTCTCACGAAATATAAATAAATTACATTTTTGATGAAAATTTATTTTTGAAGAATAAAATGTCTTTTCTAAAAAACTGATTTCTTATTTCCTTTGAATTAATAAATAAAATTTATTTAATATATATATATATATATAATTTTTTAAATATTATTAATACCTTTTAATTTAATGGAAATGTCATGATGATCATATTTAAATAATAATACTTTTGGGTTTAATTAAGTTCATTGTTTTGTGTTGTACATATTGTCAAATATACGGTTCTTCTTTTAGAATAACTTAGTGTTAAAATATCCTCCTTTGAAAAAAATTCCCCCTAATTCAAAAATGAACTCAGTAATAAATGGCTTTTTGTTGGAAAATAACATTTTTTGAATAACCACACTATAAAATGGGTTGATATAATATCATTTTGAAAAAATGGAAGGTGAAATATGAAGGTCGCCTTGAATAACAAATTAGTAGGATTAAAAATTGGAAAATAGTTATTGTAAGTGAAAATGTGTACATGGAATAAATTCACAATTTATAAATTGTGTTGGAGAGTGACATGGATCATTGATCACAATAAAGTGGTTGATCAATAGAAATTTAATGCTCACAGAACAATAAATCAATAAGGATTGAAGAAGACCATGAATGCATCGTAATATATGTATAGGAAAATATTATTAGTTCTAGATCCTTTTCATATATTTTAGGAATTATTTCTCAATCTAGACTAAAAACATAAAGAAATAAACTTACATAATAAGCATAACTTCTTCCTTTAATCAACTTCCATCATAAACTCATCTATTTTACAAATAAAGAGTGTTAATGATTAATTTTTCATTTATTTATCACTAAAAGAAACTTCATAACAAAAAATAATAATATAAATTTCTTCCTCATGTATATAATTATATACCAAAACAGAATAGTTAGAAAAATATAAGTCAATATAAAAATTTAATACACCTACCTATTTAACTCCAAAATACACACAATAATAAAAAAAGATCCATTTAGATAATTTTATAAATAACCTTGAATCCAAAATAACCATAATATCCAAAAAATTAGATAATTCTTTAACTTACTAGGTAATCCTATACCATTAAGCATCTCCCAAAAAAATTAATTTCATTCATCCAAATAAATATTTCATGTTAAATAACATGTTAACCCTAAGGGTTACATATACCACAACCAGATGAAAAATATCCCAAAATATTCGTAATCATGATGAAAAAAATTATGATTTAGTAATCTTCACAAAAATATCATAAATAAAATTTGGCTACAAACCTAAAAGGTACTCATTAAAATTACCATAAATATCATTGAAATATTTTAATTTCGATTAATTACATTTCAATCATCATGATTACATATTACCCATTGTCAAATAGAACATAATTATATTATTATTATATTAAACAATAGTTTATTTATGCATCAATAATGTATTCCACCTCAACCCCATAAAACATTTCAAATCACTTCCTAATCCAATCATAGGATACAATAAAAGGGGTTTTTGGTGACTTTGAACTTATGATTAACCTAAAACATATAACCCCATGGTGATATCTATAACATTTATGTTAACCTTAAATATATTATTCTATAATTAACACAATACATATTAATCAAATAATATCATAAACTATTCAATATATTCCATAAATACAAAAATGAAATAATCATCATCAAAGATATACTAAATAACTTTTTCATCACATAATTTTACCATATCAATATCCCCAACACTATCCCATTACTATCTATCATGAATTTATCCCAACTAAATATAATTACCGTATAACTAATTCAATTTTTGTGGTTATTAGAACAATTTATTTTAAATAATTATTTAAAAGCATTATGGAACAATCCATGGAGTTTTATGATTATTATATCCAAACTATCATTGTTATAAATCTTGAACCCTATTATATAATAACATTAATTATTTCACATCAATTTTTGGAATATTATTTAAACTTCCTTATTATAATAGTTAAACCTTTGATTTGGTAATTTTATTTTATAATTACTATATTCCACGAACAAAATACATTAAACTATTATTGATATATTAGAGTGAACATCATTTCCTTCCATCAGACTTTTAATTTTTCCATAGTAAGTACTTTATATATTCCCTTCATTTTTATATAGATAAAATATTCTCATTCCACTTAGAAATTATATTTAGTCCTTCCTATATTTTTTATATGTAGGAAACATAATATTATTTCTTCTATAGTCTTTATGGAACTCCATTTCTCTAGTATTATATGTGTTAGGAAACTCACTAATGTTGGGATTTTCAATCATGAAAATAGAGATCTAATTTATAATAATAACAAAATTCCACATTTCATCCATTGTTTCACATAGTTACTCATAAATTACATCATTCCATTTTCCATAGTATTTAGTGTTAACATAATTCCCCCAAGGTTACATATATCAACTAAAACAGAAAATTATTGTTTGAGGAACAATAATCATAGTGAGAAACCTTATAACTATGGAAAATAATTTATTGATTTTTGAATTCGAGAAACCATCATTTAAATTGATGAAAACATAAGTTTTTCCTAGGTTATCCATGATCTTAACAAAACAATATTATGTCATCATATACTAAGACTTTTCCCTAGGGTTCTCACTATGTTTTCTCATCCATGATTAGAAAGGTTAACTACACCTTTATCTAATTATAGTTAGAGTGACAAAAACTTTTAATATATAGATATTTCATGTTTTTAAGATGAATATTCATTACATAACATAATTATATATTAGAATTGTATGTTTCTAGTATCTTTAAAAACATTGACACATCTAAAACAGGTTCATGAGAGTATCCCATTTTTTTCATAACTATCACCCGTATTATACATTTCATACATAAAATAATTCTTTATAAAATGTGGATAGAGAACATAAGAAAGGTTGATCTGCGATCCTCATTAAGGGTTAAAAATGAATATTAAATGATCACATTAGAATTACATGATAATATGGGTGTGTATACATTATATTAAAATTTGGAATCCATACCATACATATCAATAATCCAAATCCTTATTTATTTCATACATATTGGAAGTTATTAAGAAATTAATCTTAAAAGATTAAATTATCTTAATCTATTTTAGCATAATATTATCATAATAATTTTTTTGGCATACACACTATGGAACCAATTATAAATATTAAATATCCTATTGTTTTTTAAAATAATTTATATTCAAGGATATTTTAAATTTATGTTTTGAGGTAATTAGGACATGATTATAAAATGTAAACTAATACAATAAAAGTGAACACTTATACTCAACATCAAATTTTCTATAATATAATTCTCTTTAAAATAAAACATGATTTATCTTTATGAAAAATATTCACAATTATCCATTTTATCCCTTATTTATCTCTATCCCCTCTAAAAATATCAAAGAGGTTTTAAAAATGTTGAATGAACACAAAATCGTTGTATAGATAAAAGGTAACGGAACCCTTTTTTATTAATAACATGGAATATCATATAATGTCTACCTTTATCTTCAATTTTCTTTGAGAATATGAAATGGAAAATATATACATAAAAAATAACACATTTTAGTCATTGAAAATAATTAAAACCCAAAGAAACAAATTACAAATAATTTAAGTGACTTAGATCATTATATTTATTAAACCCATTCAATTAGAATATCCATACATAAAACTTACAATATTTTCATTACCCAATAAAGCTCTTACAGGATTACCCGATGATATGTGGGCCACCCCATGTTAAGCTGTAAAGGGATTACCTGACACTATAAAGGAAACACCATATTAAGATGTAATAGTATTTCTAGAATCTATTTGGACCATCGCATGTTAAGATATACTATGAAATCATATATCTATACGGGACAACGCATATTATGTTGTAACAGTCCTACATAACACCATTTGAGCCACCACATATTTTGTTGTCAAGTTACTTCTTGATGATATCAGGGAAAACCCATGTATTAGATATATCTGGATCAGTAGTTACATAGAGTTTTCTATTACCATATCATTAATAAATAACGATATTCATAAATCCATTTGGAAAACTCTTATTAAAGTGATATGAAAAAACACTTTCATATAAAAATACCCCTCCCTTTTCAAAAACCCATTTTCAATACCAAAACTACTTGTTCTTAGAAAAACCATTTTAAAATAAAAAAATCCCAAAAAAGGAATGAGTTTCTTTTTATTTATGAAATCATGTAATCTTTTAAAGTAAGCTATAAATTAAATAATATTTATGGTGATAGAAGCGTCATTGTTGCCATGTACAATATGAATAGAACATTTTTTTTGTTTGAAAAAATAATCCATACAAAACACAAAAAAAAGATTTATTTCTGAAATAAAATTTAATTAAATTCAAAATATAAATTATATTACATTTATAATACTTTTATATAAATAATCATATAAAATAATATCAACAATGTTGACATAGAGGAAAATATTCTGAAATTAAATCTTTAAACATTAACTGTGTCCCACACCACTTTAATCATTTAAATCATAAACACCATGAAATAATAACATTTATGGAAACATTAAATATCAATATAATAACTAAATTAATGATATTATTTTTCAAATGGGTCTGTATATACCCATCATAAAATAATGTTGGTGTATAACATCAAAACATGCCTCAATGAAAGTGAATTGGGATGAAGTCCCTTACTTTGAGTTTGACTCATCTAGTAAAATATTTATCTTCATGAATAAAAAACATTAATTATTTACATGTTTTAGAAAATTTTTAAATTTTATTATCCATTTTATATCATTTATTACTATGTTATAACAATTACATAATTTTTTTAGTTAACATAAGAAGTTTTGATGATATTCAGTACAGGAGTCCAAAATGAATTTGGTATGATATCTATTGTCAAAAGTGGTAATTATTCCATCATATATAGAAAAACATTCATGAAATAATAATAAATTTTACATTTCAATAATACATTTAAATAAAAAAATTATTAATGGTTATAAAAAATGTACTACGTTATAATCATGAAGGCGGTAGTTCATACGTACGCTTCAGTAATGTTTCCATTTTTCCATGATCATTATGGAAAAAATGTAACTATTTTTTTCTTTAATGAATTATAAAAATATAAATAATATTACATTAATCATTTAAATATAATTATATATATAATCGATGTGATTTGGTTATGAAAGATGATTCGCATCGCTTTGGGGAGGTAATAGTTCACACGTACGGACAAATGAAGTTATCATCATTATGTTCATAGAAATGTAATAACTGAAACATTATATTATTATATAATAAATATAAATATGTCATGAATATATTATATAATTTTAATTCCATCATTAAAAATTTTCTTTAGGGACAATGATGGGAAATGATTAATATCAGTTTGTGAGGTGGTAGTTCTCTATACTCATGAATGATTAATTCGTTTCCCATTTGATGAAAGTGGGGATATATTTAAGTGATGATATTAACATAATAATATATAATTTTATTTATTATAAAAAATATTTTATTTTTAAATTTTTTAAGAATATGTTAAATTAGTGTAAGAATTAATAAAACTGGAATTCTTAATTAAAACAATACCTCTTTTCCGGATGATCTCCTATGATTAAGACCTTAAGAACACTATGAATGGTGTTATAACAAATTAAATATATATATTTTTTATAGTTATTATATTATGGTATGTGGGAATAAATTTGGTTAACCAAATATGGTTTTATGTGTGACTCTAATAGAATAATATGTCCCCTTTTATAAGGGAGGGGGGGTACTACTGGAATTTCCCAAAATATTAAATTAATAAATGTTTACTTTATATTCTGAATAGATCCAAAATGATATATTTAGTCCTTATGATTATTTTATTGTTAAATACTCTCATAAAATGAAATTTATAGAATATTTTACTATTTTTTAAATCATTACCTATTGGCTCTAACCCTATTAAACCTCTTTAACACTTATCTGTAAAACATGTGTTTTTATTCTCTCAAGGTTAATATAGTTACTATAAAATGTCAAAAAAACCATAAATAGACAATTTATGATAAATAAAACCTTATCCAAATACATTTTCTAATATATATATATATATATATATATATAATTTTATATCATTTAATAAAATATTATTTATTTGAAAATATTATTAATCTAAAATTTGACACTATTCAATACCTGACTTTTTAAAAATATCATAACTACAAGATAAATACTAAAAAATACTATAATATATTAATAACATGTCAAATGAATCTATAAAATTATTTTATCAAATTATTTATTTAAAATTATACTAATTTTAATATTTTTATTACTATTTATTAGATGTTTCCATTAATTAATTGATTACTACATCATCATTGTGTCGACATTTAATGAAGTTATTTTATCACTTAAAAATTATAAATAACCTACCATGATGTAGATAAATATTTTATAGTTAAAATTAATATTCTTAGTTAAATATAGTTTCAAAATAATCCTATATTCGAAATGTTATTGTTATTAAAATAAATGTACAACATCTTTGACTTTACATTAAAATAAAAATCTCTTGGGGACTTAAAGTCACCCAAGTGGCTAAAAGAGTTCATAAAATAGTCTCAATGATGATTTTGGTTGATAATAACCCATAGAATAAAATTATTTAATTTTTAGGGTAATATTTTTATTATTTATAATATTATTTCCATCCTTAATTGCATAATTTACCCTTAACCGTGGTAATAAAAATTACCAAAGTAACAATTTTTAATTTTCCAAAAATAAAAGGCACCTATTTAATAAATTTTTACATTCATATTCTAAATATGGTTTATATTTTTTAAAATTAAATACATATTAGGGGAGAAAATTAATTTAAAATTTATCACATTAACGGGGCGAGAATTCACGTTATTAAAGTGAAAATGTTCAAAAGATTGAAATGATTTTATATCCATATTCAAGGTGAAATTTATTAAGAAAATAGAAATTTAATTAAATGATATAAAATTTAACTAATTATACAATAAAATAAATAAAAAAAAATTTAACTCTTTAAATTAATTGAACAATAAATTTTTTTTCAATTAAATCCTATAATTTTTCGTTATTCATCAAATAATGCAAGTTATCAGAAAAATACCAAAAATTCAACCAAAGTAAACATTTTATATTCAAATTTATAAGAATAAGTTTATTTTTACAACTTTAATTTATAAAATTTTCAAAAAACTATATTTAAAACAAATATGCCATCAATAGTGGGAAAAGTGTCTTTTTAGAAAAATACATCTTTTATGCGTAAAATTGGATTTATTTTTATATCATATCTAGAAAAGATATTATATGAATGGTAAAAATTATATTTAATATATTATATACAAATTAAGTTATTATAATATAACAAGGGTTATTTGTTTATTTTTTTGGTGTAAAAAACACTTCTACACATTTAATTATTTTTTCAGAAAAATATTTTCTTTTATATTAAAAAAAGGGTTTTATTTTCATTTTTATTAATTGCTTGAATAAAAAATATATATACATTTTTAATCAATATTTTTATAATTTAATAAATCATGATCATACTTTCCATTTTAATAGCTATTCTATAATGGAAACATTTAAATAACAATATATAGTTTTCCATTTAATCTTGATGTGGAATATCTTGTACTCTTATGAATATTGTGTTTCTTTTTTAAAATAATGGGGTGTTAAATTCTTCCCCCATTAATAAATTTAAACCTCACAATTTTAACTCATGCATGGTATCCTGGGTTTGTCTATTCATCTCACATTTATTGAAATCTCACATCAGTATAAGGATGAATAAAACACCCACTTTAAAAGAAAGAAATTGAAGTTTGAAGGTCGTCTGAGAAAACACAAACAAGGATTCCATACTGGAAAAAATATACATGGATGAAAATAATAAATATCATGTTTTTTGGAGAGTGATAGATAAAATGGTTAGGGGAAAATGGATAATCATAAAACCCAACATATGTGATTGGTTAATGGGTCATTGATTTCATAGAAAGAAAATTAAATAGATAATTTTTCCATTTCAAAATCCTCTCAAAAGATTTAAATAATTAATTTTCTTCCTAGACTAAGAAGATAAGGAAACATACTTACTATAAAATTATAGTCTTATTATTCAAATCAATTTCCACATAAAACTAATCTTTTTCCCAAAAAAATGAGTATTTAAGATGAATATTTCTTACCCAGATATTTAGAATTGACATATACTGGTCATAAATTCCAAAACATTATAATTATATATTCGTCCTATCTTTAAAAATTATCCAGAACCGAAATTATTAGTATAATATATGATAATTTCACAAAATAATAAAACTATATTTGAAAAAAAACTACCTTCACTCTCTAAAATTCAACACTAATATCCAATGATCAACATAGATCCTCCAACAATAATTAATATTACATAAAAATAATCTAAACTAATATTGAAATCCAATATTCAAAAGTATTTTATCAGATATTCTTCCATGATAAATTTCAACATTTAACTTCACATAACATCAATCACTCTTAATTTCTCAGACCACAATTTATTTTTTAAAATCACAAAATCTCCAAGATATACCAACTATATCCAAAAATAATGATAATTATAAAAAATAAAGAATAAAATAATATATTATAATAAAATATAAATAAAAAATTCTTCTTCAAAAAAATTACAAAAATATCATATTTATCTCAATTATACAGGATCCCCAAAATACTGAATGTCTTTCAAAATATAGTTAATCACTTAATAACCACATTAGTTTTCAATCCCAAGGTTATCTATTTGATAATAATTATGTTAAAAAAATAAAAATAAAATTTCTCTTTAATATGGTTTAACCATCCAAAAACATTATACTAACCAAGAAATCAAATAGGCTAGTTATAGGCGATTCACCCTCATCTCCCTTCAGTTTTGGGTTCGATTCCTACATCCTTGTAGATGTGATAGGTTATCACCCATCTGGAAGGTTGTACATTTTCTAAAACTATGTCATTAATTTATTATTTTTCTAAAAAAATAAATTCATATTTATAGAGAAATTTTTAACTACAAAGGTTATATCATACATTTAATTTTTCATCCCATAATTTAATAACCCATAACTACATCAAAAATAAATTCCTCCAAAAATATAGTTAGTAACATTAAAATTTCTTTACATAAAACCTAATTGAGGGTTTCTAGGTTAATTAACTCATGATAAACCTTTAAATTATAAACCCATGTTGATATCCTTATCTATTATAAAAACTTAATATTCTCCATAACTTTCTAAATCATCCATTAATAACAACTATAAAGACGTGACCTTAGACATTACACATCCTAGTGTTTTTGACCTATAAGTCATATTCGAGAATCATTTTAGTTTATTGTTTTATATAATTAGGATTAGATCATAAAAAAGTGAACACATAATTTACAAATAGACACTTGTATTAGTAATCAATTTTTGAACAATATAAATCTCTTTAAAATAAAACATGATTTAGCTTTTTGAAACATCTTCACAATTCTCCCCTTGATCTTATCATTGTCTCTATTCCCCCTTGAACCATATAAAAGAAATTTTAGAAACATCTGATGAGAAAAAACCATAATAATGGAAATATTATAAAGGAAAATATTATTTTATTAAGAACTAAAATTAATATAATGTATACCATTATCATCAATATTCATTGAGAATATGAAATATAAAAATTCACATGAAAAACAATCACTTATTTTTCTAAAAGAAAACACTAAAACCCATTGAAATAAATTAATGCTCTTTAGGTGACTTTGTGAATTATATTAATTAAATCCTTTAAAAACTCATTCAATTTGAATAACCATGTGACCAAATTCTAAAATTTTCATTACCCAATAATTATTTTATGGGCTAACCAGGTGTTATCTGGGAGACCTGGTGTTATGACATAATGGGCTTACATGACTCTATTAGGAAAACACTATGTTAAGATGTAATGGGATTTCCCAATACTATTAGGACCAACCCATTTTATGTTATAACAGGATTTATTAACGCTATCAAGGGAACCCAATGTTAAGTTATAACGGGCTTACCTACGATTATTTGGTTCACCCCATGTTAAGCAGTAACGGGCTTTCCCAGTGCTATGTAGGCCACCCAATGTATAATCTATATTGGGAAGAAATATTTCATATAAATCTCAACTACCATATAATTAATAAATCATGTTCTTCATAAATCCATTTGAAAGGATATTATTAAACACATATAAAAAAATCTTTTGGATTAAAATACCCTAGTCATTTAAAACCCCATTTTCAATACTGAAACACAATTTTGATTGAAAATATTTTAAATAACAGAAATACCAAAAAAATGAAATCAGGTTTTTCATTTAAGAAACAACTAATCATGAAAAGTAAACGAGAAATTTAATAATAGTAATAGTGGTGTAAAATCCATTTTCACTATGTACTTTAAGAATATAACATTCCTTTTATCCTTTGTCAAAATGTTCCATATAATACACGTAAAATTATTCCTTATTAAATGTTTTGAATAAAATTAAAAATATACCTAAAATTTTCTTAACAATAAATTTATGTAAATAAACATTTAAAATAACATCATGAATATTAAAATAGAAAATAAAATTTTGATATTAAATATTTAAACATTCAAAGTGTCCTATACCACATTGAACCTTTGAATCATCAGCCCCATAAAAGAATAAAATATAAAAAAAACATTAAATAACATGATAATAAATAAATAAATGATATTTTATGTTATTATTGGTTATATATACACCTTATAAAATAAAGTGGGTGTATAACATCAAAATATTCCACAGTGATAAAAATTGAGATGAAATCGATTACCTTGAGTTCGACTGAACATGTACAATATTTATCTTCTTTAATAATAAAAATATGTTAATTATTTACATTCATGAGAAAAAATTTAAATATTTTTATCACTTTTATATCACTTATTAAAATTTTATAGAAAAAATTTAATTATTTATGTTAACATCAGTCATTTTTATAATATTTGATACATGATACAAAAATGAATTTGATATGATGTTTATATTCAAATGTAGTCATCATTAAATAAACACAAAAATAATATCAATCATATAATAATATATTTTAAAAATTAATTATACTTCTAAATCAAACCATTATGTATGGTTATAAAAAATGGACTATGTTATAATCATAGAGAGGGTCGGTTGTATGTATGCATGAGTAACGTTTCCATTTTTCAATGATAATTTCCGGAAATAATGTAAGTATTATTTTATCCATAAAAATGATATTAAAATAATTAATATCATATTTATCCTTTAAATATACTTATATATATCATCCTTGTGTTGTGGTGATGAAAAATGAATCACATCGCTTTGTGGAGGTGATAGTTCACTCGCATGCATGATCGAAGTTATTATTTTTATGTTTATAGAAAGGTCATCATGTAAATGCAATATTATTATTTAATAATTATATATATTTAGTTAATATAATATAATAATAGTAATTTTATCAATATACCCATTCTTGAGATATATTGATGGAAAACTAACTAGATCTCTTCGCGAGGTGGTAGTTTGTCGTACATATAAAAGATTAATTATTTTCCCAATTAGATGGAAGTGGATAATGATTTAAGTGATTATATTAACACAATAACATTTTTTATTTAGATTATATTATATTTAATATTAAATCAAAAATTAATAATATTTTAAGGATGTGTAATAATAAATAATACACAAACACTTGATTAAAACAATTCATATTCTTCAGATGATCTCTTTTTCTTTACACCATAAGGCCAATAAGGATGGTGTTATGCCTGAAAAATATATTTATAATTTGAATATGGATTATATTAATTTATTTTGTCAGATATTGGATGAAAATATTTGGTTTTAATTTGAAATAAATAATAATTATAGGTTCCCCTGTACAAGAGAGCGGAGGGGAACTCTTGAAATTTGTAAAAATATTATATTTTTATAAATTAATTTTAGATTCCAAATTGCTTGAAATAGATTTATTTAGAATATATTAAGATTATTGGTTCAAATATCCTCATAAAATGTTATTTATACAATATTTTACTATTTTTTTATCCTTATCTTTTGGTTTTAGCCCTTTTAACAACATTAACACTTATTATAACAGCATGTGTTTTTACTCATTGAATGTTAATATAGTTATAATAAAATGAAAAAACCATAAATGTATAACTTATGAAATTTCAAAACATATCAAAATAAAGTGAAAAAATGATATTTTTTTTGGATTTTATATCATTTAATAAAATATTAATTATTTTAAAATATCTTTAATGACAATTATGACACTATTAAATACTTCACATTTTAAAATTATAACAAGAACAATATAATTTATAAATAATTATTCTAAAACATTACAAACATTTAAATGCAATTTATTAAATTCTTGGATAACAATAATTATTTAAAATAATAATTATTTTTTTATTTTTGACATCACTTAGTTGATATTTCCATTAATGAAAAAATTACAGCATCATCATTGCATCAGCATTTAGGATAATTATTTTTTCACTTGAATATTATAATTAAATTACAATGATTTTGATAAATCTTTTAGATTTCTAATAAATTTTCTATAGTCTAATATATCTTCTTGAATTACCATATATTAAAAAGTATATAATTATTAAAACATAAGTATGATATCTTATAATTTTCATTGAAATAAAATAGTATAGAGGGCTTGTTGGGAAAAAATCCCTCATGGTATCATTGAAGCATTTTTGAGGTGATTGTGTCTGTTGACAAAGTGGACAAGTGTGATGTGATTATTGACAAAGCAAAGCATAACATACAAATTTGTTGACAAAGGGGATTTCATGGTGGAATGGCGAGTTCAAGACCTGTGGTGAATGATCCATGTTTGATTCAAAAATGTCGACAAACAGATGGATGATCTGGAGGCGGTACAAAAAGAACAGATACAATGTGGCGTCGCTTTCCATTGTTTGCCAAATTTTTGGGCCTGAAAATTGACAAATGAATAAAAGTGGTTTTTGGAAAAATTACATGCACACCATTTACTTTAAGGCTTGGAAACTTGTGCGCCATATGTTTTTCAAGATCAGATTATCAAAATATGTCAAAGGGACAAGTGTAGCAGAAGTATTGGTGGTGTCGCGCAAGTGACTTGCGCGCTGGGAAAGAGACTTGCGCGCTGATTCCTTGGAAGCTTGAGAACTTGCGCGCATGTGGTTTTTCAAGATCATAAGATGAAAATATGGCAATGGAAACAGGTTCACGGAAGTTTGGAATAATTTCACGCAAGTGACTTGCAGGAGAAGAGACCTGCAAGCCGAGACTTGCACGCCGTAGAGAGACTAGCACGCCGTTGCGTAGGGGTGACCAAATGCCTATAAATATTGGAACACCCCTCTTCATTTTCAACAGAGTTCAAGACATCGATGATTTAGAGCTCCCATCGTGTACATGTGGTGGTCGCACAAGTGGTGGTGTGTCGCGCATGTGGGACTTGCGTGCTAGTGTTGGAAGGTGCGCGCCAAGTGTTAGTTGCGCCCCTAAGGCGGTTTGGGTGAGGAAGGAAGTGAGTCACATAGGTTTGGAGTTGCAGAATCTTGAGTCACACAAGTGGTTGAGGAATACTTTCACACCAGGTGTGACCTGCACGCCGATATTTGCGCACTGATATGGACTTACGTGCCAAGTAAGGTTGAGTCCCCGGCCGTATTTTCGGGTCGCATGGAAGCTGGAAGATTGCCCGATACCTTCAGTGAAAAGTGGGATTCATCTACGGGTGAAAGCTAGACTTCAACAGAGAATCTAAATATAGAATAAGATTCATTCCTTCATACAAATGAAGAGACCTATATGTCTATAAACTGTGAGTGGATTCCTTCTAGAGCAGTGAGAAAAGGAAGACGAAGAAGGTGATCATCTCCACCAGCAGTGATCTAGAGAGAGAGAAACAGGGATTGACCCTTGGGAAAGCATTGAGCTGACCCTAAACCTTGTAAAGGCAATGATCTGGGGAATAGAAGTGATATATCACAAACCTTGTAATCCATAGCTAGTGAAGTATAATGTAATTTGGTATGACCGATAACTTTTCAGTGTATGCTCCTTGGACGTAGCCCAGTGAGGGTGAACCAAATAAAAATCGTTCTGCCCTGTGCATGTTTTACATTCTATTTAAAATTTTCTAAAGTAAAGAGAGATAATAGTGTTTTGCTTAACATTGAAATAAGATCAAAATGGGCTTTAATTTTAAATTAGTCATACCCTGATTCACCCCCCTCTAAGGGTATTCATCCTTGTGGACCTAACAATTGGTATCATAGAGAAAGGATGATAGTAGTTCTTCTCTCAATAATGGTCACTAATCATAAAGGGAATCGGATCTACGATGGAAACAAATTTCAGCTATGGAAGAATCGGATGCAAAACTACTTCCGATCTTTAGAAATAGATGTGTTCACAGTAGCAATGCATGGTATAATAGCTGACATCAATAGTGGTGCATTATCAGAAGCTAAACGTATAGAGATGGATGTTGATTCCTAAGCTATCAATGCCTTAGGGGGAGCCCTATCCAATCCTATATATACAAAGGTGATGTCTTGCAAAACGTCACATGACATGTGGGAAAAGCTATTGAATATATATGAAGGGGAAAAAATGGTGAGAGAGGCAAATCTGCAAGTGTTGTGGAAAAAGTATGAAGATCTGAGAATGAACCTGAATGTGTCTGTTGATGCATTCTTTGATAGGGTAAATGCCATGGTAGAAGACATGAAGGGTCTTGGAGAAATTATAGAAGATATAAAAATTGTGAAGTGCATATTGAGAAAACATCCACCTCGGTTCAATCAAAAAGTTTCTGTTTTGGAAGATAAAGACCCAAAACAAGTGACATTGGATAACATGCACAACACTCTTGTTGCATATGAAATGAGAAATGATGATAACGATGCTGTGGAAAAGGGGAAATCCAAAGAAGTTGCATTTAAGGCCATAAAAAAGCTCACCATTGAAGATTCTCAAGAAGAAGAGGAGACAGATGAGGTGATGTTATTCCTTTCTTCAAATTTACAAAGGGTAAGAGGAAAGTTTAAAGGGAAACTTCCACTAGCATGATTTCGATGTGGAAAGGTTGGTCATCTTGCAACAAGATGCCCCAAGAAGTTTCAAGATAACTATAATGATAATGATGAAGCTGAAATTCCCAAGAAAAAGACTTCAGCGTTTGTGAAAGGGAAGAAATAATTCAAGAGAAATTTCTTCAAGAAGAAGAATCTTCTTTCCCAAGAATTTTAAAGTTCAGATGAGTCTGAGGATGAAGAGGTTGAGGAGATAGAAAATTGCAGAGATAATGGGGTAAATGCCTTGGTGGTGATTGTTGGTAGTTCTTAGAAAAAGGAAGAGGCTGACGCTGAAGAAGAAGAGGAAATTGAAGGGAGAGTTGATATGAAAGATGAATTGGAAGCAGCTTTTGAGGAGATAGATGTTTGGAGATCCAAAACGAAGAAATCCAATAAAGTGGTTTGTGATTCCAAACTCTATATGAAACAACATGATGAAGAAAAGTCTGAGCTATTAGAAGAAATTGAATGACTAAAATCCTCAACACCATAGAGCTCAGAAAATATTATTGAGCAAAAGCATAAAATTGAGGAACAAAAGAAGGAAATTGATTCTTTGAATAACATAGGAAAGGAGCTGGTCAGACGTATCAAAGTGCTTGAATAAGAAGTGGTCAGTCTGTGAAGAAAAATGAAGGATCAAGGAAAACACTTGACCCCCAATGTGACATCAGAAAAGCAGGCCATTCAGAATACAGAGAAGATGAAAGAGGAGGCTCGTAGTTCAGCAGGAGTGAAGTAGCAACAAAGCTCAAATGCTAAGACTATTTTAGGGCTTAATCAGAAAAACAAATCTGAGAAAATTGAGGTTAGACCACAAGAAATCGTCCCGAAATTAAAGGTTGATTTGGGGACAAAGTGAAATCATAATATTCAGAGATCCCAAAGGGAAAATCGCAGTGATGAAGTAACACGAATGAATGAACCTTATATCAGGTGTTATTGTTGTGGAAAGATGGGATATTCACAATATGTGTGTTCCATAGACAAGAGATATAGAAGGAAACACGAACGGAGGTGGAAGAAAAGCAGAGAACAGTTTTCCAGAACATATTTCAAAGGACACTGTTTTTGGTGCGGAGGATTTGGACACATGGCTAGGTACTACACTTCGACTATTCAAAAAAATGTGCCAAATAAAAATCAAAATGTACAGAGGCATCAGATCAACAAACCAACTGGTGAGTTAAAAATGCAGAATAGATTTGCGGATCTACAAGTTGAAGCTGGTCCATCGTACTCTGAGAATGATCATGAGTCTCAATCTATACGGAGTATGGAGACAAAAATGTGGACCAAGAAGAAGATAGTAGAGAAGGCAGTAGTTTCTGAAATTTCCCTTAAAGCATCAGATCATTCTGGTGTGTGGATTCTTGATAGTGGTTGTACGTCTCACATGACAGGCAACAAGGATCTGGTTACAGGCATAAAATATGACAAAGATGGAGTTGTCTAGTTTGGAAATGGTGAAGGCCTAAAGATAATTGGATCAGGAAAGGCTAGGTTTGGGGGCAAAGAAATCAGATGTGTTAATTTCTTGGTTGTAGAAGGTCTCAGTCACAATTTTCTTAGTGTCAGTCAATTGTGTGACTCCGGACATTCTATACGGTTTACCATGAATACCTGTACTATCACGGGAAAAGATGGAGCAGTTGTTCTGCAAGGAAAAGGGACAAAGGGAAATCATTACCTTGTAAGTGGGGAAGAAGATATATGTCTTTTATCCTAAGAGGATGAAATCCAGTTGTGGCATAAGCAACTTGGTCATCTATGCGTATCACATATGAAAGATCTGGTAAAGTCTGATGCTTCTAGAGACCTTCCCAAACTATCACGTGATTGTACTCATACATGCGATGCTTGTCAACAAGGGAATATCATCAAAAAAACATACAGGCCAAAGGAATAGAAATCATCCAGAGTGCTCGAATTGGTACATGATGATGTATGTGGACCTATTTCAACATGAGGTATAAATGGGAAAAGGTATTATGTCCTTTTCATTGATGATTACAGCTGAATGGCCTGGGTATTCATCATTACCAATAAGATAGAGGTGTTCAGTTGCATAAAGTAGTATAAGAGGGAATAAAAAATGATGCTTGGGAAGAAAATTCTGATGTTTCATACTGATAATAGTACGGAATTCACAAACAGTCAAGTCGAAGACTATCTTGAGAAACACGGGATAAAGCATCAAGTTTCATCAGTTTGAACTACATAACAGAATTGAGTGGTCGAAAGGAGAAATCAGATCATCAACAACATGGCCAGAACGATGCATATTGATAAAGACCTACCAGAGAAATTTTGGAAGGAAGCAGTTTTGACATCGGTCTATGTTTCGAATAGGTCTATGTTCTGTCTGAAGCAAGGGCAGACATCATATGAACTATGGTATGGAAAGAATCCAACATTGAAATACTTTCGAATCTTTGGAAGTAAGTGTTTCATTATCAATAAAGAAAATCACAGGAAGTATGAGGCACGAGGAGATGAGGGGATATTCCATGGATACTCAGGGAAAATTAATGCATATAAATGATTCAACAAAGGCTGGGAAAAATTGTTGAGACCAATGATGTTACTATAGTCGAAAATGAATAGAATACTCAATCACCTAGTGAACAGTTTCTGGATGAAAGTGATGATGAGGTAAGTGACACAGGGGGAGTAGAAGTGGCATAGGATGACTCAGAAGAAGATACTGATGAACAATAAGAAAGTGTCAAGTCTATGTCTACAAGGAATCCAAAGAGTCGAACTGAAATTGATAGGTAGAATATCATTGGTGATCAGACAGCTGTAGTTCAGACTCAAATAATTAATTCATTACAGCAAACATCATTTTCATCTCAGGTGGAGCTGAAATGTTTTTCCGATGCAGTTGAAGATGAAGATTGGGTTCATGCTATGAATGAAGATCTTGATTAGATTGAGAAGATCCAGACATGGGAGATTGTTTCGAGGCTAGAAAATAAGAATTTCATCGGGACTAAATGGGTCTATCACAAAAAAAATGAATGAAGATGGCACAGTGATTCGAAACAAAGCACGACTAGTGTGCAAGGGATACTCTCAGATAGAGGGAATAGATGTTGATGAGACATTTGAACCAGTTTCAAGGCTGGATACAATAAGATTATTTTTTTCCATAGTAGTGCGAAGAAAGTTCAAAGTGTTCTGGATGGACGTCAAATCTACATTTCTAAATGGGGTTCTGGAAGAAGAGGTGTACATTGAGCAGCCAGATGGTTTTCTCATTCATGAGGATGAGAACAAAGTTTATTGGTTGAAGAAGGCGTTGTATGGTCTGAAACAAGCACCAAGAGTAGAGTACTCAATGCTTGATCAATACTATAAGAATCTTTGTTTTCATCGTGGTGGAGTTTATTAAAACCTCTATTTCAACAAAAATAGTAATCAAAGGATGATGGTTCTTGGCTATGTCGATGACATAATATTTGGTGGATCAGATGAAGCTCAATGCAGACAAGTTTCCAAATTCAAGAAAAATGAGTTTGAAATGTTAATGATTGGAGAGGTAACATTTTTCCTGGGTCTTCAGGTTACACAAGGAAGGAATGGAACATTAATTTCTCAATAAAAGTATGCTAAGGTGGTTTTGAGAAGATTTGGAATGGAAAATTCCAAGGAGATGAAGACTCTAGTTTCTACCCGGATGAAATTATCAAAAGATGAGGATGTCTTGGTAGTTAATATCACAGAATATAGGCAAATCCTTGGAAGTTTGTTATACTTGACTGCAACAAGGCCTGATATTTGTTTCTACACATGAAAAGAAGCGAGATATCAGAGTAATCCCAAATAAATCTACATGCTTGTAGTGAAAACAATACTTCGTTATATCAAGGGCATAGTGGATTTCGGCTTGACATATAATGAAAAATCTCAAACATAGTTATTGGGATATACTGATGCAGACTGGGCCAGATCAATGGATGATAGGAAATCAAAATCTGAAGGTGCATTCTGTCTTGGTGGACTATGTGTTGCTTGGTTAAGCAAGAAGCAAGATTGAATTTCATTAAGCACCACAGTAGCTGAGTATATTAAGACTACTCAAGAATGCACACAGTTATTATGGATGAATTAGTAGCTTGACGATATGGGAGTTCAAGTGAAGTCTCTGATCGGAATCTAGTGTGATAACTCAAGTGATATCAATCGTAGAAAAATTCCAGTTCATCACTCGAGGACAATACACATTGATATCAAATATCATTTTATCATGGAGAAAGTGGAGCAATGGCTTGTGAAGTTGGAGTATGTGCCTACAGAGTTATAGGTTGCAGATATTGTAACAAAGGCCTTACCCAAGGACGAATTTGAAAGGCATCGACTGGCTCTGGGAGTTATGTCGACTCCCCACACTTAAAAGCATGTGAATGTGACATCCCCCCTCTCCCAGAGGAATGATGTTTTTTCCATAATTTGCTGATATGTGTTCTCTACTCGGTTATAGAATTAAAAGGAGTGACCTTTGGGTTCTATGAAAAGGGTGGAGAAAACTAGTGATTGTTCAAGGAGAGATAGTGTGTCTATTTGAGAAATCATGGTTGATTTGGGGAGAAGATGACAGGTGGAGCATCCAGATAGGGGGACCAATGAGAAAGGGGGAGAGTATTAAATCTTACGATGCTAGAAGTGATCGATCAAAGAATAGATATCACGATAGTTGAGGATTGTGATAAATGCTGATGAGTGGTGTTGGAAGAATATTTCAAAAAAATACTATCAGTTTGGTATCAACAATGCGTGTAAGAGATGATGTGATTCGTTGATGAACTTTTCATTTACTCTTGTTTTTTACGCCGACCATTGCTCATGTTGGCTTAGAATATGTGTTGAGAAATCCTTGATCGCTATCAGAATCACAATGAGGAGAATGGTGGCTGAAGAATGAATGAATTATCTTTTTATGGAAGAGTTTTCAACAAACCCAAAGGGGGAGATTGTTGGGAAAAAAATCCATCAAGGTATCATTGAAGCGTTTTTGAGGTGATTGTGTTTGTTGAAAAAGTGGACACATGTTCCATGATTGTTGACAAAGAAAAACATGACATAATATTTTTTGAATAGGGGATTTCATGGTGGAATGTCGAGTTCAAGATCTATGGTTAACATTCCATGTTTGATTCAAAAATTTCGACAAAGAGATGGATGATCTGGAGGCAGTACAAAAAGAACAGATACAAGGTGGCTCCATTTTCCAGTGTTTGCCAAATTTTTGGGCCTGAAAATCAACAAATGAAAAAAAAATGGTTTTTGGAAAAAGGACTTGCGCTCTATATACATTAAGGCTTGGAAACTTGAGCGCCATATGTTTTTCATGATCAGATCATCAAAATATGACAAAGGGACAAGTGTCGCGCAAGTATTGGTGGTGTCACGCAAGTGACTTGCGCACCGTGAAAGAGACTTGTGTGCCGACTCCTTGGAAGCTTGAGAACATGCGCGCCTGTGGTTTTTCAAGATCATAAGTCCAAAATATTTAAAAGGAAAGAGTTTTGCGCAAGTTTGTAATTAGGTCGCGCAAGTGACTTGCAAGAGAAGAGACATGTGCGCCGAGACTTGCGCGCCGCAGAGAGACATGTGCTCCGTCGCGCAGGGGGTGAAAAAATGCCTATAAATACTGGACCACCCCTCTTCACTTTCACCAGAGTTCAACACTTTGAAGATTCGGAGCTCCCGTTGCACATTTGTGGTGGTCGTACAAGTGGTGGTGTGTCGTGCAAGTGGGACTTGTGCGACAGTGTTGGATGTTGCGCGCCAAGTGTTAGGTGCGCCCCTGAGGTGGTTTAGGTGAGGAAGGAAGTGAGTCGCGCAGTTTTGGAGTTGTAGAAGCATGAGTTTCCCAAGTGTTTGAGGAATACTTGGGCACCAGGTGTGACTTGTGTGTCGATACTTGCGCGCCGATAATGTCTTGCGTGCCAAGTAAGGTTGAGTCCCCAGCTGTATTTTCGGGCCGCGTGGAAGCTGGAAGATTGCCCGATACCATCAGTGAAATGTGAGATTCACCTACAGGTGAAATCTGAACTTCAACAAAGCATATACATATAGAGGAAGATGCATTCCTTCATACAAATGAAGAGACCTACAGGTCTATAAATTGTGAGTGGATTCCTTCTAGAGTAGTGAGCAAAGGAAGAGGAAGAAGGTGATCCTCTCCACCGGCAGTGAGTCAAAGAGAGAGAAACAGGGAGTGACCCTTGGGAAAGCAGTGAGATGACCCTAAACCTTGTAAAGGCAGTGAGCCTGGTAATAGAAGTGATTTATCCCGAACATTTTAATCCACAGCTAGTGATGTTTAGTGGAATTTGGTATGACTAGAAACTTGTCGGCGTATTCTCCTTGGACGTATCCCATTGAGGGTGAACCAAGTAAAAATCATTATATCCTAAGCATGCTTTACTTTCTGGTTATATTGTGCAACAGGAAAGAGAGAGAAGAGTGTTTTCTTTAACAAGGAAACAAGATCATAACGGTCTTTAATTTTAAATTATTCATACCCTAATTCACCCCCCTCTCATGGTATTCATTTTTGTGGACCTAACAGGGCTGGAAGTCATCCAAGTGCCTTCAATTGGTCATAAAAATGACCTAAGGATGATTTTGGTCAAAAATAACTCATATAATAAAACTAGGATAATTTTTATGATAATTTTAAAAAATTTATAATAATATTTTTACCCTTAATTACTTGATTTACCCTTAACCGTGTTAATAAAAATTTCCCATTTTACTATTTATATTTTCTAGAAAATAAAATATATAAAAAATTTCGAAATTCTGATTAAAAATACTGAATCCATTTCTCAAAATTCAAAACACAGAAATTCCAAAAATTAATTTAAAATTAATAATGTTTATTTGGTGAAAAAATATATTATTAAAGTAATAATGTTCAAAATAATGAAATGTTTTTTATATCCAAATTCAATATGAAATTTATTTCAATGACCTAAATTTGATTAAATGATATAAAATTGATTATATTATAATTTTAATGAAATAAGAATATATTTTAACCCTATAAATTATTTATTCAAAAAATCTATCTTCAATTAAAATAAAGTGTTTTTTACTATTAATCAAACCATGAAACTTATCAAAAAACATAAAAAAATCAACCAAAGTAAATTTTTATATTAATATTTCAAAGTAGAAGTTTATTTTTTAATTTGAATATATAAAATATTCAAAAACATAAATTAAAATAAGTTTTCCATAAAAAGGTGTAAAAAAGCTTTTAAAGAAAATATATATTTTATGAATAAAATTGGATTTTTTTATATAATGTTTATAAAACACATAAGACTAATGTTAAAACTTTAATTAAATTTCTTATATATATATCATTATTATAATATAACAATAGAGATATGTGAATTCAATTCTATAAAACACGCATGTGCACATTTAAATTGATTTTTAGAAAAATATTTCCTTTTATTTTAAAATTGGTTTTATTTAAATTTATTTTTAAATGGTCAAATAATTAATTATATATACATGTGTAGACCATATTTTCAAAAATCATTTAATCATGTTCATACCCACAATTCTAAAATCTTGTTTATAACCGTAATTTTAGAAAAATAATATTTAGTTGTTCATTTAAGCACAATGTATCATATCATATATACTTTAAAATATTGGGATTTTTCAAAAACATAAACATAGAAAATCATTTCCATGGTTGTAGAGGCTCACATCTAGGAATATATAATTTGAATGGGTTCACTTCCTATTTAAATCCTATTTATTAAATGAGTTATCAGTCTTAGCATTATGTATTGGAGGGCTATCTAATTCTAGTCCCACTCATCACATAAATGAATCATAGATATATTTTACATAATACCATAAAACATTCATTATATCAAAATCCACGAAAATATGGGTCTCATAAACAATTCGTAATTTCAAAAACCATAAAAAAGAAATGGATTTGATAAAAAATTTCTCATTTCATCATTGAATAACCCATGGAAAAGTAACATGTTTCATAAAATACATGTCATCTAAAAATAGTCCATTATTAGATCCCATAATTGTGCCTTATACACCTTTATATTGGATATTTTAGAAGTATGAATCCCATGGGAAAATATTAATGTAATTTTCAGGACTAAAAAATTGAATCCTTTAATAATAGTATTGGGATTGGTATTCACTTTATAATGGAGTAATATTTTGGCCCCTATGATATTCATTTTACTTAGATAATTCTATTAAGTATTATGGATTTCCTTAAAAAAATGTCCGACCATGGATACCTAGCCATTCCTACTTGACACAGGTTCATGTGGGAGTCACATCCACCACATCTATTGAGCCTTCTTAGCTATGTAGCAGAGGAGAATATTCACACCATTGGGTGGTAGTGTAGCACAATTGATTTTCTCATAGGGTTTTGCCTGCGATAACAGGATGTGGGCCCCTGTACTGGCTTCTAGCTACTCATGGATCAGAAGTAATTTATTAAGTTCCTCAGATCGAGTAATAATTTTTATGTATTTCCTCCCTATATACTAAAATGTTCACATTATTAAAAAAGTTTGTTATAACCTCATTATTTCGATTGTGTGAACCACATGCGTCTAGTTTCTCACCTAGGTCATCTTCAACCTTCTACTTCCCCACCACACTCCATATGCCACTAGTTTGAGTCTAAGACACCCAAGATCTCCCCATCACCTAAATTACGTCATTGAATGCTTCTATAATGGTCATATCGAGGAAGCTTATACTCTCTCGATATCATTATGTAATGCATTCAACTTTTTTTCTTGAATGTGGGGCTTCAGAGAATCAAGTCACAAGATACCATCACATGAATCCAATCTTGCTGATCATAAGATGATATCACAAGATTAGAAAAAATATTTCAATTGAAATATTACTCTGATGAAGAGAAAAACCTAATATGAAATTCGTATAACAAATAGCATACGTAGGTGTCTTCCAAATTTGTATTTTCATTATTTTCCCATGTGAAACCAATAATGAAAATCCATCCAAGATCTACTACCTAAATATTTACTGTTGAATCATGATTTCAATAATCAGAACTTACAAATCCCACATAAAATTCATTTAATTAATGAACTGTGACTAAATAGTGGTTAAAAACTATCATTGATTTCCAAGAAACCATCATGTGAACATCATTTTACACACATGTGAGGCTCTCCACCACCTCGATCTAGTTCACATAGTGTATTACCCATATAAATGGTCACTTCCTTTATTTGACATCAACCAATATAAACTCTTACTCTACTAGAAAAAATAAACATGCATAAGGGGGAAAGGAATGAGAGTTGGAAAAGGGAGAGATAGAGAATAAATCGATGAGGATCTCACTACAACCATTATAGACTATCTCTAGGTAACCACAAGAATCTTTTTGGGAGAACCCATTATGTGATTCCATTGCAAGAATCCATCAAGTGATCACATTATGATCGATGGTCACATTCAGAAAACATCATGTGAATCCATTTTGATGTGATGTGTCTATTCTTCCATTAAATTCTATGAACATGTATCCTTCACAGATAAACAGACCTCTCAGACATGTAACCTTGACACGCATGAGATCAAATATACATTAAATGTCTCTATTATGTCTTGAATAGTGGATCTTGAGAACCCTCCATCTTATGATTCTTTTATACAACACTATATTTGGTTGTCTCAGCATGGAGACCACCCTGACATACTCCACTTGGTCATGGGATAGCCTTATATGGACTCAGTACAGCGGGATAGGCACCCTTGTTCATGCTATGACTCCAATGTGTATACCCTATAAATATTAAACGAACCCCTCTCCAAACCAATTTTTGTAAGTTGGTTACATGAGTAGATAGATATCATGTGACACCATCATTAGGGAACCCCTTTAAATGTATGTGGCCCTAGGCATGTCTTTAATGGATTTCAATGCTCTTTCAGACACTCATCCTTGCAATGTGGACACCCATGGGAATGATCCCTAATCATGTGACCACTCCTTTGAATGAATCCATAACATGAATATTAACAAAAGGATATTGCCTCATATCACCACGAAAATGATTTGAAATGAGTCCAATTTCATGAACGTGATCATGGACATGTTCATGAGACCCCATCATGTGACCCTGTTAAGAGATATTGATCACATGCCTCATTGATGTCTCTATACCCTCATATATCCCTAGACATGCTGACAATATCATGTGATAGTCTACTGAAATGTGATCATTCTCATGTGACATCCCATGGGAATGTTACCTTGATTATGAGAAGACATCCCAGCCCTGTTAATTGATCATGTGAATGGTATTCGATATTTCCTCTTTGATCACACAAATACATCATATACAAGTCACTTTGATCTTGAAAACACTTCATTTACATATCAGTTGATCAAGAAAAAGGCCATGTAGATGTCTGCCTTGATTATATGAAGACATCCTATAGAAGTGAACTTGCTCATTTGAAAGAATACTATGATTTTCACATTGATCATTGTAAAGTCCCTATAAATGTATTCATTGATTATGTGAATCATCTTGTAAATGTCAAGAAGAAACCCTTGGATGTCTCTTTTATGTCAGACCAACACCCAAGACATGTCTGGAAGAAAATAAATACATGTTGGGAATATAATCAAGACTGGTCTGATAGACATGTCAATATCATCTAATGGAAAAACATGGAAATATACAATGTAAACCATCATCCCTGAACCTTTTTCCAATCAACCCCTTTATAAGGGAAGTGTCATTAATGGGATAGAGTTATGCACTCATGAATCCGAATTCATGTCATGATCTTAAAAGGTCCCTATGTGCATATCAATCATATTCGATAGACCTTTCACATCCATTATTTATCTTCATCTATCAGGGGATAAAGATTTAATATGTAACTAGGGATTACACCATAGTATAAGTCCCTATATATACATAACATTGTAGATAACATTAATTTCATAAAGTGTAATTAACTACCCCAAAAGATCCACATGTTAGAGATGAACAAACTATTGGGACTATAATTCACACTATAATAAGGATACATAGGATGCATTCCAATGTTCTGAGTTATAATAAGAATCTAACCTAGTTTAACTCCCTACATATTCAAATTAGCTTAGATTATAGATCATAGATCTACCTATGTTTCTGGAAACCTTTTTTCCCATCAGTTGAAAATATGTGGGAATGTACATGGATATCCTTTTAAGTGTAGACCTCAACCTTTACCTCATGGATCATAAACCTAATAGCGAGCTAGGGATGAATGAACTTTGAGGAATTTGATTCCAATCCAAATAGAATATATCGTATTCCATCCAAAGTCTTATATTCTAATGTCAATCCACTCTACTATATGCTCCTCCATATCTTGAATATTATTGGGTCATGGGATTGCATTCTCCCATAATGCTATCATCCATCCTCATCCATCAGTGTATGAGAAGTCATCTTCTATGCGAGAATCCTTCAACGTGTAAGCCTCGACCATGTCCTCAAATACCTTAAACCTATCAGTAGGTTAGGGAGGAAATAAATTACAATTACTATGATTACAATATAAAAAGGATACATATGAATCATCTGTTTGGTCCACTAGGTAAAATACCCTGAGAGGGGGGAGAATTAGGGAATAACAAATTATAACTCGTGCCCCTTTGGATCTTGTTTCTTCATAAAAAACACTTCGCTCTTTCTCCCACAAAAAAAACTTTAACAGAAATGAAATCATGCTCATAACACATTGATTTTTACTTGGATCACCCTCACTAGGCTACATCCAAGGTGCATTCAATGGGAATGTACTGATTAAAAAATCCCATAAACCTCACTGCCATTTAAATGGTTTGGGAAATATATTCTATGCCCAGGCTCACTACTTTTACAAGGTTTAGGTTTTACTAACTGCCTTCTCAAGGATCACTTCCTATGTCTCTTCCTCTAGCTCACTACTAGTGGGAGGATCAATATATTCCTCTTCTTTCACTCACTTCTCTTGGAAGGGATCCACTCATAGTTTATAGACTTGTTGGTCCTTCTATTTTCATATAAGATGGCATCCTCAATGTTTTTAAATTCCCTACAGAAGTCCATTTTTCACTGGTAGATAAAATCCACTCTTCTATGTTCTATTAGTTTAGTATAAATTTATTTGGAAACCTATTTTAGAAACTTTTCAAGATTCATTGTGTCCTTTGCAAACCAACTTGCCTATTATGGGTACTAAATAGTGAGAATTATATTTAGATTGACTCCTCTACAAGATACCTCTAATTCCACATACCACTTCTTCTTCATGGACTGTTCCTCCCATGGACGACCTCTACATTCACTATCACATACCTCCTTTACGCATCGACTCTGCAAACCGCCTCGGTTTACTGCTTACACATACCACCCTTCTTCTATAGGCGAGTTATTCCTCCCTGGACCACCTTCCTTCCATGGACCCTTCTTCCATTATGGGATATAGTTCCTCACAAAAATATTTTTCTATAATTTATTCTGCACGAACTACTTCACCCTTCATAGAATTATCCCTTAAGAACATCCTTTAGACTTTGTGGAATTCTAAGATTGATGATTTTATATAATAGAGTTTTCTATTCTTAATGATTGGATTAGTTCTACTTCGATAGGAAAATAGATCTCCAAGATTCTCTAATTTGAGATTTTCAAAATTTTCAATGTGGTTCTGCCTCCGCCATGAACCACACTTCTTCCACGAACCGCAATCATCCCATAGACAATTTTCCCTATGCAGTCCACGTACATCCCATATTTCTATGCGATAAATAAATTCACTATCAAATTTTTGTGAAAAAATTCCTTCATGGCTCCTCAAATCACTGACTCTTTTCTGAGAATGAAAATATGTCACGCATACCGCAAGTGTTTCGCGAACCGCTTGATTTCACCACGAACGATTTTCTCCCTGTGAACTCATCATGTATGCAGTCTACATCTCATGATTCACAGTTCCTTACCTTTTCCAATTTCCTTTGACATTCCACGTACCACTTTTACATTACACTAACCATGAGTCATATTCTATATTCTATGTACCCCTATGCAGAAATCATCTTTTCCAAAAACCAAAATCCAAATTTTGAGACCCAAAAATTTGGCAAACACTAGGAATCCATTCCACCTTAAAATTTTGTCTTCTGAAAACACAAACCATACTAATTTATGATTATCTAGCCTTTTCAAGAAATATAAAAATAAACAAAACAAACTGAGAAGACACCTTGACAGTTTTTTAGCCTTCTATATCCCCCTTGGGGTTTTTACATCACATTTATAATTTAATACCTCGTTAAAGATACTTCCATGTTCAATCAGCATTCTCTTATTTTAATTATGGTAGTGATCATGGATTTTCACAACACATACTCTAATCCCACATGATCCATGCTTGTTGTGGGAAACAACAGTATAATGAAAAGTCTAATAATGAATCACTTCATTCCATTCCAACACCACTCTTCTGCTTTTGTCAGAAACCTCATCTTTTGTGATATGTATCATTTGATCGATCACATATAGCATCATCAGATTTAATACTCCCCCTATGTTACTTCTCCCCCTAATATCTTAAACTCCACTAATATCATTACTTCATTTAACAACATATGCTGATGTCTTTATTAGGACATTCTCTCCCATTTATCAGCTACAATTTCTCCCCCTTTGTCAATAAACCCAAATGCCATATCATTTTTGTCTGCAACAGGGTAAAGTACATAATTTTCAAATTATTAAAAAAAACACACCATAGATTACGATGTGGGGTACATATCCACACATTTTCACGTTTAGGGAGTTGACTGGACTCCTAGATCCAATTGATTTCTTTTACATGCTTCTTTGGGTGAGACCTTGGATAGAATTTCTGCAACTTATTGTTCTGTAGGAACACACTCAAACATCCTGAGCCCTTACTCCAACTTATCCTTGATGAAATGATACAATATCTCAATTTTTTTATACTTGATTGATGGGATGGATTATTAATATGATTTGTAGCACTTTAATTATCACAATTTATTCGGATTTGAGACTTCACTTCAACACCCATTTCCTCAAGTTACTACTTCATACACAATAACTATGTGCATTCTTGATTAGTGACAATATACTCTTCTTCTATAGTGAATAATTAAATAAAATATTGTTTCATTAATAGCAATAAAATTCTTAAAAGGGAAATATATAAAGAACCACCTGATGTTGATTTTTTAGCATCTGCTGAACCCGCCTAATCAGCATCTGTATATCCCAGTAGCTCTAGCTGAGATTTTTCATTATACATAAAACAGAAATCCATAGTTCCCTTGATATAATGGATTATTTTTGAATGAATTTAAGTAGATTTCCTTGGGATTAATTTGTTATCAGGATTTTGAAAACTAGGAAAAACAATATTTAGTCATGGAACTGTTATGTACAACAAACATATAATGACCTTCTTGTATTTTGTTACATTGACCACTTTTCCTTCATCATCCCAAGATATTTTCATCTGAGTATCCGTCAGAGTCTTCATCTCCAAGTAATTATCTATTCAAATTCTTCTCAAAATGTCCTCGTAATATTTTTATTGAGAAATGAACGGGTGATCATTTCCTTGAGTTACCTATAAACCGAGGAAAAACGTCAGTTCACCAATCATTGTCTTTTCAAACTATGCTTTCCTAAATTCAAAATATTTTCTTCATTGTGATTCATATAGTACTCCAAATATTATGTCATTGATATATACTAGCCCCATCATCCTTTGATTATTATCTTGGTTGGCATATATATTGTAATCAACTCCACTATGCTGAAAAACAAGATTTTTCATAAACAGATCTTGCATTAGATACCATGCTCTTAGTGCTTTCTTCAAACCATATAAAGCCTTAATAAACCAAAAAACTCAGTTCTAATCTTGAAGAATGATAAGACCATCTGGATTCCCGATATAAACTTCTTCTTCTTGAACCTCATTCTAAAATTTTGACTCGACATCCATTTGGAAGACCTTGAGCTTTCTTTTCACTACTATGGCCAAGAATATTCTAATTGTATTTAGCCTTGAAACTGGTAAAAATGATTCATCAACATTGATACCCTATATCTGGTAGTTACCTTTTAACATTAGTCATTCTTTTTTTCTAATCACAACACCATCTTCAATAATTTTGTACCAAAAGTCCCATTTAGTCCAAATGAAATTTTTTTTCTGTTAGCCTCAATACAATCTCTCATGTCTGATTCATCTCAATGTTGTCAAGATTTTCATTCATAGCTTGAATCCAATTCTCATCACAAGCTTCTTCAAAAAAACATTTAGGAAATTACAATGATATATATGAAGATTTTTTGGAGTCTTCATCCTCATTATATGTACTAGCATTGTCCGATCACCAGTTATTTTTTTCTATCAATTTTTGTTCTTATCATCTGTCTTAGTGTATATACTATTTTATCATCATTATTCTAATCATATTATTCTTGTTCTAAATTAGACTCTAGAATTGGTGCATCCCTTGATCTTATTATTTCATCATCATCATCCTCCTATGGAAGATCATATATTTGATTAAGATTCTTCTCATTTTCCTCTATGGTTACATCAGGGATTTCTATAATATTCCTTATACACTTGTTGAATTAGTTTTATGATTTTATTTTTTTTAATAACCATGAAATATTCCTTCATCTCCACAGGATTCAAACATTCTATGTCTCCCCTAGTTGAGATTGAAATGCTTACTTCCAAATATTCAAAAGTAATTCAATGATTGAATCTTTCCATACAATACCTCATGCATAGTATTTTATTATTTCATACATATAAATTCAATATTTGAAGTTTAGACTAATTTTTTAACAACTTATTTCCAAAATTTCTCTTGATGGTATATCTCAATGAGAATTGTTCAGGATATGTTATTGAAAATACAATTTCTTCTCTCAACTACTCCATTCTACAATGGATTTCTCATAGCCGGTACTTGTTGTCTTATCAAATGATTCTAGAGATAATCCTCCACTTTGATATTTGTGAACTATATTCCATTATCTATCTATATCATCTTGTTTTTCTAATCTAGAATCTTTTCAACTTCCCGTTGATATCCTGTATTTCAACTTAACAAATAAGCCTTGTGTGTAATTATTGAAACCCATGTCATTCAGCAATAATAATCAATGAAAAGAACATAATATATCCTCCCATCAAGAGCTCTGGGTGTAATTAGTCCATACACATCAATATGAACCAAATAAATTAATCGTGTTAACCTTTTCTATTTTTTCCTTATATGTATTTCCAATAATCTTCCCTTGTTGGTCAGCATCACATCTCTGTGTATGATAATGAGATAATATAGGGAGATCTCTAGCAGTATCATATCTCACCAGATCTTCTAAGGATTTTTGGTTCATGTGGTAATGAAGTGTTTTCCACAACTTATTTTATTCTTCCTTGGACAGAAAGCACATATATCATTCTCCACTCACATGCTATATATTCCCTTTTCTAGGATTTCCCTATAATACAAAAACACCATATTTTTCCTTGATGGCACAAAATTTCATGAAAAAACATATGGAATATCCTGAGTCACATAATTGACATACACTTTGTAAGTTGTGAGTAATACCTTCAAAACCCAATTCATCTGCCTGTCTCATGTCTTTTCCTCCAAACATTTCTTTCTCCAAGCCAAAAAATTTCAACCATTTATCATTTCCAAATAATATGATAACTTTTTTATTGTACCTTATTCCCATATCAAGATTCTTTCTTCCTATCATATGGGTGGTGCATCCACAATCAATGATCCATATCCTAGTGTGATCCATTTCCTTGAACATAATTTTTGCAAACACTTCCTTCCAAATGTTTTAATTGTGAAACATTTCTCTGATTTCATACACATTATGGATTAAAACTCTTGACATTCCTTGAAATATGATGGATCAACTTCATCTTACAGAGCTAAAAATCAATTTTGGATTTTCTTATCATTTGATAATACATTTTCAGCTACTTATAACCAACATCAGTCAACTTTTACACATTCCTCTTCATTATTTATGAAAAATATCTTCCCATGTGTCTAAATCCTCCACCCATGAAACAATGACCATCAAATGATGACCATAAAAATTGAGCTCTGTATGAATACCTATGTTGGTCTTATTCCCTTAGGTATCTCTTTTCTATGGAACACACATTTTGTGCAAGCCCCTTCTTGTTTCATCAATATCATCTTATGTGGGGTACATTTACGAATGGAAATAATTCACCACTAGTTATCCCTTGGGATCTATGAATTTTATGAATCTTCTTAATACCTAGATCGATCTTCAATTTGGGATTTGCTGCTTGTTGTCTGACTTCATCTATTACAACATTCTGTTTTTATAGTCCACTACACTAAAATTTTATTTTCTCTATTTTCTATATAATTTTCATTCATTATTTCCTACCTAGAGAAAACATTTTTTCTTGATCTTTAACACTTCATCGCAGATCGATGACTTCCTCTTCAAGTTATTCGATACGTTTGATTTGTTATTTTCTAGTTCTAGTTAAACTATTAGTCTCTATTTTCTATTCGTTAATTTTGAGTTTATAATAAACTACCTTTTCTAAGATTTTAGGCATTGAAAACTTTATGTTTTAAATTTATTTATTTAGACCAGACATCTCTTCTTCCTACTATTGCATATAGCATTAGTCATCAAAAACCACATTGTTAACATTATTTTTTGGGATCTTCAAACTTCTATCTCTTCAAGAGAAGCTTCAAATTTATCCTAAATGACCACTTTTTCTTTAACATATCATTCTTTATTGTCACTTTCTTCTTTTTTATATAGAATTTATGACAACCACCACTAAAGTATCTACCTCATGATCCTTCCAGTCCTCTCACTCTTCCACCTCAAATTCATTAGATCATTCATCTTCTTTTGAAAAAAAAGGTTATTATTTTTGAATATATTTCTTTTAGAAATTCTCCTACCTGTCGCAATTTATGAATACTTATTTTGGAGAAAGTAAGCATTGTATTCATCATCATATTAAAACTTATTAGAACACTTTATCTCAAAATTTGTAATATTTACACATTAGATGCATGGAAATGGAAGTTTACCTTAGAACTTTCATCTTGGTCATTCTATTTTTGAAGGGTTAAATGACATGACATCATCCAAATTATCTTCCTCCTGATTGTCTTCAATAGAGGGATTCTTCATGTCCTCAAATGACACTTATTTGGATTTTCCATTTTCCACTCCACTGTTACCATCATTTCTCATTTCATATGAAACAAGGGTACTATGCATGTTATACAATGTTAGCTCCTTCGGATATTTATCTTCCAATACTGAAACATTCAGATTAAAATGAGGTGGATGTTTCCTGATGTTACACTTCAAAATCTTTATATGTTCAACAAACTCTCCAAGGCCATGTATGTATTCCACTACAACATTCATCCTATTAAAGAATGCATCAACCAATTCATTTGGATTCATTCATAGATCTTCATACTTGTTCCACAAAACCCATGTCTTTGCCTCTCTAACCATTGAATCTCTATCAAAAACATTAAAAACAGTTTCCCACATAGAATGTGGTATTTTACATGAATTTACCTTTTTAAAAGTTCTATTTGATAGTGATTAACCTAAATCATCGATCCCCTTAGAATCATCATCCCATTATCTTCTTTCAGCTTTTGATAAAGTACCACTATTGATATTCCATGCCTAGATGTTGTGAAGACATCCATTCCTAATGATTTTAAGTATTTATGCATCTAATTATTCCATTGATGAAATTTTTTTTATTAAAGATCATAATTCCTTTATGATTAACCACCTACCCTTATTCTACTGAGATAGATCTACTGACTTTTAACCTTTAATCTGATACCAATTATTATGTCCACAAATTCAAATACCCTGAGGGGGTGAATCATGGTATAAATGATTAAAACTATTTCCCTTTCAGATATCGATTCATTGTAAAAAAACACACTTCTCTATTTCTCCCATATAATTATATGAATAGAAATGAAATCATGCACATGACACACCGATTTTTACTTGGTTCACCCTCACTGGGCTACGTCCAAGGAGCATACAACGAAAATGTGATGATGTACCAAATCTACTAAATATCATTTCCAATTACAATTTTTTGGCTATATATTCAATGCCCATGATCACTACCTTTACATAGTTTAGGGTCTTCACACTGTGTTCCCAAGGGTCACTCCCTATGTCTCTTCCTCTAGCTTGCTATCGGTTGGAATCATCACCATCTTCCTCTCCCCTGACTACTCTTAGAAGGGATACACTCACAGTTTATGGGCTTGCAAGTCCATTCATTTTCATGAAATAATGCATCCCCAATGTTGGTATATTCTATGTTGAAGTCTCTTTTTCACCCATAGATGAAGTCAAATTTTCCACATAATATTAGGTCATAAGAAATTGTTTTCACAAAGAGTTTTAGAGATTTTTCAAGATTCCGTGAGTCCTTCACGAACCACCATGCCTATTCGACATACTATATGGTGGATATTATACCTATATCGCCTCCAACAGAAACTGCCTCCAATTTTTTGTACCAATTCTTCTTCACAGACTTCTTCTCCCACGAACTGCCTCCACTTGTGTTTTCATGTACCGCCTTCGCCCACCATCTGTAGAAACTGCATATTCTTGCATATTTCATATACCTCCCTTCTTCTGAAGGCGAGTTATTCCTCCATGGACCACCTTACTTCCATAGACTCTTATTTAATTTTTGAATATTGTGCCTTGTAAAAATAATTTTCACGAATTTCATCCATGTGAACTACTTCACCAAACGTAGAATACTCCCTTGTGAACTTCCTCTGGACTTCACTGAATTCCCAAAGCAATGATTTTCTCAAATGTAATTCTCTATCATTAATGATGGGATTAGCACTTCTTATATTGGAAAATATATCCAAAAAATATGATAATCATAGATCTACCAAATCAGTAATGTGGTACCACCTCCACTGTGTACCTCACATCTTTTGCAAAACAAAATCATCTCGCAAACTGTTTTCCCTACACAATCTACGTACTGCCTCTCTTCCTATGCATTAGCTAAAATCAAAATCTAATTGTCATTAGCTGAAACCTTCACAGATTCTCAAATTACCACCTCATTTTTGTGAATGACCATCCATCCCTTGTAACATAAGTCTTATACATAGCGCATGACTTCTCCATGAACCATTTTCTCCCCGCGAACTGATCTTGTTCGTGGTCTGCATCTCACACTTCTTGGTTCCCGGACTTTTCTAATTTTCTTAGATGTTTTGAATACCACTTTTTAAATCTATGAACCATTCTTCATAGTTTATGTACTGTGTACCCCTATGAAGAAATAATCTTTTTCCAATAAACAACTCCCAAATTTGAGACGCAAATTTTTTTGCAAAGACTGGGAGACCAAACCACTTTAAAAACCTGTCTTTGAAAGAATCCAACCATACTCATTCGAGATCATCTGGCCTTGTCAGGAAACAAAAACACACCCAAAATATACCTATATTATACATTGAGGTATTTTTACCCAACATCCTTCCTAAGGCCTGATCTCTATACCATATCCTCTATGTTACTGGTAATCACACATCTTAATGGAAAACATTAATGTATTTTCCCTATAAAAATGTTCTCTCAAGAGATGTGCCTAATCCTTCTCTATCTATTGTTTATTTCACTGATCATGAATCACCTATTCATAGAGAATATTAATGGTTATACCAATAACATCGAGATCATGCCCCCATTGAGGTCCCTTAATTGGGATGTAAGTTTAATTACATATCATCTTCAACGAAATGGTTGTATTCATGATAAGGCAATTCAGGGTAGCCTTACAGGCATAAGACTCACTCAAGGACTCTCTTTTCACATCTTATATGAGGAATATACTTGAAATTGAACTAAAATTACTCAAATTCTTACCATGTGTAGGATTCATAAGAAACCTCCTTATTGAACTAGCCCTATATTTACATCCTTACCTAGTGATGTTAAATTTCATGGTATATTCCTATCATACAACATTGAAATCTGTCATATTAACTACATGTGTTTTGATTAATGCCCCCACAAAACATGTAAGGTTCCTTGCAGTGGTTCAATCGCATTTACCAGACACCAACCACATCCATGGATGGTAATAAACTCCAGATCACTTGAACATTGGTATAATCTAAATCACCATAAATTAATGATAGGATGGTGGAGAACATGGGGAACAAAAAAATTTTATGATAAAAAAATCATAAAATCAATTCATTAACATGTGGGTAACTAATACAATATTGATTCTTATGAAGTATTTCATGAACATATATTAAATATATAAGAGTGAACTGGAATATTAAATAATTCACCCCAATAGAATGCGATAAGCCTGACCTCCCATCTTCTCGATAAATGTGGGTTCAAACGTTTCATTGGGTGATAACCCCCAATTGACCTATTTTCTTTAGAAATAATGTTTCTACCTTTTCATAGACATGGGAACTATTTGGAGTTTCTATTTGAGAAAATAATGTTAAACCTGTGGAAAATAAATTTTTAACAACCCTCAATTAGACATAACTAAACATCAAGAAAAATAAATATGAATTTTTCAAGAAACAAAATGGTGATTCTAATATTAAATTATTTAACCATATCATCTCTTTCGTAGGTTAAAAGGGATAGATTGAATAGTTCCCCTCTAGTCATTTTATTCCATGTTTTTGGTGAAGAAAATGGTTAACACAAACAATTTTTTTCCTACATTGAACATTTCAAAAAAGAAGAAACCACCAATTTATCATTAATATGTGAATATAATTGATTAAACATGTACTATTATATATAATTCTTCAAAAATAATGTTTCTTGTTACTTCTCTAGGACTTATCAAATTACATAAAATCCAAATGAAATTATAAAATGTTCCAATAGACTCTAAGAGAAATAGAAAATCTAGTACTTCCCATAAAACACCTCAAGCTATAGGGAAAAACCAGATGATAGACTAATCTCGTTTATAATATTTTGTAGAAGAAGTGTCATTCATTACCACATTAAACTAATTTGGGAGATTATTCCTAGAGTGCAGCAACAAATATCTTCCCTACCATAGGTAGGTGGATGAGGAAAATAACCATGTAAAATCAACCACTTAAGAACTGAGTAGAAGGGATCCTTCCCATTCTAGTCATCATAATCAATATATGAACATAATTAAAAAAGGAGATATAGAGAATGTTTTAGAGACCAAAACCATCTAAATTTGGGAATCCAACAGGAGAGCCCACCATTGGTATACAAAAAATGAAACTACGGAGTAGGGTTTTGTCCCTAATAAAAAAAATATCAGATGCCTTCCAATGTATCCTAGTAGTGGACCAGAATCAATACAAAACCATCACTATTCAGGATCCTATGATGCCCTCAAAACTAGCCATAGTGACTTTTGAATCCCATGGAGTACCCCATCCAATTATTTAGGGGGAATGTTTATTTTATTTTACCATTAGATCATTTCAATATGGCTGTTGACCCACCCAACGATGTTGTGGGAACTGACACATCAAATGGTATAGTAGGAACCAACCCATAAAAGAGTAAACTAGGCATGGTCCTAGAAAATGGAACATCAGGCACATAATGGTCCATTGAGATACTCCATTAAATAGGATAACAACCCACCTATGTCTATTTGAATATTATATCAACCAAATAAGGGAACATATCATTGGATCTAGATTATCACACTTCTAAATATAATTGTCATAACCTCCTAGAGTCATCTGAGTCACAATAGTTTTTCCCACCTTTTTCATTTAGGATGGGTAAAAAGGGGTAGAAAGGCATCTTAATTTAATCTATAGAAGGTATTATCCACTCTTTCGGTATTTTAATGTGTAATATTGATAGAACATATGGCTATTCATATAATAGTATTTAGTCTTTGAGGCCTACATTGAGACTCTCATCATCATACAATCACCCTACCATTGATAAAGGATGGGGTTTTATCAGGGTTCCTTCCAGTCATCCCCTTACAGATGATAAGGGAATTTATGCGGATGAGAAGATCAATAAACTCAAATAAGGAAAAATTATCATTGTAAAATAATTGTGTGATTATTCATGGGATCACTTCCCCAAAATGGCATACCACTACCTTCCTACGGTAGTCTGCCTTGTAGTGAGGTTCCCCAACCCGTCGGGCCTGGGAATTTTCATAGATTATTATCCCCTCTTCAAGTGATATCTAGACACTGTTCCACCTCATCCAATCCCAAAGGTAAATGATTATTGTTATATTTTCAAGACCCTCATCCCATAAATATACATTAATTTCCATATTTTCCACCCCTCCCCCATCGAGAGTACTATAGATACCACTGAATATTAGTAGTTTCCACAAAGGCTTCATGGAAATTTAACTCCTTCAATCAGTCGGAAGCATCTACATCATAAAATCCCCTAATATTTCACTATATACCCTCGAACCAATTAATATTAGGGCTTTGCACCCAAGACTCCTAACTCAGCCATGTTCCCATTATAATAGGGGTGTAGTTAGCATAGGGGAGAAGTAGGGTGTTTTTCCATATATTGTTTATGGAATAAAGATGGTTTATTCCTTTCATTCAATGAAAATCTTTAGGTACATTGATTATTCCATGGATAATGGTTTGTTAGAACTCAAAAGAATTATGAATCTATCTGAGGTGTGGATGACTATCCCTGAAAATCGATTCCATTACAAATGAAACCTCGGGAATACATCCGATAGTAGAATAACATTTATGAAATGGATTTAGAAGGATATAGATGAAAGGATGTTGGAACCACAGAAAATGAATCCCAACCCTAGTCATGTAATCACTCTATATAGAATACACATGTTGTGTATTAGAGAATGGGCCACACATCCTCATGATACATGACCATATTTCAACAAAAGACTGAAAAATACTATTCCTTTTAAAAAATGTCCCTGGGTAATTATATTATTCCATGTGTAATGGGTTGATATAGCTTCCTATATTAAGGAGTCCAAGTGAGTCAGAGGTGATAGGTCATGAAAATCACTCCCCTATCTTCGAAGTCTCTATCAAAAAATTGAATGTTTCTTTTTCTTCAAATATTGTCTAGAGTAGAAGGTAAATAATGGGTTGATATATTTTTAGGATCCTCAAATTCATGAAATATGAATAAGATTTTTCCAATATCAGTCATAAAATTATCCCTCCTAATATGTTATTACACAATACATCCGGGTCATATGATGTTAAACTAAACAATATGTCCGGGTATCATGACGTGAAGTTGTAATATAGTTCCTAATAACAAGATATTAAAAATCACAACAAATTATTAGTGGAATGATTTTAAACTACACCACAATTTCCTTGACAAATGACAAAAAACTACATAGAATATATCCCCATCACAGGATTGTAAACTATGTGGAATATAAATCATTGAGATATTTTTTTAGCATTATGTGGAAATTATTGTTTCCATAAGTACCACTAATACAATACAATATTATCCCATCAATAAAAAATCACCAACACGCCTCAGTCGACTACTGAGGATGTTATTCAACAAGACACCACCCTAGACACACATATCTAGGAATCATGGAAACCTTGTCATATTGGAAAGTATTTAGATCTATGGGGTCAATTTCATATCCTTGTTAGATAAAAAAATTTGCTATCATATTTGGGAAGCAATCATGGGTATTTCATAGATCCATTCCCCCATGGATAAATACCATCGACATATTCGGATGGTATGAGGAGGTTAAGAGTGGGCATACATCCCCACTAATACATGTCATCGACCAGATTATCCTGGACACTGAGAGCCTAGAGGCATACATTTATGTATATACCCTATTGAAGTTTCATTACTTTGTGACAACAATAGAGGTTCTCCACTGGTATATTCTAGAGGTGATACATGAATATTCACGCATTCTTATCCCAATAGCTTGAGTAGAAAACAAAAATGGTCAACATGAAATGGAATCTAATCTAGATAAAGAAAACATTCTTACTCTATTCTAGGAGGATTATCAATATATACTGGTAAAGGGTATGACGTAGGTGTGGTTTCATATAACCATTCTAAACATGGCTCACAAATATGCTTCGCAAAATTCCTTAAGATGGGGAACATTCCAATCAAAAAGACTAACAACATACCCCAAAGGTATAGGGCCGATCTCATATCCCCAATCTTATTAGAGGTCACCAAGTGATAGTGGAACATGCCTCAGGATGGGATCATAGTCCTATAAACAAATACCAGTGACATACTCCAGAAGAATAGGATCAGTCTCACATAACAGTTATGACTAGGGATCACCATGTTTGAGTGTCACATACCTCATGATGAGCTCATATTATTATTGAAAAAGTATAGTTTCATACTCCAAAGCCATAATATCGATCTCATTTCCCTGTTTCAAATGTTTTGTTTCGATAAAATATGTAAATTACCTCAAAGAAGGCTCAAATACTATCCATTGAAGCTACCCAACATATTTTACTAGCTTAGGGAAGACATGATCATATCACAAATTATATTATAAAACACCTGCACCAGCATACTTCAGAGCCTTTACTAAAAGTGTTTTATACCTCTTCTCCAATTATGGAGGTCTGTTCGTATATTATGATGGGGAATTCATATACGAACTATGTCTATACCCCTTATTCATCTAGAATTGGCCAACATATTCCAACCACTACCCACATGAAGACTTATATTCTTTCTGATGACACAGAAGCTCATTGGAATACTCCTGTTGTTTCATAGCAGTTGGATTATATCTACTTCAAGCTATATGGTTATCAACATATTATAGAAACCATCATGCAAAACTATCATATCCATGCTCAACTCCAAAAAAGGAAATTCATCAGATTCCATCAATAATGTAGAATAAGGATCATATCTCTGATCTATACAATTCTTGTTTCCTTGAGGTTGTTCAAAAAATATCTTCAAGCCTCATGGGTTCCTCAAATCTTCAACTAAAGAAGAATGTAGGCATAAACTCAACGGTTTTCTTTTTTGGTAGTGCATAGAAGGATCTTAAGGACTCTACTCTTGAAATCTTTCATGGTCAACTGTTCTATGGTGATATCTTTCTCAAACAAGGAAATCCTCCAAATTTTGTGAAACCTTTCTATAGAGAGGTGATAAAAAATTATAACACCATTGTATATATAGGATCTTTAAACCCCAGGTTGAACCATTTATAGTGCCCCATTAACCATCAATAGCACTTCACCGTAGTCAGTAGGTGGCACTGAACGGTAACCTTTATGGTCTGACCGGGGGAGATATATAGACCATATGATTAAAATAGTGACATGGATTTATATGTAATGTTACCCTGAAAAAACCTCTCATTCTTGTAGTTTCCTATTTACACTTCCAATTATGAGATCCAAAATGGTGCATAAGTTGAGTTCATTTTTTAAATTCACTTTAACATGTTGTAATATTATTAGAGAGTGAAGGAAACACACCTACCTTATGAAGGATATAATGGTAACCACCAAATCATCAATACAATCCATTTTTTATTGGGCATGGAAACATTCAATGTTTGTAGAGACCTAGGATTGCATCAGTAAAATGAAAACCTATAACATGTTTGTCTCTATATCATGAAAACTCCATGACTAATTAGAATATTTTATCATACAATTATATCTGAGGATGAAGAATGTGTGGGTAATTTTACATTACCCTATCCGCATTGAAGAATCGATCCCTAGACAAGGAATCTTAAATTGTTATAAATATTGGATAAATCATAATCAGATCACATGAGACTTAAATGATAAGGTTCTCCTCCGCTCATTCATTCAAGTAGAACTAGTATTGGATCTCATAAAACTAATTATTCCATGAAAGAAACAGCCATATCTAAAACCCAAATGGTATGTTCCTTATATCATATATAATTTCTTTTCCAATGGAGAAAATTCATTTTCCAAAATGGATGTGGAACATGTAATTATCCCCACCATTACGAGTTTTCTCATGAAGTACATTGAATAAATACCACCAATCACCCAACATTTAGGCTACATAAATTTAAATTTCATGGAAATTTTCCTTATCTCAAGATGATGAAATTCACATTAGATACTTACTTACTACATAATGTTTAGATACATTGAAGAAGTCCTAATAGTAAGACATTAAACTGCACAATGCTCATGGTCCTAGTCGTATAAACTAAAACTGCATGAAACCCATTGTCATAGTCATATTATATAAAACATTAATACAAAAGGGGTCCTATTCATTTAAACTAATACTAAAATATTTCATTCATCCTTATGGAATGATTTTGAATTTCAAAGAAATCGTCACCTCACATATAAATCACTTCACATGAGACATATATGTGAAAAAGAAAAATAAAGTGCCCCATCCCTATGTGGGATTTATATCCATATAGGGAATCATAGCAGTCAAGAACTATGTCCGGATTGATTCGTACCACTATTGGATATGTAATGAAACCTAGATCCTCAACCCTCGGACCATACAGAATATATAGTCCTAGTCATATGACTATAAGGTACCATTCATCTTTACCGAATGCCACTAAATTGCACGAATAGGTCCTTGTGGCATGACCCTAAATGGAATAACTCATACTGTCCAGATTGAAATACAAAACAATTTATGTTAATTCCATAAGAACAAGATGCTAAAATTTATAATTAACCTATGTACCAATCATAGTATGCCTTGGGAAACCAAATGAGAAATCCTCATGTCCAAAACATTGGATTCCTCTCATGGGATTATTTCTTGAATTCCTATGTAGCAATTATGAGGATCCATATCTCATTTTTTCATGTTAGGAAACCTAAATCCACAATGAAATACATTAAATAGAATTGTTTTTTTGGAACTACATAGAGCTTGATTCTCAATCTAATTAAATACATTGCGACACCTGTATCCTATACCTTTCCCAAACCACCACATGATATAAAATACCCATGTTCATTATTTTAACGACTTCTTTATGGTAAATGAATCCTTTTCCATTCCATGTTTGTCAGATGGATTAAGAATTTTGGTAACAGATTCCTCGCATGGTTGAGACATATTTGTTCATGTCAGTGTTATCATGGTCCATGATTCATAACAAAAAATACCACACCAAATGTTTTTACCACAAGATGTAATATTGTATGGTTTACTTCTCTAGAATGTTATAAACATTTGCATTACTATGGAATTTGATCGAGAGGACCACTATCCTTTGGGTATATCTCCCACCACACCACCATTCAATAACTATGTGTTTCTTAATTCCTACCATCACATGATACATAGTGAAGATCAGATCTCCAATACTGAGTCCAGATATAATAATCAATGGGACCCCCCCCCCCTCATAGTATGTGTTAGAGTTGAATTGAGAGTTTCCCATTCAAAAAAGAATTTGTGGATTTATTCCATCCATAACATGATATATAGTGATTATTGGTTATCCAATTTTAGGTCAAATGATAATAATCAATCGAAACAATTCCCCCTAATCATATGGGTCAAACCTAAATTGAGAGATTCCCATTCAAGAATTACTTGTGTCTTGATTAATATCATCACATGATATATCATGATACCCAAAACTCCAATCTTGGTTATAGATAGAATAATCAATGGGAAAACATCCCCCACTACAAAAGGTTCAGACCCATGTAGAGAGTTTCCTATTTCAGAACAACTTGTGGCATGATTCCAAACATCACATGTTACAAAGTGACACCCTAATCTCCAATCCTAGGTCTAACCACTACAATCAATGAGAGAAATGACCCCCTATATGTATTTGTTAGACCTGCATGGATATTTTCCCATTAAATAACTATGTTTTTATTGATTCATGTCATTAAGGATACATAGTGACTCGCAGGTCTTTAATGCCGGGTCCAACCACCATATAAAAATATCCCCCTCCCTGTGTATAGGTCAAACCATTATATGAATATTTCATGTGGGAACTACCTATAGATTCACTCTTACTTCCTCAAGATATATATTGAAACATCAATATCAAATGATGGTTTCATTTTAAACATTTAAAATTATTACAATTCACCCCTAACTACATATGTGATAGACCTATACAGTGATCCCTCTAAGACCCATCCTCACATGGATTAATTGATTACTCAGTTGTCCCCAGTTTCTCTCATCGATCATAGTTCATGTGAAATTAGATAACCTAATAAACCACTGTAGTTGATATGGATGATATGTATTTCATATTATAAACCATTTCTAAGTAGTATGATGTTAAATTGAAAAACCATAACATAGTAACATGATGCTAATAGACTGCACAAGAAAAGGTCTTCGCATTGAACTAATCATCCAATATAATGGTTGTGTACCAACAAATCACATGTTTTATTACATGACCTTTAATTGAGTTTAATACTCACTTTAATATTCTTTATAGTGCTAAAAACCTTATCAAATCTTACATTCTTCATGAACCAACTTCATATCATTAGTAACATAGTCAACATCACCAACTATTTGATTTAGTGTCATACTCTTTGAACCGCATAGACCATAGGATCCATTGATCCATGTTTTTAGCTATAAAAAACTGGTAGCATGGATAATATAATCCAAATGTTCCCCACAAGGATTCACTAGATAATTGGAACCCTTCCAAATATCTTGTACCAATGGGATTTTTTTCTCCCAAAGGATATTCCCCCTTAAATCCAAGATTTATTGTCTTAACCATATGGAATATGGGATTCCTACATTATCAATGATTGACCTATACCCACCAATTACCACCTCTAGTTAACTCGTATATTCTTTGGTCATGATTTAAACTTTGTGTTACCTAACTACTAAAACATATTAAGATACTCTTGATGTCACACATATTTGCATTGTAACCATTTTTAAAATAAATATTATGACATATTAAACTTATAACCTTCTATTTCAGGGTATGAATATTATGTGAAGGCCCTATTTATCTAATTTAGTCACCCCACTCCCAATAATATGAGCCATATATACATTGAGGGAAATCCTTATAGGATCTAACTAGGGTATGATCATTGCACATACAATTTTATAAGGGAACTGAGGGAATCTCATCCATAAGAGTATAATCTACCAATGTTTAAAGAGGTTCAATTCATATTGAATCCCTTTTCTTACACATGATTTAGATATACATACAAATTTCTTGTGCACAAGAAAAATATATGCAAGAAGGTATTTGGTATATGGATACCCAAAATTAATTCTTTCAATAGATAAAAGATCCATTTTGAAACTAAATTCCCCCAACTAGAGAAAAGTGTAATCAAGGGTATCTTGTGAAATTTCAAGTCAGTTCTTACATCCATATCGCATGAAATTCACCTACAAAGAAAATATTTCCCAACTATTTTATGTTAATATGTGAGTATTATCACCCATCATCCTTACTTATCAAATGACTATAAGAGTCAGAACCCAGTCAACCAGAGTGTGGGGGTGCTACCATCATTTTTTGAGAACCTCAACCAATAAACTAGACTTCATGTCTTGAGAGCCTTAGGATACAACCAACCTATCATATCCCCATGAAATGATAGGAGATCCATATTTTATATAATGAAATATGAGGATATGTAAAAGGGATTTGATATACAAATCAGATACATATTGGCCCTATAAAAATGGATTTCTTGTCCTTGTGATTGTGACTTCACTGTGGTAGAACTCATCACCATAAGGTTATTAAGGTCATCCTCTACATGATTATCCCATGAAATTACTCCTGGAATTAGAAGCTTGAGCCATGCTCAACAACATTTTCATCACCCACTAAAAGTGATGGTGGATAAATATTGACCCTGAGTATCCAAATTATGATGTTTTCTAACATTTTCAACATACCAAGTCCATGTGTAGTATGACCTTAAACTAAATGCACTTGCGTAAAAGAATTATGTCATTTAACATTATCATGTTATAGTCCAAATATCAAGACCATAAACTACTAGTGAAGGAGGAATACAAATTGTACAGATGAAAACTGTGAAAGGGAGGCATGAGAAAATTTCATTTTCCACTTTCTAAACTCATTGTATCTATAATTTCAAAAAAACATAGAGTGTAAATATAAAAATAATAAAAATCATAAAGACAGATTTATGGGCTATTTAAAGATGATCTATGCTCAGTGGACCCTCGAGTATATGAAAACATTAGAATAATGGGTTGTCAAATTTCATCACTTTTAAAAAAATTCACTAGGTGGAGACACAAATTTTAAGATTCCTAAACCCTTCTTGAATATTACAATTTTCATAAACCATAATAATGTATTTGAATTAGGATCTAAAAAACTAATTCCTTTTGTTAGTATCCTTCTCATGGATCCCCATTTACATTGGGAACCCTTGTTCTTTGTTAATACCTGTAGAAAATAGGTAACAAGTGTTGGATAATCCTAAAGGACACTACTAGGATTCAATTGAGAATAGTACTCTATAAAAGATCGTCGTCATAAGGGATGCTTAGTCCTTGAAAGGACCCCATTAAATCATTGTGTTATTTTCCTAACTACATCGAATATGGGCTTCTCCCACTACCAATGTTTGACCTGTACCCACCAGTTTCAACCACTAGTCAACTCATATATTCCTTGACCAAGATATACATTCCCAATAACCAGAATATTTTATTGGAACTAACATCCTCATTGTTATGTCTCCATGTATTGCACCAATTCTCAAAGTTGTAATGAGACACTCTAGTCCTTAACATTTTAATGGACCACACCATGTGAATCAATACCACATGACATAGGCACTGAGCTTCCAAAACAAATGGCCCTTGGAAATAAGTGGAGACACATCACTTAACTATGAATATAATCCATAATGGACTATGCATAAGGTATTCTAAACTACCAACTAAAGGTTTATCCTTCGTAAAGGAAATGAAATCTAATCCTTGTAACACCTAGTAAAACCATATAAGAACTCAGCCACTTAGGGTGTTATGGGTTATCCCAGATATGTCTATCAAAATCTATAATCATTAGTTCAAACACCTAGAAAAATGATTTACACATCCCATATTCATACTATCCAAGTGGATTCATATTCCAAAATATTTTTACTAACAACAAATATTATATTTAGAAAATCACTCATAGACCTAGAAAAAGAGTGGGTATCCCCATTACTTGACCATGTATATAAGCCATATGGGCCCATGAATAAAGGTCTCTAACATACCACATATCAGTATTTCCTCGTTATAAAAAATTAAATCTAATACTTGTGAGCTCTAGTAACACCATGTAAGAACACGCCACCTTAGGGTGTTTTGGGTCATCCTCGACATGTATATCCCATTCCATTATATTATCTCAATTCCTAGAAGATAAACTCTAAACCACATAGTGTCTAATGTTTTTATCTATAATACCATAAAATATAGTAGTAAGAAGTCTGAGATAGAGGACCCTAAGCTATAAAAATGTTATTTCCGAGCTAGAAGACCATAAACAACTGCAATAAAAGGTCCAAATCGAAGACCCTAAACTAATGAAATAGAAGTTATAAAAAAAGTCTCTAAACTACAAAATCATATGGTTTGAGATAAATGGCCCTAAACTAAGGAACACATGGTCCATGCTTGAAGACCCTAATCTACCAGCACCAATTGGTCTGATCTAGAAGATGAAAAAAACCAGTAGTAGATGGTTTAGTTAGAACACCAAAAAATACAATATTTGTGGTTCAAGTTAGAAGACCCTAAATTACAGAATAAAAATAGCCTATTTTTCAAGTCATTAAAATTTATTTTGTAGAGGGACATAATGATAACTGGGTTAAAAAATGAAAAAAGGAAATGCTTATAAAAAATCATGTCTCTACTCACTGGAGATTCCCTTTGTGTGATCTAGGAAATATTGAGAACCTATAAAATAGAAAAGGCACAAAATATATCCGGCTGAAAACTTATTATATGATAGAATAAGTAAAAATCATGTCCAATCCTAGTGGTCTTTCCATATATGAAACATAGAAAAAATATAGGGATGGAATGAAGAAGATACAAAGCTCATAGGGAACATTATTTTTCCCTATAAAAAATAAAACTATACTGGATAGGTCCACTAATATAGAAAACAATTAGGGCAAGTTTCTATTTTTGGAAATCACCTAAGGGTACTTATTTTCCTTATATCATTAAAAACATGAAACATAGTGTATTATTAAGTACCTTAAACTACTCAGAGTGGCATAATTTGTGTGTTATTTAATGTGGCAATGAGAACTATATCCATGAAACTTATCCACTTTAACATGGGTTCATACCCATGATGATTTCATAAAGTGATGACATTACCCATACGATGTAGGAGATATATCTAAATAAGGAATTCATCATAGAGTTATTCATCTGGGAACCTATATTCCTTATACATGAAATGGTCAGCATAGAATTTTATCTCAGAACTATATATGGATTGATTCCCATTTTCTTAGGATATATAAGAAGGTATTAGCCTCTTATATTAGGTTTAACCACAACTAAGACATGATGCTCCACCTTTTGTACCTCGGGTAGAGAAACATTGCCCCACCCATAAAAAAGAAAAACTCTTCAAAGAATTGAATTTATTATTCTTTGTAAAGAAAATAAGTAGGACAATTGGTTTTACCTCAATATATTGGAAATATTTTACAATGTAAGATCGGTGTACCCCAAATCAATATTACAACCTAGAATCTATACAACTTCCTATTTTAAGAAGTATTCGCAGAAAATAATCTCATAGGACTAAATATAAAAGACCGTTAGATATTTTAAATATATCAAAAAGGGACATCAATTAAAGTTAGAATTGTATTCTTTTAATGCTGAATAAATCTAATTCTATGTGGGGGAATTTTTTTAGCCCCCATAATTTTTCATTAGGAACTATGTTTTATAGAATTGATAAGTATAAAGCCCATGAAAAAATATTATTTTAAATTTCATAAAGTAATTATAAATATAATCCCTGAAGAATACATTTGGTCTTGGGATTCTCGACATCCCTCCATGACATGCGGCTTTGAGGAACATGAGTACTAGTGGAGTTGTAATTCCTCCATGCAGTCATGAAGAGGGAATCATGTGAACCCTCGATCTATTGATTTATACACATAGCCCTAGATGTAGTTGAATCTACATGAATACTCCCCTTTACATAATCTCCTTATAAATTAAATGGTCTCTTATGGACTTACTACCCTTTTCCATGCACTATTGTCCACGTTATAGATCAAATGTTCATCTCAGTCACATTTTATTAGAACACTTCAGAAGAACCCATTCAGAGAAGGTGATCACATGAGTAGTTAAACAACATGTAACCCAATCATTAGAATCTGTTGATAATTATGGGGACATATACATTTATACCATGCAATGAAATTCCCTTGATGACCCTCAATCATGAAATGTGGACACACACAATATGGAGCCCCATTCCCGTGAACACTCTTTGGTAGGAATCCTTGAAACTCATATGAACATATGGAAATTCTATTTTCTCACTAGGATAACCCTCAGATATGTGACCTTTTTCATGTGTGTGACAAAGGATGTGTTCATGAGACCATGTCGCATGACCCTCTTAACATCATGAGATGTCCCGTGGATAAGTTGCATTGATAATGTGAAGACATCTTGGACATGTAATTTGATCATGCGAAAGGCCCTGGACATGTTCACATTCATCACACGAAGATATAATGTTAGAGTTAATTTGATCATACAAAGATATCATGGACATGTTACATGACCATGATAAAATCAATAGATGTGTCAGGTTTTATCATGTGATGAAACCATGTACATGTCACTTTGATAATGATAAAGGACATGGACATGTCATCTTCAGTCATGTGATGCATCATGGACATGTTAGGAAGACACCCTTGGATGTGTATTACATGTCAGACCAACACCCACGTCATTACGAATAGAAAATAAAGTCATGTCTAGTAGAAAATAAAGTCATGTTGGAAAGACATGTCAAAATTTTCTGAAGGAAACATTTGGACATATACCATGAAAACCCTAAACGATGAATCTTCAACCAAGTACCATGTTTTTAAATGGAGTGTCTTTAAAGGGTTAGGGTTAAGTACTCATGTGATTATATTTTTTTCATTCTCAATAAAAATCCCTCCATGTGACACCAAACATATTTGAAAAACCTTTCATGGTTGTCATATCTCTTTATTTATCATAGGATATAGATGAAATACATAAAAATGGATTCCAACATAGTATAAGTCCCTATATTTAATAAACCCTAGGTATAATATTAATTCCTCCAAGTTTAGTCACCTACCCCAATCTGTTAGTTCGTTATGGATGAATGAACTATGAGAAATATGATTCCTTTTATAAAAGATATACATAGAATTCCTTCTTAAGTCCCATGTTCTAATGGGAGTCCAATATTGTGTTTGTCCCTCTATATTCCAATTACCTAGGATCACATAACCTAGATCCTCATATGAGTCTATCATCTATCCTCATCCATCAGAAGATGAGAAGGGGTCTTGTAAACAATAATCCTTTTAAGTGCAAGTCCCAACCAATCCCTCTAGCTCCTTATACCCATCATTGGGTTTGGGATGACCAGATTATGAGGATTAAAATTCCTATAAAAACAAGATAAATTTGAAACCTTCTTATGAAATAAGTTACAATGGGAATCCACCCTTGTGTAATCCCCTTAATATCTCAAATATTTTTGGATCATAGTATTTAATTTTCCCACAATCCTACCATTCGTTTAGGTCTAATCCCTATCTATACATTTAAGTACCTTAAACCCATATGTGGGTTAGGTTAGAAATGATCTATGAGTAATCTGAAACATATTATAGGTAGGATTTGTTGGAATCCTTTTTAACTGTGATATCTATACCATATCCTCTATGATACTGGTAATAAAACCTCTCAAAGGGAAAGTTAAATTTGTAATCCTCATACAAATATACTATATCATGATTTGTCTAATCTTACAAAATCTCATGTTTCTCACAAAATGTATGAATCAAGTGGGATTAGAGACTGGAAATGATTTTACCAATAGTATGGAAAATATTCCCCTAGTGTGGGCCCATTATTATGATGTAAGCCTGGTTGAATCACATCTTCACTCAATGGGTAATTTTCTAGATGAGGCAATTTAAGGAATCCATCCATGCATAAATCCCACCCAAGATCTATTTTTTAATTTGTTTTGTGATTCATACAATAGTAATTAAAACTATGGTGTAATTTGTTCATATTATAAGTAGGATACATTAGATTCCACCTCAAGGATTTATCCCTATATTTACATCATTGTCCCATGAGATTAAACTAAATGGTATATTCCTATAATATGATATTAAAATATATCAAATGAACTATTTAGTTTTTCATTCATATTCTCATAGGATAAATAGGATGCCTCATAGGGTATAAATTCCATATTCAATACTCCAACTTCCTCCTGGTATGAAAATAAACATTAGTGTACCAAAACATGTATATAATCTAAAGTGTCAAAAATGAATGAGAGAATGCGGTATAACCTGTGGCCCAAAAAATAATTCCCATAAATACATGGTTTAAACAAATTTATTGGAATATGGGTAACAAATCCCATATCACGTCCTGGTAAAGATTTCACAAACGAATTTTATGTCTAAATGACAGTCCTGGAGTAGGTAATAATCCCCCCCAAGGTGTTATGAACCTGATCTCCCATTCTCTTGAATAATGTGAGTTTTTAAGTGTATTTGGGGATGATGTTTATATTGACATCATGGAATTATAAATAAGGCTTGTGCCTTCTCATGGATGTGGTGACCATTAGTAATTCCATTATAGAAACAATATAGGACACCTAATTAAAATTATTGATCAACCACCCTCAATCTCCCACATTTGTTGGTTGAGTGAAACCAATCCAAATTTTTAGGAAAGAAACATCTAAATAATGAATTATGATGGTATCCTTGGATCATATACTAGTAAAACATATGTCTAATAAAGGTTTTTTTATCTTTGGTGAATATAAATGTCATTATAAGGTCAAAAAACATTCTTTATTAAAATACCCTTCCAATTTAATAATCACTTTTAGAAAACTTAAAATTCACTAAATATTTTGGAAATCCTTTTATTTCAAAAAATCCTTTGAATCTTATATGTTCATCGTTAATGTATTGGGTTTTCACAAGGTAATGAAATTCCATTTATGTCGTATAATTTATAAGAAAATTTTCCTTTAATATGTTTTAAAAATTTAAAATTTACCTCATTCGGAAAAAGATAAGAAGATTCATTTAAACCAATTATTATAATATCATACATGGTTTAAAATTAATTAAAAAAATTAAAAGAGAATATTATAAATATTCTTGAAAATATTTTTAAGAAACATATACATTGATGATAATCAATTGTTGACTAAAGAGAAAAATAAAGTCATTTTTTCATTGAAATGGTCTTCTGGTATCATGCGTTTATAAAGTGAGGGAAAATAAAAAAGAAACTATATTCTTTAAATAAATAAATTATTGAAAAATCATATGTTTCTTGAAAGGTAGATAAAATAAATTTATCATAGGAAACATAATCATAAATAATCCGAATAAACAATGAGATTGAAGCATAATATCTCTACTACATTGATAACTATTGAATAATATGCCCCATGAAATAATATATTCCAATAAAACCATAAATATATTGTAAATTAATTAATTAATGTCATAACATGTAAAAAATTTCAGTACACACACCTCATAAAAAACATGTATAAAACATAACATAATTCTTAATGAACTCAATTAAATATGTTAATACCTTACCTTGAGTTTGGATGGATTTTAAATCACACTATAAACATGTCTAAATTTATTATAATAATAAAAATAGTCAATTATATAGTTTTAAAATTATATTTTATCCCTTTATTATATTTAAACACCTAATTATTTATAATTACATATTAAAATCATTATTTCTAGGTGTTAACTATTTCATTCATTCATAAGACTTTTGGTTTTTTCAGTTCCATCCCTTATAAATTGATCAAGGTAACATCATATCTAGAATGATAATAATGATATAAATATCATATATATATATATATATAAATTCATCTATAAATTATTTATATATATAATTAATTACAGCATTCATGGAGACAGTATGTTGAACATATACATGATTGATGCTTTCACTTTTCAAAGGATAGAATGTAATAACTGTAAATAAAAAATAAACATTTAATGAATCATTTTAATATGATATATATCATATATTTTCATTAAATCCATCCTTATTACCATACAAGTAAAAATGATTTTAAAGGTAAATCACATAGTTTCATGGAGGTGATAGTCCAGATGTATGCATGATCCACATTATCATTTTCCAACGATTAAGAAGGTAAGAATTTATATCTAATAATTTAAATCCAGAATATTAATTATCAAATTATTATCATATATATACTTTAAAATAATCATAATAACCATCCATAATATATTGTTATGTTAAATGAATTGTATCACTCTAAGTAGATGGTATTCCATCCATATACACAATATATACTTCCACATTACATTTGTTGGAAAAATGAAGAATAAATGTGGTATAATAATTACAATAACGTTTAAGTATATTTAATAAAGTAAATTTATTATTTTTTATAAATATAATAGATTTAGAAGAAGGAAAATAATAATTAAAAAGAAAGTAACTGGTAAATATAATTACATCTTCTTTGAAATAACTCCTTTAGATATCCTATTAAGTTCCATAGAGTTGGTATTTTAGGAATAATGGAAACTATATATTTTGTGTAATAAAATATATATGGTTTTATTATTGGGTATGTTCTATATATAAGGCTCAAAATGTGTGAAGACGTAGGTGGAGGAGGTTCCCAATATATAATTATGGTGATGATCACTTTTAGAATTTAATAAATATTTAACATATAAAAAAGTATTTTTCTAATAAAAATGAGAATATAGTAGCATTTATTCATTTTTTGGGTATCATGGGATACCATGGGTTTGATCCTCATCATGCTCTTGTATGTTAAAAAGATTTTCTTTCTTTATTTGTCTCCCGCTCGAATGAATAATTATTATTTAAAAAATACATCCGTTATCCCAAATTCCTCTAAAAGGCCATAGATTTGAATCTATGATACTATGGGGTTAAAATCCCATCAACCAATAAAATTTATTTAGGATTATTCGTTATTTTAAACCTTATATGTTTTTTAACTCCTAATTAACCTATTTTAGCATCGAATGTGGTAATGAATTTTTCATTCTTTGAGGGTTATAATTTTACATATAAGGTGAAAATTGGATTGGAAATGTTCCAAGTATGAAAACATTTAAAATATATTATTTACCATGTCCTATTTTTAGTATTTCTATTTTCTAGAATAATTTAATAGAATATTATTTTGATAAAATGTCATTTATATTGATTTTGAAACATTTCATTTAATTTTACTTTAAATAGATAAAGAAAAAGTTGTAATTGAAATATTATACTTTAAAACTATACTAATTGGTAATATTAATCAATAAAATTCATGGATCATTTTACCTTATTTTATATATATTATGTTTGATATTTTTAAAATAATTTATTTTATTTTTCTATTAATTTATGAAATGTGGTTTCTAAAATATATAATCATTTAAGGAAATTATATAATTACTAAAAATTAGAAAACAATTTATAACAAGAAAATAATTTAATTATTCCAAAAATATAAATTTATAACCATTCATAATAGGATTTTTTCCCTGTGTGAACACATAATATATATTTAAAACTAAGAGAGTGACATGTTTAACTATATTTTAAATTTTATATAGTTCATTTTCATGGAAATAAATATATTATAAAATCTATTTATATACAATGTTGATAATGATATATTTAACATAATCCAATTAGAATTAAAATTAAAATGTATGTCCGTAAAACTTAGTTTTAACCTAGATTTACCAGATCTACCATTTACCATGGTGATAAATTTTATGAAAGCCGTTATTCATATTGATAACAAATAAAAAGGGCCTACATACCAAATTCAAACCTCCTGATTTAAAATTTGGAATCCATTTTTGAAATTTTAAAATAAAAATTAGACAAATTTTATTTAATATTAATCACACTAAACATGAATGAAAATATTTTTTCGAGAAAAAGGATTTTAAAGTATAAAAATATTTTCATACTAAATTAAAAATATGAAATTCATTAAAAAAATATAATTAGATAATATATAATTATACTTTAATAGTTAAATTTTAAAACTAATCCATAATTTAATTTTACTTTATAAATAATTTAAAATAAAATAAAGTTCTCAATAAGAATGAATAGTTTCATTATTCAATGATGAATCAAACCTTTAATATAAAATATCAAAATTTTATTATAAACCAATTTGCATTGGATGATTATAAAAAATCTATCAATTTTCTAAAATTAAATTTCTTAAATTTTCATAAAATAATTATAATATTTTCTCAAGAGAAATAAATAAATATGATTTTTTAATAAAACAACTTTTTGAAGAATAAAATGACATCTAAAAAATTGAATGATTGTTTTCAAAGAATTAATCCATACATTTTTATTTATTAGGTCTTTATATATATATTTTTCAAAATATTCAGATAATACAATTTATACCCATAAATTCAACAGATTTTTTATGACAGTCATATTTAATTAATAATATTTTTTGGGAGTTTACTTTCGATTTTGTGTGTAATACACATTACAAAACAAAATTAACATTTATTAAAATATTATGGTGTTACAAGGAAGGTTTCATCATTAGATGAAAATTAAAAGATTAAGAGAGAATCTAGATTCTCAATATGAAATCGGGAATATTTTTTACACATGAGATATAATGTTCGGAAGTAAAGACAAGTGAGAATGTAAATGTTGGTTTGGAGGTTGGTCATACACAGAAAGTAGTTGTGATTGATTCCAAACCAAAAGAACCCATCCTGAGGTTAATGGTTTTTTTTATACTAATAATAATTATGATACTCTATATACCCTTGGAAAAATTTAGTTTTGTAGTAATGAAATATAGGTATTCACTCTGTATCTGGTGTTATAATTTTGGAAATGTTGGACACGTAGAAAATTTTAGTCACAAGAGACAAAATATATTTGATAAAATACAATAAATAAAGGTATATGAACATGGATTAATGTTCTAGACATTATTTTGATGTGGATTATTAATGGTGTCGAGTATTTAGAGATATAAACATATATTTATATTCATGAATGTAGAAGAACATTTGAAAGCAGAACCTAAGTAGTCATACATAGTAGATTAAATAATCATCGAGAGATATAAGAACCCGAAATCAATTTGGACAATTGAAATATAAAGTATTTCCATCTTAATATGAATAAGATCTTGTATTTCATAAAAACCCAAATGGTATTCCGAAGACAATGATTAAGAAAGGAATGGATAAGAAGATATTGGATCTAATGATTTCATTGATACTATTACATCATACTAGTGAAAGGATCATTGAGTGTGGATGAACGTCCAACATGATTGGAAATAGGGATCGTATCCCATGTATCAGAAATGAAATGAAAGATAGTTTAATGAAAAGTAATATTGATATCAAAACTATTTTTGGCTCTCTAAAAGAAAAATTTAGAGGAAGAGATATGGGTCGTATAAATTTCATGTTCATTGAAGGCCACTATCACAACTTACTTAGTGTTAGTAACCTGTATGACTACAGGTATGAAATAATATTTACCAATAATATGTGTATCTTTAAGGAATATTATGGTACATTGGAGATTCAAGGTATGTTAATGAATGGGAATCTCTACCTTGTGAGTGCAAGAAAAGATATATAATTTCTATCAGGGGCAGAACAAAATGTGTTTTGGTTGAAATTTCTTCTACAGTTAAGGAAAACATCCATCAAATATTTGTTAAAAAGTGATGTAGTTTAATATCATCCAAGGATATCACATGATCTAAATTACATGTTTAATTCTTTTCAACAAGGGTATATCACTCATAATATGTGAAAATAAAAAATAACATAATTTAACAATATTTCTTAAATTGGTTCATATTAATGTTGGTGGAGTTATCTCACTATGATGCATTTATGGGAAGAGTTATCACATTATTTTCAATTACTATATCAGTAAAATAGAAGTTGTTATGTTCAACACTCTCAAATTTGTGGTGTCTAATTGAATAAAAAACAACGTTAAGAATTTTCAAATTTTTTTTTTACAAAAAAATTATAAATTGATAATTTCATGTAGTTACAAACATCTATGTGGAAGAATAATTCAAAAAAATATAGGATAAGGAACCAATTTTGTATATTGTATATTTATTATATGAATGGTATAGTTTAAATGAGAAATAAGAATATTAATAGCATGGGTAGAATTATTCTAATTGAAAAAGAACTAGGAGAGAAGTTTTGGAAAGAAGTATCCATTTTATTATTTTAAATTTATAATAGAGCTCTGTTAGGAATAAGAAAAGGTAAGAATTCAGATGAGATATGGAATAAATTGGGCATTGAATTACTATTAATTATTCAAAACTAATTTATTCATTCCAAGTGAAGAGAAAAATTAAAAAAAAATAATCTCATGGAGATGAAAAAATAATTATTGGTCACTCCGAAAAAATAAAAATATAGAAATTATTTAACAAGAGGCAAGGAAATGAGTAATAATTTAAATGTAGTAGAAAATGTTTAGAATAAATGAGTACTTACATAAGGATGATAATGATTAGTTGAGAATCTCATGCGGTATTGAAATTACAAAGTGAGATTTACAAGAAGATATTTATTATGAGAAGAATGAATTAGGGAATGCTTCAGTATAGATGATGATGATTCATACTAAAATTAAAAGAAACAGTATCATCAGTGTAACATCCCAGGTAATTAAAGAATAAATAATTTTCATATTTATTAATATTAGAGAATTAAATATGAATTTTAATTAAAAGGGGTTGCTATGTTCGATAGCGTACCCGATACGCAACGATGAGTTTCTTTGAAACTTACGTAGCACACTAGTAATATAATAATATTATGTTAGTTAACAAGTAGTCGTTGTACTGGTGGGAATGAATAGAAATAACTAAAATATGAATAGATATGTTTTTAGATGTTTTTACATTTACCCAATAAAAGATAAAGGCTTAAAATACGGAAAGAGTTCAATTTTAGGCTTTTATACTCTAATTTTCACTAAAGGTTCACTTATCACCTTTTAATGGTGAACCGTCATTAAATATAGTTTTGATCACTCTTATACATTCTTTTGGACCAAATAAAACTTTTATTAAGAATCGGGACATCAAATTTTACTTTGTGTAATTTTTGGTACCTTTCTGATAAAGTTCATTTTTTTTATGAATAGTGTAAAATGTTGCATTTTAATTCAAAACCTCTTTTTGATCTAATTTATTTATATGATTAGATTATATTTTGAATTGGTTTTAAAGTTAAATTAGAATATATTTTTACCATTTTATCCAATGGTGGTCATTGGAATCAATTTCGATTTGAAATTAGACTTAAACTGGTGTCAATCTTTTGATACTTATTGTTTTGTAAAAACACGCTATTTGCTCTGGCAGCGGGAATTAATTATTAAATTAATTAATGTGACTTATATGATTTGAATTTTGTAAAATAGACTTCATTTTTGAATTCGGAATATCAAATATAGCTTAGGGTGAATTTTTTGTAATTTTCTGAAAAACTTCAATTTTTGATGAATAGTGAAACCACTAAGTGGTAATCAAGCAAACTGATTTTTCAGTTAAATGAAAGTTTACCACTAATGTGTATTGAATTTTGAAAATCCGACATACATGGTTGTCATTAAGAAGTAAAATGTGGTTCAATGAGATTAAAATAATTTTTTGGTGAATAGTAACTTATTAAGTTTTTAATCGCGATTAGTGGTAATTAGTGTAGTTTAAGGTATAAATAATGCTTTAATAATATAAAATGACCTAGACACATGTCCCAACCTCATTGGTTGTGTCATGGCCGACCAAGACAAGCCATGGCCTAACTTGGGGACCCCATGTATCCACTTTAGTTGGAAAATGACAATAATATATTTTTATTTAATGTTAAAGTGAAAGTGACACAAACATAATATGTTTTACGAAAACAATTTTTAAGTGGGGTTATACAAGTCCAAATTTTGATTATAAATATTCAATGGAAAGATAAAAAGATTTCCTACATCATAGTATTTGTTTTATAATTTTTAGACATTAAATAAATTAAATTATTTATGACATAATAATGATGCAGCGATGACATCATTATTTGACGATTTAAATAAAATGGAAAGATAAAATAAAATCTATAAACTACAGATGTCCAAAACCAATTGGATGAATGGATTTCGATGCCTTATCACCTTATCCACGAATTCCATCAATGTGGGACCTTTTAAAACCGAAACACATTTTCAAATAATGTAATGTTTCTTTACTTTCCAAAAGTGCCCCTCCTCTCCCCTTATAAAAGGCCCCCACCTCTACCTCATTTCACACACTCTTCAAGCCATTGGCTCGGCCAACCCCTGCCCATTTGCTCTCTCCACATCCCTCTCCTCATCCTAGAGGATTCCCTTTGGGCAGAATCCTTTCAAAGGAAGCCTTTAGGCTCAAACCAAAAGAAGTTACACTTTTTAAGGTATTTCATTCTCTCATGTTCATTTGTTTTATTTTGCTTCTCCGACCCCCTAAACTCTTTTTATTTACTTCTTTTGTAACAACACCAGTATCTTCAATATACTAGGATGTTGTTATAAGATTTATTTGAGCTACACTCTCACACAACTACATCAAATGGTTAAAGAACATAAGGTTTCCGTGGATGGCGAAATTCTGCCTCCCGAAACGATGATTGTTCAACACTCATTAAACACCTTCAAAGGTGGCCATTATGATGTCACTATTTTTATATATGATATATAATATGTTTATGTTTTCCTTAATCTTCTGTTTTTTTCATTTTTGGCATACCTTTATGGTTTCCATTATGGGTAAAACACGATATCTTCATTTTAGGAAGTGCGGACTACCGCCCCCTAAAAGTGATTTGATTCGTTAATACCATATGTGGGATGTGTAAAGGATAACGTTAATGATATTATATATGTTATTATACTGGAATTATAATATACTCTTATATCATTATTATTCCATTCCAGAAAATATGAAATAGAAATGGAAGTAGCGTTCATGCGTACGTACGGCTTACCGTCTCCATGAACGGTTCATTTCATTTCTTACCTCTAAATGTGATGTAATATTATAAATGAATGTATGTACTGGATATATATGACATATATGATATCTAAATCATGAATACCATTCTGGATATAATGAACCTTTGACCAAATTAACAACATGTAAGTATAAGAAGTCTATTTTTGACTTAAGAACCAAATACCGACAAAATGAACATTATTAACTTAAATGATTACATGATGTTCATAACATGGTATAAAAGGAATAATGAACTTGGAAAAGATTCATAATCAAGTAGAGATTAACTAAAGTTTATTATTCAGGAGTTTAAATAACGGTCGGGTCAAGTCAGATACGAGGTATGGGACTTCGTCTCAATCTCCTTTCGTTGAGGCATATTTTATTTTATACACAACTTTCTTTTATAGAGTGTATAAACCCCTTTGACTTTTAAATTTATTCAAAAGGAATCTTTTTTATACAAAGCGTTTACTAAACGACAAAAGGGAATGTTTTTGTCGTACGTATGCGGCGACAACGACTTCTCCGCCGTCGTAACCGTTATTTGAGTTTCGGCTTCCTCTACAAGCCATACCTTCTTTTTAAAAGAAAAATAAATACCATGTTTTACTTTTCTTTTATTTTGGTATTGAAAATGGTTTTCATAATGTTTTTATATCAATGTGTTGTATTGATATCTCGTGATTGAAATGTGGAAATTCTATGTTTCCTTTATGCATGTTTTATGTGATATGATTATGTTATGGTACTTGGGCATTATTATGAAGACGGGTGGTTCCGTGATAAACTAAGGGCGGGTGAGCCCGTTATAGCTCTCCAATGCATTGGGTAACGCGAAGGAGTGAAACGTTAAGGTTTCTCCGAAGAGATTTTTAGGTAATATACTGTGATGGGTATTCCAAACGTAACCAAGAGGGTTACTCCCTACGTAAGAATGTTATGAATGCCTCAAGTTACCTTTACATATTATGATTTCTATGATTTATTCATGATTTGATGAGGTATGTTAAAGTGATTATGTTTTATGGGTAAAGTATGATTTCACTCTTATGTATGTATGAACCCATGTTTCATTTCTATGTTTTTATAACCCATACTGAGTTTTTATGCTCATCCCAAGTTTTTGAAATGTTTTTCACAGGTCAAGGGAAAGGTACATGATAAGATGATAGAGTCAAGGATGTGTCAAGAAATAATCCATGTTTTATTTTGAATATGTTACCATTGATGGGAATTAAGAATACTATCTTTATGTAACCACTTTGTTTTTATGTGGAATGTAATGCAAGTTTTATGATCTAATTCTCTAAAACTCTAAACCCGAAAAGATCCTCAACGTGTAATCTTGTAATAACTCAAGATTAAGTAAGGTTTAAGGCTGGGGCCTTATAGTTGGTATCAAAGGTCGGTTTAGACAACTTTAGGAGTTAGAAAAGTTTTAAATTATAATATGATTGAAATGATATAGCATTTACGGATTACCATGTTGCTTCGCCTAAGATATTTCCATGTTCAGAATGGTTTTCCGTAGGGGAAACAAAGCAGCTATGTTGGGACGACATCAGGAGGAAGACAGCCTTCCAAATCAGCAACCTGAGATGGTCGGAATCGGAACTGAACAGTTTGTTGCAGTAATGGCGCAGTTGACTCAGGCTATAAATGGTGGTGGTATCCATGCACGAGATCAGCCAGATCAGCCGCAGAGGAACATGTCAGTGGTGGAACATTTCATGAGGCAACATCCCCCATCATTCAGAGGATCATCTGACCCTGTGCAAGCTGAAGGGTGGATTAAAGCACTGGAGAAGATTTTTGATGTCATGGGGTGTTCAGACAATCAAAAGGTTAGTCTTGCTATTTACCGTTTGGAGGGTGAAGCAGATCAGTGGTGGTCTATGGTTAAAAATATCAGGGATGCCGATGAGATTGATGCTCTTGACTGGGATGATTTCAAAGGTATGTTTCTTGAGAAGTATTTTCCTAAGGCTGTTCGACTTAGGATGGAAAAGCAATTCTTGGAATTGAGGCAAGAGGAAGACTCAGTGGCTGCCTATGAAGAAAGGTTCACTCGATTGGCAAGGTATGCTCCCAATTTTATCCGGGACCTTGATAGTAAAATCAATCGTTTTTACTCAGGATTAAAGCCAAAATATCGAAGGGCATTAGCTTCTCGTGAGTTTAAAAGTTATGAAAAGCTTGTTCGATGTGCTGAGAAGGTGGAAATGGAGTTTGCCGATGACCAAGTGTTCTATAACAACCAGCAGAAGAAGAGACCGAGGTGGCAGGAGAAAGGTAAGAATTCTTCAAAGAAGTCTGATGGTAAGAGAACTAAGTTTCCAGTTTGTGATAAATGTGGCAAAAGGCATGCTGGGGAATGTCTTCTGAATTCTGGGAAGTGCTACCGATGTGGTAAGATGGGACATAAGGCTCGTGATTGCACTGAAAAGGATCAAGGTGAAGGTAAAAACAAATTTGATTTACAGTTAGTGAAATGTTTTAAGTGCAATGAGATGGGTCACTATGCAAACGAGTGTCCGACAAGGAGCTTGAGTGATGGGAAGCAGTTAGACTACAAGCAGAAAGGGGTGGTGAAATCCTTTGCAACTTCAGTAGATGTTGGGCCATCAAATGAAGTGGTATCTGCTCCAGGGAGCTCAGTATTTTTCGAAGATTGACTTGAGGTCGGGGTACCATCAGTTGAATGTAAAAGAAGCAGACGTTCCGAAGATTGTGTTCCGTACTAGATATGGCCATTATGAATTTGTAGTTATGCCTTTTGGGTTAACCAATGCACCTGCTGTATTCATGGACCTTATGAATAAAATTTTCCATGAGTTCTTGGATAAGTTTGTGTTTGTGTTTTGAGGTTTGTGAAGAGGTTATGTGTGCCTTGTGATTCACAGTTGAAGAGAGAGTTGTTATGTGAAGCTCATAGTTCTCCGTTTTCAGTTCATCCGGGCAGTACTAAGATGTATAGAGATCTGCGGGAGTATTACTGGTGGGATGGAATGAAAAGAGATATTGCTGATTTTACTGTGAAGTGTTTGACATGTCAACAGGTTAAAGCAGAGCGGCAGTTACCGAAAGGGATGCTTCAGCCTTTACCAGTGCCAGAGTGGAAATGGGAGAATATATTCATGGACTTTGTTGTGGGATTACCGAAGACATCTCGAGGTAATAATGCAATCTGGGTTATTGTTGATCGCTTGACCAAATCTGCTCATTTCCTTGCTATACAAGATACTTTCTCTCTTGATCAACTTTCCCATTTGTATCTTAAAGAGATAGTCAGGTTACATGGAGTTCCTCTCTCCATTGTATCGGATCGTGATCCCAGGTTTACTTCTAACTTTTGGAAAGGCCTTCAAAAGTCGTTGGGTACTGAATTAAATTTTAGTACAGCTTTTCATCCTCAATCAGATGGGCAGTCAGAACGAACAATTCAGACACTGGAGGATATGCTACGAGCTTGTTCTATGGATTATCAGGGAAGTTGGGACCAACATCTTTCTTTGGTTGAGTTTTCATATAATAACAGTTTTCATTCCAGTATACAGATGGCACCATTTCAGGAATTATATGGGAAGCGGTGTCGAACTCCAGCTTTCTGGGATGAAGTGGGTGAAAGAAAATTGATGGGACCAGAATTGGTAGAAGAGATGGCAGAAAAAGTTCAGCTGATTCAGAAACACATGAGAACAGCTCAGAGCAGGCAGAAGAGTTATGCGGATAACCGGAGGAAGGATCTATCTTTCGAGGTAGGTGATCATGTTTTTCTCAAGGTTTCTCCTTGGAAAAGTGTGATGAGATTTGGTAAGAAAGGAAAGTTGAGTCCAAGGTTCATTGGACCATACGAAATTCTGGAAAGAGTTGGATCAGTTGCATACCGAGTGGCTTTACCTCCGAGTTTATCTCAGGTACACAATGTTTTTCACGTTTCGATGTTGAGAAAGTATATGCCAGATCCATCTCATGTTTTGAGTCCAGAGGTAGTTCAGATGGAAGAGAACCTATCTTATGAGGAACAACCGGTCCAGATTCTTGACCATAAGGAGCAAGTGTTACGGAATAAGGTGATTCATCAGGTAAAGGTTTTTTGGAAAAACCATGTGATTGAAGAGGCAACGTGGGAATCTGAAAATGCTATGAGGGTTAAATACCCCCACTTATTTTGATAAGTGAATAAAATTGCGAGGACGCAATTCCCAAAAGGGGGGAAGGATGTAACATCCCAGGTAATTAAAGAATAAATAATTTTCATATTTATTAATATTAGAGAATTAAATATGAATTTTAATTAAAAGGGGTTGCTATGTTCGATAGCGTACCCGATACGCAACGATGAGTTTCTTTGAAACTTACGTAGCACACTAGTAATATAATAATATTATGTTAGTTAACAAGTAGTCGTTGTACTGGTGGGAATGAATAGAAATAACTAAAATATGAATAGATATGTTTTTAGATGTTTTTACATTTACCCAATAAAAGATAAAGGCTTAAAATACGGAAAGAGTTCAATTTTAGGCTTTTATACTCTAATTTTCACTAAAGGTTCACTTATCACCTTTTAATGGTGAACCGTCATTAAATATAGTTTTGATCACTCTTATACATTCTTTTGGACCAAATAAAACTTTTATTAAGAATCGGGACATCAAATTTTACTTTGTGTAATTTTTGGTACCTTTCTGATAAAGTTCATTTTTTTTATGAATAGTGTAAAATGTTGCATTTTAATTCAAAACCACTTTTTGATCTAATTTATTTATATGATTAGATTATCTTTTGAATTGGTTTTAAAGTGAAATTAGAATATATTTTTACCATTTTATCCAATGGTGGTCATTGGAATCAATTTCGATTTGAAATTAGACTTAAACTGGTGTCAATCTTTTGATACTTATTGTTTTGTAAAAACACGCTATTTGCTCTGGCAGCGGGAATTAATTATTAAATTAATTAATGTGACTTATATGATTTGAATTTTGTAAAATAGACTTCATTTTTGAATTCGGAATATCAAATATAGCTTAGGGTGAATTTTTTGTAATTTTCTGAAAAACTTCAATTTTTGATGAATAGTGAAACCACTAAGTGGTAATCAAGCAAACTGATTTTTCAGTTAAATGAAAGTTTACCACTAATGTGTATTGAATTTTGAAAATCCGACATACATGGTTGTCATTAAGAAGTAAAATGTGGTTCAATGAGATTAAAATAATTTTTTGGTGAATAGTAACTTATTAAGTTTTTAATCGCGATTAGTGGTAATTAGTGTAGTTTAAGGTATAAATAATGCTTTAATAATATAAAATGACCTAGACACATGTCCCAACATCATTGGTTGTGTCATGGCCGGCCAAGACAAGCCATGGCCTAACTTGGGGACCCCATGTATCCACTTTAGTTGGAAAATGACAATAATATATTTTTATTTAATGTTAAAGTGAAAGTGACACAAACATAATATGTTTTACGAAAACAATTTTTAAGTGGGGTTATACAAGTCCAAATTTTGATTATAAATATTCAATGGAAAGATAAAAAGATTTCCTACATCATAGTATTTGTTTTATAATTTTTAGACATTAAATAAATTAAATTATTTATGACATAATAATGATGCAGCGATGACATCATTATTTGACGATTTAAATAAAATGGAAAGATAAAATAAAATCTATGAACTACAGATGTCCAAAACCAATTGGATGAATGGATTTCGATGCCTTATCACCTTATCCACGAATTCCATCAATGTGGGACCTTTTAAAACCGAAACACATTTTCAAATAATGTAATGTTTCTTTACTTTCCAAAAGTGCCCCTCCTCTCCCCTTATAAAAGGCCCCCACCTCTACCTCATTTCACACACTCTTCAAGCCATTGGCTCGGCCAACCCCTGCCCATTTGCTCTCTCCACATCCCTCTCCTCATCCTAGAGGATTCCCTTTGGGCAGAATCCTTTCAAAGGAAGCCTTTAGTCTCAAACCAAAAGAAGTTACACTTTTTAAGGTATTTCATTCTCTCATGTTCATTTGTTTTATTTTGCTTCTCCGACCCCCTAAACTCTTTTTATTTACTTCTTTTGTAACAACACCAGTATCTTCAATATACTAGGATGTTGTTATAAGATTTATTTGAGCTACACTCTCACACAACTACATCAAATGGTTAAAGAACATAAGGTTTCCGTGGATGGCGAAATTCTGCCTCCCGAAACGATGATTGTTCAACACTCATTAAACACCTTCAAAGGTGGCCATTATGATGTCACTATTTTTATATATGATATATAATATGTTTATGTTTTCCTTAATCTTCTGTTTTTTTCATTTTTGGCATACCTTTATGGTTTCCATTATGGGTAAAACACGATATCTTCATTTTAGGAAGTGCGGACTACCGCCCCCTAAAAGTGATTTGATTCGTTAATACCATATGTGGGATGTGTAAAGGATAACGTTAATGATATTATATATGTTATTATACTGGAATTATAATATACTCTTATATCATTATTATTCCATTCCAGAAAATATGAAATAGAAATGGAAGTAGCGTTCATGCGTACGTACGGCTTACCGTCTCCATGAACGGTTCATTTCATTTCTTACCTCTAAATGTGATGTAATATTATAAATGAATGTATGTACTGGATATATATGACACATATGATATCTAAATCATGAATACCATTCTGGATATAATGAACCTTTGACCAAATTAACAACATGTAAGTATAAGAAGTCTATTTTTGACTTAAGAACCAAATACCGACAAAATGAACATTATTAACTTAAATGATTACATGATGTTCATAACATGGTATAAAAGGAATAATGAACTTGGAAAAGATTCATAATCAAGTAGAGATTAACTAAAGTTTATTATTCAGGAGTTTAAATAACGGTCGGGTCAAGTCAGATACGAGGTATGGGACTTCGTCTCAATCTCCTTTCGTTGAGGCATATTTTATTTTATACACAACTTTCTTTTATAGAGTGTATAAACCCCTTTGACTTTTAAATTTATTCAAAAGGAATCTTTTTTATACAAAGCGTTTACTAAACGACAAAAGGGAATGTTTTTGTCGTACGTATGCGGCGACAACGACTTCTCCGCCGTCGTAACCGTTATTTGAGTTTCGGCTTCCTCTACAAGCCATACCTTCTTTTTAAAAGAAAAATAAATACCATGTTTTACTTTTCTTTTATTTTGGTATTGAAAATGGTTTTCATAATGTTTTTATATCAATGTGTTGTATTGATATCTCGTGATTGAAATGTGGAAATTCTATGTTTCCTTTATGCATGTTTTATGTGATATGATTATGTTATGGTACTTGGGCATTATTATGAAGACGGGTGGTTCCGTGATAAACTAAGGGCGGGTGAGCCCGTTATAGCTCTCCAATGCATTGGGTAACGCGAAGGAGTGAAACGTTAAGGTTTCTCCGAAGAGATTTTTAGGTAATATACTGTGATGGGTATTCCAAACGTAACCAAGAGGGTTACTCCCTACGTAAGAATGTTATGAATGCCTCAAGTTACCTTTACATATTATGATTTCTATGATTTATTCATGATTTGATGAGGTATGTTAAAGTGATTATGTTTTATGGGTAAAGTATGATTTCACTCTTATGTATGTATGAACCCATGTTTCATTTCTATGTTTTTATAACCCATACTGAGTTTTTATGCTCATCCCAAGTTTTTGAAATGTTTTTCACAGGTCAAGGGAAAGGTACATGATAAGATGATAGAGTCAAGGATGTGTCAAGAAATAATCCATGTTTTATTTTGAATATGTTACCATTGATGGGAATTAAGAATACTATCTTTATGTAACCACTTTGTTTTTATGTGGAATGTAATGCAAGTTTTATGATCTAATTCTCTAAAACTCTAAACCCGAAAAGATCCTCAACGTGTAATCTTGTAATAACTCAAGATTAAGTAAGGTTTAAGGCTGGGGCCTTATAGTTGGTATCAAAGGTCGGTTTAGACAACTTTAGGAGTTAGAAAAGTTTTAAATTATAATATGATTGAAATGATATAGCATTTACGGATTACCATGTTGCTTCGCCTAAGATATTTCCATGTTCAGAATGGTTTTCCGTAGGGGAAACAAAGCAGCTATGTTGGGACGACATCAGGAGGAAGACAGCCTTCCAAATCAGCAACCTGAGATGGTCGGAATCGGAACTGAACAGTTTGTTGCAGTAATGGCGCAGTTGACTCAGGCTATAAATGGTGGTGGTATCCATGCACGAGATCAGCCAGATCAGCCGCAGAGGAACATGTCAGTGGTGGAACATTTCATGAGGCAACATCCCCCATCATTCAGAGGATCATCTGACCCTGTGCAAGCTGAAGGGTGGATTAAAGCACTGGAGAAGATTTTTGATGTCATGGGGTGTTCAGACAATCAAAAGGTTAGTCTTGCTATTTACCGTTTGGAGGGTGAAGCAGATCAGTGGTGGTCTATGGTTAAAAATATCAGGGATGCCGATGAGATTGATGCTCTTGACTGGGATGATTTCAAAGGTATGTTTCTTGAGAAGTATTTTCCTAAGGCTGTTCGACTTAGGATGGAAAAGCAATTCTTGGAATTGAGGCAAGAGGAAGACTCAGTGGCTGCCTATGAAGAAAGGTTCACTCGATTGGCAAGGTATGCTCCCAATTTTATCCGGGACCTTGATAGTAAAATCAATCGTTTTTACTCAGGATTAAAGCCAAAATATCGAAGGGCATTAGCTTCTCGTGAGTTTAAAAGTTATGAAAAGCTTGTTCGATGTGCTGAGAAGGTGGAAATGGAGTTTGCCGATGACCAAGTGTTCTATAACAACCAGCAGAAGAAGAGACCGAGGTGGCAGGAGAAAGGTAAGAATTCTTCAAAGAAGTCTGATGGTAAGAGAACTAAGTTTCCAGTTTGTGATAAATGTGGCAAAAGGCATGCTGGGGAATGTCTTCTGAATTCTGGGAAGTGCTACCGATGTGGTAAGATGGGACATAAGGCTCGTGATTGCACTGAAAAGGATCAAGGTGAAGGTAAAAACAAATTTGATTTACAGTTAGTGAAATGTTTTAAGTGCAATGAGATGGGTCACTATGCAAACGAGTGTCCGACAAGGAGCTTGAGTGATGGGAAGCAGTTAGACTACAAGCAGAAAGGGGTGGTGAAATCCTTTGCAACTTCAGTAGATGTTGGGCCATCAAATGAAGTGGTATCTGCTCCAGGGAGCTCAGTATTTTTCGAAGATTGACTTGAGGTCGGGGTACCATCAGTTGAATGTAAAAGAAGCAGACGTTCCGAAGATTGTGTTCCGTACTAGATATGGCCATTATGAATTTGTAGTTATTCCTTTTGGGTTAACCAATGCACCTGCTGTATTCATGGACCTTATGAATAAAATTTTCCATGAGTTCTTGGATAAGTTTGTGTTTGTGTTTTGAGGTTTGTGAAGAGGTTATGTGTGCCTTGTGATTCACAGTTGAAGAGAGAGTTGTTATGTGAAGCTCATAGTTCTCCGTTTTCAGTTCATCCGGGCAGTACTAAGATGTATAGAGATCTGCGGGAGTATTACTGGTGGGATGGAATGAAAAGAGATATTGCTGATTTTACTGTGAAGTGTTTGACATGTCAACAGGTTAAAGCAGAGCGGCAGTTACCGAAAGGGATGCTTCAGCCTTTACCAGTGCCAGAGTGGAAATGGGAGAATATATTCATGGACTTTGTTGTGGGATTACCGAAGACATCTCGAGGTAATAATGCAATCTGGGTTATTGTTGATCGCTTGACCAAATCTGCTCATTTCCTTGCTATACAAGATACTTTCTCTCTTGATCAACTTTCCCATTTGTATCTTAAAGAGATAGTCAGGTTACATGGAGTTCCTCTCTCCATTGTATCGGATCGTGATCCCAGGTTTACTTCTAACTTTTGGAAAGGCCTTCAAAAGTCGTTGGGTACTGAATTAAATTTTAGTACAGCTTTTCATCCTCAATCAGATGGGCAGTCAGAACGAACAATTCAGACACTGGAGGATATGCTACGAGCTTGTTCTATGGATTATCAGGGAAGTTGGGACCAACATCTTTCTTTGGTTGAGTTTTCATATAATAACAGTTTTCATTCCAGTATACAGATGGCACCATTTCAGGAATTATATGGGAAGCGGTGTCGAACTCCAGCTTTCTGGGATGAAGTGGGTGAAAGAAAATTGATGGGACCAGAATTGGTAGAAGAGATGGCAGAAAAAGTTCAGCTGATTCAGAAACACATGAGAACAGCTCAGAGCAGGCAGAAGAGTTATGCGGATAACCGGAGGAAGGATCTATCTTTCGAGGTAGGTGATCATGTTTTTCTCAAGGTTTCTCCTTGGAAAAGTGTGATGAGATTTGGTAAGAAAGGAAAGTTGAGTCCAAGGTTCATTGGACCATACGAAATTCTGGAAAGAGTTGGATCAGTTGCATACCGAGTGGCTTTACCTCCGAGTTTATCTCAGGTACACAATGTTTTTCACGTTTCGATGTTGAGAAAGTATATGCCAGATCCATCTCATGTTTTGAGTCCAGAGGTAGTTCAGATGGAAGAGAACCTATCTTATGAGGAACAACCGGTCCAGATTCTTGACCATAAGGAGCAAGTGTTACGGAATAAGGTGATTCATCAGGTAAAGGTTTTTTGGAAAAACCATGTGATTGAAGAGGCAACGTGGGAATCTGAAAATGCTATGAGGGTTAAATACCCCCACTTATTTTGATAAGTGAATAAAATTGCGAGGACGCAATTCCCAAAAGGGGGGAAGGATGTAACATCCCAGGTAATTAAAGAATAAATAATTTTCATATTTATTAATATTAGAGAATTAAATATGAATTTTAATTAAAAGGGGTTGCTATGTTCGATAGCGTACCCGATACGCAACGATGAGTTTCTTTGAAACTTACGTAGCACACTAGTAATATAATAATATTATGTTAGTTAACAAGTAGTCGTTGTACTGGTGGGAATGAATAGAAATAACTAAAATATGAATAGATATGTTTTTAGATGTTTTTACATTTACCCAATAAAAGATAAAGGCTTAAAATACGGAAAGAGTTCAATTTTAGGCTTTTATACTCTAATTTTCACTAAAGGTTCACTTATCACCTTTTAATGGTGAACCGTCATTAAATATAGTTTTGATCACTCTTATACATTCTTTTGGACCAAATAAAACTTTTATTAAGAATCGGGACATCAAATTTTACTTTGTGTAATTTTTGGTACCTTTCTGATAAAGTTCATTTTTTTTATGAATAGTGTAAAATGTTGCATTTTAATTCAAAACCACTTTTTGATCTAATTTATTTATATGATTAGATTATCTTTTGAATTGGTTTTAAAGTGAAATTAGAATATATTTTTACCATTTTATCCAATGGTGGTCATTGGAATCAATTTCGATTTGAAATTAGACTTAAACTGGTGTCAATCTTTTGATACTTATTGTTTTGTAAAAACACGCTATTTGCTCTGGCAGCGGGAATTAATTATTAAATTAATTAATGTGACTTATATGATTTGAATTTTGTAAAATAGACTTCATTTTTGAATTCGGAATATCAAATATAGCTTAGGGTGAATTTTTTGTAATTTTCTGAAAAACTTCAATTTTTGATGAATAGTGAAACCACTAAGTGGTAATCAAGCAAACTGATTTTTCAGTTAAATGAAAGTTTACCACTAATGTGTATTGAATTTTGAAAATCCGACATACATGGTTGTCATTAAGAAGTAAAATGTGGTTCAATGAGATTAAAATAATTTTTTGGTGAATAGTAACTTATTAAGTTTTTAATCGCGATTAGTGGTAATTAGTGTAGTTTAAGGTATAAATAATGCTTTAATAATATAAAATGACCTAGACACATGTCCCAACATCATTGGTTGTGTCATGGCCGACCAAGACAAGCCATGGCCTAACTTGGGGACCCCATGTATCCACTTTAGTTGGAAAATGACAATAATATATTTTTATTTAATGTTAAAGTGAAAGTGACACAAACATAATATGTTTTACGAAAACAATTTTTAAGTGGGGTTATACAAGTCCAAATTTTGATTATAAATATTCAATGGAAAGATAAAAAGATTTCCTACATCATAGTATTTGTTTTATAATTTTTAGACATTAAATAAATTAAATTATTTATGACATAATAATGATGCAGCGATGACATCATTATTTGACGATTTAAATAAAATGGAAAGATAAAATAAAATCTATGAACTACAGATGTCCAAAACCAATTGGATGAATGGATTTCGATGCCTTATCACCTTATCCACGAATTCCATCAATGTGGGACCTTTTAAAACCGAAACACATTTTCAAATAATGTAATGTTTCTTTACTTTCCAAAAGTGCCCCTCCTCTCCCCTTATAAAAGGCCCCCACCTCTACCTCATTTCACACACTCTTCAAGCCATTGGCTCGGCCAACCCCTGCCCATTTGCTCTCTCCACATCCCTCTCCTCATCCTAGAGGATTCCCTTTGGGCAGAATCCTTTCAAAGGAAGCCTTTAGTCTCAAACCAAAAGAAGTTACACTTTTTAAGGTATTTCATTCTCTCATGTTCATTTGTTTTATTTTGCTTCTCCGACCCCCTAAACTCTTTTTATTTACTTCTTTTGTAACAACACCAGTATCTTCAATATACTAGGATGTTGTTATAAGATTTATTTGAGCTACACTCTCACACAACTACATCAAATGGTTAAAGAACATAAGGTTTCCGTGGATGGCGAAATTCTGCCTCCCGAAACGATGATTGTTCAACACTCATTAAACACCTTCAAAGGTGGCCATTATGATGTCACTATTTTTATATATGATATATAATATGTTTATGTTTTCCTTAATCTTCTGTTTTTTTCATTTTTGGCATACCTTTATGGTTTCCATTATGGGTAAAACACGATATCTTCATTTTAGGAAGTGCGGACTACCGCCCCCTAAAAGTGATTTGATTCGTTAATACCATATGTGGGATGTGTAAAGGATAACGTTAATGATATTATATATGTTATTATACTGGAATTATAATATACTCTTATATCATTATTATTCCATTCCAGAAAATATGAAATAGAAATGGAAGTAGCGTTCATGCGTACGTACGGCTTACCGTCTCCATGAACGGTTCATTTCATTTCTTACCTCTAAATGTGATGTAATATTATAAATGAATGTATGTACTGGATATATATGACACATATGATATCTAAATCATGAATACCATTCTGGATATAATGAACCTTTGACCAAATTAACAACATGTAAGTATAAGAAGTCTATTTTTGACTTAAGAACCAAATACCGACAAAATGAACATTATTAACTTAAATGATTACATGATGTTCATAACATGGTATAAAAGGAATAATGAACTTGGAAAAGATTCATAATCAAGTAGAGATTAACTAAAGTTTATTATTCAGGAGTTTAAATAACGGTCGGGTCAAGTCAGATACGAGGTATGGGACTTCGTCTCAATCTCCTTTCGTTGAGGCATATTTTATTTTATACACAACTTTCTTTTATAGAGTGTATAAACCCCTTTGACTTTTAAATTTATTCAAAAGGAATCTTTTTTATACAAAGCGTTTACTAAACGACAAAAGGGAATGTTTTTGTCGTACGTATGCGGCGACAACGACTTCTCCGCCGTCGTAACCGTTATTTGAGTTTCGGCTTCCTCTACAAGCCATACCTTCTTTTTAAAAGAAAAATAAATACCATGTTTTACTTTTCTTTTATTTTGGTATTGAAAATGGTTTTCATAATGTTTTTATATCAATGTGTTGTATTGATATCTCGTGATTGAAATGTGGAAATTCTATGTTTCCTTTATGCATGTTTTATGTGATATGATTATGTTATGGTACTTGGGCATTATTATGAAGACGGGTGGTTCCGTGATAAACTAAGGGCGGGTGAGCCCGTTATAGCTCTCCAATGCATTGGGTAACGCGAAGGAGTGAAACGTTAAGGTTTCTCCGAAGAGATTTTTAGGTAATATACTGTGATGGGTATTCCAAACGTAACCAAGAGGGTTACTCCCTACGTAAGAATGTTATGAATGCCTCAAGTTACCTTTACATATTATGATTTCTATGATTTATTCATGATTTGATGAGGTATGTTAAAGTGATTATGTTTTATGGGTAAAGTATGATTTCACTCTTATGTATGTATGAACCCATGTTTCATTTCTATGTTTTTATAACCCATACTGAGTTTTTATGCTCATCCCAAGTTTTTGAAATGTTTTTCACAGGTCAAGGGAAAGGTACATGATAAGATGATAGAGTCAAGGATGTGTCAAGAAATAATCCATGTTTTATTTTGAATATGTTACCATTGATGGGAATTAAGAATACTATCTTTATGTAACCACTTTGTTTATATGTGGAATGTAATGCAAGTTTTATGATCTAATTCTCTAAAACTCTAAACCCGAAAAGATCCTCAACGTGTAATCTTGTAATAACTCAAGATTAAGTAAGGTTTAAGGCTGGGGCCTTATAATCAGTGGCCACACATCACTATTATAGATGAAGATAATGGAGTCTCTACAGAAAAAAATTCCTACCCCGCATTGGTCCAAAAGGTTTTGAAGAAGTTGTAATGATTGAGAATTGGGTTCAAGTGATGAATGAAGAGCCTGAATAAATTGGGAAGAATTGGACTAAGGAAATTATCTCCATGCCAACAGATAATAACTTCATTTTGAGAAAATGGGTTTTCTATAAGAAATGAATAATGAAGGAATAGTTATTTGAAACAAATTATGATAGGTGTGTGATGGATACTCACAGATCAAGGGATTCGAAGATGATGATATATTTTACCTCATATTGAGGCCAATGAAAATTAGATTATTCTTGCACATTTTTATGTAAATTCTGCTAAAATTATTCCAGATTGATTTCATGTTATAATTTCTGAATGGGGTTCTAGATGAATAGGTGGTCATCAAACAGCTATTTGGTTTTCTCATTAAGAAAGATAAGAACTATTTTTTTTATAATGCATTGTATATGTTGATGTATGAACCAAGATTATATTATTCCTGGAAATTTTAGTTTCTAAAGAATCATAGTTTACAGTATGGTGGAGTTGTTTATAATATATTATTTTTAAAATGAGAGTAATCAATTAATTATAGAATTGCTTTATATAAATGACATAATATTTTTTATATTAAATTATTTCTAATGGAAAAAATTATACAATTCTTGACGTGTGAGTTTTAAAAGATAATGATTATCAAGATAATAATTTCCTTTTTCCTATAGGTGATACAAGGATGTTATGGTAAATTTATTTAATAATCTAAATATATAATAGTGGTTATGAGAAGCTTTTAAATGGTGGGTTCAAATTAGATGACAACTTCAGTTACTGCTTATTGAAATTATCAATGGATGGTGAAGGAAAGTTGTAGATATCATTGAAGATAAGTAAATACTTTAAATTTTATTATAGTTAATTGTAAAATTACCTGATATTATTTTTTCCACGTTCTATATTGCATGATCTAAAAAATACAAATGAAATCCAAATTTTCATATTGAGGAGAATAATATGATATACCAGTGTCATAGTAGATTTTCCTATTACATACCATATTGAAGGGACATTTGGTTTCATGAAAAAAATGGGGTGAAATATTATTCAGAAAAGGGAGGGAAATATTTTATATTGAATGAGGGAGTGGAAGGTTTTAAGAAGAGTTTTAAATATAATGGAATATAATAGGTTCCTTTAATGTTATATATCATGAAGTCTTGAACTATGGATTTGTGAGGTAATAAGTGGATTTGTGGAGTTAAATAAGTGGTTTTATTAAGAGTTACGCTCAATGTTACAATGTCCTAATAATTGGTATTTCAATAACTAATGATTTTTAGTAGCATTATGCATCAACGCTGATTGGATTAATTATTAAAATCCACATGATAATCTTGTTTCTAAAAAGGATCATGGATCATGTAGAACTAGGTTATTTGTTGAGTAAATTAATTATTACAATCTTAATTCATGGTATGAGAATTATGGTTGAAGAATTAAGTGTTCAATCTTTCATCAGTGATATGGAAATCAAAGGGATAAAGTTGTCTAAAATGGGGAATATTTTTCAAATAACCTAAGGGGGGGGATTTTTGGGTAAATCCCCCTCAATGTGACATGTTAGTATTTTTGGGATGGGAATATTTGTTGAAAAAGTAGGTTGACAAAGCTCTAGGATATTGGAAACCATTATGATCTCAAATCATCTTTATAGAGAGACATGATAAAGATATTTATAAAAGTGTATCATTAGTGTATAGAATAATCAGATAGTGAATAGTAAGTTGTACATATAGTGGAACATACGTTTCATTCATTGATACTAAATATTTTAATTTAATAATAATTCTATAACCTAATCATACATAGTAATGTTTTATAGGTCTAGTATATTTTGAAACATGGAAATATAAAAAATTATTTCATAAGAGTCCCCTATTAAGTTCTAAATAAAGAATAAACCACTTAGGCCTACCAACTTTAAAATAATTCTTCATAACCTATAGATGGGATACATCGGAATGTCTAATCTCATATGATTATTAAAGGTAAACAATGAAGATATCAACGATCACATGAGCATAACATGAGAATAAGGGTGTGAGAACATGATTATAACTTTTGAAAACCATAACTTTCATATGAAATATAATAATCCTTTCTCATGTAATAAATAATAGTGGTTAATAAAACATGAATCATAAAGGAAAAACGAACATAATCTATATGATCATAGAATTAGTATAAGACCTTTGTTTTTTACATACATATAACCATAGAAAATCATTTCCTTAATTGTCAAGGATCACTACCAAGACTATAATAGTTGAATGGCTTCACTCCCTAAACTATTTTAGTATTCAAGGTTCACTCCCAATATTGTCATAGTGTACAGGGTCTCTTGATGAACTAGGTTTACTCCCCATTCTTTTCTTTTTTAGCTCATTAGATATAAATCATTACCAAATGTATTATAGAGATATATAATTCTAGGACCACCTGCCACATAATTATAATCATCCATATGTGTTATAAAAGATTATAAAACAATAATAATATCATAACACATGAAAAATATGATTTTCATTGACACTTCATCATAACATAGCCTATGGAATAGAAAAAAGATACATAAAAATTTCAATATTTTATCATTGCGTAACCCATCGAATAAATGGGTTTCATAAAAAGAATTTCATAAACATAAACCATAGAGACAATTAATATGGATTTTATACTTGGATTATATAATAATTAAATCAATACTGTTCATATTTGATTAATATAAATATCATTACATGTTCAGTAAAACATTCTTAAAGAAAATACTATTTACACATTAAAAACACATTCTAGAAACATAAAACTCACAGTATATTTTGAAATTGATTTGCTTTAAATATAGACATGGAAACATATATATGGATCATTATTCGATTTATCAATCAATATGGTTTAAAATTATATTGATGTCGTATGACTAAAAAAACTATCCTTTCACATTTTTTGTAAAAATAAAAAAGTACCTCATTTTGGAAATGATAAGAAGATTCATTTCAAATGACATTTAAAAAAATTAAAACATGGGTAAAAATGAATTTAAAAAATCATAATATAATATTCAAAACATTATTTAAAACTTTTTTATTAATCAGGGACAAATAAGATAAATGATATTTGACCGAAGATTGAAATAAACTCGATTTTATTTAAAATAATTCTCTTGGTCTATTTAGTACATACAGAGATTAAGATGAAAAGAAAAAATATATTCTATAGAAATTAATAATTATATAAATATCATGACTTTATATATATTCATATCATAATATTTTATCATTGGAAACAGAATCACAGACAATCAATATAAACAATGATATTGTAATATAAAACCCTTATTTCTTTTGCCACCATTGAATTATATGCCCCATGAAAGAATAACATCAAATAAACTGTTGAATATTATGAAAATAAATTAATTAATTATATTAAAATTTAAAATTTTAGTACTTACACCTCATAAGAGAATACAGGTTCATAATATATCATATTTTGGAAAAAATACAAATTGATACAATAACCCATTACATCTAGTTTGACATGATTTCAAAGCATTATAGCCTACTTTATAATAAATTTAAATTTATTAAAATTATAAATAGGAGTAATGTAATTAATTATTAAATCATATATGATCACATTATAACATTTCAATACCCAATTATAAATAGTCACATATTAAAATCATTGTTTCCATGTGTTGACTATTTAATTCCATCAAACGAAGTTTGGTTTTGTATTTGCATTCCTTGAACATTGATCATGGTTATATTACCTCCTTAATTTTAATAGTAAGATAAAAATCATATATATTCATTATATATAATTATAATAATCCATAATATTTAGATATATAAAAATTAGTTACATAGTTATGTGATATGGTAATCCATTTTCACACATGAACACTATTTTCACTTTTTGATGGGTAGAACTGAATAAATGTAAATAACAAATCATCTTTAAATAATAATTTTTATATCATATATATATATGTATATATATATTCATTATATCAAAAATTATTTCCATCCAATTTTAGTATAAATTGAAAAACAATCACAAAACTTTGTGGAGGTGGTAGTCCACACGTATTCCAAAGTGATGTTATCATTTTCCAATGACTTAAAAGGTAAGAATTTGTATAATATAGTATCTTTATTGAAGAATAATATCTTCATAATTATCCATATTAGACACTAAACTCATCATAATAACCATCTATCAATAATTCTTATAGAAAATGAAATATATCGATACATAGGGATAGTAAGTTGTAGGTACGCACGAGTGAAACATTAACATCCCATTTTATGGAAAGAGGGTGAATAAATGTGGTTTTATAATCATAATAACATTTTAGTATATTTATAATACTGAATTTTTTATTTTATATATAATATAAAATATTTATAGGAGGTAAAATAATAATTAAAAAAAGTAACTAGTCAAGGCGGTTACATCTTCTTTGAAACAACTCCTTTATATCTGAATGAAGCTAATATTTTTATACATTTTATAATATATTTCCTTGTTTTTAATCCCAATATGGTTCAATTTTTTGTTAAATATTAATTTTTTTGTGTTATAGTAGAACTATGAGCTTAATTTGTAACATAGCCTAGTTTTATATTTAAATATATTCATTTTTTTATTTTTTACTTCATCCACAAAATTTTCTAAATCTTATTAAATTATGAAATTAATTTTTTCAGGCTCCTAGAAAAAAGTTGATCAATTTTATTAAATAGGACCCAAAGTTCAATCCATATTTCGAATGCCCAAAACTATTTCACAATATGGTCCTCTAAATTTGTCCACAAAATGGATTACTTTTAATGATTGGTGTATGTCTCTAATTGAGATGACCTAAAGGATATAAGAACTATACATGGAACTAGATAAAATCTAGGGTGAAACATTTATAACTGTGTCCCCACCCGATTTGGCCTCATTAAGATAACTAATTCATGGGATGTTTAATCATTATAATTCAAACCATCACCTAGGAAGAATAATGTTTCATAACAAGACATCCATAAATCCTAAATCATGGGGCCAATAAAGATGAAATTCTGAAGGCGTTTGAACAAGAATTATATCAAAAAAATTAATAGGAGAACATAATTTTCAATTCCAAAATTTAATTGGTATACCATATGATAGAATTGGGTTGTCAAATTTTTGAGATAAACTTCTTCTACCCTTTCCATATAAATTTTTACCTCATATCCCATAACAAAGGATATCGAGTTTTAGGGGGGTGAGGTTGAATCTTGTTGATGTAATAGTGATTTTTATTTTTAACATATATTAGGGTATATATACCCATCATCTTTCCATTTTTTGTTTTCCTTTTCATGTTTCCCTCATTGAACTTATTTTAACTCCGTGTTTATAGAGAGATCAACCACAATATGTAAGGGAAAATGGTTGGTGTTTAAGTTTATTTGACTTTATTGTATTATAATCTATTACTATAATAATTTAGTAGTTATTGAAATTATTTTGTTGAGGGGTCACTCCATATTATATATTATTTTCTTATTCCTCCTCATTCAATAATTATCCTCCTCATTGATAGCTAATTCATTCAAACAATGGACATTGGATTAGATATTGATGTGAAAAAGACTAATATTATATCTATAAGTCTATTTATATAGTAATGCTATTAAAATTACAAGGTGTATAATGATAGTTCTTGATCTCCTAATTGAATAAAACATTGAGACATAATTTTAAATAACAATGATAACATCACTACAAACCACATAGAGAAACTATTTTCTATAGTTAATTTCATTCAGTGTCATCAATCTTTTTTTTATGTTCTATATTTTTATTATTATATATATAGTATTGCATGTATTTTTATAATCAAACCCCCCCCCCCAAATTATATATTAGAATATAAGTTTGTTTTATATTAAATAGACTATAATAGTGATAATATAACAATTTGGGTGTGTAAGGGGCCTTTATAGGATAGACCCTCAGGTGTCACATATAGTGAATTACTAGGTAAATAATAATTCAATTGATCAATGATCCTTTAAAAATTAATAGATATCAATTTAGTGCTATTTTTAGGGAGGATAAAAGCCTTTTTTCATTATTTCCATAAAAAACAAAAAAACATCAAACAAATATATTTATTTCCTATATTTTTTATTTAGGAAAAGATGGATTATATAAGTGATTTTTCAAATACATGGCCTAATGAGTATTTTTAAATAAGGGGTAAATTTTTAATGATAAAAAGTGTATATAGCCTTATAAGAATGGGGGATATGAGATATAAATTGGGAAACGTTTCTGTATTAATTCACAAATCCAATGTCCAATGGTCAAAAAAATAAATAAAGTAAATTGAACTATAAGATATCGATATCTTTTATACCTATATTTGAAGTTGAAAAACCTGAGGGATACATGGAGATAAAACATTATGATCCAATCATCTTTCCTTGGAAGATACATCAATAGGCTCCTAATGATGTAATTCCAACTAATACAACAGTGGGAGCATGATATGATTCTTAATAAGATTGGTTAGATTTTATTAAATCCCAAAATGTAAGTGATACTCTAATACTTTATTAAGAATTATTTTTACCTATATATACAAAAATTATTCCCCTACTAAGACTTTGTTCCATGTTTCTTTTCCAGAAGATATCAATGTTAAAATCATATGTTTTGAAAGGGAATATTTTTTATTTATTTTCATTGTTTTAATCATATTATTGTGGATTTTTTTTTGACATCCCCATTTTGGATGTTTTTGAAATAGGATCACATGAGGAATTTGTGGTTGTTGAAGTTTAATAGGCCAAAATGTACTGACATTAAACATAAAGGACCCATTATTCCTCTTTCCACCACTATCCAGTTTTTACCACATTGAAAAGGGGGAGGAGCTAATCTACTCTATCCTAGGGTTCCTCTATGACCAGATATATTATAATATTATTTAAAGAAAGATTTTGTGGTTGTTTTCATTTAATAAACATCATATACCTAATATTGGGATTAAAAAATTGCCACTATCTAGCTAAGTCTAGTAAAAATCAGGCACCCTAATGTGTGGTCCAAACCATGTTCTTTAATCTTTTACATTTTTCATTCCTTTTCTTTATTTTTATTATATTTTTCATTATTTCATGAATTCTAGGCTTATTTGGGAGCATATATAAGCTTAAATTAAGGCATCCACTAGAAACTAATTTGAGATTATGTCCTTTCTTCCCATTACTTTTCAACCCTTACTTTTATTTTTATATATTAAGTGGTGGATATTTAAGTATAACTGTGGGTTTTTTTCAAACTTCATAGATTTTTTTGTGTGTTTATTCTTTTAATTTATTATTTTTTAAGAACATTTAACATCAATGAATATTCTTAACATAATTTTCACATCAATGGATTCTCAGATAATTGACATTTTTATTGAAGAAATGGATTTTCAATGATTATTTATGTGAAAAATCGTCCTTGAATTATACTTTCAATCATTTTTATGAGTTTTAAATATTTTTCAAATCTATTCCTATGAAACATTGTATTTAAATTTTTTTCCAACCCGATTGTTTTTTAGAAAAAATTACATATTATTTACATCTATCATTTTTTAAGAGGATTGATATAATTTTTATGATCTATAAATTTTAATTTTTCTATGTTATAATGATTTTATACTTCATAGAATGTGTCAAGTATTATTGTGGCATCACATTGAATTACCTTTATACATTTAACTCTCATTTTGAAATACCATTACATTTAATCTTTATTAAGACCTCAAAATCCTTGAAATACCGTTTCATTTGTCCATATTACTAGACATCTATCCCTTAACTAAATACTATAGAAGATAAAAGTATGATATTTAATGAACTCAAGTGTGGGGGAGGTAGCTGATGGGCTGTATTTTGATTATTCATAGAAATATTTTATGTTTAATTGTATTTTTTCACATGTTTATTTCTTGTTTTATGGAATAAATCTCATGATGTAATGATTTATGGGTGACCCAAATGTCATTTCAATGTTGCGTTGTGACTTTACTAATATATGATGATCAAAATATTTCTATATCATTCATTAACATTATGTTATGGAAGAGAAATTCTAGATCTGAATTCAAGCTGAACAAATTCTAAAAATGTGGAAAAAATAGATGAAATTTATCATTGATTATGATATTCCATGTTTTAACATCACAGTTTAATGAAGAGAGTTTGGTGTTGATTTATTTTTGAGATGATTGAGGAGCACACTATTATTGAGAAAAAATATTTTCATGAATTACTACACTTTAGAGACTAACCTTCTTTATTATATATCTATTTTTTTGATTTTTTGTCTACCAACCCTCATCTTATGAACAAAATATTAAAACCACTTCATTTTTTGAACATTTGGGACTCTATAATGTTTATATACTAGGGTAATTTAATACTATGGAGATAAAATGTGTTCATGAGAATAATAAAATTCAACACAAAAAAATTACTGAGTGAAGAGAGAAATATTTTTTCATGGAGGTAAGCAAGACATGAATGTCAGTATCAACATGAGATTGAATGGATTTTAGTTATTATTTAGGATTTAGGGAATTTTAATCCATGTGTGGGGCATGATATTTCATTCGATGTGATAATTGAGTTGTGTTGACATTTAGACAATGGGATGTTTTTTACCTTTATATTAGATTATTTCCCAAGATTATAATGGTTATGTCTAGGGGACTGATGAATATAAAATTTTCACATATTTTATACTATAATAAATATATTTAGATCACACTATAGTGTCATTTTTTTGTTAATTGTTACATTTTTATGTTTTAGTGGGGTGTTAAGATTAATTAAAAAAATGGCCAAATTTTGAATTTTAACTTTTTTATGTTTATTCTATATTTCTCCAATGAAATTTTCAAAAATCAAGAAAATTGTAAAATTAATTTTTTATCCTTTTATATGTTATTTTATTCATTTCATTCAATAGTACCGAAATATCAATCAATCTTATGAAGGATCAAAGCAAGATAACAATCCGAGCATCGAAATATGTGCACATAATAGAAAACTTTTTATATTTGGTGTATATATCATAAATGAAATTCCCAATGGATATAAAATTCGAAATTTACCTGTAAAATATATTGGGGAAAATATTTCATAACTATGTACCTATATGACTCATCCTCTTTCAGTGGAATTAATGCAAGGGATATTAGATCCTTAAAGTAAAAATAGTCAACATGATTGAATAATTTTTCTATGTTAAACATGAATTAATCCTACATCATGTGGTTAATATAGCTAAACGATTATGGTTGTATATAGAGGAAATATTCTGAAAACATTATAGAAGAACATAATTTTTGAATGCATCCATTATTTGGACTACCATGTGAAATAATTCAAAGGTCAAATTTTTGAGAAAAAAATATTTCTCCTCTTTCTGTATAGATTTGTACCTCCTATCAGTTACCTAATAATAGGAATTTTTTGGGGATAATCTTTATTCTACCAGGTGTAATAGTTCTTTTTATTTTCAATTTATATCTATGTATCTATATTCTTCTTCTTCTTTTCATTTATTTTCTTTTCTATTTTTTGTTTCCCCCACTGAACTTCTTTTAAATCCATGTTTATGGTGAGCTAACTCGCACTGCTGTAGAAGGGGGGAGTGGTATTGCTTGAGTTTATTTCACTTTAATGCTTTATAATGAGTTATTTTATGAATTTATTAGTGGTTAAAATGATTATTTTGAGTGGTCACCCCAATTTCTCTACTATTATCTTCTTCCTCCTTATTCAATAATTTCCCTTCTCTTTGATATCTAATTTATTCAAATGGTGGAGTTTTGATTAGGAATTGATGTGGACGGGATTAATCCTATATGAATATGACTTCTTTAGGGTAATATCATTTGAATATGTGGTTTAAGAGTGAAATTTCATGACATATACATTGAATAAAACATTGGTATATATTTTTTACCTTTTAATGATTACATCACTGTGAACCCCTAGGAGAGACAACTTTCTTCTTTTAATTTGTTTGTGTTTTTTTATTTATTTTCCATTATTTTCTACATCTTTATTATTATAAATATTTATTTCAAGTATTTTCAAATTCAAAACCACTTATTTATATATTATTATATTAGGTAGTTTTGTATTAGTTAGACTATAATAGTAAAAATAGAAAAATATTTGTGTGTAAGAGGCCTCCGCATGATCAATCATAGGGAATGCCATTATGGTGATGTATTTGGTAGATAGGAATTTAATTTATCGAGGATCCATAAAAACTCATCATGTATCCATTTGGAAAATTATACAAGGATTCTAAGTGCTTTCTCACAATGCTTTTCAAAAAAAAACATAAACAATCTAAATATAAAAAAATTAATATTTTTATTTCCTTAAGTTGAGATGGATTGTTTTATTCATTTTTACACGATTTACCTAGTGATGTTTTTGTATCGTTGGTGAATTTATAATGATACAATATACAGAAAAACTCTAAAGAATGGGTGATCTAAGAAATAAATGGTAAATCCTTTCTTCCTTAATTCAAAAATCCAATGTTCAATGGTCAAAAAAACAATAAGAAAATTAAATTGAAACATAAGATATCAAGATTATTCCAAAAAAATTGAATTTATAGAACGTAAGGGAGACATTAAGATCCAATTGTATCTTCGCGGCCATTACTTGATGAGGTTTTTAAAGATGTCACGCTATCTGATACAAGTGTGGGATCACAATATGATTCTGAAAAATATTGGATAAATTTTATTGAATCCCAAAAGGTACTTTATCATCCAATATAATATAAATAATAATTAATACCTCCCAATCCCTATATTTACTAGGTATAATATAAAGGTATTTCCCCTACCATTACCCAGTTCATATGGGATTTTCTTGAAGAGATCAATGTTCAAACTATTTACCTAGAAAAATATCATTTTTATTTATTATTCATGTTTTAGTTATATTAAATTAATATTATTTTCTAACATTACCTTTTATTTATTTTTTGAAAAAACATCACATGACAAAGCCCTATATATTGAAGATAAAGGGGCCTCATAAGTAGTGGCAGTAAACAAAGAGGACTCATTTATCCTCCTTCCACTAGTAGCATGTATGTTCCACATTGTTAACAGGGATAAGATAAGGTAATATTTCCATGGGTTAATCCATGAGTATTTCATATTTAATATCATTGTAATAAATAATTTATACTGGTTTATAAGCAAGAAACCCCATCCACCATCATATTTGGGTTAAACCACTAAAAAATCCTAACTAGGGGTAGAAAAAACCTGGCACCCACATGGGAGTCCAAACCATGTACTATAATTTTCTACTATTATCTTTATTTGTCTTTTTTTTCTTCATTTCAAGAACTCTAGGTACATTTGGTAGTTTCAAAGATATTAACCAAAGAATTCCACTAGAAAATAAATTAAAGTTGTATCTTTCCATTCCTTGTATTTTCAAACATTACTTTTACTTTTTTGAGCTTAAATTAATAGTATTTAAGTCTATGTATGGGGGGATTCAACCTTATAAATATTTTTCATCATTTATTATTTATATTATACTTCTAAAAATGGTTCATGTATGATCGAGGAACCACATTGAAATCTCATTTTACATTTAACTATCAGTTTATAAGTCATTTACATTTGGGATTAATTAAACCCTTAGAAGCCATTAAATGAATTGTTTGGAATCCATATTATAATCCATTTATCCCTTTCCTATTTGATATATAATATAAATTCTTGATTGTTTTTGAACTCAAGTATGGGGGATGGAGAATATGGGACATATTTTATTGATTTAGTGAAATTATTGGAGATTAATTGAAAGTGTTTGCATGTTTAATTATAATTTTATGTAAGGAATTTCATACTTAAATGATGTAAGAGGGTCTAAAATACCATTAAAAGGTTGTATTGCACGTACACTAATATTTTAACATCAAAATAATCTTCTCTATTTCCACAAAAATAAAATTCTGGAGAACAATTTCAAAATTAAATTCCAGAAGAAAAAATACTACAAAATGGAAAACATGTAAGAAATTTATAATTGATTGTGATATTCCAAGGGTGAGAATACAAAGTATATCAAGAGGTGTTTGTATGTGATTTATTTATGATCTTATTGAGAAGCACATCATTCTCGAGAAAATCTATTTTCAGGCATTTACTTTACATCAAAGCATAACTCCCCTCATTTGTGTTTGATATTTTTTTTATATTTAAAATCCAACAACCGTCAACCTTAGAAATCCCAATGAAAATACCTCATTATTGGATCATTTTTAACTCTATGAATTGAATATACTATGAGTATCACAAGATTATGTAGATCATACATGTTTTTGAGAATGAGAAAAACTCGACACACAAAAATCCTTCATTAAAGAGATAAATATTTTTTCAGGCAGGTAGTTTCGACATGAACTTGAGTATTAACATGATATTGAATTTATTTTAAATTTATTTCGGTATTTATATAATTTTTTCCATGTAGGAGTCATTATATTACATTATATGTTGTAACTGAGTTTTGGTGTTGTTTATAATTTGTGATGTTTTTTTACCTTGGTATTAGATGATTTACCAAAATTTATATGGTTAAGTGTGGGGGAGTGATGACGCTAATATTTTCAAAAATTATAGACAACAATTCAGTTTTTCCCTTTATAATTTCTTTTATGGGAAATTGTTACATTTTTATGTTTTAGAGGTATTTTGATCTTAATTGTAAAAATGGATAAATTTTAGATTTTAACTATTTAATTTTTATTATATATTTCCGAAATAAATATTTCTACACTGAATAAAAATGTGAAATTACTTTTTTTAGGATTTAAATCATCTTGTTATACTTTTCATTAAAAAAGATAAATATCACAATCCATTATTTCAAGCCCAAAAGAATCTCACAATATGGGCCACAAAATCTGTTCCTAGAATGGACAACATTAAATCATGGGAATATGTATCAAATAGGGTTGGCCTAATGAATATAAAATTCTCCTTGGACCTATAAAACATCCTTTGGAATAACATTAATAACTATCCTCCCAATTTATTTGGACTCATTCAACATCATTAATTCATGAGATGTTGGAGGCTTTGAATTCAAACAAACTCTTAGGTAGAATAATATGTGATAATAAAACTAATTAAACGCACACATCTAGTGGAAAATAATTCTGAATCATTTAGGGTACATGAGATATAAATATCAGTAATAAATTTCATTAATAAAAAAATTTATAATTCAAATATTTAATGGGTCTACCTTGCAAAAACATTTAGAGGTAAATGTTTTAGTGAAAATTATTCTCCACATCCCCTATTAATTTTTAACATCACACTTATATCAAATAATATCCATTTCACAGGGTAATGTGGATTAATAGTTTCTATAATACTGATATATATTTTTAGTCCCTGTTACTCACTCTCATATCAAATTATATACATCTTTAGGGGATAATTTAGATTCTAGTTTCTAAAATAGTGATTTATATTTTCAATATATATTAGTGCAGCTCACTTTTTCTGATATCCATTTATTTTTTTTTATATTCCATTAATTCATTTCTTTTAACTCATTATTTTTTTCAATCTAAACCTCTTTATTTTTCTAGGGGGGGAAGTTGAGTACTTTGAGTTAATTGTGTTTTAATGTTTTATCATGTATTATTATAAGAATTTATAGTAGTTAAAATGAATGTTATTAGTGGTATCACCAATTTCCATAATATTTTTTCTACCTACACATTCAACAATATTTATTTTTTGTGATATATAATTTATTAAAAATGTGAAGTTTGTATTAGGTCATTATGTGGAATATATTACTCCTACATGAAAAGGTATCGGTGTAGGGTAATGCCATTAACATAAGGATGTGTGGAGTAAAATGTATTCATATCAACATTAAATAAAACATTAATACAAATTTTTAAATCAAAATGGAAATATCACTCTGAAACGCTGAGAGAAAAAACATTATTCTACTAATTTTATTTATGTGTTCTCTTTCTTTTCCACTATGTTGTATATTTTCATTATTATATATGTTATATTACATGTGTTTTAATAATAAAAATACCTCACTTATATATTAGTAAATAGGATAATTTTATATTGGATAGACTATGATATTAACAGTATAAAAATCTTTTTGTTTAAGAGGCCACCAAATGATCGACCCTAGGGTGTTCCCCTATGGTGTGTTCTTATGTACATATAATTTTAATTGATTGGGGATATATGAAAAATCCCCTCATATCAGATCTCATCTAAAGGGTCCAAGATCCTTTCTTTTGGGAAGAATAAAATCTTGAGAATGTGTCCAAGGAAGTTGATAAGGGATATTGTTTACTGTATTTTTTATCTATAAGGCACAGAAGGTATAAATAAGTGAGGGTTAGAGTTTCCCTTTTATAATTCTGAAGAGGTTTACTTTTTGAAATTTCACAAAATATTAAAATATAAATAAGTAATTATACATCCCAAATACCTTAAAAAGGACAAGTATTAAAAGATAATATAGTATCGTGTTGTAATCCCATCAACCAATAAAAGTTTTAAAGGAATCTGTGGTTTTTAAATTTTTTCTTTTGGTTTGACCCCTTAGTTAACATATTCTAAAATCGATTGCAGTAATTTATTTTTCACTCTTTAATGGTAATAATTTTACATATGTGGTTACAGTTTTATTTTAAATGGTTAAGGTATGAAATTAGAGACCATATATTATTCACCTTGTCCCGTTTTAATATTTTTATTATTTTTAAATAATTATGAGAAATATTATTTTAATAAATTACCATTAATGTAAATTTTGATACTTTTCATTTAAATTTAATTAAAATACATAAATATATTTTTCAATTATAATCAAATCCATCAAAACAATTATAATATTTCATATTAATTAATAAATTTTTTTAACACTTTAAATCACACAAATTATATTACTTTTAATATTTTTAAATTCAATTATTTTTTCTATTAACTAAAGTAATTTTGTGTCAGTATTTTATAATCATTTTCATAATTATATAGTTACTAAAAATTATAAACATATTCCTAAAATGATATTAATATTATTATTATAAAAATTGATTTTTGTATTCATTCATAATTTTGTTTTTTCTTTATGTGAACACATAAGTGATATTTAGATCTAAGAGAGTTACACTTTGTATCATTATTATTTTTAAATATTATATAGGACATTTGTATGGGAAATGTTCCATTGAAAAATATATTTTGATCATAAGGTGATAACGTCTCATTTTTCTTCATCCAATGATAATTGGGATGAAAAAATATGCCCTTGTCCTTTAGTTTTAACATATATAACTGTGATTTACCCTTTACTGATATGATAAATATTACCGTAGATACTATTCATTATGACAAAAAATAAAAGGGGTATATTTACCAAATTATAACCTTCTAATTCCAAATATTAAGCCTATTTTTTAACATAAACAATCATAAATTTGGATGAATGAAATTTAATATTTACCCCAAAAATTGATATGAAATATAGTTATTCAAAAAAATTACCCTTAAGTACAAAAATATTTTCATACTAAACTCCTGTATAAAATTCATTAAAAATTCTATAATTAGTTTTTTTAATCAAAATTAAAAAATTAAAATTATAAATCTAATCTAAAATATAATTTTTATTTAAAAATACATACTAATAAAATACAATTATCAATAAAAATTAGTATTTTTATTCATTGAAAACTAAAACATTTCATAAAAATATCAAAATTGCACCATAAGATATTTTTGATATCCTTCTTTCAAACCTCACTCCATTTTTATCAAAAGAAGTTATTATTATTTGATAAATTAATTATAATATTATCTTATATTAAATCAATAAACGTTTTTTATGAAAATGTATTTTTAAACAATAAAATCAATTTTTTTATAATTGATTTTTTGTTTCCTATGCATTTATCCATTAATTTGTATTGAATGGGAACAATATATATGTCTAAAAATTTGGTTAATACTATTCATACACACTAATTTAATGAATTTGTTATAACAATTATATTAAAATAATAATAATATCTAATTTTTTTAGAATGGTTTTGTTTGTCATCATTGTTATCAAACATAATGTATTTCCTTTAAAATATCATTGTGATACATTATCCCACATTAAAAACATTTCACCCTCAAAATTTTAACTTGATCTAATTAATAAAATGTGTTCCATTTGAAAAAACCTTTGTTCAAATCTATCGTAATAAAAAAGGGTCATTAAAACTTCCTTTCAAAAATAGGGAAAAGGAAATATAAAATTCACCAAGAATAACATATAACCTGGTTTCGAAATTGGGAAACACTGGTGGGAAGTGAAAATACAGAAATTCAAGAAATGAATAATCTATAAATAATGATGTATATTTAAAGAGATAATTTATTAATAGAAATTGAATTATCATGAGAAAGTAAACGGCCAAAAAGCAATAAATTGATGAAGTGTGAAAAAGACCATCAATTCACCATAATTAAAAAAATAGGAATTTTTTTCCAAGATCCTTTATCTACATTTGAGGAATCACATCACTATGTAGACTGAAAACATAAGAAAGTATACATACTTGAAATTTATAACTTCATACTTCAATCTATATTCAGAAAAAACTAATCCTTTCTCCAAACGATGAGTATTCAGGAATAAATTTTAATTCCTAAAGAACTAAAAAAACATCATAATCCACAAAAGGATAGTAATATATGCCTCCTAATATTAAATATTAATGGAAACTGAAATGTTTTGTATATGATAATATAGTATCCACAGTGTATAAACCATCCTATTTAACTCCACATTCTAAATAATAACAAAAACATGTTCCACTTAGATCAGTTTACGACTAACCATACATCCCAAATATCCTCAATGACCACAGCATTAAAAAAAATTAATCTCCAAGGTGATCCCATGCCATTCAACTTGCATCTCCAAAATTTTAATTTCATTCTTCCCGAGATAATCATCCACTTTACAAAACTTGTTAACCCCAAGGTTTACATATACCTAAAATTAAGGAAAAATCTAACAAAATATCATTAATCACCATGATAAATTTTATAATGTAGTGATCTTCAACAAAATATCATGAATCAAATTTATATACTGACTTGGATAGTACTCATTATATTGTCTATAAATATCTTAGAAATATATTCTCATTAATATATTTCTTTTAAATCATAAATATTACCTATATACCACTATCCATAAGTCCATAATTATCTTAACAGTATATCAACCGAGCAATTTATTTAAACCTCAATAAAGTATTCTTCCAAAAACTAAGAAAACATTTCAAATCACATCATAATCCCATCAATAAAAACATTAAAATTGGGTTATTTATTCATTTGAATGTATGAAAAACCCTAAACATATAAACTCATGAAGGTATCCATAAATTTCAGGTTAAACTCAAATATAATCTTTAAAAATTAATATAATACTTATATCATAAATATTATCATAGATTGTTTAATATATTCTATAAATAAAATGCAATAAATATCATCAAAGCTGATTTATCACATTTTTATAATATCATTACCCAATTTATAGGTCACCAATATTATCATATTTATGTCAATAATCATTTTATCCCAACTAAATTTTATCACTTTAATAATAAATTACTTTTCATATTTATCCCTACTAAATTTTATCACTTTACCACTAAATAACATTTTTTAATTATTAGATCATGTTTTTTATACTCAACGAAAAATTATATAGAACAATCCTTGGATATATCATGGTTATTATATAAAGAATATTTTTGACATAATTATTTAATACTAATACATAAAAATAATAATTCTTTCCATTAAAATAGTGTAATATCATAGACCAATCATCGTTCTATCCATTAACCAATGAATTTGGGCACTAGCTAAGATAATGGCCACATAGCCCACTCATAATAAAATAAAATATAAATGTTTCCTTGGATTGAACTTCATTTCTTCCATAAGACCCATTATTTTTCCCTCAAGAATTAATTTCTCAATGACTTTCATTTCCACATAGAAACAATAATCTCATCTAATTGATATATTCTCTTTTGTGCTTCTTCTCCAATTTTCAACTTGTTGGAAACTAAATCTTCTTCCCTCTATGGTCTTTATGAAACACAATTTTGATCTTATTATATGTTTCAATAAACTCCATTATGTTTATATTTTTAATCTTATAATGAGATTATTAATTATCTATAATAATATGGATTATTATTCCTCCTCTCATTACACATGGTTTCATATAAGGATAATCATTCCATTTTCCATCATATTTAGTGTCAATATAATTCCCCAAGTTCAATATGTTTACTAGAATAGAAAATATTTCTGTTAGGAATAATAATCATTGTGTTAAACCATATAATCATGAAAAATAATTTTTAGGATGTCTAAATCAGGTCACCTTCTTTTAAATAAATGAATAATAATGCTTAACCTAGGTCACCCATGCTTATTACCATTGATTTAGAATGTTATCCTAACTTATACTTATCCCCAGGGCTCTCACTATGTGTCATCATCCATGATTGCAAATGATAACTAAACTGTGCTCAGAGACCACCTATTTTGTCCCATACTTTTCATATATAGATACTATTTTATTTTAAATTAATATTAATTATAGAATGTAATAATCCAAGCCTGAATCATATGGGTCTATTATATTTCGAAACATGGACACATAATGAACTAGATTGTAAGAGTATATGATTATGTTCTTCACAACTGGAACCCTTCTTAGAAAAATCATACTTAAAATAATTTTTCATAACTGGGGGAAAGTAAATATGAGAAATCAAGAACTACTATTCTCATTAAGGGTAAACAAGGGAGATATCATTGATCACATGACTATATCTTGAGCATGAGGGTTTGATAACATTATTTTAAAATTTCAAAACCAAACCCTTTATATCAATGATCATAATCTTGAGTCTGGGAATAAATATTAGTAGTTCATAAGACATGAATCATGAAGGAATCAATGAATATAATCCCTAAGAGAATGAAATTTGTATAATTCAAAAGTGTCTGTCATACACACAAGAATAGAAAATCATTTCCATAGTAGTAAAAGCTCACTACCAAAAAAATCTGAGTAGAATAGGTTTACCCACCAAACCATCATAGTAGTCAAAGTTTACTCCCAATACTACCATAGTTGATAGAGACCCTTACTATTTTCCAAAAATCCCTCATGATGGTGCTTTTTGGGTTGATTTTGTTTTTTGAAATGGTTTGAGGTTGTTGATAATGGTTGGTTGTCAAAAAAATAATGAATTGTAAAATCGACACTCATAGTTGACTTTGAAACTAATGATGTGTCCCAAAAAGATTTCAAAGATAACAGCATTAAAAATCATATGATTATGCATGATTGAATTTTATCTTAAGGAGAAGCACGTGTGCTAAACTGATCTTACAATATAATCACATGTGACACTCATACTTTTCATTAGTACTTGTGATGGCTCATGAAAGACAATGGAATACAATAACATTTAAAATAGGATGATTTTGTGTGATTGGTTTTTAGACTCATGGTGTGATCTCGCACAACACACATGATTATCATTGGATCCTATGTGGAGGTCTTGCACAACACACATGACACTCTTTGTAGATCACAGAGGGGTCTTACGCAGCAATCATAGTTGTCTCTCTAGGTCATGTCCTGATCTTCTGCAAATCATGAATAGTAATCGTGCTTCAGTGTGAATTTTTAGTGAGTGTTCACTGAGTGAGAATACCGAAAAGTTAGAGGAATTTCGTGAGATGTAGTAGACATGTCACCATGGACTCATAGAGAGTGCCCCATGTCTTTCAAATACTGCAAACACCACTCGCTTCCACCATTTTTATCCCTGTTGTGTTATCATTCAATGGTCAGATATCATGCATGTTGGAATAAGTGATCTCTAGGATATTTATTCTATTTTATGATAATGCCTCATGTGACCAATATAGGTCATATGGTGAGAGTGCATAAATGTAATGAAAAATATATATGTTTGTCCCTAGAGTTCCATGGAGTTGTTTGTACAAACCCAAGTAATTCTATGTAGAAATGCCAATCGGGGATTTTTGTAAAGAACGAATGCAGGCTGGGGACTCATGCAAGGCATGATTGTCTACCAGGGACTCACGTAAAGAGGAAGAACTAATGATGATCGACGAATCGCATAAAGAGAATATGTTGAAAGATGAATCATGCCCTAATCTATGGAAATGGATAAGTAATTCAGACACCAAGATCACATGGAGAACATGATCCCAATTAGGTGGGTGTGTTTCCATGATTTATGGAATTATGGAGGTGGAAACTCACATATAATTACCCCAAGACACATCCTTTAATATTGAATAAGTTTTTTTAAAATATTGATCTAAATATAGTTTAGAGATTTGACTAATGGTGAGATCTCACAACAGAGTTTTGAGGATGAGTATACATGACTGGCATCATGCAAGACTTGTGAATGATTTGAAAACGTTCGTGCGCAATGAAAGAAAGAGGACTCAAAAAAAAGGACTCGCGATAGTAACCTCATAGAAGATAATTCCACCAAGAGGGACTCAGACAAATGTTCCAGGGGTTCTCGAAAGGAACCAGGGTTTTACACAAGGTGCTAGAGGTTTGTGTAAATCTACAAGGGTTAGCACATGGTGACAGGGGTTTGTTCCATAGGATTTTCACAAAGTAGGGACTAGTGCAAGGTGTCAGCGGTTTTCACTAGGATCTCAAACAAGTGTTTATGATCTATGGTCTCACATAGGGGTATCATACTAGAATATTGTGCATAGAGATACATGCTTACATTTCACTTTGAATAGTATCATTTCCATATCTAAATTATGAAAGAGAATAAGAAGATAGAGTATCTTCAAAATTTAAAAATAATCACAGAAGGAGGCTATTAACTACTACATTCAAATAATATAATAGAAGTCGTGATATCACATGAAGATCATCCCACAGTAAAGGTAATTTCTATGACTATAGTAAAGAGAATTCTATTACAGTTTTATGGAAAGAGGATGTGTTTTATCCAAGAGTTTTCCAAAAAGAGAAGGAGCATCCTAGAAAGAGAATCAATAGGGAATCTACCTATATGTGATGCTTCATTCATTATAAATAATGAAGTGAAATACATGTCTATAAACTATGTGTGAATCTATTCCAAATAAGTGAGAAAGGTAGAGAAATACGGTGATCATTTCCACTGGTAGTGATCCAGAGAAAGAGAAATAGGGAGTGACCTTTGGGAAATTAGTGATTTGACCCTTAACCTTGTATAGATAGTGATCCAAGTCATATAAGTGGTCTAGAATAAATATCTTTATTGGTAGTGAGCCTTAGTTAATTTGTTAAAATTGTCACATTGATATTGTATACTCCTTGGATATAGCCCACTGAGGGAGAACCAAGTAAAAAACATAGTGTCTCATCTATGAGTTCATTTCTATTCATCTATTTCTACAATAGGAAGATATAATATTGTATTTTTAACAAATAAAAACATCTAGAGGGGCCTTTTTTTAATCTATCATACCCTGATCCCCCATCTGGGTATTTAACCTCATTGGGCTAACAAATGGAATTAGAGGGAATGGTTGAAAGTCATTGGTTCTCTCTTAGATGAAGTAATGGCAGTTTTCAATCACAAAAGGATTTTGATCTTTGATGGAAGCAATTTTTAGTTATAGAAGAATTGGATATATCACTACTTCCGATATTTAGGAATGGATTCCTTTATAATAGCTGTACATGTAATTAAGGCTAGTATATAATGTGTTACTTTATTAGATGCTAAATGAAGGGAATTAGATATTGACACCAAAGGGATAAATTATTTAGGGGGGATCCTTATCCAATGAAATATATACAAAGGTGATATCACGTCTGTTGTCCTGAGCAATGTCAAAAATGTTTTTAAATATTTATGAGGGTGACTCCATAGTCCAAAAAGAAAAGATGATGGTACTGTGGAATAAGTATTAGGATAATAGAATGTACCCAAATTATTCTGTTGGTGAATTATTTGACTGGGATAATGTTATTGTGGAAGGCATGCCTGGTCTTGAAGAAATTATTGATGATGTAAGGATTTTTGTGTGCTTCTTGATAACACTTCCACCTCAGTTTATTTAGAATGTTTCTATATTTTAAGATAAAGATACAAAGGACCTGACATTGGATAGATTTATAGTACTCTTGTTGCATACTAGATGAGAAATAATGATAACAAGTCTATGTAAAATGGGAAGTTTAAAGAAGTGGCATTAAAGGCCATGAATAATCACACTATTGATTATGGGTAGGAAAAAGAAGATACATAAGAATTCATTTTAGTTATTTCCTCAAATTTATGAAGAGGAAAAAGAAATTTCAATGGGAAAATTCCACTTGAATGGTTTTGATGAGGAAAGGTTGGACATTTTACCCCGAGGTACAATAATAAGTTTCAATATGACGATGAGGATGAAGCAGAAATTCTTGAGAATAAATATTTATCCTATGTGAATTGTACGAAAAATTGAAAGATAAATTTAATCAGAAAGTAGAATATTCCTTTCAAATAAGTTGAATGTTCATAATAATATGAGGCTGAAGTTTTAAGGACTACAAGGATAATAAATCATATGATATAGTGGAATTTTTTGGTAGCTATAAGAAATGGGAATAATGTGACAATGATGAAGAATAAATTGAATGGAGAGTTGATATTTAGGCTGAATTGGAAGCATCACTTGGAGAAATAGATGTTTTGATAAAAAAAATTATAAATCAAACAAAGTGGTTTATAATGTGTAACTTTATAAGTTGTTGCAGGAAGAAGAGAAGTCTGTGTATAATAAATATATTAAAAATCCAAAGTCTTCAATACCTTATATCATAGAAACTATTAGTGATTACAAGATAAAACTCTATGGATACAAAATTGAAATTGATATTTTGAGTAGCACTAGAAAAGATCAAATCAAGCATATCGAAGAACACGATAAGGATGTTTTTAGAATGAGAAGGAAATTAAAAGATTAAGAGAAAATCTTCATTGAAAAAATCATGAAACAAATGAAAAAAATGCTAATTGTGGAATTCAGAGTTCTAGTGATGCAGAAAAAGGAGTGTCGGGAATGGAAAATGCGTGATCTACATGATACAACTAGTATGGGGCCTGATGAAAAACATAAAGATGTAATGGTTGAAGTTAGACCCTAATACCTCACTCTATGTTTGAAAATTTAGTTGGGTAAGAATCAAAATCAGAATATTCAAATAATCCAAGTGAGAACTAACAGTGCAATATTTTCACACTGGAATTCTTCTTGCATAAGATGTTATTGTTGTGAAAAAATTGTACACACACAAAATGTATGAATTTTTCCTTATTGGTGCAAATGGGAACAAAATAAAAATAGTAATCCATATAGATCTCAATATTTTATGTCTTTATATGATGGTCATTGTATCAAGTGTGGAGGATTTAGACACAAGGAAATACATTGCACATCATCCATGCAAAGGAATGTGTCAAAAAATACTGAATTTGATCATAAACAGCAGGTAAATGTGTCATAAAATGAGTTGAAAATGAAAAATGAATTCTTAGGTGTACAAGATAAAGCTGGTCCATCATACATAAAATAACACCAAGATCAACTGTTTTCACTGGGTATGCAGTCAAAAAACATGGATAAAAAATAAGAGATATGAACAGGACTTGGTGGTAGAGATTTATTTTAAAGTATTCAATTTCAGTAGAATATGGATCCATGATATATGGTGCACCACTCATATGATAATAAATATGGATATGGTTACAAGAATCAAGTATGATAAGGATGGTATCATAATATTTTTTAATGATGAATGATTGAAGATTGTTGGCTCAAGAAAATCCAATTTTGGGAAAGAGACATGGGATGTGATGATGTCTTAATTGTTTAAGGCATGAGTTACAACATTCTTACTGTTAGTCAAATTTGAAACATAGGTCATTCCATTCTATTTTCCAAGAAATTATGTTTCATCAATGAAAAGGATAGTGAAATGGTTTAATATGAAAACATATGAAATGGAATCTCTTCCTTGTGAGTAGAGAAGAAGATTTGTGATTTCTGTCCACGGATGAATAAAACAAGTTATGGAAGAAAGATCTTGGTAACTTAATCCAAACATCCTTGGATGATATGGTGAAATTATATGCTACTCAAGACCTCCCTTGGTTATCATGTGATAATACGCTTACGTGTGATACTTGTCAACAAGGCAAGATTATTCAAAAAAACATATAAGGAAAACGAGTAACGGTACACAAAAGTACTTAAGTTGGTGAACATTGATGTGTTAAGACCTATTTCACCAAGATCTCTTTATGGAAGGTGATATTATATTCTCTTCATTGATGATTTTAGTAGAATGTCACGGGTTTCAATCATCACCCACAAATATGAGAAGTTCAGTTGTATAATAAAATTTTGAAGTGAAGTTGACAAGATTCTAGGTATAAAAATCTAGAAGATCTAAATGGATAATGGAACGATGTAAAAAAATATACAATTATAGTATTACCTCATGAAACATGGGACAAGGCATCAAGATTTAGCATTAAGGACTCCACAATATAATGGAGTATTTGAGAGATGAAACCAAATTTTTAACAACATGTCTTGAAAAATTCTCATTATGAAAGTCCTTCCAGACAAGTTTTTGTAGGAATCAGTGATGAAATCAATATATAGATTAAATAGAGCTTTGTTATGTCGAAAAGAAGAGAGGGCTTCATATGATCAATGGAATGTAAAGATGAAATATTTGAAGTATTGTTGAGTGTTTGGATGAAAGTGTTTTATTCTTAACAAGGATAAACTCCATAATTTTGAATCCCATAGAGATGAGGGGATATTTCATGGATAATAAAAGAAAATAAAATCCAATAAATACTTTATTAAGTAGTTAGAAAAGTTAGTTGAAATCCATGATGTAACTATAGTAGAGAATGTACAGAATATTTAGGAAATACAAGATCAGTCTCATTAGGAAAATGATAAGGAGGTAAGCAGATCAATGGATGTTCCAGTTCTATAGGCTAACATAGAATAATATTTAGATGATGATAAGGATGAGAAAAAACTAGTTTTTTCATGATGTTTGAAGACAATATCTGAAATTAATGAATATAACATAATCTGTGATCAGACAGCACCAGTGTAGACATAGAGGATGAAGAATCTACATCTATCTTTATTCTTATCACAGGTAGAGCCGAAATGTTTTTAAGAAGAGACTGGAGATGAAAATTGGGTCTAGGATATTAAGGAAGAGGTCAAAAAAATTGAGAGTAATTAAACATGGGAGATTTTTTCGAGGCTAACAAATAAGAATGTCATTGGTACCAAACAGTTCTTTCACAACAAGATTAATAATTATGTAATTGTAATTCCAAAAAAAATGATAGGTATGAAAAGGGTACTCCAAGATAGAAGGTTTTTATGTTTATGAAACATTTTAACCTATTTCATGGCAAGAAACAATCATATTGTTCTTGGCCATATTAGTGCAAATAAATATTATTGTTTTCAAGATTTATGTCAAGTATGAATTTATGAATGGGACTCTAGAATAAGATGTTTATATTGAGTAGCCGGATGGTTTTATTATTCCTAAAGAAGATATTAAAGTGTGTCATCTCCGAAACTCACTGTATGGACTAAACTATGCACTGAGAGCATCGTATTCAAGATTATATCTTTCTTAAAATAAGATCAATTTTCAATGTGTTGGAGTTAATTACAGTCTATATGTCAAAAATTTAAATAATCAAAGGATTATGGTGCTAGTATATGTCAATGAAAAAATATTTGGTAGATCATATTAATCTCAATGTAATCATTTCACAAAAGTCATGAAAATTGGCATTGAAATTCCCATGATTGGTGATATGATGTTTTCCTTGGTTTACAAGTGACACAAAGATAGAATGTCCCATTCATTTATGAATAGAAATATGACAATAATGTTTTTAGTATATTTTTAATGGATAATTACATGGAGATAATGAATCCAGGGACTACCTGGATGATTTTTTCATGAGATTATGAAGGAAAGTGGTTAATTTCATAGATTAAATGAAGACCATTGGAAGCATGTGGTACATAGCATGGAAATGAATATATTTTTGTACACAATTACAGAATCACAGTATTAAATTAATCTGAAGTAAATTCACTTTCGTGTAGTGAAAATAATACTCCAGTGTATCAAAGTAATGGTAGATTATAATTTTTTGTATAATGAAAAATCTCATCAAGAATTATTAGGATATACAGATGAAAATTGTCCTAGGTCAGTAGATGATATAAAATAAACATCAGTAGGTGCATTCTATCTTGTAAGGTAGTTTATTTCATAGTTAGGAATGAAACATGATTATATTTCATTGAGCACCATATTATCTAAATACATTTTGGACACTCAAGCATGCACAAGGTTTATATGGATGAAGTAATAGCTTGATGATATGAGAGTTTATGTGAAGTATCTGACCAGAATCCATTTTGATAATTCAAATTCTATATATTTGATAACAAATCTAATCTATAACTCAAGGAAAAATCACACTAAAATCAAGTATCATTCTATCAAGGAGAATGTGGATCAATATCTTTTGAGATTGTAGTATATGCCTATAGAACTATAGGTTGCAGATGGTCTGACAAAGGCCTTACCCAAAGAACTTATTAAATGGTATCGAATATCTCTTGGAGTACAATAAACTCCCCCAACTTGAAAAATTATAGAAATAGACCCCCTCTACTAGAAGCATGATTTATTTTTCCATAATATGATGATCTGTGTTCTTTACCCTATTACATACGATACTGAAGTAACCTTCGTGTTCGTTGAAAAATGTGGATCAATAATTATAGTAGAAAAGGGAAAAATGTCTTAATAGTGACAGGGGATAAATTTATAGCGGAGAAAAGATGTTGGAGGATATTTAAATATTATTATCCTATAGATGATTTATTAAACATTATATATCACAACAGTTGATTTTTTTGATGAAATTAGAAGAGTGTTTTTGGAATGAAATTAATTGTTTCATTAATGATCATTTCATTATACTCTTGTTTCTCACTATGATCAGGGATCATGTGGTCTTAGAGTATGTGTTGAGTAAATCTATAATCATTATCACAATCAAAAGAAGTGAATTTTAGAATACTATAGAAGAATATTTAATGTGGTATCAAAATTTGAAGAGTTTTCAACAAACCCAAAGGGGGATATTGTTATCCAGAAATCCCCTATGAAGGTGATTTTGAGTTGATTGTGTTTTTTGATAAAGTATGAGCTTGTTTATAAAGGATGGATTTCAATGAAGGCATGAAGAGTTAGTAGGACACTCATAGTTTACATTGGAACTCGTGATTAGTCACAAAAAAAATTGAAAGACCACAACATTGAAAATTGTAAGATTATGTGTTATTGAATTTTAGTATAAGGAGAAGCGTGACTTCTGAATTGATCTTGTATTGTGATAACGTATGACACTCATAGTTGTCTTTGGGTCTCGTGATGGGTCAAGAAACACAATTGAATACTATAACATTTAAAATAGCATGATTTCACATGATTGAATTTGAGTCTCATGGTGAGATCTCACACAACATGCATGATTTTCTTTGGATCTCAATGAGAGTCCTAGTGCAATACACATGAATATCATTGAAGCTTTCCGAGAGGTCATGTGAAACACTCATGATTATATCTAGATATTGTGACTATATTTTTCACAAAGAATTAATAGGAATCACACATTGTGTAATCCCCATTGTGTTATATTTGAAAGTTCATAAATCACATGAGTTTTCATAAGTGATATCAAATATATTTACTCTATTTTTCGATGATGACTCGCAAGACCAATATGGGTCATATGGAGGGTGAACAAGCATGTCGTGAAAAATATATTCATTTATCCCTAAATTTTCGTGGATTTGTCTGAACATACAGAGATACTTTTGTACGAAAATCCTGATCGAGGACTTGCGAAATGTGGGGATGCATACTAATGACTTGTTCAAAGTGTGAATGTCAATTAGGGAAGCGTGTAAACAATACGCGTGAATGAAGATTGATGACTTGCAGAAAACAAAAAAATTTGGAAGAGGACTCTCACCTGGATCTGATTCAAATCATGAGAAAATCACACACCTAGATCATGTGGAACGTGTGATCCCAATTAGGTGAATGGTTTTCCAAAATTTGTGGAATTGAGGTGGTGGACACTCGCATATAAATCCTCAAGACCCAACCCTAAAGATTGAAACATTTTCCTTAAAATATAGATCTAAATCTCATATAGAGAAGAGAATCACAGTGAGATCTTGTGAAAGATGTTTGTGGAGAATGAGTATATGTGATTGACATAACAAAATTATTGTACATGCTCTAAACAAGGTATTGCGCAAAGAACGAAATTGGACTTGCACAAGAGGACTCATGATAGCAGACTCACGGAAGAGACTTACACATATTGGGACTTGTGAAAAGGTTTCAGGGGTTTTGTAAGGTTTATAGGGTTCAGCAAGGCCCCCAGGGTTTTTTCAAGGGGTACAGGATTTTTTCTAGGGGACTTGGCCAAAGTAGGGACTCACATAAGGAATCAGGGTTTCTCTCAAGGATCGTGCAGAAGTGGTTATGCGATAGGGTCTTTTATAGGGGTATCATTATAGAATATTGTTTATATAGAGATGTGCTTACATTTCCCTATGAATACTATCATTTCCATATTTTAATCAAGGTTAAGAAAATGTAATTTTTGTGCCTATAGTAATGAAATGTATGTTTCAGTTTTATGGAAAGTGGAATTGCTGCATCTAGGTGTTTTCGTAGAAGTGAATGAGAAACCTAGAAATATATTCAATAGATCATCTACCTACATTTTTGGATGAATTAATTATCAATAATAACGTGTCCAATATGTCCAAAAACTATTTGTTGATCCTTCCTAGAGTAGTAATCGAAGGAAGAGGAAGACGGTGATCCTTTCCACCCATAGTGAGATAGAGAAAGAGACATAGGGAGTGACCCTTGGAGAATTAGTGATCTGACCCTAAACCTTGTAATGGAAATGATCTTGGGCATAGAAGTGATCTGTGATGAACACCATTATAGTAAGTTAGCCTTATTGAATTTTCTACAATCGGAACATTGTTTTTTATGCTCCTTAGATGTAGCTTAGTGAGGGTGAACCATGTAAAAATAATCATGTCTCATGCATGATTTCATTTCTATTCATATATTGCTAAGGGATGAAAAGAGAATGGTGTTTTTTTACATTTAAACAAGATAGTATGTGGAATTTGTTTTAATCTAACATACCTTTATTCACCCCCATTTTATTTAACCCGATTAGGTTAACACTTACTAACTAGGTTCCCTCCCCATTTCAATTCTCTTTGTCTCATTAGATATCAAAAATTTCTCAATGTATTAGAGTAATATATAATTATGGTCCCACATTTTATATAATTAAAATAATAAATATATGTTCTATAAGATCATAAAACATTTATTATATCAGAACACACAAAAATGGGTTTTACAAACATTTCATCATAGAAAACAAATTAACAAATAGATTATATAAACATTTAATCATCACATAATCCATGGAGAAGGAATAAGATTCATAAACATTTTTTCAAAATAAACATAAACCAGATAGAAAAATAATGATGATGGTATCCCTGGATCATACCCCCCCCCCATAAATAATAAGTGATATCAATGTTTGTTTTTTTATGAATAGAAATATCATTACTATATCTGTAAAAAGTTCTTGAGAAAAATACCCCTTCAACTTTGAAAATCAATATTCAAAAACTAAAATTTCAGAAACTATTATGAAAATTATTTTCACTAAAAAATAATGTGGAAAAAACTATATATATAATGTACTGATGGGTCATGATGGAGGGAAATTATGTTCATATAGTATATGTTAAAAGAAAACATTCCTTTCACATTTTATAAAAAGTCCTCAAGTACCACATTGGAAAATTAATAAAAACATTACTTTTAACCCACTTTGTAAAAAGTAAAATATGGGTAAATATGAAATTAAAAAAATCTAGGATAATAATAAATACATTATTAATACTAATTTTTGAAAACATTGGCATAGAAGAGAAATTATTTTCAACCGAATAGGGAAATGAATTAGGGTTTCCATAGAAATTTACCTTTGATTTCTTGAGTACTTAAAGATATGAAAATTAATGGAAAAAATATATCACCTAGAAATAATAATATTATAATACAATTATTGTTATTATTGAGAGTTATTTCATAATATTGCTTCAACAGAGTCATAATCATAACCAATCCTAATAAAATAAGTCTTTGTAACATGAAAACCTTACTACTTTGGTAACCCTTAAATAATAAGTCTCATTAAATAATAACATCAAATTAAAAATTAAATATCATGATCATAAATTACTTCATGATATAATATGTTAAAATGGAATTACTTACACATTAAGAAAGTAGATAGGTACAAAGCATAACATTTTTCTCAAAGAAGGGAATTTGAGATGATAATCCCTTGCCTCAAGTTTCAGTTTATTCAAAAGAACTATAGACACATTATAATAATTTTAAATATATTATAAATCCATAAAATATTTTTTTACATACTTATAACATAATATACGATCACTTTATAAAATTTTCATACCTAATTAATAATAATCCCTTACTGAAAATAATCATTTCCAAGTGTTAGCTATTCTGTTCTTACGTCAGAATTTTAGTTCGATGGTTATGGTCCTTATACTTTGATCATGGTTTCATAATATCCATTATATTATTAATTATATAAATATAAAATCTATTTATTATATATATAAATATATTAATTCATAAATAAAATGTATTGATAGAAAAATGAATTACACTGTTTAAGGAGATTATAGGTCATACGGACCCCCGAACATTTTTTTCCCTTTTGGAAGATTGAATGAATGAATAGTAAAAAAATATATCAAAATTATATAATAATTATTATATACTAAATATTAAATAAATACATTCTTATTACCATCCATGTGAAATGAAAATGAAAAAAGAACCACATAGCTTTGTGGAGGTGGTAGTCCACACGTACAAATGATCGCTGTTATAATCTTCCAACAGTTTGGAAGGTAAGATGGTAGATATTATATTTTAATTTACAAGGAATAATAATTTCATAATTATCATATATAAACATTAAACCCATCATAAAAACCATTTATTTAAGATGGGGATAGAAAATAAATTGTATGGCTACATAGACATTGTAATCCATACATACACATGAGCAATACATTCACATCCCATTTGATGAAATGTGGGTGAATAAAGTTAGTTAAATAATAATAATATTTAAGTATATTTAGGATACATTATTTATTATTTTAGGAACAATATAATAGATTTAGAATATTAAAAATAAATTTTTTAAAAAAATTGATCAGTTATGGAAATTGCATGTTCTTTGAAAAACTCTTTTATATCTCCAATTAAGGGACATATAGTGGGTATTTTTGTAATCCTAGAACCTCTCTAACATGTAAAATGATGTTTAGAAGGTATTTTTCTAGGGTATCTTTAAAATATAAGGCCCCACATTTGTGAATATGTGATGGGAGTTGGTTCCCTTTTATAATTAAGTTGGGGGGAACTTCTAGAATTTCATTAAATATTACAATATAACAAAGTCATTATCTATTCCAAATGTCTCCAAAAGTAAAATTTTTCAAAGAAAATATAGTATGGGTTTTATATACCATTAAAAAAGAAAAGATTTATATTTTTATTTGTTTAATTAAACCATCTATTTTTCTTTAACACCTTCTTTAACTTATTTTAACATCAACTGTGTTAGCATCTTTTTCACTCTCAAAATTTTACATATAAGGTTAAAAATGGCTAATAAATGGTTGTGGGATTATATTAAAAAAAATATTTTTTATACCTTTCTTCTTTAATGGTATTTATTATTTTTAAATAATGTTATAAAATATTTGTTTGATAAAATAAAAATAATGTCAATCTTTATAATATTTAATTAATTTCACTTAAAAGATATAAATACATTGTTTTAATTAGAGTATAATAATTTAACAAAACCAAAATATCTAATTTTATTCCATAAAATCCATATAACACAATAACCCACTACATTTATATTACTTTTAATTATTAAAGTTATTAATGTTTTTTTCAATTATTCAAAGAAATTTTGCATCAACGTTGTATAATAATTCATGGTAATTACATAATTACTAAAAATTTAAAATATATTTTCAACATAAATATATTATCATTATTATATAAATATAGATTTAAAATAATTCATAATAATCTGTTGTCACTATCTGAAAACATAACGGATATTTAAAACTAATAGAGTAGAACTTTTAAATTTTTAATGTTTTAAATTTTACCAAAGGTATTTTTTCAGGGAGAAACCTCTATTAAACAAATAAATTTAAAAACTACTGTGATAATAGAAAATGTAACATTATATAAAAAAATTATAAAGAATGATTATTGCTTTTACAGTAAGTTGTAACCCAGATTAATTTTATATACCCTTTACAATTGTCATAAATTTTAACATTGTTACTATTTATATTGATAAAAAATAAAAGGGGGATATTTAGAGAATTTAAACCACCTAATATAATATATTTAATCCATATTTAAATATTAAAATCATAAAATTTACACAATTTAATTTTATATTAACCCTTCAAAACAAGAAGAAATATTTTTTTAGAAAAATGACTTTTTAAGTATAAAAAAACTGTTACACTAAAAATCAAATATAGAATTCATTAAAAAGACTATAATTGGATTATTTTTAATAAAAATAAACTAATTAAATTTTAAAATTAATAAAAAAATATAATTTTACATTATTATAACTTTAAAATAAAATATCATTTTGAATTAAAATCAGCGCCTTCATTATTCATTGAAAAATCAATCTTTTCAGTAAAATCTCAAAATTGGACCATAATGTAAACTGGATATGTTGAATTAAAAATTGAAATCATTATTAGAAAATGAATTTTATAAATGTTTCATAAATTAATTATAATAATTTCTCACAAAATACCAATTAATGACATTTTTGAAGAAAACCTATTTTAAAAGAATAAAATTTATTTCATAAAAAATTGAGTGCATATTTATTAATAATTAATAAATTAATATTTATTTATTAGAAACATTATATATATTTAAATATTTATTTAATATTATTTATAACCTTCAATTCAACTCTTATATTATAACTGTCATACTTAAATAATAATAATTTATGGTTTATTTAAGCTCGGTGTTCTGTGTCCCACACATTATCGAACAAATTTGATTTATTCTAAAATATCATGGTGTTATAGTTCATATAAGTTGAGCAAATTATATAGCTTTTTCCACTTTTTTGTTTTCTGAAATTATTTTTTATGTAAAGGAATTATTTTCATGGAAGTGAAAATGTTGCACGAACAAGTGTCAATGTTTCGTGAAGTTTTAAAAACATAAAGATCAGTGGAATCCTTTTCAAAATATTGAAACTATAATTGTTTTTTTATGTTATTATTTGTAATAAAATCTTGATTTTCATGAATAGAAAGGTGTTTCCTGAACTAGAATAATAATTTTTGGGGTTTCATAAAGGCAGTGAGTTGTGCACAAAACGTGATGTGAAATTCATAATGATTAAAGAATATAAAAAGTTTATAGAGTGTTTAATATTAAGTAATAAATTTTCATGAAGATCATGAATGAGTGTAAATTATACCTTATCCGCTAATTTCAAGTATCCAACCCTTAGATAATTTTAGGGATTTGAATTCACAAAATAGTTTCACAATGACACTTATTCCCTAGAGAAGTTGAATGAATGTCCTTTGTTCTAAGAAAATACACCTAAATATATATGATTGTTTGTGCCAAAATCTCAACTACGGCCTCGAACAACCTATTTTGGGTTAACTGAACCTGTGAACCATCCTGAAGGACTATTCCAATGATGATGAGTTAGTTTTTATGTGTTTTCCAATGACTGGATAGAAAAAAAATGTTATGCACGCAAATGAATTGTGCACTAAAGGAGACATATAGTTTCATGGATTATGCCCAAACTGACAGAAATCCCATGTCATGTGAAAAAAGATTGAATCATTTCAAGTGATATCAAATCATTGCACACAACCTTGGTGAGAAACTATACAATTGACTTCCAACGATGACATTGACCTTGAATTGTTGTGTGGTTGTGCTCTAGTAGAAAAGGATGAAGAAGTGCACCAAGTCTATTATTCTCCCTAAGAGTCGCACACCAATATTAAAGAATTTTCACTCTAAATAAAAAATCACCACCAACTCCATGGAGACTATTCAAAATTCAAAGAGGTTATTTTATAAATTCAACTACTACTATTACATGAAAACATTAAAATTAAGTGACCATGGACCCTCAAAGGTATTTTATTTCAATGACAGACCCCATGTGGGAACAAACATGACTTGGACTATAGTAAAGTGATACTCATGTAACTACACCTAAGGAAGGTAGGGTGAACACATGTAGAATATTACTATTTTAAACCCTAATCTACACAAAACTCACAACCTTCCCTGAAACTATTCTTCTTGACTCCCTTAGTTTCCCTTATGCTAGATGCCCTTTCTCATAAACATTTTTCCCACAATTCATCCTAGTTGGGTGTAAGGATATCTTAGTTCCTTACATTAAGTTCCTTATGCGTTTACTACATAAATTACCATGTATGTGGTCTCTAAGAATAGGTACCCTAATTCATATTTCATCTAATAATATACACCGCGACATCAGGCCTTTAGATTTTCACTCTTCTATAGTAGTGCCAATGGCATGCCCTGCCCAAAGGTGCATGAGTGTTTATCATGTAATCCCTAAGGGTGGAACCTTTGAGGGAGACCATTCACCTATCTTGGTTGAGAGAAATTATGTTGGATCTTCCTATAACCATGACATAGTCCCCCTATAGGAGTGAGCTTTCCAACTTCTGAGATGCATGAAAAAACTACATAGATCTACACCATAGGTGTATGTTGTTAAAATGTATGGAAACATCCCCAGTACCTGATGTTAAAATGAATCCTTGTTGTATGTGATAAAAATAGTATACCCCATTTATGATCATCATGGGATTCCAACCTCTCCTACCATAGGGTACAAGCTACCCCAGAGGGAAACATTTATGTGTAATCCCCACACCATCCCACATTGATGATCCTTTGGTGACACAAGAATCCTTACTACATAATGTTAAACTGCGTGGATTGATCTTATAACGTGAACATAAACTACAGAATCAATATATATGGGTTTTGATACCCATATTCAAAACCGGATGTGTATGACGCCTCCCTAAGATACATTCCTAACCTCGGCAAACCCAGGTGTGACAATTTCTCTCCTAGGGACACACCTCCCTGATCCTCATACATGGTGAATTCTGATCCAGAACATCAGATCCACATCTACAAGTCATTTTTTCCATCAGTAAACCCTTGTGTGACATCTTACCATCAAGAGATACACCTCACAAAACCACCATAAAGGGTTATTTTGATCTATTAGTAAACTATATCAGTGTTGCCTCTAAGGGATGTACCTTCTGGATCCCCCTCCATGGGGTGTTCTGGTCCAAAACATTGGTTCCACCACCATGGGTCATTCTGATCCACCGGTAACCCTTGGTGAAAAATAATCCCAATTAGGGACACACAACCTAGATCTAAATTCATGGGTAATTCGGATCAATAAATCCCAGATCGACCACCATTGGGAATTCTGATTCATAAGCCTAGATGAAACTCTATGAGGATTTCTAATCTATCAGTAAACCTAGGAATGAAATATTACTAACCAATGACACACATATTAGACTCACCTCCATGTGGATATCTAATCATCAACATTAAATTATGATCCAGGGGGTGTTTTGATCCACACCTCCTTGATATTCCACCATATCATGTTTTGATCCACAACTTTAGATCATCATGCATGGGCCATTTTGATTCATTGGTATGACCTTGTGTTATATCATACATTTTAGTGATACACTTCCTTGATCTACCTCCCTGGGATATTCAATTCAACCTTCCATTTATCTATAAGGAATTAACCATCTGCTTATCCCTAGAAGATGAAAAACGCATTCCTCGATTCGTCTTACCAAGACATCCCAATTCATCTCCATGGGATGTTTAACTAGGGATCTAACTTATAATACATATCCCAAACAATAAACACGGGATTCCAATGTTAAAAATCCTTAGAATACTTTTCATTCACTACCTTGGTATTAACATGGGATTACTTGTGTTCTGCACCTGAGATGACTCACATGAGATTCCCTCTAAAGAGGAAGATTTATTGGTGACCCATCTGCCCAATGTCTAAACATACCTAGAGTTTCCCAACAATACTACTCTCATAACCAAATGATACTTTCTTATCAAGATAGAATAACTGTAATTAAACTGTGTCTACATAGAAATGGAAATAGGAATGACTTACACAAACATGACATAATCTATGAGGGAGACCCATACTAGGAAAAAAATCCATGGATGGAGGAACATATATCACGTCATCATTTTTCTATCAAGAAGTATAAAGCACAAATGAATGTGATGAAATGAACCCACATTTAAAAATTGTGAATTCTGGGAAATGAAAACTTTCCAGACACACGACCCTAGTGAAATCACCAGAAATACAAATAGTGAACCCGATGTGAAACTCTTCTCCTCAATATGCATAATAGTATCATTTGGTACATCAACAAAGATTCATGTCACAATATTCAAGAATGTTTTTAGGTCTCACTGGTAAAATTATGGAACTAGCATGAAACTCACCTATGCATTGGGGTAGTAGTCTGGGGGAATTCTCTATCTACAACATTATACATATGGACCAATATGTGCTTTAAAATAATAAATGATGTTGGGGAATTGAGAATATTTTTTATTATACATGTATTTATGGCATAATATTCATGCCTTATAGGATGAAATCTTCAAAAATCTAATAACACAGTGCTTGCAGATGTTAGGGTAGGCGAAATATTGATATGGTGATCTCTCGCATCCATGCCTCCATAAGGACATCTTCCTAGCCTTCTATTTCTAAGAGACCCTGCTATGTATAAACCTTTGAGATCATCTAGATGAGGCATATCAACACCATCAAATGCCAGTATGAGAAATAGGGGATCATTCGTATAAGGAATGTGGCTCTCCAATACTTGTAGAAATCAATGTATCATCAAAAATGCCACCCTCTAGGTATATATCATCGGAAACTACCCATGTTATGATGATTAACCACTTTTTGAGTCTCTTCATGGAATGGTTAGATGACTCAGTCCCCTAATCTGAGGATGTAGGGATGTTCAAGTCACACAAACTATGACTACATACCAGGATCCACCAAAGATGGATCCCACAAAGCCTTATCAACACCAACACCAACAAGCTCCAAAGGATGAAGAGCAAGTGGACTTAATACCCACTCTTCTAGACCAATTCTAAAGAACCTGACACCAACTTTAGGGGAAAACCTAGGATAAATTGCAATAAGGGGTGTATTCTATGATTCTAGTGGCCCTTTCATACACCAGTGTTTCCAACCAGATCACTACAATAGAAAAACATTGATCTATCTTTAAAATATTGGGATTGAGATAGAAAAATTCTCAGAGGTGGGCTTGGATAACTCTTTCAATTTATGTCACCAGAGACAGTCATTACGGGTCAACACATGATGAGTAGAATTGTAATGAAGATCCTTACACTTTTTTGATGGCTAGTGTAGATTTCATCCACAAGATCCTACTACCCAACATAGAGGTCCTCCCTATGCACCTACTACCCAATATGGAGATCCTCCCCATGTTCCCAAAAATCAGGATGGAGTTCTTCCATATGCCATTAGCAATCAATGCATAGGTTCTCCCCAATCCTTCCCCAATGAACATATATTCCCTCCCCATGTCATTAACAATCAAAGTGTAGGTACTCTCCACATTCAATCCAACACACATGGAGGACCTCCTCATGGGGAAAACGTACCCTTCCCTGAAGAGTTGTCCAAGAAAGGATGGTGAACACTCACCTTTGGAGGTAAAACTCTAGGAATTGTCCATCCCTCATTTACCTCATTGAACTCTAATATTTCGACGAAATAGATGACTCGATGATCCACCCCATCCATCAGTGTCCAGGGAAGGGGCCTAATATTTATATTCTCTTTCCTATATACTGAGTTCCTTTTGATCCCCAGATGCCTCTATAGGTACTTACCGATGGAGGATGTTTTGGCTCCCTTATAGGGGATTTTAGTGCAGTTCACTTCATTGCTGCCAGTTTACCTCCTCTCCACCACCACCCAAGAATTTGTACTATTTTCAAGGATAGGTTTGGTACCTTGAGATGGTGAGCTCTCTGATAAGACATATATTAATACCACTATGCTCTCACACATGTAGGTGGTGAAAAACCCATCTTACAAGGAAGTGATAATGATGTTGGATCCACCCTGAGAGACATCCTGGTGTGCAGTGAAAAATTAACTAATTTGTTGACTCCTATATTAGAATTCTAGTAGTATGGACGATTTATATTTTGGTCACCCCCATATATCATTTAGCACTAATTAGAGCATAGGATGACTAAGAGGAGGACCCTTCATCTTAAAAAGAGTGCTTTTGGTAGGTTTTGGCCACTGACCATCAATCAATGTTATTTTGTCCACTTATAACTTTAAATTTTTACATCTTCGTGTCCCTTTCCAAGGGGTAGGATGTGTGTTTTTAAAATAGTTTTTAGGTGATTTTACACCACCTCCATGATCATTAGTTTACCTACCCTACAATCTAGGATCACCTTGATGTTATTGACCAGTAGTGCTGAATAGTTGAGATAGATGTTCCCAATGTATTAAATCCCGAAGTCTTATAGTTACAACTATAACCTTTAGAAAATATGTGCTAAGAGCCTCATAGTTATACTCCAAATTATGGGATAATTATATCCACATGTATAGATCAGAGGCAGGGGATATTATGCTTCTCTCCATTTTAGACATATCTTATGGAAGCCTTATAAATCTGCTGACAACGAGAGTCCCCCTTCATCCATTTCCATGGTTAATATGGTATTCCCCATCCTACTACAGTATTACCGGAAAATGGGCATCAATAAAGGGCCCAAAAAATAAGATCCACCCCATGATATGACATAGTACCTGGAAGACACATCGGTAGGTGTCCTCACTCGTCACCATATGTATGTGCATGACCTCAAAGACCCCTCAACAGAGAAATTTCATCCTACCCATTGTCGTCATGATATGTGTAAGGTGAAATTTTATTCCTTCAATTATTATTAGGTTAAATAAAAAAATATATGGATCCCATGATTGTTACCTTACTCTAGTAGGTCTAGGACTAAAAATGATTTATTTTTGACCTCATTGTGGAGAGAAATCTGAATTATAGAAATTCACTATCGGACCCCATCTCTCCACTAGTGGGGAACATGTCTTCCTTGTCCTGATTCCCCCAGTGGAGCTTGGAGGCCCTATGCACCTAGTCATAGGAGAGGCTAGAGGATATGGAAAGAGACATAGATATAAGTCACTGAATCTACCCTAATAATGTTATTATCTTCCTCAGGATCCATGAAAATCCTCTCCTTGAATTAGTGATATAGTTCCCAAATCTTGTTCTCTAATAAATTCATTATATCCCAAATATCCTATCAAATATAGGTACTCTAACCAATATGTCATGATAGCTACTGTCACCACTCACCTAGAGGCCTTTCAAACCTGACCATTTTAAATATGACATGATAGAGAGCCGTATATAGTGTGAGTGGAAAATATATAACCCCCCTTGAATTTTTCAATTCTTGATTCACCTCATTCAAAAGAATGTGTGATCCACTTCAACTCCGGGTACACTTTATTTTGATATGTGGAGCCATGTTAGAGACCCTAGATTTGCGGGAGGCCACCAGACATCGATGTTTAGTTTGAAAACTATAATGAACCACGTTTTTATTGTACATCCAGTTTCCCATAGGGTCTACTACTGGATGAGAGGACCTTCAAAGGAAGTTACTCTATTATTTTAGCTTCATCATACATAAAAAGTATTTTCAACCTCTTCATGTAAAACTAGTGTCCTGATGAGTGATTCATTGACTTTTTCCCAAGATGGAAAAATCTCATATATTCATTCGACATGCCTCTATCCCATGTGATGCTTATAACAATGTGATGGAGAACATAGATGGTTATCTGGTCACTATCATCATCAGCCAATATTTTACATGTAGATCTAATGAGTACTCTAATATGTCTTAACATTTGGAATAATTCTTTCAGTATGCCAAAAAATAGTCACACCCATTGTCTCTTCTACCTCTCTCGAGAAGCCTAGAAAAGTAGACATTGCCACTACCATGAATACAGTGCCACATGAGATAGTAGAGTTGTTTTCCCCTTTGTCGGAAGAGCCTAGATGTGTCCATAAAACCTATAAATCATAGATTTATTCAGTATAGAACAGACAATCCCCACCCCACCAATTGTGGATGCCTAAAAAATAGAATTTTTCTACGCACCCTAATCAAAACCATGATCCCAAGGAACCCTACCCAATCGAGAAACACTAAACCTTTTTTTGAGATTCACAAGTCCCAATCTACTAATTCTATTCCCTAGAAAATCGAATCCTTAAATTATAAGATTACAGGAAGCCCCTAGAAGTTGTAATAATTGGTGGCCCAAATTATTTCTCATACCATAAGATCATTGAACACACCATCAAGGAATTATATTTGTCAAAATATTATCCCCAAGACCATATGGGTCATGGTTTAGTAAAGTTGGGTGATGTCCTGGTGTAGGTGACACATGTCTTTACTAACCCTTCCAATGATAATTAATGCTATGGTGAATGAAAGTAGGTTTCCAGTCAGAGGATTATAAAATATGATGACAGGTTAGATCATAGGGGGGTTTCTCACACCCATGGTTTCATTCATACTTGTTTAGGTAGGAAATTATGTCCTATTGTTTCAATGAAACATCTTATTATTGCTTCTACATCTGCATCACAACCTTGAAAATATCATAAGAATAGGTTCCAAGGGAATAAGAGAAATCAAAGTCCCCTACTTATGCCAAGGCCATATTGCACTCTTGATGACTTTATACCTTTTGAGAGAGGATATTCACCCATGGACCACCCAACACTACATGGATATGCCAATAAAACATTGGAGTATGCCTCATTGAATGTCATTGAGATGGTATACTGCTTCACGAAGTCCAAAGGTGGAGGATTCCATCCACACCCCTCAGGTACCTATGATAGGCACCACTGGAATAAAGGCGAATAAATGAGATGACATAATTCTTAGGAAAGCACCTAAAATTAGGCCATACATGATATTAAAACAAGCCATATTGTTTGTTTTCAAAGATCAGGATACACTGCTTTCCCAATTTTCTTCGTCGGGTTTTCCTTCATTTCTAACTATGTTAGTTTGACAAGTAGCTCGTCCACAACTACACCATTCTAGTCAAATCCACCCAGATTCAGGACTCATCCAGTAAATAGTATGTTAGTTGTTGATCAGGGTATCTTATCTAGACAGTAGAAGAAATGTCAATCCCTAGTCATCCTCTTATGGATCATCCAAAAACATTTTTTGTTCCCCCTTCCATCGAATGACCCTATATGTGAAAACATATTATATTTATATTGAATTACGATGCTTTTAATCACTTATCCATCATTACCTAAAGTATTCCAATCCATGAGGACATCCTATTATTGAAATAAATACATGAGTTCTTATAAAATACTTGAATATCCCTCTCCAGTTTGAAGTTAAGGTAGTTGTTGTAGAGGCATACTATGAATAAGATGATGGGAAAGAGGAATTTTTTGACATGATTTTATTTTATAGGGACGATGAATGAATTATAATATAGGGGAACATACTCCCACTATACCTTGATGTCCAGTTCAAGGCTATGAATATCTATTATTGTTTGGTGTAAACTAGTTATGGGATTGAACTTATTTTATCCTAAGCACTGCACAAACTGGGACTGAATGAACCATATATGAATCCCTCAAACATGAAAATTAAAGGATATGAAAATAGTGATAAGAAAACACATGAAAAGTTTGTATTAAATAACCTATTGTGTGGATTGATATAATGTACTAAATTAATGGTAATCTCATAGGATATCTCCAAGAATGAACTATTGAGTAGGCCTTGTCTTTATTTTTAAAAATTAGTCCCCACCTCATATCACTAGTACCTCAAGCACTCACTCAATGGTCAATTTTGGTTATAATAGGGTGATGTGTCCCCCTTTGACTCCTATTAGTCCCACTTTCTCAATATCTGCTACTACATGAGGGATGGTAACCAGGAAAGAACCAATGGGGTTGAGAATGTCAATTATCCAAAAGAGATAACAACCATTATAGTAAATTCATGGTAAGAATTCAATGATTCCTTAATTTACATAATTCATATATAATAGGCCACAAAATCAGACCTCATACGTTGCTTTTATATTCATGTAGGAGGGTATCAACATCCATAATAAAAAAGGTTCTCCCACTAATCACCTCATAATCTTATACGGGATATGCCTAGGTGATACCAGAAGCACCTACTCTTGTGAGGTATTAAGAATTCTTCACTATGTATACCATTTCATTGAATTCCAAGACAATACAAATAGAACAGTTGAATTGAAGGAATATAACTCACCACCATTACATTCACATCAAGAATGCACCTTGTGGTCGAAGACCATATGGGATTGTCTTAGGAGATTCTATCACCATAGTTTTAGTATTTCAGAATCCCCTCATTTAGGATTCCATGTCCTCCCAAGTGGGAACTGGTGATTACCCTGAGTCATATAACCATAAATAAAAACCTCCTCCAACTCATTCTCCTTCCTAAGATGATGATGAGGATTTAGAATACACCCCCCTACACTCAGAAATGTCATCTCTATGACCATTGATGAGTTGATTCATTTGAAACATTGTATTTAATAATATACGAGGTCATTGTTGATCAGTACATCTATGCCCTTAGAGGATTTGCAAAAGTATGTGGCCTTCCTAAAATACCACAGTGATGTATTTTCATAGATATATTATGATTTTCTAGGGAAGGACACTCTAGATGTCTTCCACATTCTCATCATACCAAGGATTTGTTTTGGGCTCAAATAACCTCTATGAAAAATGAAACCCTATCATGTTGTAATAGTCTATGCCAAGGATGATAAGATTATCGAATCTAACTTTATAAGGAACGTTTAGTACCACAAATGGCTAGCCAACATCATCCCAGTTATAAGAAGAATGGAATGATCAAAGTATTTATCTACTTATAATACCTCAACCCCCATTGACTGAAGAATTATTTTCCCTTTATATTGATAGAGGTGTTGATTGATGATACAACAGGGTTTTATGCCCTCTTCCTCATGGATGGATACATCAGGAACAACTAGAATATAATGGCCCCTGAGGATGAAGATTCCACCTCATTCTACGCATTGAAAGGGGATTTTTACTATTAGGTGGAACCCTTTAAATTGAAAAATATAGGATCCACTTATCAATGGACCATGCATCACATCTTCAAGCTGATTTTTGAGACATTGGTGGCTTGTAATTTGGAAGAAATGGTGGTCAAATATCACCTTCTGTAAGACAATCTCAAAGACCTTGTGAAAGTGTTAAAATTATTCTACTCTTGGAATTTGATAATGAACACATTAAATTGTGCACTTAGTGTTATCTGTGGGATATTTCATAGCTTCAACATCAAATACATAGGCCTTCAGACTGACCTAGAGAATATTAATGCCTTCATCTAATTTTCTCCACTAAGAAAGCTATGTGTGCGTAGATTTATTCAAGGTCACATAACCTACATATTCCATTTTTGTGTGAATATATATTGAAAGTGTAATCCCTTCTCAAGAATCATATATAAAGGCACTATTTACGAGTGGGATGAGAAGTTCTAGACAGCCTTCACAGATATGAGGATGTATCTTCTATAAACTCTGATTTTGATGCCACTTATTTTTGGGAAGCCTCTTTTTCTCTACATTTCCACCATATAATGTTCCATTAACCCCCATATAGATCATAAAAAATGAGTATTGATAAAAAAAATTATAATATCTTAGTCGCATGACCATGAATAAAGAAACCAAATATTCCACAATCAAGAAGAGACTCCTAGTACTGGTTTTCAAAGTGACTAATTTGAAGCATTATCTATAGTATCATGAGATATATCTGATATCTTGTGTAGACCGGATGAATTATTTTCTCAATCACACCATGATTATGGGATATTTGGTTAGTTGGGTAATGATCCACCAATAGTTTGACATATGTTTCATTCCCCAACAAGACATCAATGGGTCTAGAATTTGAAGACTTCATGGAAACTCATATATCCCTTGAATAACTAAACATATACATTTCATTGCTAGATGAGGTTATCCTCTAAGTGGATAAGTTCATTGCATGTTGGAAGATGTATTTTTTATAGTGCCTCCAAAATTCCAACTGGTAGATGTCTCAACAATTCCATGCTCATAATAGTGGGTCCAAGAATTTGTTTTCATCACCTTTGCACAATAAATCCTTCCAAACCCATTATTATTATCAGAATGATACACCAAAAATGAGGAATAATATCATCATATTTTTACTATTCTCGAGATAGTCCTTGAAATTGACTTCCTCACTTTCATTTGAAGGTAAACTCTATGTTATTCATCAAATGGATCCATGGTGACTACATTGTGAGAATTCAAGAACTTGTTCCCCTATTGGAGAATAATCATCAGTTGATGGCCCATTTTCCTACCCAGTAAAAATCTCCAAGTCATATAATAGTCAAATAACTCCTTTTATAGTATAGATTTATCCATGGATGAACCTGAATAGTATTATTGTTTCATGCATGTTGAACACCGGAAGTCATCACCCATTCAATCACATATGATGGTTAAAGGAAACAGATAAATCAAATATTTTTGGGTGATTCTCTTCCCAGACCCCCCTACAGCTGGGGAAATTCCTTGTTAGACAACTACTTTCATTGAGTATCTCAAATGTGGCATTCACCCCTCACATTGAGCCGAGCCTTAGTGAATACTCTGACACACAGAGAAGTTCACCCTCCAAAGTCTGCATAACCTTCAAAATGCTCTCCAAAGATGTTGGTTTGATTGAATTATTATCCATTGAATCAAAGGAGATGAAATCCCTCAAATTATACAGGAATTCCATGTTATGTCTTATGGAACCAACCATGCATGATTGAAACTCTCCCACAAGACTTGGAGAATAGGCTATATTTGGTCCACCATAGTCCATGACTGTATCGCGTTCTCCAAGAGTGGTCATTCATATTAGATTCATACCAAATTTTTGCATCGACCTTCAGATCTTTTCAACACCACCAAGTATTATTGGCACTTTTTAGAATAGGGGATTGACCTTATGGGACCACACCTTCTAGAAACATCTCACTTGTAACTGATTCTTCTGACCATGATGGGATTCATCTATATGTAGGTAGAATAGATTCCCCTCAAGGAAGTTAAATCCTGATACATTATTTTGTTTGTGATATCCCAAATTATTAATCAATTTTGATTCCCTCACACTATTCTTATAGACAAAAACACTAACTTCTGGGCTTCATAGATAAATAAATTTTATACGATCTACAATATATGTTCCTACCATCATTCTCATTATCATGCTAAGACAAATGGATAGATCAAGGCATTCCAAAAGAAAAACTCTAAAATATTTCAAAAAATGGTAGTACATAATAAGAACATTTGGATGAAAAGGATCCCCAATACCCTCTATACCTATTAAATGATGAAATAAAGTTTTTCCCAGTTGACCCCATATTCATTTTTGTGGGAAAAATGGGTAGTCCTATCCATCAAGGTGTAGTTTTTTTATTATAAAAAAATTTCTATGACCATAACATTCTATAGAAAAATCCACAATTACATCTAGATTCTTGGATTCCCTTAATGAGAACTCTCTCCAGACAATGTACAATCTAGAGAGGCAGCATAATATGATAGAGAGAGAATTCAACAAGAATGTTTCCCCCCACTCTTTCCTCTAGAGTGACAGAACACTTTATCTCATAATGCTTTTGATAAATAGTGAAAATACATTAAAGTCGAAGCCCAAGTCTGATGGAGCTTACATCATTTTAAAAGTATATTCTAATGGGGAATAATCTTTGATAACTATGGATAGAGATCATGTGAGACCTCCCAAAAACGCCAAGTTTCTCAGCAAATAACTTTGATTATGAGACTTAGTCCAAGCATAATTTTTTGACTATGTGTGAGTCCCCTTTAAAAATCTATTGAGTGATGTTGGGATTCCTTGGCCCTAAATTCATGTTGGGTTTGTCACTTTGCATACACAAAATATCTATTTTGGATAATAAACCCATCGGTCCAAACTCATTGACCTTAAACTATAAATCATGGTACATAAAACATGGCCTCAAATTTTTTTCAACAATCTAATCATTATGACCATAAACAATTTGAATCCCTTGGAGTACAAGTTGTACGACTCAAAAACCAAAAATCTTGGCATCATCAACATGTGATGTTAAATAGTTTTGATATCTTGTATAAAATTTGAATACCATATATGATATGTATGATATGGTCAAATATAATACCACTTGCTCTAAACATGGGATTTCTTATGAAAACTATGGGATACCTCAATTCCCTCTCTAGAGAGGATTTCCCCCATTGGACTTTCTCTCCTACCACACCATGATGTAGAACTATGTGTGGCGTAATTCCTATCCTCGTGGTATATGTAGTGAGACCCATAATTTCTGTCTCTAGGCCCATATGAAAATTTATCAACCCTTCTTCTCCATTTATGGTCCCAGCACCACGACCCTCAAACTAACTATTGTTCGACTCACGGTTTACATGTGGTATGTGAGCCTCCTTATCTGAGAGGTTATGATCTTCTAACATCGGTATCCTACCACAACATGATTCAAAACTACATTTAGCATTATTCCTATCCTCGTGGGATACATAATGACACCCTAAATTTTAATATGTGGCCAAGTCCCCTTTATCAACTCACTACAGGGTCTTTCCTTCCCTGGTGTTATGATGCCAATGCAAGGCGTGGTTTGATGTGTTGTTTCTGATAGGGGGTCCTTTCGAACCATATTTCATGTCAGGTTACAACTCATTCATTACATGCAAATATCCTTGGTACACCAATTCCCCTTAGTCAAAGCTACCTATCCTTAAACCAACAACCATCCCTGTAGTAATTATTCCAGGACATTTAACTAATAATTGATTTAGTATGATATGTTTGACATTAAAATTACTAATCCAATTTGGTATGTTCATAACATTAAACTAAAACCTTGACCATCTAAAATTAGGATGTATCATATGATAAGTTTGGTATGCTTATAATTTCACCCAAAATAAAACTGAGATAACTCATATGAAAAATATGATATAAACCACACATTATCCCATGTCAAACTAGGATGACTCTGAATAAGACATGATCTGATATCCTCACTAGAGAGGACGTCATCCTACTAGTATCGTTCTCATACCATGCCCTATCCCAATACTATGTATGTATTTATTTATATACTTATGGTAGATGTACTAACACCCAGATATTTCATCTCAATCCCAACCTAACCATCAATGTCTTTCAAGGAAATTCCACAATTAAGCTTCTGTACTTTCTTATTTCCTAGATTTTGATGACCATCATCCTCCTAGTTTGAACAAGACCCCTAATAGAGTGCTCTCACACTATACTGTCTCATCTATCATCTGGGTCTCATGCCTCAAAAGATCATTGATTGTAGATAGTGGTTCTATTTTTTGAACTTGATCGGTTTTTGATCCTGCATTTTTTGTACGCATCATTAACTAACAAGGGTATAAAACCTATGTTTCAAACATGATAAATATTTATTCCATGTTGAACAGTTATTCCCTTTTCACTATCCATTCCATGAATGTTGCAATCAGCCTGATGGGATTTTTCATCCACTACCACCCTACATTGTTTTCTTCTCTAAAGGAAATGAGAAATCCAAACCACTCCTTGTTTCCCACACTGATCACGGATCATGAGGTCTTAGTTGTTAGGAGGATCCATCCCCATGCAAGGTTTGGATGCATGGTCTCCCCTTGGTTTAAACTTATTGACATTAAACTAGGAGTCTAAGTCCAAGAATGATGATTCTGAAATATGTTAATGTCTCCATAGGAATGTTTTGTGTGGTGCAAGGAATCTTCAGAACCTAAATAACATCATGTTTTTTAGTTCTTCAAACTAAAAATATCTGATTGATATTCCCCACATAGTCTAATCATTATGAACTTAAACAATTTACTGTGGTCCTAGAGATGTATTGAGAAACATTGGTCATCCTTGACATCTCATTTAGGTCATGTTGTCACTCATTCTTTTCATAAATGTCCTTTTGGTGTATTCAAACCATCGTCCAAACTCCATGTCTTTAAACTAAGAGTCTATGGTCCAAGAACCATGATAGTAATATATGTACAAGTAGTATAAAAAACATTTTCTGCAACATTTGGTTGCCTCCTAGGCCCCTCCATTCACACTCAGTATCTTTCCTTCGATGTATTGTTTGTTCCCTCATTACATGCCACAATATGGTATAATCACCATAAAATTAAAAAAAGAGTCATTGTTCAAACTCTAAAACCATAATCTAAGAACCATGGTCTAATCCTCATGACAATACATTGTGTGTAACTTTCCCCCCATGTTTCATATATCTCATGGACTCAATTTGACCCCAATTCATGTTAGGTTTACTAATCTTTCATATAGTGTAAAACACTTTAGGGTTCCCATGGTCAAAACTCTATGGCCTAAAACTAAGAGCCAAGATTGTTCCAAGACATCATGACCATAAAATATGTGTGATTTCCCTTATTTTTTTTAGTGTATGGTATCATAAGATTTTGTTTTCTTATTAGCCTATACGAGGACCACTACCCAATATGATAGCTCCTTAGACCCTCCACCCCTATGAACGAGTATGTGTAATTTATTTTCGTTCTCATGCATCCTTTAACTTGATGTCAAATTGTAACCCAAATCCAGACAATGGATATAAGATTCATTCATGATCTGACAGGAGGAAGAAATGATCATAATATCAGTGCATAATCCCCGCACACTACATATCAATCACATGACATTAAATTGTGAGAGACCACATCCTTATGATATGATATTATATTTTGTGACCAATGTCCTCACTGTATGATGTTATACTTCATGTTTATCATCCCCATTGCATGATGTAAAACTAGGAAGCACATTAATCCCATTCATGAGAATACCTTTACTTTTATGTTGGTCACCTATCACATTTTCCATGTTATATAACCATATCTCGTAAATTGAGGTGACTCTTCCCTATAATACGAGTTTGACTTTTCTTAAAATTGATACTACTATCGAATGTGAAACAAGCAATAGAAAAATAATTCTAGTGGGTGGAATCCATTCAAAAATTCTATTACTCTGTATACATGCTTCTTGTGTCCATTTATTTGGATCATTGTACTCACACATATGAAAATGGTTCCTAGAAAAATGAGCTCACTTACCATCCAAGTCACACACCATGTATGAATGGAAGACTTCGGATCAAATTATAATATAGGTCCTATGTTTCGAACATTGTCAGTGTTTGATCATTGTTTTTTCTGCCCCATTCCTAGCTAAATAGAATGAATACTATGATTTGAAAATGGTATGAAGTTATCCAATAGTGTTACACCATTCCCCCTTATCTTCTAGATTTTGGGTGTCATGATTCATGTATTTCATTTCAATTTCTTTATGTAGAATTCAATTCCCCTAGAATTACCCCATTTGTGAACTAGAAAACATTGGAAAAAAGGTCACAATTTAGATATCCATATTATCCACCCACAACCCCTCTCAACCTGAATACTCTCAGTGGACATTTAGTACATGCACAGCATGGGTTATGATTTTCATTAAAATTGATATAAATGAATGATAACATGGTCATACATTATTTCTCATACTAATCATAACTCATGTTAGATGAGGGATTGGTCAATCGTTCATTGATGTATATGATTATAATTATATAATAAAATATGACAAAAGAAATATGTCCATTCATGAAATATGTATAAAACAAAGAAACATTGGTAGTTTTCAAGGTCTATCAAAAAATATGTGCCTATCTTAAGTCCTCAAACAAATTACCCTACAGTTGTGCCGCGATAATTGAGTGCTCCATCTCAACCAACCTATGATGTGTAGCCCCTTGTGTATCCTAAATCCTACCAAGAACGGTTTCCGACTCCTAACCGATAGGATGAATCTTAAAAGATATGATCTACACTCATTCCAACTTATCATGGAACATGGGTGTCTAAGACATTTCATTCTTTTCTTGATCCTTAGTCACGGCCAACTAATCCCTCAGTTGGTTGATAGCCACTGCATAAGCCATGAGAAATGTAGCAGGCTCAGTCACATGTTCCTATAAATTTTGATTTCATTTTTTGTTCATTGAGATTTTAGGTTCTTTCATATTTCTCTCTGTTCTAGGAAACATCTAGATGGTGTGCCTCCCCACTCACCCTTTTCGTAAAGTAGTAACACACGTGTACATGGAAAGAGTTGATTACCACCCCTCTAGTGCTTAGGTTACACAACCCATAATAAAGGGACCCTGCCCAGCTCACTAGGAATGGCTTTAGGGTCTGGTTGATCAATTAAGGAATCCTTCTCCATTCCCTGCAATAGATTACGTGGTTTTCCTTAGGGATGTCAGAACCGGAGTCCTCTAGCTCCTCCAGTGGTATGGTCTCATATTCAAGAAATCATGCATGGATAGTAGCAATTGGTTCCTCCTCATGGATCCTCTTTGATTTGTCAGGCACTATGTTAAGAGTATTTCCTTCTTCTAACCCTTCCTCGATAGCATCACCTCGACAAGACTATAGATCTTCCCCACCAAGGGAATCACCTATGATCACTGTTAGCTTCTCTCCGAAGACCAACATCATATCATCTTGAATAATAGGCTAGTCAAGGAATAGAAGAGTTTTCGGGGATAGGGACCTAGATATTCCATCCATAACCACTTTATATGAAAGGAATCTTTCAAGAACATCTTGAAATAAGAAGTCCTCAATCAATTTGATCAATAATGATTGGTTGGAAAAACATGGATCATAATAAATAAAAAATCTGACGTAGGATGATCATATAAAGACCTGGTCTCTATGTATTGGTAGGTAATTCCAATGTAGGAGACCCCTCAATGCTATTTTTCACTTCAATGGTTGGCACTGGCCCCCTAGTATTGGTCACGCTGGAGCTTCATGAGAAATAAAAAACCTGTTGAAGTAAAAGATATGTGAAATGTTTCAATAGGGGTCTAGATGGATTGAGATTTATTATTACCTTGAGGTAGTGATATCTTGATAATGATATTTCTCATGTAATATGCTTCATCCGTAGTAGACGCCCTCAACAGGATTCTATAGAATAGTCTCCCATAGATGATTGGGAGGACCAGAGGTTCCAAAATCTATATGGAAACATCCTCTATGAACCCACCTATTATAGTAACATAGTTAAAAGGTTGTAGAACATTCCATCCAGTACCTAATAGTACACCCTCATTCCCTATAGTAGGGACCCCTTTATATTATCATCTTTCATTAGATCAATACATATTTAAATGGAGGATTCTGGACAACAAAGGGGGGAGAATAGGATAGACATTCTAACAAGCATACCTTGTGTAGGTCGAAGAAGTCGAAGCCAACTGAGTCTATGATCTCACTTCTCTCCCGAGGACTCACCTTCATAGTGGCTCAACCCCAAGTTTCATTATCACTGGATCCATGTGAACCGCCATAATTTTATTCCTCCTTATTTAAATAATTAGTAGTTGGTATCTCCTCTTGTTGTGGATCACCACTAAACATCACCTAAACAAGGCCAGGAGGAATCTCAGGCACCCAACACTGATAGAAGAATGCATATATGGATTCCAGGTATTCAATCCTTTTTTAGAAAGGTACCATGGATATGATTTAGGCATGATCCACCTCTAGTATCTCAATCCCATCTCAAATCACAATTCTCCAAATATGATCCACTATTATGTTCTTCCTCAACATTCCCTAGACTGCTCAAAGCATAGAAAAAGCAGCATATGTGGTCATCTACAGAAGATAAAACTATTACATAAAGGGGTACTCTCTGAATCTTCAACTTATGTCCTAATTTTCACTTGATTTATCCCATAACTACTTCTGGGATCCCTTGCCTTTAAGAGGTAGGGGTGTAGTATCACCTTGCATTACCCCTACTGCAACTTCATCTTCAGCCTCTCATAAAGCTGGGCTCTCCCATCAGAGAGTATCCTACCTAACTCCTTGCTTCTCTTTTATCTCAATTATTAGAATTATCACCCTTATGAACTGTTGAAATATTGATCCCTATTACTCAACCACCTATTTTTTGGAATAAACATAATAAATGACTGTGTTTACATTGGTCGGTGGAAACATGATGGTCTCACCTGATCCTTCTCCAATTTACATCCACCATAGCCAAAAAAGTATACATGGATGCTTCTCTTCACAAACCCTGTATAGACTCTCCACATTAGTGATCGGACACATCAGAACTTCATGGTGAAAAGGGATGGCATGTATAGCTCATAGTAGATGTTGTCTTCGATTCTGGACACCATCACTCTACCCCGAAAGGATAGATGCTACTCCCTTTTATCCAGTTCCCCATACAGGTTTCCACCATCATTAAATTTTTTTTTTTAATATGGCGTACTTTGAAATTTTCCTAATTTAAGATTCCATGTACCCCTAGTCTCCCAATGATTCAGTGATCAAAAACTAGTGATGTTGAGGGGAGAGGGTTTCAATCCTGAATTTAGTGGATTAATAGAATTCAAAAACTCATATCCTTTAATGTGTTTTTTGATCTAGCCATTTAAAAAATTTAAGAGGTCATAAATCCTCATTGTCACTTCTAAAGTCACCACATTCCCCCACATAGACATAGATTCGGGATAACATAGATACCCCTAGGTTCACTGTAAAGACTCAGAATTTCCATGTAATTTGTTTTAATTAAATGGGAAATTTATGAGTCCACGAAAATTTATGGCACATGATTCTGAGCTCCGGTGTGCCCGAAATCATTTTCTGAGGTTTTTTTTCAGGTATGTTCAGTAAATGTATGAGCGGTTTTTTATAACTTTTGACCTGGTGCATAGAATTGAAATCTGAGGGCACCATTGAACTTGCAGTGCCAGAATTCGGTTAAGGAGACTTTCACCTCAATGGTAGTGGGTCGAGAATGAAAGTTACTTTTTGGGATTTTTTTGGAAAATAATAAAAGAAAATGATCTTCACATTTTTTTATTATGAGCTTCCATGTGGATATTTCCCGTGGGATCCATCAGATCTAAATCACCACATGAAAGTTGGAAGTGGGGACCACCACACCTTAACATCCGATGAGAGGTATGGTGGTGGGGACCACCAGTGTTTTTAAACCCCCTTGAAACCTCCCATTAATTATAAGAAACCTCTCAAGTCCATATAAAATGTTGGGGGAGCCTCTTGGTATTCTCAAAATAATTATAGACAACACACCTCTTAAATTGTTCCAGCATAATTTAATAAGCTTGCTCCATTTAAATTTAAATAACCACGTCGTTGGAATTTAGGAAGGTTCCTAATAAATGAACCATCATAAATTCAAAAAATCATTACATAACTCCCTCCCTCTCCTATATATAGGAAGCTTGGAAGGAGGGTTTGGGATGGCTTCACCAAACAATAAAGCACTAGTAAAGTGATGTGATTCCCAACACTTGGAGGATTACACTTCCTCCACAATTAATGAATTCATCTAATGAAAAACACCGGTGAGGAGCCACTTCAACTTCCATTCTCAGATCCAACTCCGACATAGGACTTCTTAGACAGCAATGAGTTGGCGCACAAACCAATGATCGAGGGAAACGCCGACGACACTGATGTTTGTCTTTTCCCAACGATCTGTCTTCTTCCCTGCACCATCGTCGACAAACATCAAAAAACAGTCGAGGGTTTATTTTCATGTTAATGATTTCCTTTTTTTGTTTTGTGGATTGGAAAAGAATCATTCCAGAGGCTCTAGAATTTTAATTTCATCATTCTATTTTTTTGATGGAGCAATTTCTATCATCCTAAATGCGGAGGGTGCATGCCAAACCAACATGACCCGACTCCCTCTGCTGATCGCTTTGTGATGTTCTTTGGCATGGAGATGAAATAACGAGGTGACATAGGTGATAGGCAATGAGCGCGCTACCTGAAGACTCTGCGACCCGCGCCGCCCTCACGGCGATTTGGCCAAACCGGCTTCTAGCCACAGCCATCCTCCCGTGCACCCGCCAGCCACCTGGCCTCCCACTGGCCTCTCGGCTTCTAGCCACCCTCGGTCTCCCGTGAAACTGTCGGTCGCCCGGCCCCCCGTGCGCCCGCCGGCCACCCGGGCCGAGCCGCCTGAACCGCGCCTCTCACAGTGTTTTTCGAACTGGCCTCATCCATTTGAGCCAAGCCGCTGAGCCGCGACCCATGATCTCATGGCCAAGCCAGCCTTCTGCGCCCCTTGTGGCACCTCTGGGATAAACCTCCCTTACACCGACATGCGGCCGGTCCGTGCCCTCGTGAATGGTCTGCACCCTCATTCTACTCATAGCCTTCACGGCCTACACGGTCGGGCCCTGCAAGCCGGGCCAAACCCAATGGGTTAGGCTATGTCGACCTTGACTGGGTTGGCCCAGACTGGGTCGGGCTGGGTCGGTCTGACCGGGTCGGACCGGACTCGGGCACACTTTGACCCATTTACCTTCCTTCGACCATATCTTTTGCACCAGACATCTGTCTGATGAACCATCAGTGGCCCTAGAAATCTTGGAGAGTGGAGGTCCCTTAGAGTATACCCCACTAGAGTTTGGGTATAGTTGAGATACCATCAGATTGGATCGTGCGTGAATCCATGTGGGCCCCTGGGACTAAAAGGCTAATAACTCTCAAATCGGGTGTCTGATTGATGCGCTGTCTGTTGTGTTGAGACTCCTATGATAGGGTAAAACTTCAGAATTTTTCTTCATTGTAATTCGTGTAAGTTGATGTATCGACACTTGGCTTGAGGAGTGGATCCTCCTGGAATCACTCGTTCATGTGCGGAAACCCTATGGCTGGAAGCTCTCAGACTACTGTTCCTGGATTCTGTGTGGGTTCGACAACTCTGAATACTGTTCATGGATCCTGTGTGGGTTCAATAGCTTTGACTACTATTCCTAGATCTTGTGTGGTTTCGACAGATCTGATTGTTGTTCCTGGATCATGTGTGGGTTCGACAGCTATGACTACGGTTCCTGGATCATGTGTGGGTTCGACAGCTCTAACAACTGTTCCTGGAACATTTGTGGGTTCGACAACTCTGACTACTTTTCCTAGATCCTATGTGGGTTCGACAACTCTGACTACTTTTCCTTGATCTTGTGTGGCTTCGACAGCTCTGATTTCTGTAACAGGATACTCTGTGGGTTCGACAGAATAGATGATTTAGTGGCTACATCTAATCATGTCTAACTCTCTATAAAAGTTGTAGAACTATGTGATCTGAGTCAGCAACTTTTGTGTTTTCTTCATGATTGATATTATTTACTTGATAACTTAGGTATATGTATGGGCATATACCTAACTGAGGTTATCTATTGATTTCTTACTTGGTGGTTTATCCTTGTTGGTTTTTTTGAGACCTTGAGGGTCTTGGGTTCCCTACTAAGTATCGTTATAATCACTCATGCAAAGGATATGCCCGCACCTCATTGTGTTGGATGCAGATGATGGATAGCACTGATTGAGGCTGAGTGTACCAGGACTGGATGGCACCCGGAGGTGGACCACACGACGTGATGGTGCGTGGAGGAGACGGATGGATGTGGAGTGTTGTAGAGGCTATCTGTACATACCCTTCAGATAATATTTCCCGGTGGATGATCCGGGAGCTGTTTTCACTTTTTCTAGTACTTGTACTTTCAGTTTCTGGTACATTATAGTTGGTTTGTATTTCTGGCCCCTTTTACTTTTCATCACTCTTTTTTTATACAGATTTACTTAGTGTTTTGCTTCCATATTTTAATATATTCTTGGCGTTTTCCGGTTATAAAGGCAATGCCTTCCAAGTTTTAGGGATTTATGCATTTGGTGCTAGTCGTCAGCCACTGGCCCATAGAAGGTGGGATTGGGGTAGTCACAGCTTGGGCCCCAGGGTGACGAGTCTTGATAAATTGTTATCATAAGAGTCGGTTCTACGGCAGAACAAAGGAAAATAATATTTTTTGTTAAAGGCAGTAGATTTATGTGTAGTGAGTGTGGTTATAAGATTAATGAATCCAGTGTTGGTGTGGTGGCCGATGTATCTATACACCAGGACCCTGACTTCTAATTTCTAACTCAGTGCACGAAAACACTGATTAAATGTGTGTTTTTCAAGAGTCTTCTTTGTGAATTATTTGAGTCAGGTCACCAGGTATAACTTTTTGACTGTGGTGCACCTGTTTCTTTTTAGGATGCCTCCATACAGATAGCCAGCTCGGGTTCCAAGAGTAGTACAAACAGATATCCCACTGAGCGATGAGGCCTTGGTGTAGGGCCCTTTTCTAGTGGAGGCACCAACAGTACCATTCCTCATTGGTCCACCGATTCCACCAACCCCAGCAGTAGATAGTGCATGCTCCCTAAGGGCTTTGCACGAGTTCCCGCTCTTGAGGCCGCCCAGGTTCAGGGGCGAGGTGGACCTGCATGCAGCTGACGATTGGCTGGAGGTTGTGGTGAGAGTCTTCGGACTGGTAGGGACACCAGCTGAACTTATGGTTATCCTTTCCGTGAGTCTCTTTCAGGAAGAAATAATCATATGGTGGAGCCTAATGCTCCAGGTGCATGATGAAGTGACACTTCTCTAAAAGACTTCACGAGCAAGTTTTATGCAGAGTTTCTTCCATCCACCCTACGTGCTGTGCAGACACAAGAGCTACTTCATCTGTAATAAGGAAGTATGATGGTGGCACAGTACTCATCGAAGTTCACTGAACTCTCACGCTACTCCACCGTTATGGTGTGGGACTCATTCTTCAGGGCCTAGACCTTCGAGAAGGTACTTGTATGGGAGATCAGATCTACGATGATCTCACTCAGAATCAAGACATAGGTGGGGGTGCTAGAGAGAGACCTCATGGTGGAGAGTTTCCTTGATGAGTAGTCTCTAGCAGTGAGATCCACCACTAGTCGACCCGTAGAAGAGTTTTCTACAGCTATAATCACTCAGATGTCACAGAGGTCCAAGAGGACCAGACTTATAGGTGGATGACCACATGACTCAGGATCGGCTGTGTGGGACACTGGAGATAGAGCCAGACATGCCATGAGCGGGTAGTGTTACTCATGCGGCGGGCAGGGTCACATGGATCGTGACTGTCTGACCCACTGTTCAGATGATCAGCAGATAATCGACAGACCACCTAGGAAGAGACAGAGATTCAATCGAGGTGGTCCACTGGGAGCAGGTGGACATGGAAGAGGATCTGTTCGTGTAGCTGGTGGTGGACGACATTACGAGGTGTTACCACCAACACCACCAGGAGGTCCACCTCGACCAGAGGAAGCAGGTGTACAGGCAAGATCTCATCTAAAAAAAGTTGAGGCTTATGATCATGGCCCTCTGTAGATGATTCGAGGTACAATCTATGTCTAATCCACCTTAGATTTAGTTCTTATAGACACATGTTCCATTCACTCTTTCATTTCCACCACCCTCATTCGGAGCTCAGAGATTCTGACAGAGCCATTGGCTCGATCCTTACGGCTAGAGACTCATACGGAAGAAGATTCTATGATTACGCACTACTGTCGGTAGTTTGAGCTTATTCTATGAGGTGAGAGCTTCAGCTGGGATCTCCTAGTAGCGGTTTCGGAGCCTTATGACATCATCTTGGGTATGGACTGGTTATCTACATTCCATGCTCAAATTGACTGTATTAGGAACAAAGTGCAGTGTGTCTACATGGATGGGACCAGGTTTACCATCACCGGTGAGAAGGGAGCCTTTGCAGTACAAGATGGACTTACTTGGAGAAGGGTGAAGCCTATCACTCATAATTTTTCCGGCCTTACCCTCAGAGTATTTGATGTGGAGAGTCCAAGCTATCCTATATTGTTGGACCTGTACATGGATGTTTTCCCTAATGATGTCCCTGGTCTACCTCCTCATAGAGGGGTGGACTTTTACATTTACTTGGGCCTCGGAACAATACCGATATCTACAACAGCGTATTGGGTGGCTCCCGTGGAGATTCGTGAGCTGCGTGTACAGCTCAAGGACTTGAAGGGGAAGGGATTCATCTGTCCTAGAGTTTCTCCCTGGAAATCCCCAATTATATTTGCTAAGAAGGCAGATAGGAGATTGAGAATTTTTTTCGACGACCGTCTCCTGGACCAGGTGACCTTGAAGATCAAGTACCCACTCTCGAGGATTGACGACCTCTTTGATCAGGTGAAGGGAGCGCGGTGGTTCTTGAAGATAGACCTCAGATCAGGATATCACTAGCTCAGAGTTCAAGACAATGATGTATAGAATATGGCCTTAAGATTTCTGTATAGCCACATTGAGTTCTTGGTTATTCCATTCAATGTAACCAATGCTCAAGTAGTGTTCATGGGACTCATGAACAAGATCTATCAGCCATACCTCGATTGATTTGTCATTATATTCATCGGAAACATTCTGATATACTCGAATACTGAGCAATAGAATGCCTACCACTTGTGGGTAGTACTGGACACACATTGAGAGCACTAGATTTGTGGAAAACTCTCGAAATGACAGTTCTGGATCCGAGAGGTTCACTTTCTGGGACATGTTATCTCGAAGGATTTAGTTGTATTTTATCTAGTCAAGACTGAGGAGGTACTTTTTTGGGATCCACCCAGAGGTGGGACGAACGTATGAAGTTTCCTGGGTTTTGATAGATACTACCAGAAATTTGTACCAGACTTTTCTAGAGTTGCAGCACCGCTATCAGCCTTGAAAATAAGGGGAAACCCTTTGTGTGTTTAGAGAGATGCTAGAAGAGATTTCAGGAGCTGGGGTAGAGGCTGACTAGTGCCCCCATATTGAAGCTTCCAGAGGAAGGCATTGGGTACTTAGTTTACTACGATGCATTAGGGACCAGACATGGATGTGTCTTGATGTAGGAGCGAGTAGTGATCGCTTATGGTTCACGATAACTAAGACGACATGAGCAGAACTACTCTACCCATTACCTGGAATTATCAGAAGTGGTCTTCGCATTGAATATGTAGTGGCACTATCTGATGGGCTAGAGTTTTACCATGTACTCTGATCACAAGAGTCTCAGGTATATATTCTCTCAGAAGGATCTTAACCTGAGACAATGACATTGGAATGAGTTCCTCCAGGACTATGACTTCGAGATTGTCGACACTCTTGGGAAGGGGAACGTTGTTGCAAATGCACTCAGTAAGAGATCTGGTATATAACTACTAGGCGAGGAGACAGATCAGCTGGCTAATTTACATATTTTCATTGTGGATAGAGATGGATCAGCCTTTCTTCAGCCTCATACAGTCACTCCCCCACTTCTGTAGAAAGTTAGGGAGGCACAGCGTGGGGACACAGACTGCAAGACACGACGTGCTCAGATATCCACAGGACCGGAACATGGTGGATTTTATGAAGGTGGGGAGCACATCATCCTCTTCAGAGGACATAATATAGTGCCAGTGTCACTTCATGAAAATGTGTTGAGGGAGTTCCACATATCCCTAATACTGGTACATCTAGGAGTGGCGAAGATGTACTAGGATCTTTGACAATAGCACTAGTGGCTGGAAATGAAGAAAGCAGTTGCAGAGTTTGTTTCTAGGTGTCTCACTTTTCTACAAGTGAAGGAAGAGCATCAGGTACCAACAGGATTGGTTCATCCATTAGAGGTCCCATAGTTGAATTGGTATGGTATATCCATGGATTTTGTGACAGGACATCCACATACATCTAGAGGTCATGACTCTATTTGGGTGATCGTTGACCGACTCACCATGTTATCCCACTTTCTACCGATCAGAGAGCAGGGTTCACTTGAGAGATTGGGATACCTCTATGTGCAGGATATTTTGCGGCTACATGGAGTACCTTCTTATATTGTCTCCGATCGTGACGCATGATTTACTTCCCGGCTATAGAAGGGGTTGCAGGAGGATTTCTGGACGTATCTTCATCTGAGCACCGCCTTCCATCCTCAGATGCCATTTCCAGACTGAGCGGGCCATTCGGACCCTCGAGGACATGTTGCGTGTTTGTGTCCTAGACTTCAGTCATAGCCGGGAGGATCGCTTAACTTTGGTGGAGTTTTCATACAACACCATCTATCACTCCATCATTGGGATGGTGCCTTTCGAGGAATTTTATGAGCGGACTTGCATATCACCTTTTTGCTGGACTGACCCTGTAGTATCAGCACTAGTGGGACCAGAGAAGGTACGAGCTACCACAGAAAAGGTGACGATCATCTAGGAGTGGATGAAGACTGCACAGAGCAGGGAGAAGTTGTATGCTGATAAGAGACGGAGACCTCTGGAGTTAAAGGATGACGACCACGTCTTTCTACAGGTCTCACCACGATGAGGTCTATGAAGATTTGGCTGAGGTGGAAAGTTATCTCCAAGATTCATCAGACCTTTTCAGGTACTCAGTATAGTTGATGAGGTGGCATACCACTATGCTCTTCTACCTCAGTTTCACTGGGTACATGACATCTTCCATGTATCCCAGCTGAGGAGATACATGAACGACCCTTATCACATCATCAACAATGGAGAGATGTACATCGATGATGGGGAGACTTTTATGGAGGTCTCAGTAGAGATTGAGGATCGACAAGACCGGGTCCTTCAGGGACGGTTGATACCCCTGCTGCGCATTCACTGGCAGCACGGGAACCTCCATGAGACTACATGGGAGTGGGAGGCTTAGATGCATGCTCAATACCCCCACTTGTTCACTTAGTTGTGAGTTGTGGCTTATTGGGACGTAGAGCCCTGAGGTGGGGAGAATGTAAAGACTTGGAATTTGCATGTAATTTTGTTAATTAAATGGGAATTTTATAGGTCCGCAAAAATTTATGGCGCATGATTCCGAGGTCCGGTTTGCCCAAAATCAATTTCTGAAGTTTTGTTCGGTTACGTTCAGTAATCATATGAGTGGGTTTTTATAACTTTTGAACCGATTCTCAGAATTGAAATATGAGGGCACCGATGAACTCGCAGCACTGGTATTCACATGAGGAGACTTTCACCTCGATGACAGGGGTTTGAGAATGAAAGTTAGTTTTTGGGTTTTTCGTGGAATGTAAAAAAAGAAAATGATCTTCACATTATTTTAATTTGAGCTTCCATGTGGATATTTCAGGTGGGGTCCATCAGAGCTAAACCACCACATGGATATTGGAAGTGGGGACCATCGCACCATAACCTCCCATGAGAGGTTATGTTTGTGGGGACGACCAAAACCATAACCTCCCATGAGAGGTTATGGTGGTGGGGACCACCTAGGTTTTTAAACCCCCTTCAAACCACCCATTAATTGGGAGAAACCTCTCAAGTAGCTATTAAATGTGGTGGGAGCCTCATGGTATCCTAACAATAATTATAGCCAACACACTTCTTAAATTGCACCATCTTGATTTAATAAGCTTGCTCCTTTTAAATTTAAATAACCGCATAATTGGAATTTAGGAAGGCTCGTAATAAATGAACCATCATAAATTCCAATGATCGGTACCTACCTCCATCCCTCTCCTATATATATGAATCTTGGTGGGGGGTTAGGATGGCTTCACCAAGCGACAAAGCGCTGGTAAAGTGACGCGAAGCCCAACACTTGGAGGATTTCGCTTCCTCCAAGAAGAACGCATTTTTCCAATGAAGAACGCCAGAGAGGAGTGACTTCAACTTCCTTCCTCATAACCTACTCTGACATAGGACGTCTTCGAATACGACGAGCCAACACACAAACCGACGATCGAGAAAAACGCCGACAACCCCGACGTCCGTCTTTTCCCAACGATCCGTCTTCTTCCCAGCGCCATCATCGACAAACATCAAAAAAATGTAGGGTTTTATTTTCATGTTAATGGTTTCATTGTTGTTCTTTTGTGTATTTGAAAAGAATCATTGTGGAGGCTGTAGAATTTGATGTTCATCATTCTCTTTTCTTGATGGACCGATTGCTATCATCCTAAATGCGTAGGGTGCAAGCCAAACTGACATGGCCAGACTCCCTCCGCCAATCTCTTTGTGATGTTCTTCGGCATGGAGATGAAACAACGATGTGACCGGAAACGACCACTCTACGTTTGGACTCCGTATCCCACGCTGCCCGTGTGGTGATTCGGCTGAACCGGCTCCCAGCCGCCACCGGCCTCCTGTGCACCCGTCGGCTGCCTGCCGACCTCCCTTCTTTAGATCGTCGTATACCTCTCATGCGCCCACCGGCCACTCATCTTCCCGTAGACCTCCCGTCTTCCGGATGCCACTGGCATCCAGTGCGCCCACCAGCCACCCTCCAGCCTCTTGCCTCATGGTCGCCCGCTGGCCTCCTGGGCCAAGAAACCCAGGCTGCGCCCCTCACGTCGTTGGTCGAACTGACCTCATCCATCTGGACCAAACTGCTGAGTCGCGCCCCACGCATGCCTGGTCGATCCCACCTTCTGCACCCCTCATGGTGCCTCCAGGCCGAACTGCCCGAACACTGACGCGTGGCCGATCCACGCCCTTGTGACTGGTCCTCGCCCTTACGCTGCTCTCGGACTTTGCAGCCGGCTGGGCTTGGCCTAGCAGGCCAGGCCAGACCCAACATGGCTGGCCTGGTCGACCCACACTAGGTCGGCCTAGACGAGGATGGGCCGAGTCGGTCTGACCGGGTCGGACCAGACCTAGCCCCACTTCGACCCATTTATGCTTCTTCGGCCATATCTTTGGCACCAGAAATCCATTTGATGAACTGTTAGCGATGTTGGAAATCTTGCAGCATGGAGGTCCCAAAGAGTATACCCCACAAGAGTTGGTTGTATAGTTGAGATATGGTCGGTTTGGATCATGCACGAATCCAATAGGGCCCTCGAGACTAAAAGGAAAATAACACTCAGACCAAATGTCTGATTGATGAGACATCTATTGCGATGAGACTCCTATGACGCGGCCGACCATCGTTATTTTTCTTCATGGTACTTTGTGGAATTTTATGTATCGACACTTTTCATGAGGAGTGGACCCTCATTGAATCAAGCGTTCTTGTGCAGAAACCCTGTGGTTGGACGCTCTCTTACTACTATTCCTGCATCCTGTGTCGGTTCGACAACTTTGAATATTATTCTTGGATCTTGTGTGGGTTCGATAGCTCTGACTACTATTCCTTGAGCCAGTGTGGGTTCGACAGCTCTGACTACTGTTCCTGGATCCTGTGTGGGTTCGACAACTATGACTTCTGTTCCTGGATCTTGTGTGGGTTTCCCAGCTCTGCCTATTATTATTGTATCCTGTGTGGGTTCGGCACCTCTGACTACTTTTCCTGGATCCTATGTGGGTTTGACAGCTCTGACTACTATTCGTCGATCCTATGTGGGTTCAACATCTCTAACTATAGTTCTTGGAACCTCTCTGGGTTCGACAGCTCTGATTTCTGTACCAGGATCCTACGTGGGTTCGATAGAATAGATGGTTTAGTGGCTATATCTAATCATCTCTAACTCTCTACAAAAGTTGTATACCTTTGTGAGATAAGTCAGTAACTTTGGTGTTTTCATCATGATTGAGATGGATTACATGAAAACATAGGTATATGTATGGTAATACACCTATGTAGGGTTAATTGTTGATTTCATGCTTGGTGGTTTATCCTTGTTGGATTTTGTGAGACCTTGAGGGTCTCGGTGTCCCTAATTTGTATCATTATACTCACCTCTGCACGAGCTATGCCTACACCTCATTGTGTTGGATGAGGACGACGGATAGCGCTGACTGGGGCTGAGTGTACCAGGACTGGACGGTACCTGGATGTGTACCACTCGGTGAGATGGTACACGGAGGAGCCGGACAGACATGGAGTGTTGTGGAGGCTATCTGTACCTACCCTTCAGGTAGGATTTATTATTGGATGATCCAGGTGTGGTTTTATCTTCTTCTAGTACTTTTTCTGTCAGTTTATGGTACTTTACTTTGGGATTTTATTTTCGGATCCTTTTACGTTTCAGCATTCTTTTTTTATATAGTTTTACTTATTGTTTTGCTTCCATCTTGTACTCTGTTGTGTGTGTTATCAGGATATAAAGGCAATGCATTCCCAGTTTTAGGGACTTATTCCTTTGGTTCTATTCACCACCCCCTGGCCTACAGAAGGCGGGCTTGGGGTAGTCATAGCATGGGCCCCGGGGGGATGGGTCATGACATTCCCCATGTTGTTGGTTCCCATGATCGCATCCATCCATTTTGTCTAAGGGTGTATGCCCATTCTTATGTCTCTGATCGGGAGAATCCATCCACTGAAGAATTATGTAAGTAATGTGATGTATTAAACCAATTGATTCCACCATTCCACCATACCCTATCCCCAATATTCAAATTCTTCCTCCTACAAAATCATCTAGTACAATCTCGGTCTCCTCCATTACAGGGTCGTAAAAACTGCTTTGGATTCCCCTGTATCTTTATATATGGGTATTAAATCAAAAACTTCCTTGACCTATTTTGAATGTTTTATAATTTTGGAATGGGTGAGAATGACTAAACATTTCCTTCAACACCTCTAGAAGGTGCTACACTATTAGGGTAGTTTGCTGCATGTTCAACTAAATGTTCAGCACCGGGATAAATTAAATATACTGGAACCCATTCCATGGGATTCTACCAATATAGTAAAAATCCTACAATTTTAGTCACACATCCCCATTATGTGGGTGAAACGTGTTTTTTTCTAGAGACTAATTTCTATGGATCTACGATATAAGATCTTGTTGGCAGAATGTGTGGAATTGGGATGTCTATAATGCTTCAAATAGTCGTATGTCACATAGCAAATATCTATACAATAGACAAGTTTAACATATCCAATACACCAAGGCCCATTAATAATTGAAAGTTAATTTAGTATACATGTCCCAGTCTATAAAATCCCATGATGTTTTCATTTATACTACTGCGGAAGAGGTTGATATATATGGCTGGAAATTCATCTACTTCGGGTTTCTCCCCCATAACTATCCTTGTTCATCCACTCAGTATATGTAAAGAAATTTCATCAATCTATTGATTAGGGTGAAAATTTAAATTTATGTTTATGTGGTTGTGATTTTCCTCACATTTTATCCTAGAGTGTGGTGTGTTGACTTCAATACCCGTTATGGAAACTTCATCAATTAGCTCGAAATTGTGCATTGGGAAGTGGAAGCTAAATAGATTATCGCTCTTAACCTCATTCATCGTGATCAACCACACCTATTGTTAAGATATAATCCTCATAGCTTATATAATCTCTAATCTTTCTGCAATTTTAGATCACAGGGTGGTGGATTAAGTGGCATCGATCTCATCCTAGTTTGGTTAGTTAGAAATTTAGGAAGATTCTTGATGTTGTGAAAGAGGTATGTGAAACTTCACATTCTTGGTGTCAAAAGGATGAGTAGGCATTTAAATTTTAAATCATGCATGGAAATGGGACCCTTTGTCAAAAAAAATTCTTTGGAAGAGGGAATTGTGAAAATGATATATTTGAACACCACGTTTTCACGTCAAGGTGAGTTTCACACATGAGAGATAATGCTTATTGCTTGAGAATTCAGAGTACTATACAAGTAGAAACATAATTATATTTATAATAGATTACCATTAGGTTTCACATAAAATATGAAGATATTTTTTGGGACCATAGGCATGAGTTGCGTGACTACATGGGAATGATCCCCATTCTCTTTTGTTTCTCTCATAACCATGCCTTCTTGTCCCCTATCAGATTAGATTCTAAGGGATGTATTTTTGGTTCTATAATATCATCTAGGGCCTCAAACAGACCATTTTGGGTGATTTAAACATGTGTCCCACCCTGAACTACCATTTTGGGGCTAATGAGTGTGTTATGTTCTATTTATAGTGAGTACACACAAAGATAATGTTCTACACACAAATTAATTGTGCACCGAAGGTGATGTATAGTTTTTTGTATTCTCCCTAGAATAATGGAATTATTAAGTATCATGTTCAAAATTTAGAAGAATTATTTATTAAATTAAGCATTACATGAAACCCCAACATGAAACCATCCAATTTTACAATTAAAATGATGCCAACCTGGACTTCATCATGGTCATGCTCTAGTGACAAAGGATGAACAAGCACTTAAATATTGTTCCAAGACCAAGGATTGTTTCACCAATAGATTAGTATTTCATAAAAACATAGAATATCCCCACCCCCAAAGGCTATTTGGACGATTATGTGATTCTCTCTTTCACACAACTCTGATAGCATGAAAACAAATGATCAGGGACCCTAAAATGTATCAATTTTGTGTGATAAACCCCTTGTATGACGAAAATTAACTTGTCTTATTGTAGAGTGATCCTCGTGTACTCCCCCTAATGCATGTCAAGTGCACACATATGGGAGATTCTTGTATGAAACCCTAATCTGCATGAAACTCCCAACCTTGAATGCAACTATTCCTATTGAATACATCAATGTATCTTATGAAATATCACCTACCCAAAAAATGATTTCATGAAACCCATCCCATTAGTGTAAGAAATATATAAGAACCTTACCTTCCACTCCTCGTACATTTATTTCATCCATTACCCTACCTGTATCTTCCATGAATTGGTACCCTACTTCCAATTTCATCTATGAATAGGTACCCTAACATCAGGCCTCCATATTTCCACTCCTCCGTAGCAGTTCCAATGCCATAACCCACCTGGATGAACAATTGTGGTGGTCACATAATCCCTATGGGGTGATTCATTGATGGATACTTTTCACCAACCTTGGTTGAGGATCCTTATGCCAGATCTTCCTCTCACCTTGACATGGACCCCCTGGAGGAGTGATCCCACTAATATCTGAGTAACATGATGTAAAACTACCTAGTTCAACATCCTACTCATACGATGTTAAATTTAATGAAAAAGACCTTACTGCATGATGTAAAACTAAAGCCTTACTCTATGTGATAAAAATGGATGAACCATGTATCTTCATCATGGGATTATACCCTCCCTCACCATGGTGTTGATGCCACCCCAAAGGGAATCTTCCTTGCATAATCCCCACACCATCCACTATTATTGGTAATTTCTCAATATGAATAACCTTACTATCTTATGTCAAAATACAAGGATCTATCCTGTCACATGACCATTAACTACAACATTGAAGAACATTTTTTGATCATTGCCTTCTCAATATGGTATATAGGATGCCTCCTTGAGGTTCAATCCTGACATCGGTCAAACCTGCTATAATATTTTGTTTTTGGGACACTCCTCCTGCATCCACCTCCAAGTGGAGTTCTAATCCACAACTCCATATATTCCTCCTCTTGAAATTATTATCCATTAGTAAACCTATTTTTGAGATCTTCCCTCCTAGGGATGCAGCTCCCTAAACTACCTTAATGGCTTATTCCGACTCATCCATAAATGATTGTGGTGATCCCTCCTAGAGAGGCACCTCTTAGATGCACCTCCACACAGTGTTATAATCAACTACTCCAGATCCTCTTTAATGGGGAGTTCTTATACATTAGTAAACCCAAGTGTGATTACTTCCCTACTAGTGAATCACCTCTCAAATCCTCTATAATGTGGAGTTCTGATCCACAACACCAAGATACGCCTCCATGGGTTGTTCTGATCTACAAATAAAGATATGCCTCCCTGGGGAATTATGGTCAATAGATAAACCTGGGTGTGACATATTCCCTCCCAGGGACACACATCTTTGATCGGCCTCCATGGGGAATTATAATCCAAGACTCTATATCTTTTTATATGGGGCATTCTGATCCACACCTCTCAGATCCTCCTCCACAAGATGTTCTGATCTATAAATCTAGATTTACCACTATGGGGACTTCTATCCATTGGTAAACCCCAATGTGATATATTCTCTCTTAAGGAAACACCTCATTGATTCTCCTCCATGGGGTGTTCTGATCAACCAAACCTATCCTCAGATGACACAAACCATGTGCCCATCCCCATAATATGTGAAACTCGTTCCCTAATCTATCTTACCAAGACGTCACAATTCATCTCCACATGATGTTGAATTTGTGACGTTACCAAGAAAACAAACCCCATACAATAAACATTGGATAGATGAGGTAAACAATACATGGAATACATATTCCCATGGATTTGATTACCTCATGATCTTCATTGGATGCCTTAGGTTATGAACATTAGAGGCCTCACAAGAGAATCCATTAAAAGAGGAATATTTTCAATTGATCACTGTTCCAAATATATAGAAATTCCTATTGATTCAAAACATGACTAATCACCTATTTGAAGGTTGATTCCATGTTAATGTTGAATGAGTATTATTACATAATGTCCACATAGAGATGGAACCATTATTGAGTTACACAAACATGTATTAATTTATGAAGGATACATGGACTAAAAAATGAACTCCAAGGAGGAATCCATGGATGGAGGAACTTACATCCAATCAATGCATATTGAATAAGGAGGAGACATCACTGACGAAAGAGATAAAAGACTCCCACCTTTGGCAAGTGGTAATGTGTGGTAAAAAAAATTCACACAATATGCAACCCTAGAAAAAGGGTTACAAATAATGATCAAGAGAGTATAGTGAAATTATATGATGTTGTATGAAATTTGGGAGATTTAGATGGATTGAATGTTTTCATGAAATTTTTGAACATTCATGAAATTTGTGGAAGGGTTATATAATATTTAATGTTCTGAGAACCAAAATGAATTGCCAATATTTTTTTGGTAAATTGACATTCATCATATGGATGAAAATAGAGAGTCATGACACATAAAATGTGGTGTAAAAAATTTTATTCAATAAATCAATGAAATAACTTTCTAATGGATATTTTTACATACTTTATTTGAGAGAGAAGAGTGGATTTCAAGTGATACTAGTATTTTAACTATCTGGGATAGTGAGCCTGCATCAAACATTGTAGAAGAAATATACTTTATTTAATTTGGTACATTGGAATAGATATTTATTAATCTCCATGAACTATCCCATTTAAGGTTTAATCAAGTAAAATATCCATGTACAATGTATATTTTTATTTCAGTTTATACATTTCTGCATGATAAAAATAGCTGTATATTTTTAATGAAAAAATAAGTTCCATAGAAATATATAACATTCCACACATAACTATCCCAAAAATTACAAGATTTATGACTATTACCTTCAATGTACAATGGATTGTTATCCCTAGGGTATAAGAGACTTGATTATCCCTTACTATCATTATTAATGTATTTTTATTACATTATTTCACACTGGGTCAATCATTTTTGTTTCCTTTAGAAAGATATGGTCTCTAATTATTAGTGTTGACCTCACCTGTTTTGATAATCCCAACTATGATTTTACATACTTAGATAATCCCAATAAATGTTTATCTATATTCTAATTCTATCAATCTATGATATTCTCTTATCAATATGATAATAATATTAAAATAATCCTTGAGATATGTTAATTAATGTTTATCTTTGTTTATATAAGTTTTAAAGTAATTCTAATCCAATCGAATATGTTTTGCATAAAACAAAGTGTTAGTCCCTGATTTGTGTATAGCTACTTGTACAAAGCTACCGGTACTTAGTCTACTGATAAAATTAGTCTACTGATATACAGAGGCACCGATAAGTTGTGGTCACTGATACGCAGAGCTACCGGTATGTACAAGTCCACCGGTAAGCATAGAATAAGCTACCAATACAGACTTATCAATAGAACAATTTTTCCGACAGTACAGAATGGAGCTACCAATGTGAGTAAGTCTACCGATACACATAATCACTATAAAAAAGCAAGCTACTGATACAGACAGTCACAAATACATAGAGCTACCAATAGACCAAGAGCTACTGATAGACAGAGTCACCAATAGAACAAGGTCACCGATGCAGATAGCTACCGATAGAACAAGTCTACCGAGCTGCCGATATAGTAAGTCTACTGAAAGAAGGAGCAACCAATATGTACAGATCTACCAATATAGAGTAAGAGCTACTGATATCATGAGTTACTGATACCACGAGCTACCGATGCAAAGAGATACCAATACAAGTTCAAAGAGCTACCGATGGAAGGTAACTGTTACACAAAGTCCACCGTACACATCTACCAACATGAGGCTACTAATGATTGACCAACCAGTCAAACTCTATACTCCCAATACTATTTATTTATTATGCTAATGGTTACATTTGATGTTTTTAATGCAGTTAATGTTATTTAATTATTTATGTTGCCATGTCAGGGAACCGTACCTTGTACACATGCAAAAAGTAATCCTTCCTTTTTTCCGGAGCTGAAAGCTATAAAAGGGTGATAATTAAGGAACTAAGAATTGACACGAGGTGAACACGGAGATTGAATGAAAGAGAGAATCAAGGAACTAAGAAGGCACCCGAAGTGTGGAAAAGAAATAGGCTCAACAACATTCAAACGTGGTGCATTCACATAAGGCTACATCTATACTCCATGAACACTGGACATACACGACACCACTCATTCCAGAGGAGAACACAAGTTACATCCTGAGTGAAGAACTACAACACACACTTCATGAACTCAGGCTGATAAGCTAAACCTGGAACCAAGGAAGAAAAAGGATACTCTGTTTTTCAGAAAAAAAAACCAGAGAAGGACTCAGAAGCTTTTCTGACCAATCAAAAGAGTCTAGAGCTGCACTGCCAATCACTAAAGATTTTCTAAACTCATTCACACTTACTTTAGTGATTCTTTCACTTACATTTCGAGCAGTGTTTGTACCCTTTTTATTTTATACACACACTATCTCTGGAGCTAAGGTGGAGGATTCTTAAATCCTCATTAAAACTCTATAAACCCTTTGTATCCCACTGTGGATAGTGGTAGAGGTCGAGTAAGACCTGGACAGTTGTGTGTTGTTGTTTGTTTTCCCACATAGAACTGTTGTAGAGGTCTCTGTACCTGGATAGTGTGTTCACTATTGATTACCCCGATCCAGGGTGTGGATCAATTTATATAAATATATTGAGAGGACTATGTCTCGGCTTGAGAATGAACCTTTTGGTTACATCTGCTGCGCATTTTAGTTTAAGTCATAAGTATAATACATATTTCATATTCAGCTACTATTACTTTGAAATAAAAAACTATTATAAAGTTACTTTGATAGTTAAATTAGCATGTGTTTATACTTATTGTAAACCAGTTAGTTAGTTTCAAAGGTCAATTTAATCTTCAGATTAGATTAACTGAGACCTAATCAATCTTTGAGAAACTAATTGAACATTTATACTCTGTATAAATTTACTATAGTTTAACTTTGGTTTTAAATAGAGGGATTTTAAGAGAAATATTTTTAATAGAAATTTTAATTGGAACTGAATTCACCCCCATCTTGAGTGTCCACTCCGACCAACATTTGGTATCAAAGGGTTGTTTTTCATTTCAAAGTTTTCAAAACTCTGTTTTTCAACTGTGATTTTAGTTGTATCTTTAAAGATCATAAATTTCGTTTAGTTCTAAATTTTATCTCTTTAAAATTATTTTCTAAAATCTAGCTATGGATAATAGAATAGAAGGTGCTGCTACTAACATGCCACCTTTATTTAATGGTACAAACTTTTCCTAGTGGAAACATAAGATGAAATTCATTTAGAGAGTATGGGTTTTGATATCTGGACTGCTATAGAGTCACAATATAAAATTCCAGAAACCGAAAGAACTACTTGAGATGAACATACAAATACTGCTTACAATAATAATTGTAATTCTATGAATGCCCTATATTGTGCTTTAGGAGATGAAGTGTTTAATAGAATTTTTGCATGCAAAACTGCTTATGAAATATGGGATAATTTGGGTGTTTCTCATGAAGGAACAATGAATGTTAAAGAAATGAGGCTGAATACTTATACTATTAAATATGATAATTTAAAAATAAAGACCGATGAACCTATTTATGATATGTATCTCAGGTTCAATGAGATTTTCAATACTATGATCTCTCTTTGAAAGGCTATTCCAACAAAGGAACAAATTAGGAGGATATTACAATGTCTAACAGAAAGATGGAGAGGCACATCTGTTTCCATTAGGGAATCATGTGACATTGGAGCTCTGCCTATCAATGAGATTATTGGTAAGCTTATGATTTATGAGGAAGAACTCAAGGTTAATAAGGATGAAGATGATGAACCTAAAAGGAAGTCTATAGCTTTTAAGTTTACTGCATCAAAGAGCAAGGACAAAGACAAAGTTCAAATACAAACTGAAAGTTCAACAAGTGACGATTCAGACTCTGACAGTGATGCTTAGATGGCTCAAATAGCCAGGAGATTCAAGATGTTTTATAGGAAAAATAGATTCTTTAGAAAATAAAATTACAAAGGTATGTATGATAATAAACGTCATTGAAAGAAGGATTGGACGAAGTCTGATAAGGAAGATGATATAATCTGCAATAAGTGCAAGATGAAGGACCCATCAAGGATGACTATCCAAAATTAAAAATCAAAAAGAAATATGATTATATGGACAAGAATTACAAGAAAGCTATGAAAGCTAATTGGAGTGCTTCAGAAGACAGAACAAGTGAATCTGAAGTTTATGATTCTGAAAAGAATCATGCCAACATGTGTGTCATGACCTACACATTTGAGGTAACCATAGATACTCTTGTTTTAAATTCCTATTATTATAAAGATGATGCAAAATCTGATTTTGATTATGAATATATGTCTAAGGATGAATTGTTTAAATATTGTAAGATTCTATAAGATACATGTAATGAACTTAAGGATAAATATAAGTCACTAAATAAACAGAATGCTCTCACTGCCAATGTTAAATCTGCCCTTGATATAGAAAAAGAAAATAATTCTCAACTTTTAAAGGATAATACTGAACTGAAAAAGTCTAATGAGTAACTTCGAAAGGAAATATAAAAATTTACAAAGGGAAAAGATACACTTACTCAAATTTTAGGTAAACAAGTGGCACCAAAGTACACTACTGGTTTGGGATACCAACCTGGACAGAGACAGTTCACCAAAAATTGATTTATTCCTAAATCTAGACAAAATTCTACTTATTCCAGTTCTGGAAATATGTATGCTTCAACTAGTCATTCATATGATTATAGATCAAATAAATTTTATCTTTCAAAAGTTATTGATTTTTTAAATTATAGGAGACCCATAAGACAAATCTGGGTACCTAAAGCTTTGATTTCTAACCTGTCTGGACCTAAGAAGATCTGGGTACCAAAATCTTTTTCTGTTTAAACCTATTTTGTAATGAACCTGTTTGAAGAGTTATCACAAAAAGATATTGTACTTGGACAGTGGATGTTCAATGCATATGTCTAGAGATTATTCATGCTTTAAAAGCTTAATAAAATTTTATGGAGTCCATTTCACCTTTGGTGATAACTCTAAAGGAAAAATCATCAGCCTAGGCCAGATTGGTAACACTGATTCAGTTTTTATTTCTAATGTTTTATTTGTGGATGGTATTAAATACAATATTTTATGTATTTGTCAGTTATGTGATGATGGCTTTAATTTGATGTGTGAAAATTATTCTTGAAATGTTTTTAATTCTAAAAATGTTTTAGTATTTTCTACTTTAAGAAATGAAAATGTTTATGCTATTGATCTGAATTTTTTAGCTAAGCAAAATGTTAATTGTTTAAATGCTTTTCATAAAGAATATTAGCTTTAGCACAGATGATTTGGACACTGAAATATCTATTCACTTAGAAAATTGACTAGGAATAACTTAGTTAGAGACCTAACCAAACATTAATTCCCAAATGACAAAGTTTGTAATCCCTATCAAAAGGGAAATCAAAATAATGTTTCTTTTAAATCAAATAAAAAAGATTCAACTTCTCAACCTCTTGAGTTGGTTCACATGGACTTGTTTGGACATTCTAGAGTATCTATTTTAAATGGGAAGCACTATGTCTATGTCCTAGTAGATGACTTTTCTAGATATACTTTGGTATACTTCTTAGCTCACAAAAGTGAATATTGTTCTTACTTTGTTAAATACTCCAAGTCTGTAGAAAACCTTAGGGGACATAAGATTAAAACCCTGATAAGTGATCATGGATGTGAGTTTTAAAATCATGATTTTGAATATTATTTCTCACACAATGGATATAGCCACAACTTTTCTACTCCTAGGACACCTCAACAGAATTGTGTAGTAGAAAGAAGAAATAGAACCCTTTAAGAAATAGAAAGAACTATGCATAATGAGTATGACCTGCCAATTTATTTTTGGGTTGAAACTATGAATACAAATTGTTATATTATTAATAGATTCTTGATTAGATCTGTTCTCAAGAAGACCCCATATGAACTATGGAATAATAGAAAACCTAAAGTTAGTTATTTTAGAGTATTTGGCTGCAATGTTTTTATTCTCAATACAAAGGATAATCTTGAAAAGTTTTCTTCTAAAAGTGATGAAGGAATTTTTCTTGGTTATTAGTTAACTAGAAAAGCCTATAGAGTCTTTAATAAAAGAACCAAATGTGTGGAAGAATCTTTTCACATCATGTTTGATGAAACTGATCCACATGAGCCTAAAGCCACTCTTGAAAATCTTGAAGAATATTTGACTGTTCTGAACCTTAATGATAAAACTATAGAACCTGCTGTAAAAATATCCAGTTATGAACATATTCCAGAATCTACTTCTTTTGAAGCTGAACCTATAGATGGACCTGAAATTTCTATCCCTACCTTTACTAGATTAACAATGATTCTAATGAATCATCCTTTGTATGTTGTTGTTGGTAATCTTGATAGAGGGACACAGACTATAGCTTCTATAAGAATCCAGGTTGAACATCAAGCCTTTATTTCACAAATATAACCTAAAAACGTCAATTATGCTATCAATGATGAATTTTGGGTAATTTCTATGCAAGAAGAGTTCAATCAATTTGAAAGAAACAATGTCTGGGAATTAGTTGACAGACCCATGGAAACATTGACAATAGGCACTAAATTGGTTTTTAGAAACAAAGTTGATGAATCTAGAAATATATTTAGAAACAAAACTAGGATAGTTGCACAAGGATATAGTCAAGAGGAAGGTATAGACGTTGAGGAAACCTTTGCCCCTGTAGCCGGATTATGAGCCATTAGGATCTTACTTGCCTATGCTTCTCATCTGAATTTCAAATTATATCAAATGTATGTCAAAAGTGATTTTTTAAATGGTTTTATAATTGAAGATGTATTTGTTGAACAACCACCTGGATTTACTAATCCTCATTTTCGAAATCAAGTTTTTAAACTTTCTAAAGCTTTATATGGTTTCAAAATAATCTCCAAGAGCTTGGTATGATAGACTTAGTAATTTCCTTATTTCAAAAAGTTTTACTAAAGGGATTGCTGATCCAACTATTTTTATTAAAATAATTTATAAAGATTTTTTTATAGTACAAATCTATGTGGATGATATTATTTTTGGATCCTCTAAACATTCATTATGTATTGATTTCTTAATGAGTATGAAAAATGAATTTCAATAGAGTTTAATGGGAGAAAGTAAATATTTTCTCGGATTTCATGTATTTCAAAATGAAAATGGTATTATTTTGAATAAAAGTAAATATAAAAAGGATATTTGAAAACATTTTGGTTTGGATAGTATTAAGGAAAGTGATACTCCTATGAGTATAATCTGTAAATTGGATGCAGATGACGTTGTGAAACCAGTGGATCAAACCAATTAGAGATGTATGACTGGAAGCTTACTTTACCTTACTTATAGTCGACCAGATATTATGTTTAGTGTATGTATGTGTGTATGATTTCAAGATAATCCAATAGAATCTCATTTACTTGCTGTTAAAAGAATTTTTAAGTATCTTAAACACACTGTAAACTTAGGTTTGTTTTACCCAAAAGGACAATCCTTTGAATTAGTGAGTTATTCAGATCCTAACTTTACTGGTTGAAAGTTGGATAGAAAAAGCACATCTGTAACATGTCATTTATTGGGAAAATCATTAGTATCTTGGTTTAGTAAGAACATGAATTTTGTAGCTTTGTCCACTGCCGAAGCAGAATATATAGCTGTTGGTAGTTGCTGTGCAAAAATTTTGTGGATGAACCACACTCTTTTGGACTATGGATATGATTTTAAGAATGTTTCTATCAACTGTGACAACACTAGTGCAATAAAAATTTCTAAGAACCCTGTATCTCACTCTAGGACCAAATACATTGATGTAAGGTACCATTTCTTGAGAGATCATTACTGAAAGGGTGATATTACTCTTGAATTTATTAGTTCTAAACATCAGTTAGTAAACATTTTCACCAACCCTTTGATTTCAGATAGGTTAAGATACATTAGACATGAGTTGGGAATGATTAACCTTGATTAGTAGCTACCTCACCGATGTGAATACCTCACCGATGTAACCTCACCGATGTAACCTCACCGATGTAATACCTCACATATGTAACCTCACCGATGTAATACCTCACAAATATAACCTCACCGATGTAACCTCACCGATGTAACCTATCCGATGTAACCTCACTAATGTAACCTCACCGATGTAACCTCACCTATGTAACCTCGCTGATGTAACCTCACTGATGGACCTCACTGATAGGAATTCTCACCGATAAACACTACTAATAAGTGTGCTGTTTTAAACATCTTTTTTCCACCATAATCTAAATATTTTTTACATTATTTCATTTTATTTATTTATTTTATGATTCCTAAGTGAGAAAAACAAAGTCCTTTCAGCTTCTCAATCCACCGAGCCTCAAACCCTTACCGTCAAACCTTAGCTCCCAAATCTCACGAAAACCCTAAATTCCTCAAACCAGTGATGGAAAAAACAGAACTTCCTACCATCAGAGATGACACTGATGAGCTGAATGCAAATATGCAGAAGTCGGAGCCAAAAGAATGTGGTAGTGTAGGAAGAACTAGGTCAGTTAGGCGACCAGTGAATCCTCATTTGCAGAATAGAGTTATTGTGATTGAAAAAGAATTGCACATGGAATGTTTGCTGCCTAGCAAGTCGTTAGTTCTTGAATTATTGGAAGATAAAAAGTGGGTAGATTTCTTTTCGAACAACAATGTCTCCTACTATCCGAATCTAGTGAAAAAAAATTATTAGTTTGTAAGCTTTGAGAAATCAAAATATGAGAACTGAGTGACTTCTTTTGTGAATGGAAAAAATATTTCTTTTTCATCTATTGAATGGTCTGAATGCCTGAAGGATCCACATGAAGCTGTATCTGGATATGTATCGAAAGCTTTGCCACCTAAAAGTGATATATTCGATTATGATACAGCCATGGAGGAGCTCACCGGTGATGTAAATCAAAGATAAGTAGTGGCTGCTGAAATGGATGGAGAGAACAGATTGCTATTCAAATTTGTTCATCATGTCTTAACATCAAGAAGTGGAGACATTGAGAATTGAAGATATTAGGATATCTATCTCCTGTATCTCCTGAGACATTGTGTAAAAGTAAATCTGTGCAGTTTGTTGATGATTCAAATGGAAGACATGACACAGACAAAATCAAAGACTAATGCCCTATTCTTTCCCAAGTTGATATCAGTGATGATCAAAGTAAAAGGGGTAGCTGAGTCTCAAGATGAAACAGTGGTAGTAAGGAATAATTTTTGTATCAAAACCACAGTTTGGAAATACATGAGGATAAATTGGAACTCATAGATAGGATAGTGGGTTAATCATGACTAGAATGTATATGATAAATTCAATCCAGTGAATCATCCTTCAAGACCTTAGGATATGAGGGATCCAGGTCTAGGACCTGATGAAGAAGAACTTGAGTACAGTGATGAGACTGAAGAAGAAGAAAATTCTATGGATGAAGGAAGAGATCCATACTTGCCTCCAAGTCCTGCTTCTGAAATTGTATCTTCTAGAAAAGAAGCCTTAGTATAAGGAGAGACTCCTGCTGATGAGGAAGACCAGCCATCCCCTGAGCATAAAGAATAAAAGGATAATGAATCTAAATCCTCTTATTCTGTCTGTTTAAGTCTGAGTCTATTAATTGGAAGCTCAAATGTGCCTACTGAGGATGTATTAGGAGAAATGGAAGAAGTTGTACCTAATCAAAAGGACCCTCCATCTGTTGTAGAGATGGAATTGATAGTAGAAGATTATCCTAAGAAAGAAAGACCTGCTTAGAATGTTGTTCCTATACATGGTAATTCACCCATTGAGGGGGAGCATCAAATGATGTCTGGAAGTGTGACAATGTCTTTTCAGATTGAGGACTGGGTAGAAGACCCAGGTTTTATTGTTTTTGGATTAAAATATCCTGATTCTAATAATGAGGCATCTCTCAATAGACCAAATATCATTTATGATGTTGAGTTTGAGTTTCTACCTGACGATGTGGTCAGAATGCATGACCTGGATATTTTGAAGAAAGAGCTTAAGGATAGTTTTTTGGAAGAGACATGGAAGATGGAAGCATCACTGGTGTCATCAATCCAATCGATTATGACTGAATCAGTAGCCAGTATAGCCTCTGAAAGAGGACCTGTTTTAATTTTTCTTGCTGATATGATCACCAGAGATGACCTTGAATCCTTAATGTATGATCTGAAAGAGACCTTTAGTGATTCTGTTGCTGAGTTTAAGCATTGCTTTGTTGAAGATATGAGAAATTTGGAAAAATCTTCTGAACTCTCTCTCAGTTGTAATTTGTCAACCTTTGTGGAAGAAATAGTGGAAGAAGTTACAGACTTCCAGACTCAAGTTTCTATAATGGAAGCAGATGTTGAAGCTCTAATGAAATTTGTTATCTCTTTAGACTCTTACATGAGTTCAAAATCCCAAGCAGACAAGGACTTAGCCTATATCAAAAGTGTTTTAATATATATGTTTTTAGTCTTTGAAGGTTTTAAAACCTCCATGAAAGATCATGTTAAAACCCAAGTTTCCCAAGTCCAAAATCTTATCAGTGGATTGACCAAAAACATAAAGGAAACAGTAACATTCTCTGTTGGTTTTGTTGCTTCTAAACCCTCAGTGGATTTGAATCAGTTTCGAGCTGTGATGAAGGAGGATCTTGGTTCAGCTTCAACCAGTGCCTCTATGGACTCATCCATCCTAAGCAAAGTTATGATTTATACTAGAGATTCATCTAGATAAATAATAAAGATAGTCCAAGACTATATGAGAGAATCATCTGCCTCTCAGAAAGAAGTGAAAGATAAGGTGGACATCTATTTCCAAAAGGTTTACACCAAGAACTAACTCAACAATCACATCAAACTTCTATTGGAAAACCTGAAGTTACCTCTTATAAATCAAGACTTCAGAGAGAATGTCAGCAAACTAAGGGAATTGACTCCATCCTTGTACAAATTTATGGAGAAAAAGGATGATTTCATTTCTTCTATGGAGATAGGAGGAGGAATAATTATGGATTTCAGAAATCTTTTGCTGCCTTTCCTGCATGTTGATGCTAGGCTAGTGATTGTACCTCTAGCCTTACCTAACTCTTCCTCTACTGCTTCTCATGTTCAGATGACTCTAGCCCAAGCCATTCTAAGCATTACACCTATGATCACTGAAAGAACACCTCGGTACAGGCTAGGCACATTTTCTATGGCTCAACCCCCTATCATTATTTCCGGAATTCCTAAGCCTTCACCACCATCCACACAGCCTGAATCCTCTTCTGAACTAATGGGAAAATATCACATTGAAGAAGTGGATTGAATAGATGGCTAAGATGTTTGATTGGTATCCCTTGTATTTTTTTTCTTTCTATGTACCCTTTTGAAACATTTAATACAATTGGCTTTCTTTTATTTCTCATTTTGTTCCTCTTCTCTTTATTTTTTTCCACTTTTTTATTATTACATAGGTGGAGAAATATTATATAAGGAAGTATCAAAGAGGTGGAAATACTTCCAAAGGGGGAGCAATATTATCTAAGGAATAGCTACCATGATTTTCCCCTCTGATATCATTGAATTTAAGTCTACCTCTAATACATTATGTTCTATAATGTACTGTTTTCACTGAGATAATTTCATTTAATTATATATCCTCTGATTCAACTACTCATTGTTTTAAATCTATTGTATCATAAGTTGTGATTATCAAAAAGGGGGAGATTGTTGACCTCACCTATTTTGATAATCCCAACTATGCTTTTACATACTTTGATAATCCCAATTAATGTTTATCTATATTCTAATTCGCTCAATCTATGATATTCTCTTATCAAGATGATAATAATATTAAAATAATCCTTGAGATATGTTAATCAATGTCTATCATTGTTTATATAAGTTTTGAAGTAATTCTAATCCAATCAGATATGTTTTGCATAAAACAAAGTGTTAGTCACTGATTTGTGTATAGCTACTGGTACCGAGCTACCGGTACTTAGTCTACTGATAGATAGAGTCACCGATAAGCTAAGGTCACCGATACGCAGAGCTACCAGTATGTACATGTCCACCGGTAAGCATATAACAAGCTACCGATACAGACTTATCAATAGAACAAGTTTTCTGACAGTACAGAATGGAGCTACAGATGTGCATAAGTCTACCGATGCACATAATCACTAGAACTAAGCAAGTTACCGATACAGATAGTCACCAATACATAGAGCTACTGATAGACCAAGAGCTACTGATAGACAGAGTCACCAATAGAACAAGGTCACTGATGCAGATAGCTAGGGATAGAACAAGTCTACCGAGCTATCGATAGAGTATGTCTACTGATAGAAGGAGCTACTGATTTGTACAGAGCTACCGATATAGAGTAAGAGCTAGAGATATCAAGAGTTACTGATACCAAGAGCTACCGATGCAAAGATCTACCGATACATTTCAAAGAGCTACCGATGGAAGGTCACTATTACACAAATTCCACTGTACACATCTACCAACATGAGTTTACTAATTATTGACCAAATAGTCAAAATCTATACTCTCAATACTATTTATATATTATGTTGATGGTTACATTTGATGTTTGTAATGTAGTTAATGTAATTTGATGGATTCTGTTGCCATGTCATGGAACCGTACCTAGTACCCATGAAAAAAGTAATCATTCCTTTTTGCCGGAGCTGAAAGCTATAAAAGATATATAATCAAGGAACTAAGAAGTGACACGAGTTGAACACGGAGATCTAATGATAGAGAGAATCAAGGAACTAAGAAGGCACACGAAGGGTGGAAAAGGAAGAGTCTCAACAGCATTCAAACGTGGTGCATTCACACAAGGCTACATCCATACTCCCCAAACACTAGAAATACACGATGCCACACATTCTAGAGGAGAACACAAGCTGCATCTTGAGTGAAGAACTAAAACAAACACTTCATGCACTCAGGATGATAAGATAAACCTGGAACCAAGGTAGAAAAACGATAATCTTTTTTTCAGAACAAAAACTAGAGAAAGACTCAGACGCTTTTCGGACCAATCAAAATCGTCCAGAGCTGCACTGCCAATCAATAAATCTTTTCTAAACTCATTCACACTTACTTTAGTGATTATTTCATTTACATTTCGGGTAGTGTGCGTACCCTGTTTATTTTACATACACATTGTCTCTTGATCTAAGCTAGAGGATTCTTAAATCCTCATTCAAACTCTATAACTCCATTGTATCCCACTGTGGATAGTGGTAGTGGTCGAGTAAGACCTGGAGAGCTGTGACCTATTTTTTGTTTTCCCAGGTTGAATTGTGGTAGAGGTATTTGTACCTAGGCAGTGTGTTAACTATTGTTTACCCCGATCTAGGGTGTGGATCAATTTATATAAACTGTTTGAGAGGAATAAGTCTCATCTTGAGACTGAACCTCTTGGTTACATCAGCTGTGCATTTTAGATTAAGTCATAAGTATAATACATATTTCATATTCAGCTACTATTACTTTGAAATAGAAACCTATTTTAAAGTTACTTTGATAGTTAAATTAGAATGTGTTTATATTTATTGTAAATAAGTAATTTAGTTTCAAAAGTCAATTTAATCTTCAGATTAAATTAACTGAGACCTAATAAATCTTTGAAAAACTAATTGAACATTCACACTCTTTATAAACTCACTACAGTTTAGCTTTGTTTTTAAATAGGGGGATTTTAAGTGAAATATTTTTAAAAGAAATTTTAATTGGAACTGAATTCACCCCCTCTTGAGTGTCCACTATGACCAAAATTTGGTTATTGGGTGTTCAATATGGTTTCACAATCATTCACATCATTTTTAGAATTTCTATATTTTAATGAAAATCCTAATGAATCCCAAATCCATAACTATTTATAAACAATCATTCCAAAGGTAGGCGACCATTTGAGGTTTCAGACAATATGGAACACAGAAACTCGTAATGGTCGTCAGGCTATTAGGTTAGGATCATCACACCCTTTTAGTGGGGAATTATTTCTTATTCTATTACTCTCTTATAGATATAAGATAATTTTTTATATCTCTTCAAAATCAAAATATGATACTACTTACCCAAAAAAATTGATATGTTTCCTTCTATCTGTGGAGAGAGCTTCTGTTATTGAGACAATATATATATATCTGAGTTTCTCCATTTTTTACATTATTTCTTATAACATTGTATTGGTTTATATTATTAATTAATATAACAACGAACTCTAGAGTTTAATTCCATATATGCAGAGGATTTGTTTTTCAAGGATAGGATTGAACCTTTATGCATTTTCTTTATTATATTATTTATAACGAGAATCAAAACCCACAATGTTCTGATGTGTCCCGGACCTACAGTTTAAAATCATATAGAAAGGATTTATTTGAGAACACATAGAAACCTGGTATGGATCTCCATCCTTAGAATGGCATCCTACGTATACTTCTTATATCATGAATCAAATTGATAATTGTTTGAATTGTGCTCAGACCACTGATGGGTGGTAATAGTTAACAAATTCCCATGATGGTTATTTCCCTAGGGTTTACCAATATAGGAATTCATTTGGTACATACAATGAGTTGGAATCCTTTATAGGGGGTAAATCGAAGCATGTCACTTAAGAGGTCTTACACACTAGGGTTTCCCTAGATGGGGGAAATTTATGATGTGAGTTATATAATTTTGGAAATACCTATGCCCATATGAGTCATGTTTTGTGTGAGAATCAAGGGATTTTATGTGATCTAAATCATTGTTTATGGATTTGGTATGTATTCATTAAGTGTCCCATTTAGAGTATTTTATGCAGATCTCAGGATTTATGGAGGCACCCAACGTATCCTTCTTATAGCATGATCTAGGGTCCTTGTAGTTTAGTATGGATTCTAAATCTACTGATAGATGATTAATAACATTAAAACCATTAAATAGATTGGATCCCATGTGTTGGAATGTCTGAAATATAGAGGGACTTATACTTAGGTGGATTCCCAATATGATATTAGGCCATGTGAAGGCATCATACTTTTCCTATTAAGATAGGAACCAGAGTTCTCATAGTTTATTTTTTCCCTAAACAACATATGGATTTGAGGTACTTAAGGGAATGTTAATGGATTACACACAAAAAATATGCCTTTTTATAGGACCAATTCTCATCTACATATGGGCCGGTAATGATGGTAGACTTAGGGGAGAATTCATTCTCATGAGTTAGGAATATTTGATATAAGGATAGACTTACACCATGATGATTTCTCATTGGATATCGATCCTCATGAAATAATCCTATTTATTCTATTTGGATATGAATTAGAGTCCTCATAGTTAATTTGGTGCATTTATGTGTGTATTTAATGTAAAAGGATAATACATCCTAGGGTGTCTTCCTGACATGCTTTATATGTCAGAGATGCCTGAAGGACATGTCTCGGTTGTATAAAAAACATGTTTGAGGATGTTTGGACATGCCTATGGTTTTTATTGATATTATTGACATATCTTAATTTCTATGCATAACATTGTAGAAATGTCCCCAATATCTGTCTGACGTGTCCTAAGTGTCTCTATGAAAAGGCTGAAAGTCCATGGGTGATTTACATGATTAAGGAAGACTTGTTGGAGGTCTATCGCATTATCTATCTAAAATGTATAGAGAAATATTTTATGAATAATTTTTCATGTATGTGTATCTTTTCAGGATAAAAAGATTAATTTATAAGGGTGTTTCATTATCAAGTACGACTTGTCGGAAGGTTATCAAATGGTCTGGATAACATTTCAAAGGTTCTTGTAATGATTGGATCAAACATGTTAGAGGATTGAGGCATGAATTAGATGAATTGTTTATAGAATCTGCATTTTATCAATATAGAAACATCCAATGGAAATGTTTGATTAGGGTTTACATATTAGAGGACTTACATGTTATGTGGAGATAATTTCTGAAGGACTCCATGTGGCATTCCTGATATGTCTATAGTACTTCGTGTGGCTTGGATTACATGTCCAGGTGTCATAGAATGATCTAGAAGACATTCCTTGGTGTGGTTTCATGATCTAGATCGATAAATTATAATTGAATGAAACGTTTTTATTAAAATAGAAGTATTCATATTGAAAATAATCTCTGATAATTATTAGCCTTTATTTAATATATTCCTAAATGATTGTTAGGAATTGGACTGTTAAGGATTCATGTAACTATGTTGACACCCACAAACTCCTTTGGATAATCTATATGGTGTGACATATAGAAGATCCCTAATCAATAGGTTCATAACATTATGTTTATGTATATTTTGATTAATCCCATAAGTCATTCCACAAGCTTTAACTGGTAGAATACACTTGGGATTTCATGGATCTACACACTGATAAGTCTAATATCACTTCTCCACTCCCAAGGATACACCTTATATCTCATGTCTATTTCTTATAATGAGGGGAAGTTATTTAGTGGGCTCTATACCATATTTATATTCGACATTGAATGGTTAATATATCAAAATTTTAATCTCATGTTGTTGTGGGGAGTATCTCATTATGCACTTTGCATGGCCTGGTCACAATTGGTTCATACCATCATATTTGTGTAACACAATTAACAATGGCTAAAGGATCACTCCATTAGATCCTTATTTCTTGGGAAATTTCACTTATTAAGGGGACATTTTTTAATCAGGTTGGTAGGTCCAATAGCTTTCACTAGATTGGTTTGATATATATAGGAGTCTTTGTGAGGCCTGGATGGCTATCGAAGAGGATTCAAGACAATAAAGGGAGACTTGTTGAAGTAACTTTTTGAGAAAAATTTGGCTTTTCAGGTATTCTTTGTTATATTAGGATACCTATCGAAGAGGGTTTCTCATGTTCAAGGCAGACATTCTGGGTGCGTTTGTGAGATTAAGTTGGCTTGTCAGAGGTAATTCATGAGAACAAGATACCATATCAGAGGCCATTCATGAGATCACATTGGATTGTTGTAGGTCATTTAAAAGATAAATTTGTATTGTTATGTTCCATTCACAAGATAAATATATCATTTCAAAGTTACATCATTTGAGTAAATAAAAAATCACATATGGCACATGACCCCTTCTCCTGAAAAACAAAATACCCTTGCCTCACACGAGGTTCCTCCTTTTCCAGCTCTTATTGTTTATTTTACAAGAAATATATGGCTTTTACATTGGGATTCCATAAGAGAATGAAATTATCAATATGGATCTTCCAATGTCATGTGATAATTTCTTTGTATAGTTTTCCCACTTATATGAGGTGTACCACATGATCGGTGATGGATCTTATGATGGTGTGTGTGCATGGTCATGGATTATCAGTCTGATTTTTGTAGATCTGAAGGGACATCACATGATCTATTGAAAATGTATGTGGTATTTAAAACTATCATGAGGTCCTTTCTAAATGTATTTTTATGATCATCCAAAGATCATGTGATGTGAATAATTCATCTGTGTGAGCTTTGTAGGGTTATATGATTTCATGCCTCAATGGGGGTCATATGATCTACATAAACTAGCCACATAATATTCATGTAGCCATGATTATCCTTCATTGTTCCTATGGATAAAACAATACCTATGATTTGGGTATTTATTTGATCCTATAATTTCAAATAATCATTTAAAGGGTGTTAAAAAATTCCCCCACATAGGAGTGAGGTACGTAGGGACAAGGACCATGTTCTGAGGAGTGTAAATTAATTCTTGAGTCCCTGAGGTATCATTTGATCAGTTTCTTGAGTTTCTTTTGGTCTTATATGTGACTTTTGGGATTCTTTGGGGTATCCTACAAATACAGTAGTGAGGGAGTCTCTCATTCAACCACTAACTCAAACATCAGAGCTCCTGTGATTTATGCTTCCACGTGATTACTTCGAAAGACTACATCCCAAGAACCACCTGGCATGATTGCTTCATGAAATTAATTCACATGATCCCATCACATGAATTAATAATCTAAATTGCATTCTTGATCAATTTAACAACCAATTTCGAGTAATTTTGATGATCCTTGATAGTTGTTCTCAGCGACATGGTTGTCCTGTAGGCTTTGAATGATCTTATATATCTATTTCATGGTCACTTAATTGTTACAATGTTTACATGATTTCCTCAAGGACACATGATCAAAAGACTCTCAATAGGTCATGTTTTCATGATATGCACTATGGTCCACATGCTTCATGAAAACTATACCACTTCCAGATATATGAATCCATTTGTGGTCCTGTGATTCTGATGATGTTTACGATGTTATCAAACTCTTTTAACAAGGATCCAATAACATCTATAATATAAATATATCCATTTATTGATGGATTCTAGTTTTCATTAGCCTTCAATAAAAGAGTCTGAAGTAACTGTGAATCATTGCAATTTTGTTGTCACAAGTGTGGATGATAGTTATCATTTAATTTTTCATAAATCACAAAACAATATGAAAGACCTAATTGGGATAAGTCTCATAGAATATTATATATCATAATTCCAACCTATATATGAGTTTGTTCTTATAAATTATGCTCATATCCTTAGACCGTGGTGATTGATCATGCATACTTCTTGGGTCTGGAGGACCCACAAGCCCTTTAGAGAAAATATCTATCATATGGGGCACTTAGTCACTGAGGGAAAGCACCCGGATGGATATATGATGAATTTCATGAAAATGGAATTTGGATGGAACAACTATAAATATGACTTGTACATCAATATATATCAATTTATAATGTGAATGTTTTCCACAAAATAGAGGTTTTGATGAATTATGGAAAGGAACGCCTGGTCAGGATGGAGAATTGTTGGGGATTGGGTCTGGTTGTTCTGGGTAAAGAGTACTACTTATGAATTTACAATGGATATGAAAAAATGGGATGAATGAAGGCATATGGATCTCCCAATACATTTCCTAATGTAATAATGGAATTCTTGAAGACATAGTCAACCGATGGAGTCTAAATACAAAAACATTTCATCTATTTTCTAGAGGGGTGGGACTCACTCTATAGGATGTCAACAAGTTCTCTAGAAAATCAATTTTAGGAGATATATATGATGAGTGTCTCCCTATGTCTTATACATGGGATTATATGGATCAGACCCCTCTTCTTTTGAGAGAGCTAATCAAGATGACTGAGAAGGACATCGGGAGGGACCCCATTCATAGATAAGGCATCCTATTTGTGAAATAGGCATGATATTTTATTATTAAAGTTTATTCCCAACCCTAATCTAAGAGTATAAAGTACTTCCCCATAAACTATTCATGCATTGTTGAAGTGGATTAATATCCTTTATTTGAAGAGGATTTATTTACCAACTGGGGGTATAAGTTACATCTGGGTATTGACCAAGTCCTTCGACTGACCATTTTTATTTCTATATACCTAAGTGGGAACCTGCACCCAATAAAGAAGAATGGTGGAGTTAGAGATTCAACCTTTATAATGGTTCTATCTATGTTTGGTAAGATCCATGTTGGGTTTAATATCCCTATGTTTTCAAAACTATACATCCTCATGTACCATATTTACAAGGGATATATACCCACTCATAATTTATGACGTATTTCAAGGGTTATGACGTTGGATTGTATCTCTCCTAGGAAGCTAAAAATACCTGATTATCCATAACATCCATAGTTTTCATTCCAAAACTATTTTTATATTATAGTAGTGGGTGAGTCATGTCACATTAAAGGACTATAAAATTAGGGCTTACCAGAGCTGTCATGACCTCTTCCCTTTCAAACCCTATAGGATTCCCACTATCAGTATAACTAAAAATGGTTGGGGAAGCTCTAAGGATTGGGATTATAGTATCTCAATCTATGAGATAATCCTTTTACCCCAATTTACGGAAGCTTTCACTATGAATGGTAAAAAAAATCAGGTAGAGTCATCAATTTCAATGCATTTTGAAAAAATGTACTGCCTCTTTGCACGTTTATTTCAAAAAATATCCATTGGTGGATCTTTATTTTGGGTTTATGTTTTCTAGGTTAGAGACTAAAATTAATATAAAATTCCCTCCAGACAATTATAATATAATTTTTACACCTTATTATTCCATGATTTGGATATCTTGGTATCCGAAAAAGAAAATATCAATATCAACACCCGAGGATGTAAGGTTTCCACTAATCATAAATGCCAATATGTGGTTTTTCAGGTATCTTTCTTGGAGTAGACTATAAAACTATGATTTTCCTTTCTAATAGGTGATAAATTTTCCATAATTATTCATTACTATGTTAATTTTCAATGGTTGAAATTTTTATGATTGTGGTTCTTGCGATTGAAGTCATGTGTGCATTGTTATTTCACACAATGATTCGGAAATGGATTTTTTGGAGGGCATCGATCTGTGATGTTGAAATCATGGTGATACTTCACTATGAATAGATAATAATGAATCAATTTTCATGTGTTACATATCCCTTATGTTTCTCCTTCATAAACTATCCCACTAAGCTCGATACATTCTTTCGAGACATTGATATGATGATGGAATGCATGAAGGGTCAGATCCACTACTCACATTTGGGGAAGTGGATGTGTTTTTCTAGAATAATGGATTTTTATATTGATTAAAAGGGTTACCCTATAATTTTGGAAGTGGTATGAATTATATTGAGAATTTATCTAAATGGTTGGGCATCCATTTAATTATTACTAATTTCATATGCATTTACATTGATAAGGAAGAAAAAGGAGTCCAATCACTCACTGCATACCCAGTATAATCTCCTAGGGGTAAGGTTTCTAGTGCTAACATAAAATTTGACCAAGGCACTAACGATGAGGAATCCCTAAGTCAAATGGTTCTCATGATGGTGGTGACTACCACACCTGAGGAATTACAATCTACACTTCCATCGATTCCATCCCAAAATACTTTAGTGTCAGTCCCTTTTGGGGGCCTTTCCTCATAGTGGAAAGTAAAAATAATGTTCTCCAAACAGTAAAATACATATCACATAGAATCCTCAAAAGGAATTACATTTTACTTCTTTTACTATTCTAGAACATTTCAATCTCTCATTCTTCTTTGTCAAAAATGAAAAAATCTCCACTAAACCCTATTGGAGAAACATAAATCTATATTTGAGGATATGGGTTAGAGTTATGTTGCTCCCGTGTAACTTTCACTACTAGGTTTAGACCTTCAAGAGATTGTTATAGTTGATGTTTCGAAATCGTTAGGCTTGGTTCCTATTTATAATATTCCAGTGGTTGTTCCATTTGACCAGGCCTGGGAAATCATAATTTTGTAGGATTATGATATTATTTATACTCCACTAAATATTTATCCTTTATTAAGGTGTCTTTGGGAGAAAGTGATATCTTTATTGGAATCTCAATACATTGTACACTTTGTGTCATGTAATCTTACAATTCTTTCACTCTTTCATCCCTTAAATATAGCTAAAAAAGAATAGTGATAGAGAAAACCTAAATGGTTCCTCCAAGTCACTCATCACAATTGGATTTTTCCTCTTCAACTAAAGATAGGGTTCGGGTGATAGACATTTATAGTGATTTAACTGAGAAGTTTATGTTTCCAAAATTGGTCACATTTGTTGACAATATGAAAACATCATATTATTTATCTCTTGACTGATAAACCATTGCGTCTCTTATTGTAGTGCATTAATCTATGAGCTTATAAGTTTCAATAACATCTTCTTCTCGAATTCTATCAACCATGTCAAATAATTTAGAGGATGGTTACATAGCCACCTCATCTAAGGCCATGATTATAAGTCCCTAAATTAGTGAATTAGTCCTAAAATATATTATTGTTCTCATATTGGTCATGAGTCTATGTAGAAAGTCTGTTTCAATCTATCAAATTTTTCTATAGAATGTGTGGATAGAAATTGGGACCCAAATCATAGAGTCCCATTTGGAATATATGAAGGACTAACTGGTCTATCTTAGGTACATGTTTACCACCCTCATCTCTAAGGAATGTTTCTTTATAGCTCTCAATTCCTAGTTGAGGGAGTTGATTTCCCAGATAGAGAAAAGGAGATCTCTTGAATTGAGGATATCAGTGGTTGAGGATTCATCTTCAGTCAAACAGAGTCATGATGAGGCCTTTAACAAGGCTTCCCAACACACGGTTGATGTAATGACTCACTAGAATGTTATAATCACTGGGAAGACTAAGATTTTATGATTACAGATTATAATATGTCTTCTCTAGGAATATAAATCCCCCTTGAATAACGCACTAAAAACTATAGAGATACTTTTATTAGACTAATGAGGGCTCTTATACCTTGAGGAGAGGGCCAAATATAATTTTTTTCCTGGGTAGAATCATTATAGTGGATTGAAAAGGTACAAACTAAATCTGTTGATTAATTTTACAAATTCATGGACTCCCTATATTAGAAGTATATTGAGGTCACTGAATACCATGATAAAATTTTTTCATGTGCCTATAGGTTTATGAACCTCCAATTATTTTTTGATTCATGGGAGATACACTAGAAAGTTGATATTTCTCCCCCTTTTACATGTTATCAATAAATAAATCTTTTAAACAGTACATAACATTGTTTAAAAAATATTTTATTTATGATTTTCATTACATTCAATCTATTTTATATAATATTGGTCCTAAAATATACATGTAATTTGTATAATATTAAGTAATACCAAATGCCTAGATTTGGAAGCTTGTATCATAACATATTTCTCGTGATAACTTATCATCAATGCCTGCTGACCTGAGATTCCTCATTAATGTATCTAATACATTCTTCCATTTATCAATTGGATTAAAAGGGATAATTTGGGTGCAATACAAGTTCTATGTAGAGAGTGGTATTTTTTCGGTCTGATTTTGTAAAATTATATAGAATAACATGATTTTTTCTTAGGAAAAATAATGATCACTACATGATATATATTTTTTATATTTATTTCCCTATATATTACCAAATTTTCATATAGGATAAATTTCATCAAATTTAGAATTTGATTTTTCATAGGTTTTCATTTTATAGGGTTTTGACCTAAATATTTTTATAAATTTTCCCTTTTATGAGTGATCCATATTTTCTGTATCACAAACAGTGCATGTCCACTAAAAATAGACTCAAATTTGGCACAAGGTTACCTTTTTTAGTTTTGTACCTTGAGAGAATTGTGTCTCTTTCAATTATATGTTTTAAGGTATCTAAAATTAGACAATTATTGTGATTTAGGTTAAGGTATTCTATCTCAGACTATCTACTGTTATAGCTCAAGGTACTCTAACTGTGCCCTTTTATTAATGTAGTTTAAGTAATTCTACATTAGATCGTATATTGTAATTGTTTCAGGACATTTATCTCATACCATTTAATTTTTTTAAATAACATTTAACTTGAACCACATACTTATTAGTTTAAGGTCTTTTAACTAGAACCCTCTATTGTTGACCCTCGATTGGTTTAGTTTAAATTCTTCATGCTTGGACCATATATTGTAGAAGTTTGATGTATTTTAGATCAAACCACATACTATTTTATTTTAATGTATTTATCTTGGACATTATATTTCTATATTCAATGTTCTACTAGGTTAGAAAATTTGTTTATGTAGTTTAAATTATTATAACTTAGACCATATACTTCTATATTTTTTGGTCTTATGTCTCTGACTATCTATTGTTGTATTTTATGTTCTTCTGGATTAGAACATCTATTGTTGTTAGTTATGGATGGGTAATCATGAAGGGTTTTAGGAGTTGACACATACCTAGAATGGGGTGTGGGAAAACATCATTTCTTATGTTAAAAATATTGGGTAGTGGCTAACCTAGGATGTATCCATAAAAGAGTGGTCAAAAATCAATTTTCTCACATTTAATTAGAGTTAAAAATACTTGTGTTGGGAATGTTTGGATTTTGAAAACAGAAATCCAATAGACAAAATTTCAGTTAATAAAAATATTGAAAATTAATTTATGAAGAATGTGATTGAAAATAGTAATATTATTTTGGTGATAGGGTCGGATTCAGCTTTCTGATTGAAATGTAATCCTAGTGATAATTTATCAAATACTCTTACACTAAGCCAGTTAATGTGAGATTCCATGATCTCTTCCTCTCACTCTCATGTTCAAACAGTGATTTTGTGAGTAATAATTTCCTAGATATCATCTTGGTCTACTATCCTTCCTATGTGAGATATAGTTGCATTGAATACCTTCAATTGTGATAGAAAAAATAGATTGGGTCTTTTTTATCCCAAAAAATCTAGTATATCCACTACCCTCCCACATGTACTGATGATCACTAAGTAATTCACCACTAAGCCTCAGTCTATTACATTAGATATAAACCAAAAACTATATGAGTTAGTTAATGATTACTAACCAATTAAATAACAAAACCATTATCTAATACTAAATATGATCATACATGATAATAAAAACCACTATTAGAAATTTAAATCCATTTTGAAAAAGATATAATAGATTTTAAACTATGATGTTCATGAGCTCAATAATTATAAAAAGCAAACAACACCTTCCCCAATAACTCAAAATAATTTCCCCTCTATGTAAAGGGTATCCAAAATGAGTGGGGGAGAATAAATCATACTAAAACAATAAGAACAAAAAATGGAAAAATGAATGTAGAAAACATCTCCTCTAGAATCTTTCCACCAAAGGTTTTCTCTATTTCTACCCACCAGAAGGCCAATAATCACCATGATTCCTTATTATTTTTTTTAAATTTAGTTAGATTTAAAAACCATAAATAACAATGTGATGGGGTTAGTGTAAAAAATTATCTTCCCTATTTATTTTAGAATTTGTTTAGAGTTCAAAGAGACCATTCGTAATCTGTGAATTTTGTTCATTCAATGAATTTTTTAAAGACAGAATTTCTAAATGAAAATTAATGTTACCAAGAGATATTGAGACCTAATTAATTTATATAAATAAGAGTTTAATTTAGAGATCATTATTCATATATATTCCACATTTAATGATGAGGGTTCCATTCTTCCAACCAGAATACTTTTTAAAATATATTTACTTATTTTGGGCATGTTTAATTGTGAATGTTCCCTAGTTCTAGTTGAAGAAGTTAAATCCCATTAAAAAATGAATCCTACAAAAAATAACTCTATTTGGATCAATATTGAAATTTTTATGATTGAAATACATAAGTGATAGAAAACTATTAAATTTCCATAATTATGAAATTTTCACATTTTAGCTAAAAAATCATGAATGATTTAAGAAGGATGTAAAAATTATCAAATTGATATATTTTCAGGGATTAAATCATTGAAATATATATGAAAAATGATGAATATTTTATCTCTATCAATCCTCCAAACATTTCACTTCGACTATGGGATATGTATGCATAAAAATCAAATCAAAGAAAATTCATAACACATACCCATGAGATCCACCAATTTTACATTTAGGAAAAAAGTTATCATGGATCCTCAAAAACCTTTATTTAAGGTTATAATAATTATATCTTTAAATATATTTAAATTTTATTTCTCTTCTTATGAAAAAAATACACTTACATTAAATAAAATTTCTCTCATCTCAAAAATTTAAATATTTAAAAAGGGGCTTCTTATACAAACACATGAAAGGGTCACCATAAGCATGATAAATTTATGCATCCCCATAATATGTTATTGAAGGGAAAGTGTTTATCTAGAATAATTTTTAGGTTTTTTCAGTGGATTTTGATTTTTAGGATTTATAAGTCAAAACGTATCTAGCTGAAAAATGAGGTTTTTGTGCCTTTTTTGAAGAAAAAACAAAAGGTTATAATTTTCAATAAAGTATGGTACCCACATCACTACACATAGAAGAAAATAAAATCCAAAATAATATAATTTTTTTCATGTACAACCAACATATTCAATAATTATTCATCTTTATCAGGGAAACTACATCCAAAAACTTTGTATTATTATTTTTTTTCTTTAAAATCTCCATAAATGAAAAACGTTTTTCATAATGAAAGGTCTATAAAAGAATATATTTTTTATCATCAAATATCTTTAAATGAACATATTTTTTATCTTGAAATCTCTAGAAGAAATGTATTTTTTATCATGATTACTCTGGAAGGGAACAAAATTCAAAAGAATGAATTTTTCATAAAAAAAACATCTCTTTATAATTTTAGTTTATTCCCAAATTATCTCGAAATATTGAATCACAACACAAGATAGCTTCCCCTAAAATGTAAATTCAACTAGATTAAGAAATGTCTCTTGAACTATAGGTTGGATAAGGAAAATTATCTTGTAATGTGTCTAATCTAACAGGTATGTTCATGTATTATTTAGGATATAAAGATAAAATGTATAATTAATTAAATAATAAAAATTATTATATTGAAAAGGGGGATTTAAAACCAAAGAAATGCATCAATCTTTTAAAACATATGTTCTTTAATCTCTCATGTTTTTATAGGAATAAATAAAATTATGGTGAAATAAAGTATTGTTTGGTTCTCTAAATAAATGGGGTTGATGTAAATAATATGAAAAAAGTGGTCTAGGTATGTTCATGTATTATTTTGGATATAAAGATAAAATTTACCAGTATTTAAATAATAAAAATTATTATATTGAAATGGGGGATTTGAAAACAACGAAATGCATCAAACAGTTGAAACACACGTTCTTTAATCCCTCATGTTTTTAAAGGAATAAATAAAATTATGCTTAAATAGAGTAGTGTTTAGTTCTCTAAATAAATGAGGTTGATGTAAATAATATGAAAAAAGGGGTCTAGAATTCTTATGGTAAAGTGATTTAAAATATAAAGGCAATGGGATATGGAACGGGATTCAAAATCATAGTACTTTTTATTAAATTCCCAGTGTTTGGAACTTGAAAATAAATCTATTTTCATCTTTCATTTAAGTTCAGTTTCATAAAAAAAGTTGTTTCACTAATTTACATAGGTTTTAAAAATGGAAAAGGTAATCATTTCAACACATAGGTTTCAAAAACACATAAAAATTGAAAAATAAACACACAAAACCTTGAAAAATGGTATTTTTTATACAAAAATTGAAAAAAATAAACTTGAAAATCTTAAACAGTAAAATATTTCACCTCCACACTTAAATTGTGTAGTTTACTAAATTTATTCTTTTATATTGGACATTTTAATAGATTTTTAATTTAATCAGAACATGAAATTAGGTTTTATAGGGTGGTGAAACTTGACTTATTTATAGTAAATCATTGAGTTAATCTCTTATGTTTTTATCTCTAAAAACCTTCAAGAATAAATAGAAAAGAAATCATATGAAATTTATTGGAAAAAAAGAATATAGAAATATAATAATAAAATAATGATAATAATTGGATTAATACCCAAATTAGTCTATGGGTTTTGAATTCTTCTAGATGGGTAGTTTCAATTTGTTAGCCCCAATCTTATGGTGGGTGGAGCTTCTTTAAGATGAACAATAAGAAATAAATTTAAATTATTTATATTTTGTTGATTTCTCTATTGAAATATTGTTCTAAATCCACCCCCATAACAGTGTAATACATCTTATATAGTATGTATATGAAATATAATGTGGGTTCATACATTTTAAATTATAATTTAATAACAACTTCTTCGTTTTTTTGTGGTTTCTCAAGTTATGAATCATCAAAATAATAGTCATATTCAATTTTATATTTTAATTATATTTGGAAACAAATAAAACCTAAAATTCAATATAAAATTATTCTCCATCAAAGTAGGAATCTTGGGTCTTTGTTTTCATAGTAAATTCCATTTTGTTCTCCTCATGAACTCCCTCCAATAAATGTTCCACAACTTTAGATATCCCCAGTTGTATCTCATCATATGCGTCTTCTTTTTCATCATGTTCCTATAATTAAATAAATATGTTGTCCAAATATAAAATATTCAAGATAGGTGAGGTGATACTATATTTAGTTTAAATAAAATTAAATGATAATGTGTTCAGTAAAGGATCATCTCCATGAGTTTTATTAGATTTAATTTCTTCTTGGGTGGAATGTTCCAATTAGAGTTGAATCTCACTAGATTGAGGTAAGTAACATGGATCATCTATACAATATTAAACATCTACCACATTAGTGGTTTCATATTCTTCCAAAGATATATATCGTTACATTGGTGATTATTATCTTCTTTATATGGGATTGGGAGATCATACCGCACCTTATATTAATTTGATAAGTCATGCAAATATTATTGATCTCTCTTACATAAATTAAAAGGAAAATCTTCTTCATCCATCTCCCTAAGAAATGGTCTACCATGACCTAATAGATTATATTTTACTTTTATAATGGTATACCCATGTTTTATTGACATCCTATATGAGTTGGGAATCTACTTCTACCGCCGAATTAGGTTTAGGTAAGGGTTTCTCATAGGATGTGCCCATATATTCAATTATTATATCCAGTTTTTCTCCAGATCATATATTTATTGAAAAATTTCATTCAATTATGATTCTTTTAAAATTTATTATTCCTGTTTCACCTATAAAATTTCAACCAAAACTTTTCTGGGAAACAATGAAGATTATTTTTTTACCTCGACCATTACTTGAAAAAATGTTAGAAAGTACTCCTAGTGTCTAATTAATTATCTATATAATCAGTCCAACACTGGGTATTAGATGTTTTCTTTAAGGTCTTTGATTGTATCCTTTCATTCTATATCTATCAAAAAATTTCTTTAAGATACCCTACAATATTTTTCACATAAATAAACACTATGTTTCATAGTCTAAGGGGTGTTAAATATTTTATTTTAATTTGTTTCGAAAATAGTTAAATATTTAAAATTAGATATTTAGAACTACCTCCCAATAAAATAGTTCCATTTTTGACACATTCCAATCTTGGGGTGTAGAAAAAAATTATTTACTACATTAAAACTATACTGTAGTGGTTAACCTTGGTTTTATCTATATTGGAGTGCACAAAAATAAAGTAGGTCAATATGAACTAGAGGAACAAGTGGTTGTTTTTAAAACCGCGTGATTTTAAAAATAAACAAATGAAATGAAGAAAATAATAATAATAATGAAATTGAAGAAAAAATTGAAAAAGTGATTGAAAACTTTGATATGAGTTGATTGATTTGGTGAAGTTTTTTTTTCCTATAGTATTGATATCATTTTTATGGTTTATAAAATTATCCTCTACAAAGCTGATTAATGTGAGATTCCATGATCGCTTACTATCAATCACATGGTAAAATACTGATTGTGAGAGTAATAATTGATAATATTTGATATCAGTTGGTGCAAAATAGTTTTTGTGAATATCCTCATTTGAATGGGGAAATACTTGATTTTGTTTTTTATATGAGATAATCATGAATGTCCACTACCCCTCCCGCACATAATGACGATTTTTGAGTACTTAAACACTAAACCCTAGTATATTCCATTGTATATAAATTGAAACATAGTAGAAGGAGTTAATTATCATTGAAAAAATAAATAAAAAATAATTGAATATAATACCAAATAAGACCATACTTGAAAATAAAAAACACTACTAAAAATTTGAATCAATTTCATAGAAGAGAGAAAGTATATTACACTATGATGTTCATGGAATATAGAATTAAAAAAAACAAAAGCACCCCTTCCACAATAACTCATACTTTTACCCCTATATGTGAAGGGTATCCCAAAATAAGGGTATGGAATAATTCATTACAAAAAAGAATAAAAAAGGTAGAAAAATAAAAGCAAACAATATCTCCTACACAATTTTCCCTCTAAAACATTACTCTATTTCTTACCACCATAAGGCCGAAATTTTCCAGGGTTACTTATTAAAATTTGTTCATAATTGAGTTGTATATACAACTTAAATTTTTAAATTCCATTTTATATCTATAGAAAATTATATTCCTTAATTACTTAAGAAGATGTTTATTTTTTGAAAAGAAACTTCATCTCACTCTAATTTAGTGTATTAAATAAATATATTCATGAGAGAATTTATATATTTAATTTCAAGTGGACATGATCCATTGATAAAAAATTTCATTTCCAACTAGAATCATCTTATTTAGAGTTATGTTTCCATAAATATGCCTAATTGAATTATGAGGTTTCCATTCTATTGGTTAGAAAAATAAATAAATTGAATTATTTTTTTCAGCCTTTTGGATATTGAATGTGCTCTAGGTATAATTTAATAAATTTAATTCCATAAAAAATAAATACTACAAATAATTAATCACACCATTTGATTAAACATTGAAAAATTATTCTTAATATACATTAGTGATAGAAGTATGTTAAAATTCCAGAATTAAGAAATTTTCACATTTTAGCCAAAAACTCCAGTAACATCCAAAACATATATAAATAAGATAAAATTTTTAAATTAGAAGGGATTAAATATTTTAAACACATATGAAAAATTACGAAAATATTATCACTATCAAGACCCTGAATCCCTAAGAGTATGTGTCCATGAAGGGTTTTGACACCCTGCATTCTTGATTGATATTCTGAAGAATGAATGTTCAGGAAGGGGTTTCACACCCTTCATTCTTATAAAAAATATATAGAATGAATTTCCATGATGGTTTTTATCAAATTAAATCCTCACTGAGATTTTATTTTATGTATGGTAAAATATCAAGGATGCCGAGTGTTGTTAGGGATCTTGAGTATTTGATTTCATTTTCTACAAGGATGAGAATCCTGTAGTTGGTGGTTAAGAGTCCCTTATGAATGATATTATAGGGACAACATCAACCATCAAGTATAGGTATCCCCACTCTCACCCAAATTCCATGGATTGCTTTTGATGGTTCAAACATATAGACTCTAAATTTGGAATTATAGAGTAATATATCCAAAGAGGGTTCTATAACCCTCAAAATGTTTAATTTATTATTGAGAATCTTGTGCCTTACTCTGTATGGTTTCTATTTATGTGGTGTGGGTCACCAAAAGTTTTGGGAATGTAATATCACATTACATCTGTAACACCCTGACCCCAGAAGTTTGAAGTCGAGGCATTAGTTTATTACATTGGAATGATTCAAGGATATAATTCCTGAATGACTTAATAGTTTAGTAGTTTTGGAAAAAAAGATACATAAATAAGTTAAACATTAAAACATTAAATGAAATAAGTTATATAATTTCCACTAGAAACATCCATAAATACTATATTATCCCTAAAATTAACTCATAATATATTTCCATTCATCCTCGGGAGAAATAAAACATAAAAAGGGGGTGAGATATGATTGTTAGTAAGGGTATTCCATGTAGTGGAATATATCATATACATAAACTTTAGGCATGGTGAATAACTAAAAACACATACCTTTAAAAATATACGTGAGCATAATATGGAAGGATTGAAAGATGAAAAAATAATTCCATAATAAAATATAATCAAAAGTATTACACTATTCTAATAACCACATGGTATATTAATAAATATTTTCATAATGAGGAAATTCATAATGCGGGGCATCATAACCATACTGTCAAGGCCTCGTTCCATGACCATACTCCAATGGGAAAAACCCAAACTATTTTGTCTCATGAGAGCTACCGATTCACCGAGGGGATATAGTGGTCCCCACCTCACACTTAATATGTCTAATTCAGTCCTCATATGAGAGGGTTGAAACATAATCAATATATACATTCATATTGGAACTAACATATGAAATGTGATTAACAATCCCCAATTAGTAAACATAATTACTAAGCATTCGAAGTAATATGTTGAATGCAATGTAGATAGAACATCCATAGTAAAACTAATTAAAAACCCTTCAACAAAATATTTTAGATAATATCATAATATTTTAATCATTAATGAATTACACCATTCAATAAAGGATGTTGGCATTGATTAATATTATTTTAAATGAGACCATTGAACAATTCTTAAGTAAATAATCCTTAATCATTCCAAAGTGTCCCATGCCACTTTGAAACCTTAAAATCAGAATCTCATAGAATATCATGATAATAAGGAGACTCTTTGTATGATATTTTAAAGGTTATTACATACATACAATGAAATTAATAAGTTGCTAACAAGGCATAGATCTCATAACAGTTAAAGTTAGATGATAAAATTCCTTTTTACTTTTGAAATAAGAGTTCTTTTGGAAAATCATTAGTAGTTTTTTATGAAATCAGATTATAAAAATGTATATCCCATAAAAGAAAATGAAAGAAAATTGATATCAAATTTTATGCATAAATTTTGTCCCATTTACGTGAAATCATGTAAAAGTGGTCTTTAAAGAAGATTTAGAAATAACACATTTAAGTGTGGTTTAAGGAAAATATTAAATAGATTTCAAAGGGGAAATGAATGTTCATTTTCATAAGAACAGAAATGAACCATGAAAATATTTCCTATTATAATTTCTGATTTAGGAAATATAATTATGGCCTAAAATAAATTATATAGTTAACTTCCAAATAATTAATAATTAGAGAATTTCCCTTCAATAGGGCTTGTTTATCGAGAAGAAGTTTTGAAATATCCTTTAAAACATGTAACTCTCCATAAAAGAACGGTGGATTTTGATTGGTACACATTTTTATAACATTCAAAAATAAGTAATTAGGAGTACATATAAATAATAAATAATTTCATTAAGGTATGTAGATAATAAGAGTACCCCAAAAGAAAATGGAGGTTCGGGTAGAAATCCCTTACAATTATGTATTCCATCAAATCGTATGCCCCAAAATTAATAATAGTCAAATGATATATTGAAAAAAAATGAATAGATTAATTATATGATATATCAATGGGATTTATATTTACACCATACATAATAAATAGTATTTAATATGTAATATATCTCAAAAATGGAAGTGAGATGAGGAAACCCTTACCTTATGTTCGAATGTATTCTTCTCTTAACAGTAATATCCTAGATAGTCAACATAAATCCATTAATTAATTAAGAGATTACCTTATATACAAATATTTCATTTATTATTGTTTTATTATGTCTATAATTTTCTTTATTGATAAGTTATAATATTGAATTATGTCATTTCAAAGTGTTCATTTTCTTGGTTTTCATAATCGGTTCCCCTCTTTTTAAGTAATGGATTTCATATGGAATAGAAATAATTCCAACCAATGAATTTTATATGATACTAATGAAAATAAATAAGATTAAATTTTCATTTAATTCATTTGATTATATGGTATGAGGATTATTTATTAGATCAAACATTAATGGTAATCATTAAATTTTATTGGCGGTATTTCGATTATTAAAAACTATTTTTTTCATATGAATTATTATTATGTACATGTACTAGCTCCATAACATTAAATAGGTTATAATACATATATTATAGTTTTTTTAACCATAAAAATTGTTTCATTACCAGACATGATGGAAAAATTTTAGAATGAGGATTTTTTTTCCACGAAGGTTTTAAATCGGCACCACTAGAATGATTTTTTCGTTATTAAAATAAAAGATAGAGAGTAATGATATTGATGATGAATCATATATTAATATGATATAATTCTAGTATATATGGGATAATCAGGTTATCATGATAATTTTCATAAGTTAGGAGAGGAGAAGACAAGTATATAAAACAAATTGGAAATTAAATGAAAGGAAAAAAGGAAGAGGGTTTACCTCTCGAAATATCCTCCTTCAGAACCTCTTTAACAGAAGGGGTTTTGGTTTTTTGGAGAGACCGAGCGCCCTTGGAAATGGGAAGAGACTAGGGAAGAGTATTTGGGAAGAACATTGGGAAGATTCATGTATTATAATAGTGAAGATAAGAGGGAGTAAGGCCTTCACTTCATCCTATGTCTTTGGAATCACCCTATTCGTTGAGATAAGGGTTACGCACTCTAGGATTTCTCTCTACATGCAGGAGAATTGAGAATATCACATGTGGAGACTAACTCCTTGATACATCACGATTCCTTACAAATTAAAGGATCTATTCCTTGGTCCATATCTTGTGTGGTTAGGAAATTTTGAGCTCTCCTCCGACACAACATCCAAGTGGCCAACACATGGCGCGAGGGGAATAAGGTCACGAATTACATGTCTTCTTTAGGCCAACAAAATTTAATCAACACTAGCCTTATCTATATAGACTATTTGAAAATATAAGGTTTCAATTTTATTAGATTGGATGCCCTAGTTCTGCACTATTTTAGACCTCCTTAATCCTGTGGTTTCCTTGTTGTTCTCCTTTTTTTGAATAAACAAATTATCTTGGATTGATGGTTTTTTGAATATCTCATTCATTATTTTTTTATTCTTCTCAAGACAAAAAATAGTTTTTGATTATTGTGTGGAAAAATATAAATAGGTGGATGTGATTTTTAACCAACTATTCATACATCATCAATGATTTCATGAATAGTGTATCTAACTTAAAATGTATATATATGGTAAATTATCGTATTTCACTATTCACTAAAAATTCAAATATTTTATTAAAATCCCAAAAATTCACCATAACCATTTCACTACATTAAGAATAAAAATAGGAACTCAATTTTATCAAAAGAATTTTATAAATATGATAATGTTAAATATTAATTAAAATAATCATTTACTCAAAAAATGTATACTTTAAAATTAAAACTGATTTTATGACACCTAGAAAATTAACTAACACCTCATTAAATTATCATAAAATAATAGGGCAACAAAATATTGATTTTGGAGTACATTTAAAGAATTTTTTTTAATTTAAATAAATTTATTAATTATAAAAATGTTATTAAATATTTGTTACTCACAAAATTACCGAAACATAATTATTAATTTTTAAAAAATTCTATTTCATTTATGAGGTGCCTACATTTTTTTCATACTTTCATGGATGAGTTACTATGCATAAGGGTCATATTACTATTCATAATTGTAACCTTACTATTCATAAGGGTATATTACTATTCATAAAGTTTAAGTTACTATTCACAAAAAAAATGTATGTTGATCCTATCAGACTTTAAATATATTACTGAATGCAACCATGTATGTCATTTTTTTGAGAATAAAATCATAAAAGTGGAAATATTATATTTATTGGATAGGTTATAAAAAAGTGTTGTTTTGTTAAGACTCAGTGTTTTCATTCCTTCAAAATTAAATTTATTTTTAAATCCTTGGGGTGTTATATTATCCCCTCCTTACAAATATTTTTTCCATGCAATTTGATGTTTCACTTCAAAAAAGAAACAAAAATGATTCCATAAAATTACATTGTGGAAGACCCACATCAAAAGTGAAGGTACTAGGTCAATGTTTTTTAAATATTCTTTCCAAAATGTTTAGAAATTATTTCACTATATAATAATGTAAAGAAATATGAGTACTTGATACATTTCTATAACTAAATTCTTAGCCTTAAATTGTGCCTTTGAATATTCCTACTTCAATTAGTTAAAAACATTGTACCATACGACAAATTAATATCTAAAAAATTGTCTAAATATAAAATTCAACCATTTCATAAATGGTTAAATTTTCCAAAATATCATGGTCAAACACTTTACAAAGAAGGTCATTAAATTTCCATATTGAACATATTAAACAACATGAAGTTTAATTTAATCATCACATGTGAGTATATTCACAATGTATACTCATGAAAAATTCTAATAAAATGAATTACTAAAAAATATTATTAAATATGTTCATGTTTCCTTATTCATTAAAAAATATAAAAATTTGGATATATTCCTTATGTCCAAACTGTTTTAGGATCTCATACATTATTGAAAATCCATTATTTAGATGCAAGATAATAAATTCTATCAAATATATGTTATCCAAATAAATCATATATTTATTATGAAATTGATTCCTCATTATCATGAAAAAATTATGGGTTTTATTTCCCACAACCATATACATTCCAAACATTTATCATGCTACTGAGTCACTTTTCCTTGGTACCATTCATCATATGGCCTCAAATCCTTAATGAAATAGTACTACAGTTCAATCCTTATATATTCTATAGTAATTATAAGCATTAAATCATTTAAAAAATCTCAAAATACATAATATTTGAATCTAAACATAAGCATATTAATCATTCCTCTTCATCCGTGATGATAACCTAATATTGACCGTGATCCATTATCTTTTTTTAGGACTATTACATTTACAGAAGGGACATTGATTTTCATAGTGTCTAATCTCTTTCATGTTGGAGAATTATACATTGGAAACTTATTTCTTCCCCTTGAAATCACAAACTTGGTGTCCTTTTTCTCCACACATATAAAGAAATATCATTCCCTTCATGAATTTTCTAGGTTGATTCTTTCTACAATTATCACATGTGGGAAAACTCATATTCCCTCTATTACCTTTATCCATATTTTTCCCTTCCATAATCTTCATATTTTTCTACCCTTAAAATCTATAGGACTCATAGAATTATTTTCACATATTGTTTACATATTATGTTATTTCCACATATTATGAGGATACTTGGGTGAATGTCTTCCTTCCAAATGATGGTTAAAGACCCCAAGAGATATGATCCTTCTTACTCTTTTCACCACATGCATCAGTGTCATTATCATTCCTTATATTGGGTTCCATTTCTAGTATGTTTAATATACTATATTAGCTTATAAATTGATGACCTATCTATAACTATGAACATGGTATAACACATTACATAAATTTATGCATCACAAATCTTAGAACTATATAATTTGGTTAATTTGGGGGAATAAATTCTACATCATGGTGCAAAAATTAAATGTTAATTTTCATAAGAATATCCTCTCAAAGAGTCAAACTAGGTGTACAGTAAGGCACGCTATTGTTTACTAGGTTACAATGGGTCAAGACTGAAACACCTTGTTGGAGTTGTCACTCCTAAGTACATCTGTGCCAAAACCACATCCACCTGTAATATCTATAAAGCGATATATTTTCAAGGAAGACCCACATAATCCCTTCCTTACCAAAATTCTAGGATGTTCGTGTATTCTTATCCATAAAGTCTATCTTATGGTTTTTTTCACTAATCTAAATTTTTTAAATCTTGTTTCCATGGTTTCTACTAAACTTCCTTTAAGGCCAACTATAACACCCCGACCCCGGAAGAGTAGATTCGATTCATTAGTGTATTACATTGGAATGATTACAATGAAACAAATCATGAACGGATAAATAGTTTTTTCATTTTTTAATATAAGATAAATACTTAAGTTCAACATTACAACTTTAAATGAAATACATTATATAATTTACACTGAAAATATCCACAAATCCTAGATTACCTTGAAATTCATTCATAATATACTTCCTCGCATCCTGTGAAAAATAAAACCTAAGAAAGGGGTGATCTCAGAATCTCATTAAGGGTAATAAATATAGGTGAAGATATCAAAAACATAAATAATAGGAATGGTGAATAACTAAAAACACAAGCCTTTAAAAATATAAATGAGCGTAATATAAAATGAATGGAAGATAAATAAATATTTCCATAATAAAACAAAACCATGAGTATTATACTAGTTGAATAAACACATGGTATATCAATTAATAGTTTCATAATGAGGGAGTGAATAATTTAGACGTCATAACCATACTCTTAGGGCCTCATTCCAAGACCATACACAAACACGTAAAAACTAAAACTAGTTTGTCGCATTATACCTACCGATACACCGAGGGGCTATAAAAGTCCCCACCAGACACTTACTAATTATAATTCACTCCTCATATGAAATCGGTGAAACATAATCAATATATACATTCATATTGAAACAAAAATTTGAAATTTAAATTACTTTCCCCAATTAGAAAACATAATTGCTAACCATTCAGAGTAATATGCTGAATGGAATCAAGATAGCACATCCATAGTCAAACTAATTCTAAAACCTTAAAAAACTTATTTTAGATGATATTATAAGAGATAAACCAAAATTAATTACTATATTCAACAATGTATGTTGGCATATATGAAGATACTTTTATAAAATACCATTGGAATATTCTTGAGGAAATAATCTTTAATCATTCCAAAGTGTCCCATACCACTTTGAAACATTAAAATAATAATCAATTAGAATATCATGAGAATAAAGAGACTATTTATATGATATATAAAATGTTATTACATACACAAAATTATAGGAATAAGTGGTGAACAAGGAATATATCTCATTAAATTTATTTTAAGACTAGAAAAATCCTTTTCTACTTGGGAAAGAAGAGTTCATTTGGAAAATCAATTTTATTCATCATAAAATCTGATTCTAAACATGTTGCTACCAAAAAATAAAATTTATTTTCATTGAAATTATATTTTATGCATAAATATTTTCCCAATAAAGTTAAATCTTGTAAAAAAAGTCTTTATAGAAGTTTTAAAAATAAAACATTTTAGTGTGGTTTAAGGGAAATATTAAAGAGATTTTGAAGTGGAAAGGCATGATTGTGTTCATAAAACTAGAAATCAACCAAGATATTTTTTCATTATAAAATATGTTGTTTTAGAAAAATAATTATGTCTTAAAGTATATTTTATTTTTTCTTATAAAATAGGTAGGAATTCAAGAAGTTCCCTTGAATCATGATTTTTTATCGGGAATAAATTTTGATAGATCCTTTTAAAACATGTAAATCCTAATAAAATAAAGAAGGTTTCTGATTGGTAAAAATTTATAGAAATTTAAAAAAAGAATTTATGAGGAGTAAATAATAATAATTAATAATTTCATTGATGTAATTACAGAATAAGAGTATCCTAAAAGAAAATGGAGGTTTGGGTAGAAATTCCATACCACTATGTATTCCATTAAATCATATTCCCCAAAATTAATAATAATCAAATGATACATTTAATACCATAATACTAAATATATTAATGTTATCATATGTCAATATTTAGTATACATACACCATACATAGGAGATTTTTTTGAATAAGGAATATCTCTCAAAAATGGAAGTATGATGAGGAAACCCTTACCTTGTGTTCGAATGCAATCTGATCTTGAACATAGTGTCCTAGATAATCGAATTAAATCCATTAATTAATTAATTAATAATTGTAAATACATATATTTTATTCATTATATTTTTATTAAGTTCATTTATTTCATTATTTATGAGTTATAATATTGAATTCTTTCATTCCAGAGTGTTCATTTTATTGGTTTTCATAATCTGTTAACTTGTTTATATGTAATGGAGCTCAAGTGGAATGAATATAATTCTATGGAATTGTTTTTATATAACATTAATTAAAATTATTAATATTAAATGTTAATATAGTTCATTTTTTATATGGTATGAGTATGAGTTATTATATAAATCATTAATGACAATCATTTTGATTATTTTGGTTGTATTTCAATTATTATGAACAAATATTTTCATATAAATTAATATTATATATAAATAATGGTTCCATAACATTATATAGGTTTTAATACATATGTTTTAGTTTTTTTACCATAAAAATGGTTTCATTACCATACTTGAAAGAGAAATTGAAGAACAAATGTTAGTCGTCCATGAAGGTTGTAAATTAGTACCTCACGAATGATGATTTCATTTTTAAAATAAATGAGAGAGTAAAAAGATTGATGATTAATCATCCATAAATATGATATAATTCTAGTATATAGGTGATAATATATTTATAATTGTCATTTTTAGTGGAGTTTAGGAGAATATAAGTATATAAATCAAATTTAAAATGAAATTAAAGGAAAAAATCAATTGGGTTTATCTCTTGAAATATCCTTCTTCAGAACCTCATTAAGGGAAGGGGTTTTGGTATTTTTGCAAGACCAAGTGCTCCTAGATGTGGTGAGAGACTAGGGAATAGTATTTTTGAAGAACCCTGAGAATATTAAAGGTTTATAGGTGTAAAGAGAAGAGGGGTGAGGGGTTATTTTTATAATGGAGGGGAGGTTTGATTTTTAAATATCTTATTCATTTTTTTTCTTATATAAAGAAATTAAGTTCAATTATTGTGATGAAAAATAGAAATAGGTGAATGTGAGTTAGAAACAAGTGTACTTACATTATCCATGAGGTAAAGAATAGTATATTTTAATTATAATGTATATATAAGGTAAATTATCATATTTCACTATTCACTAAAAATTAATATATTTCAGAAAAATCCCAAAAATTCTCCATTATAATTTTTCAATGTTCAGAATTCAAAAATGGACTCAATTTTTTCAAAATAATTTAATTAATATTTAAAATTTAATCTCTAATTAAAATCTCCATTTACATGAAAAATATAGTCTTTAAAATTAAAACAAATTTTATAATACCCTAAAAATAACTAAGGTATCATTAAATTATGTTAAATCATAGGGAAAAAATTATTTTTTGGGGGATTTATTTTATGAAAAAATATATTATTTTAAAAAAATTTATTAATTATAAAATTATAATTAAATATGTATTAATCAAAAGATTCCAAGACATAATGATTAATTTTAAAAATATTCTATTTCATTTATGTGGTACCTAAATTATATTTATACTCTCATGGGTGAGGTTACAATTCAGAAGGTCCATTTTACTATTCATAAGGGTTACATTACTATTTATAAGGGTATAATCCAATTCATAAGGGTCAAGTTACTATTCACAAAAAAAGTATGTTGATCCTATAAGACACTAAATATCTTACTAAACACATCCGTATATGTCAATTTTTCAAAACATGGGTCTGAGAAGATGAAAAATTATGTTTATTGGGTAGTTTATACCAAAGTGTTGTTTTATAGAGACTAAAAGTTTTCATGCAACCAATATTAAATTTATTTCTTAATACTTGGGGTGTTATAAAATTTTTGTGAAAGGGTATATTATAAGATTATGTAATGTCAAGGATTTCCAATCCCATTGAATAATCTGGTTATATAGTTTGTAATCCTTTGTATAAGAATATCTGACCTAACTAAATGTGGAAATTGATGGGTACACGTCAACCATTGGTAATGGAGGAAGCACATATTCCATGCAGTCATGAAAATATCTCCTAGTCTTAAGGGAGGCCTCTCTAGGAGCAACTAGACCCTAGGCCTAAGCTCTTTGGTTGTGTGAAATTCTACAAATAATCCTAGATGGGTCACTTTATATTATCCCTTTGATGTTTCTAATTGTCTACAATGAACAAACAAGGTAAAGGGAGCCTAAAATGTAACACCCTGACCTCAGAAGCCTAGAGTCGGTGCATTATTGTAATACATTTGCATGATTATAAAGAATCAAGTCCCGGAGGACATATCATTTTAGCAGTCTTGGAGAATAGATTACATACATGAATGTTATAATACATTATAAAATGACAAATAACAACAACATTGTACCCTTTTGAACACATTCATATCCCTTATCCAATCCCTATAGGTCAACCATAAAATACTTATTCAATCCTGGGAAAAATAACACAATGAAACGGGTGAGCTGATATGCTCAGTAAGGATCAAAATATAGCCAAAACTTTCATAAATAAGCATAAATCATTAAGGAAATGTATACGACTAAAACAAAAGCCTTTTAAACGAAAACTTTAGTATAATATAGAAAAGTTAAAATCAACTAATTCCATTTAATTATTCACAAGGATATTCTACTTGTTGAATAATCACATGCAATATCAATAGACCCTTTCATAATGATGGAATACATAATGCCAGACTTCATAACCACATAGTCAAGGCCTTGTTCCAAGACTACAAATAAGATTTTTTCAAGTCCTTGTGCCAAGACACTAGTTTGTCTCATTATAACTACTGATTCATCGAGGTTCTATGGCGGGCTCCATCCGTCACTTACTAAGTCCAATGCATTCCTCATATGAAAAGGATTAAACATAACCTAAATATTTGTATTAAAATTATCATTCAAATTGTCAATAATTTATCCATAACCCATGAATGGTATATAAATAACACATCCACAGTCAAACATATCACAAAAACTTCAATACAGTATAGAAGATTTGTATCACAATAGATCAACTTCAAACAAGTTTAAAATCCATCAAAACATATTGATATAGATGAAAACGATTTGTAAAACTCTTTGTGGGAAATATCGCTTTTTATAAAGACATTTAAATGTAAAAAAATTTATAAAGGAATAAATTTAAAGAAATTTATTAATCAATGTGTCCCATACAACTTTGACTCTTTTGAAATGAATTAACATTTTAATAACATTCATGCCCATATAAATAAATCATTGAAAACCATTTTTAAAACATGGGCATTAGTGAGAATGATTTAGAAAAATAAGAAATTAAAAACATAAATGTTGTTTTAGTAAAAAAAGTCTCGTAAAGATAATCCATTTAGAAACTCTTTTAGAAAACATGAACATAGATAATAAATATGTCTCAGTAGATACTTACTTAAAAACAACCTCAGATTATAAAGAGATTATGTAATTAACCCTTACCTTACACATTCCTTTGGTCAAGGGTACGTTTAACCTCATGTATAATGACCATAGTATGTTATTAAATTATACCATAACCATATTCATATTTATTATATTATACATGATTCATCTCTGTATTTATACCACCTATTTAATAATTATTTCCATGTTAAATTAACATTTCGGGTAATAATTGGTTTCTTTATCGTACGTATTTATAATTGTTATTACTGGTCGTATCATTTAGATCATGATTTAAATAATTTCAGAATATAAAACTATATTTTTATATCATATATATTTAGAATATAAATATTTATAATAGATATATATAGGAAATGGAAGGCACTATTTATGGAGACGGTAGGTCGTACGTATGCATAAACACTATTTTCGTTTTCATATCATATTGAACGTAAGTAAGTAAATAAGATATATGTAAGTATTTATATATATCCAGTAGAATTATTATGTCATATATTATATACTTATTAATAATATATATTTTTATAATCATTTTTGAATGGTGAACATGGAAATGAATCTCATGGTGTCCTGGAGACGGTAATCCGTACGTACGCACGAGTGACAATATCATTATATTGATGGTGAAATCATATGTAATTAAATGTTATATAATATATAAAGGATAATGAACATGTTATATTTATTATTTAAATCAGTTATACTAATTATTATACCCATCCAAATAATGAAGTGTTTGAATGACAAACTATAGCACAACGTGGAGACAGTAAGTCGTACGTACGCACGTATGATGAATTTTTCAATTATAGGATGGATAAAATAATTAATATGGTTTTACCATATTTATAATAACATCACATTATGTAGGAGGTACTGGAGTTATTATTTTGGTATGAAAACAACAAATACAGAAAATGTGGAAGAAGAAAAGAACTTGAAAGAGGGTAGTCAAATTACTAACTCTTCTTTGGGTGTTTCTTTTTAAGTTAATCAAAAGGATCCTTAGGATGGATTTATTATCAAATTAAGGACTCTAGTTTTATGTGATAAAATTTGTAAGGATATTGTTTCAGGGTTTGACCACGCCAAATGGCTTTGGAGGTGTGATTTTTAGAGAAGGGGAAGTGCCCTTTTATAAGAGGGGTGAGGGTCACTTTAGGAAAAGTTTAAAATATTATTTTATTATAAAATCATATTATATTTATAATGTCTCTAAATGAATATATTTTGATCCTTAGGTGGTTATGGAACGAAATCCTATCAACCAATAGGTTTTAGATAATTTTAGGTTACCATTTTAACCTTATCATTTAGATTTAACTCTTAGTTAAATAGTTTAACTTTTACCATGTCTTCTTGTATTCGTACACTATATGGTTTATAAACATACTCTAAACTTACAATAGAACCACAAGTAGTTCATTAATGACATATAAAATATTATTAAATCCCTTTGGCCAAAACTTATATTTTTAGTAATATTATATCAATCAATAATATAGTATTTTTTTTAAAAATAATTTACGTCAATTTTGACACTATTTGGTATTTTCTTTTTTTGGATGTCATAACAACATTATCACGTTGAATTAAATTTATCTAATGAACCCTAAATTGTCATATTAACCTATAAAATTAATGAAATTCATCAAAAGTCTCAAATTATATTTATTTGGATATTTATTGTATAAATTATTTTAATTTTTTATTAAGAATGTAATTATGTCATCATCATTGTGTCATAAATAAATATAATTATTTAATCTCTAAAAATTATAAATAAAATAAAAAAATGTTGGAAATTGTTTTATCTTTCTAATGAATATTTATAGTTGAATTTATCTTATGTGTAGCCCTATAAAAGCCAAAAGATACTTTTCACCAAAAAATTATTTTCATCTTATTGAACAACATTTCACTTACTGATATTAAATGTGTCTCTTAGATTTTTGAAATTCAACTCACGTAAGTGGTAAAATTATGTTTTATGAATATTTTCAAAAGCTCCTAGAAGGTGGGTAAAAGACGGTAAAAAGTTCATTACAATTTTATAAATCAAATTTTTTTATAAAACAAATCTAATGAATTAATTTGAACATATATAGGTATTATATATCTATTTTGACTTTAAATAAATTTAAATAAAATAAATAATTATTTTTAATAAATAGTCAGTTTTAAACAATAACGCAGTGTTTTTCACTATTAATCAAAAATGGAATGTTTTCTGAAAAATACCAATAATTCACCTTAAGATAATTTTGATATTCTGAATTAATAATTGAGGTCTACTTTAACAAATTACATATATAGAAGTTTCATTTATTAATTTAAAATTAATTCCCATTGTCCAAACCAAAAAATGGGTTTTTTTAAAATTAAAAACTATCAAAAGATTGACATGTGTTTATGTCAAATTTAAATATGAAATTACATATTATGACTTAAATTGTATTAAATGATAAAGTTATAATCTAATTATACTTCAAAAAAACTCAAATACCTAATTTAACATTATAAATTATTTCGGTTAAAAAAGTTGTTTTCAATTAAAACATAGTATTTTTCACTATTCATCAAAATATTGAAGTTATAAAAAAAAGTACGAAAATTTTGTCCAAACTAAATTTCTATGTCCCTATTCTAAAGAAGAATTTAATTTCTTGAAATTGAATATATAATAGTTTCAAATACTGATTTTAAAAAAGGGTTCTCCATTAAAAGGTGGTAAAATTGCATTTTAAAAAAAATTACTTCATTTATCTGAAAAAATGAATTTATTCATACATTATCTCTAAGAAACACATAATATGGATGTTAAAATTAGATAAAGTATATAAGATTCAAAATACAATTAATACTATTCCTAACCGCTTTCTAAACAGCTTGTTTGGTAATTTTTGGTGTGCTCGAACTCGGTGTTGCGTGTAATGCAAGCTATTGAATTAATTTAATGAGATGACATTCTATGAAATCTTGGGGTGTTTAATAAAATCCAAAGGGTTCTCAAATAAAGTTACTAACATGAGGGAATAGTTGTGTTAGCACATACTTCAAATACATGAATGTAGTTTATATAACACATAATATTTAATAAGGGTTCAAAAACCATAAAATATAAGTCCCTACATAGTGTACATTTCATCGTGGTGAGGGGATGTGACAAATCGTTATTCTATCTTTTTTTGGACTAGGGGGTCAAACAATGTTTCTTCTGGAAATGGGGATGACCTTGTTTTTTTAAGGATCAAACATTCCATTCGTTTTCTAACGGGTTTATTCGTGGAACCAGAAACATCCAATGATTCTATAACCATTTAGACATACTTTCCAAAGGTAGGTTCCCATTAGTTTTGAACTGATGAGGCTTAAGAATTTTCATTGGTTGAGAGTATGGGATGTTAGAATCATCACACCTTTTTGGGGGGAATTATTGTCTACTCCAAGAATCTAATATAGATTTTAGTTATGTTTGTGAATCCTTATTAATTTACCAATCAAGAAAATGAGTTTTTCTTTAGACTTTTTAATCAATGATTGATATATAGGGGATTGATAGAATATTTTATATATATTTTATGTTATTCATCAATAGAGAATCATCCATATGAATTAGTGATTCTTAGTCAATGGTATCCTTCAATACATTATTTTGAACTCTCTTGGTCATTATGATGACCATACTGGTTTTAAAGCCACACACTGGGGCACTTGAAGTTTATTGTCATTCAAAAAGATAGGATTATTTTATATTTTGGATCATACCCACAGAATGGCTACCTACGTATCCTTATTAGAAAATGAATCAAAACGCAAATAGTTCGAGTGGAAGGATATAGTTTGACGTCACATGGGACAGAAAGGAATTAATGAAATATGGTCTTGAACTTCAGAAAGGATTCCTATGTACTCTAATTTAGAGGCAGATATCAATGTCCACGTAGTTTGAGTGAAGAAGTATGAGTTTTATCCATGATTAATGTCTCAAATAGAGATTTACTAATTACTTTTACACATTAAGCTCACGGGAGTCATGCTCGATGTGAGAAACAAGAGCTATCAGTAAAACCTGATGATTGTGCCATGAAAGATGCAATCAAAAGAAAGGATGTGGGGCTTACGTATGTATGGCACCCCAAGTAAATGAATATTAGGACTTAGTTCAGGAAAGAAGCCCAGAAGCAGGGTCCATAAAGGTATTTGTGCTTTATGGAGATTTGGAATTTTAACTCGGGACTTACTCCTAAAAAGGAAGCCTAAATCAAAGGGGACATATAACTTTTGGCTTACTCTTAAGGAGGATACCTAGATTAGGGAACATGGGGATTACTCCTAAGGAGTATTCCCAAATTAATGATCTCATCATCTTAAAGGATAAGGTTTAATAGAGGAAATCTATAACCTTACTGACATAATGTTATGTTGATCAAGAGGTTTTGAGAGATGTTCCACAGAATTCCATTCAGATAAGGAAGAAAACAAAGGAACCATGCCACAAATGGATTTGAATAGGGTTTTGAAGGCCAAATCATGAAGAAGAGAGGTCAATTTGAGGAATTTAAGTGAATTGGAAGGAGGCATGCATGTATTGGTCTGGCGCGCAAGCCCTGGTCACGCAAGTATACTTGCACGACAGTAGTTCACTTGGGTGACGGAGAACCTGTAGTGTAATATTTGGGAGAGACTTGGCGCAAGCCCTTAGTATTATCCCAAGATTCTTTCAGAAGGGAGGTGCACAAGTTTCTTCATTTCCCTTAAGGGTTGGACACTTTGGTGCGCAAGTATTGATGAGTTCTAACACATAGTATAACGACCCATACTTTACATACATTTTTAATACTTCAAAAATTGAAGCACACTTATTACAACATATGATAAAACTACAAAGGACCGTATAGGTATAGTGCCTTTAGAAACTGGGAAACATAAACAACTGGTTCATAAATCTTCTACAGTGTCTCCCATTTATTTCATCATATCTAGGGTCCCTTTTAGCATATTCTACTTAATATCCATCTTCCTGACCTGGGGAAAAGAAATCATAAAAGGGTGAGCTCAAATGCTCAGCAAGGCAAATAAAGGAAATAAAAATCATATCATATCTTTTTTAAAATCATAACCTGCAAAAGAGATCATAATATCTTAACATGGAACAAATCATAGGAGTGAAAATGAGATCCCCATAATCATAACATAAAACTTGAAACTTTGTGGCATGCACACATAATCATGGAAAATCATTTCTTGTTAGTCATGACTCATCGCCAAGACTATCTTAGTGGACAAAGTCCCTTTCTGAACCGAGTTCACTCCTCGTTTCAGTCCTGTATCACTGAACCGAAATAACCTTCCGTTCCAGCCATGTCTATCTCATGAGATATAAAATCTTTTCCCAATGCATTGGAGGGAGATATAGGTCCCACCCATCTTATAATGAATCCTTTCTTATGTGTGCCACATAATCATAAAACATACATCATCGCATAACACATGAAACAAAAATGGGATTCTTGAAACATCATGACATCATAAATCAATTCATATAAGATAAAGGAATTCATAAAAATAATTCCATCACAACATGATCAAATCAATGTAATAATAGGGATAAAAACAGAACCCTTTATTATCTTAGATGGAAAATAATTTTGAAAATCACTTGAACTCCATTCTTGAGGAAAATATCCTTTCTTCTTCAAAAACATTTTTCCTTTCATAACATGTCATACAACTTTAAAATAAAAGAAGTTGATTAAAAATAAACTTGAAAACTTGTAAAGTAAGCTTCTTGGAAACAAAGTTTTAAAAATCCATTCATGCCGTATAAGTTAAAAAAAACATTCTTCGTACTTTTGTCGGAAAAGTCAAAAAGTACCTCGTACGGAAAAACGACAAAAGATTCCTTTCATATTCTTTACTAAAAACTCACCTAAGGGTAAAATTGGATTTAAACTATTGCAAGTGGATGGAAACAATATTTCATATTGAGGGAACATGGATGTGGATGATAAAATACACCCCAGTAAATACTTACGAATAAACAATCTCGGATAAAAATGAGATTGTGATATTTCCCTTACCTTAGGTCCGATTAGCTTTGTACGTGTCCGAAGCTCCTGTATAATGGTTTAAATAATGTTATTGACTTATTCCAGAATCATACATATTTATATGATATCATATATGGTCATATTATTAGCTTCTTGTTAGTAATATTTCATTGTTACTTGTTACTCGGGTCTTTATAACTTTTTGTTCTTATGCGTGTTTTGTCGAATAAATTCTTATTCTTATCTTTAGGTTATAGATAATTCATTTCCAGAATGGTATTAGTGTATTATATACCATATTCATTCATTCAATTCATTTATATAATCATTATGAAATGAAGATCATGTAGAACGAGTCGCATCACATCGTGGAGACGGTATTCCGTACGTACGCACGAGTGATGATATCATTCCTATGATCGTGGAATTGTATTGGAGTATATATATATTATTTCAGTATCAATATTACTTCATAATAATCATATTTAGTTACTCATTACACCATTATAACCATCCTTGTAAGGTGATGGTGGAAAATAGATTACACCACGGCGTGGAGACGGTATTTCGTACGTACGCACGCGTGGTGATTTCATTTTTCCGTAGGATGGATAGAAGGTGAAATAGGGTTGTTTCATATTTATAATAACATATCAGTATGTAAGTAATACTGATGTTATTACTTTATCATGAAACAACTAAAGAAGAAGAAGTTGAAGAAGAAAGAAATTGAAAAGATCGGTAATGGATATTACCTCTTCTTTGGAACGCCTCTTTGAATCCTCCACTTAAGGAACTAAGATTGGTCTTTGGAGAAGACCCGGACCTCTAGGATTATTCTAGGGAAGTGGAGAGGAGAAAATGGCAGGGGTTGGCCGAGCTTGAGTGCTCAATTTGGTGTGAGGAGGAGGGGGAGGAGGTGTCCTTTTATAAGGGAGGAGAGGGGCACCTTAGGAATATCTCAAAATATTATTTTATATTAAAGTCAAAATCGGTTTATAATGGTTCCAAAGGGTCTTATTTCGAAGATAAAGTGGGGAAGGGTCTAAATCCTATCAACCAATAGGATTTAGACAAGTTTAGGGTATTATTTTAACCTTATCAATTAGATTTAACTCTAAGTTAAATAATTTAACTTTTACCATGTCTTTTTGTTTTCTTTCACTATATGGTTAATACACTTACTATAACATGCCAAACGAACCCCAAATTGTTTATTATTAAAATATATATCCTTATATATGTCATTTGGCCGAACCTTAGATTTTTAGGAATAAAATAACAATTAATAATATAATATTTGATTTAAAAACTATTTTGTGTCAATTTTGACACTATTTGATATATGATCTTTGTGAAAGTCATAAAAGAATTATATGTTCGAACCAAGTTGATTAAATCAACATTAATATATCATAGTAACCTATAAAATTAGTTGAATTCATAAAAAGTCTCAAATTACATTTATTTTGGTGTTTATAACATCAATTATGTCAATATTTCATTAATAAGATAATTACTGCATCATCTTTGTGTCATAAATAAATTACATTATTTGATGTCTAAAAATTACAAATAAAATATCATCATGTAGGAAATCTTTTTAGCTTTCTAATGAATATTTGCAATTTAATTTAGCTTATGTATATCCCCATATTAAAAATGATTTACTTATTAAACTTTGATTTTAACTATTTTAACCCTTCTTTAAATAAATTAATAATAAATGTCCTAATCTAATCCAAGTGGGCCTAAATGGTCATATTGTATTCCTAAGTTTGTTTTTGGTCGAATTACACTTGTCCAATAGAATTAGGACATGTGTTAGGGTAATATTAATATCATATTTACCCTTAGTTACCCTATTTACTATTAACCGCGGTAAAAAAAGTAAAAAGTTACTATTCACCAAAAAATTATTTTCATCTCATTGAACCACATTTTAGTCCTTGATATTAACCGTGTCTCTCGGATTTTCGAAATTCCAATCACAGAAGCGGTAAAATTAAGTTTTATGCAAAATTCAGTTTTTAACCTACCACTTAGTGGTTTCACTATTCATCAAAAATTGAAAGTTCTCAGAAAAATACCAAAATTTCACCCTAGGCTAATTTCGATATTCTGAGTCCAAAATGAAGTCCATTTTGAAAAATAAAATTTATAAAATTCCAAAAAGTGGTTATTACTATTCATAACGGCTAGTTTTAATAGCATAATGTTGTTTAGTGAAACTCGGTATTGCGTACGACGCAAGCTATCGAGGAAGGTCGCGATTGCGTGTAAAGCAAGCCAAGCAAATGTTGTATAGAAAAAGATTCCTTTGATGATTTATATAACATAAAAGTCTCGGGTGTTACATTCTACCCCCCTTAAAAAGAATTTTGCCCTCGAAATTCGTCACTTTGCAACAAACAGATGAGGATACTTCTCCCTCATCATATCCTCAAGCTCCCATGTAGCTTCTTCAAGTTGGTGGTTTCTCCATAAAACTTTCACCAAGCGAGTGGTCTTGTTTCGTAGGACTTTTTCGCTACGATCCAGAATCTCTATCGGCTGTTCTTCATAAGAAAGATCTTGCTCCAGCGGTACAACTTCTGAGCTGAGTACATGTGAAGGATCTGGTATGTACTTTCTCAGGAGAGATACATGGAACACATCGTGAACTTGAGAGAGATTCGGTGGAAGCGCCAATCGGTAAGCTACCTTCCCAACACGATCCAATATTTCGAAAGGACCGATATATCTAGGGCTCAACTTCCCTTTCTTTCCAAATCTCATAACCCTCTTCCAGGGAGATATTCGTAAGAACACTTTATCACCCACTTCAAACTCTAGGTCTTTTCTTCGGTTGTCGGCATAGCTTTTCTGTCGACTCTGAGCTGCTCTTATGTGTTGTTGAATAGATCTGACCTTTTCTGCCATTTCATCAACGAGATCAGGTCCTAATAGATTTATTTCCCCAATTTCATCCCAGCAAGTTGGAGTCCTGCATTTCTTTCCATAGAGAGCTTCATAAGGAGCCATTTGAATACTGGAGTGAAAGCTATTATTATAAGAAAATTCCACCAAAGGTAGGTGTTGATCCCAACCTCCTTTGAAATCCATAGAGCAAGCTCTCAACATATCTTCTAGGGTTTGAATTGTTCTCTCAGACTGACCGTCTGTCTGGGGATGATAAGCAGTGCTGAAACTCAACTCTGTATCCAGAGTATGCTGAAGACTTCGCCAGAACTTCGAGGTAAATCTCGGATCTCGATCAGATATAATAGAAAGTGGTACTCCATGCAATCTTACCACTTCCTTTATATATATCCTGGCAAGCTGATCTAGAGAGAAATCCTCTCTAATAGGAATAAAGTGTGCAGACTTTGTGAGACGATCAACTATGACCCAGATAGCATTATTGCCTTTGGATGTTTTAGGAAGTCCTGTGACAAAGTCCATAGTGATGTTTTCCCATTTCCATTCGGGTATGGGTAATGGTTGTAACATCCCCTTAGACTTCTGTCTCTCAGCTTTAACTTGTTGACAAACCAAGCATCGAGAGACATATTCAGCAACATCTCTTTTCATGCCATCCCACCAGAAGTACTCTTTCAGGTCCCTATACATCTTCGTGCTTCCAGGATGAATAGAGAATGAAGAACTATGAGCCTCATCCAGCAGCTCTTTCTTTAATTCGGGGATGGGAGGAACACAAACCCGATTCCTGAACTTTATTATCCCATCACAATCAAGGTTGAATTCAGGAACATTTCTGACCTTCTTTTGTAACTCGACATCTTCTTTCTGTGCCTCTTTAATCTTCACATGTATAGATGGTTGAACATTCATTTGAGAAAGATAAGATTTTTCCCCTTCCATTATAATTCCAAGATCCATCCTTTGTAAATCCATAAATATTGGATCTTTTGTGATCCTCATCATGGATAAACTAGCATGGTCTTGTCGACTTAATGCATCTGCCACCTTGTTTGCTTTCCCAGGGTGGTAATGGATTGAGCAATCATAATCCTTAATCAGCTCCAACCATCTTCTTTGACGCATATTCAACTCCTTTTGTGTGAAAATATACTTTAAACTTTTATGATCAGTATAAATATCACACCTTTCACCATAAAGGTAATGCCTCCAAATCTTTAATGCAAAGATTACCGCAGCCAACTCCAAATCATGTGTTGGGTAATTTTGTTCATGGATTTTCAACTGTCGTGAGGCATAATCTATCACCATATCATTTTGCATAAGAACACACCCCAATCCCTTCTTGGATGCATCACTGTAGATCACAAACCTTTCTCCACTACAAGGCAGTGTGAGCACAGGTGCACTGGATAACCTTCTTTTCAACTCCTTGAAATTCTCTTCACATTCCTCTGTCCAGACAAACTTAACTCCTTTCCGAGTCAACTTGGTGAGTGGATTAGAGAATCGTGAAAAATCTTTTACAAAACGTCGATAATATCCAGCCAAACCAAGAAAACTTCGGATCTCAGTTACTGTTGTTGGTCTCGACCATCTTTCGATAACCTCTGTTTTTGCTGGATCCACAGATATCCCCTCTTTTGAGATTATGTGACCCAAAAATGCAACTTTTTGAAGCCAAAATTCACACTTGGTAAATTTGGCATAAAGCTTCTCCTTTCTCAGGGTCTTCAATATAATTCTCAAGTGATCTTCATGTTCTTCCTTGCTCTTTGAATAGACAAGAATATCGTCTATAAAGACTACCACAAATTGATCAAGATAGTCTCTAAAGACTCTATTCATTAGATCCATGAAGATAGCAGGGGCATTAGTAAGACCAAATGGCATCACTATAAATTCATAGTGTCCATACCTTGTACGGAAAGCCGTCTTTGGTATATCCTCCCTTTTGACCCTTAATTGATGATACCCTGAACGAAGATCAATCTTGGAAAAGTATTGAGCTCCGCGTAGTTGGTCAAATAAGTCATCAATGCGTGGGAGAGGATATTTGTTCTTGATAGTGATCTTGTTAAGTTCTCGATAATCAATGCAGAGTCTCATTGATCCATCTTTCTTCTTAACAAATAGAACAGGTGCTCCCCAAGGTGACGCACTAGGTCGTATGAATCCCTTATCAAGATTCTCTTGGAGTTGCTTCTTCAATTCCTGCAACTCAATTGGGGCCATTCTATAAGGTATCTTTGAAATAGGCAAAGCACCCGGTACGAGTTCTATTGAAAACTCAACTTCACGATTTGGTGGAAGACCCGGTAATTCCTCCGGAAAGACATCATCAAACTCCCTTACAATGGGCATATTCTTAATCGTGAGTTTCTCACCAACCATTTGAGATAAATAACCTTAATTTAGTGGGATCAATACCCATAAGATGGAAGAAATTTCCACTGGAAGGTTATGTTCATCCTTGCATTGGTATACGATCGTAGATTGATCTGGAGTATGAAATGTGACTTCCCTTCTTTGGCAATTGATATGAGCTCCATGTAGAGAAAGCCAATCCATGCCAAGAATCACATCAAATTCCACTAAAGGAAGGATCACAAGATTTGCAGGAAGCACTTTCCCACAAACTTCGATCGGAGAAGAATTATAAACTTTTGATGCGATTGATGTGCCATTAGGTGTTGTCACAGCTAACTCAACATCTAATTGTTGAGGTAGTACGGTGATACCCTTAGAAAAGTCTTCAGAAATAAAAGAGTGGGTGGATCCAGAATCAAATAAAACATTTGCTACTTTAGAGTGGATGGTAAGTGTACCTTTCACCACATCGTTATCGTACTCCACATCGCTGATAGAAATTGCATGTGACTTTCCTTTGTCTTTAGCTTTAAGAGTTTGTTGACGTCGACCATCATCATCAACCCTTGGATTTGGGCATTGATTGGCATAATGCCCCATCTCCTTGCACTTGAAACATTGAAGTGTTGTAGGTTCATTCTGTGTATCCCTTCCTTTGTTTGCGTCATTAGACATCTTCTTCCCATTATCACGGAATTCAAATGCCCGAGGACCTTCCTTTCCACATTTAAAACATTTACTTGTCCCTTTAAGACAACTCCCTCCATGTTTCTTTCCACACTTTTAGCATAAGGAAAATATCATCTTCTTTTCTGTGTGCTCTTTAGATTTTTCTTTGAATTCCATCTTCCTCTTCTTATCAAACCCATGTGACTGATGGGTTACTCCAATCTCCATCTCGACTTTGAGAGCACATCGAACGATTTCCTCGTAGCTATTGAAGTCTCTTATGGCTAACGCCCTTCGAAGACTTGGTTTTAAGCCACTAAAGAATCGATCGATCTTACTCTCAGGTTGGATAATAATACCAGAAGCGTACCTTGCCAGTCTTGTAAAATTTGCTTCATAGGTACCAACAGATTCATCATCCCTTTGCTTCAGTTCAAGAAACTCTTTCTCCATCTTTGTTCGGAGAATACGAGGGAAGTACTTATTGAAAAATAAGTTCTTGAACTCGTCCCATTCCATAGACTCAATTTCATCCCTTTGCCTCGTATTCTTAACAAGATTCCACCATTGATCAGCATCTCCTTCCAAACGATACACTGCTAGGATGACTTTATCATGTTCAGAACATTGAAGAACTGAAAATATCTTTTCAGTAGTACTAATCCATTGTTCAGCAACTAATGGATCAGTAGACCCGCTGAAAGAAGGTGGACGCTGCCTCATGAAGGATTCAACAGAATGTTGCTCCCTCCTTTGCTCGTTTGGAAATCCTGCATGATTCATAGCTTGAGAATGTTGTGTGAGCATGGCTACAAGATTTTGCATTCCAGCTCCCATATCGTTTGGTTGCTCAGGGGGAAAATCATTGCATTGCCCATCGCATTCCGCATTAACACGGTTCCTTCGGGTTCCAGCCATTGACTAATACCAAGAAGAATAGTGTGAGCAACACTAATTATAATAGCAAACCACATAATTCAAGAATAAAATTTTCATGCTTATGGTCTTATCCTAGGTTATTCAAGGCCATTTCTAAAACACTAAGATTGTGTACTATGCTTAGACTTATCCTTAGGGTTCTTACTAAGGCTTTCACATCCTAGTTTCCAAAGGTTGACTATACCTTTCCTCTGATACCAACTATAACGACCCATACTTTACATACATTTTTAATACTTCAAAAATTGAAGCACACTTATTACAACATATGATAAAACTACAAAGGACCGTATAGGTATAGTGCCTTTAGAAACTGGGAAACATAAACAACTGGTTCATAAATCTTCTACAGTGTCTCCCATTTATTTCATCATATCTAGGGTCCCTTTTAGCATATTCTACTTAATATCCATCTTCCTGACCTGGGGAAAAGAAATCATAAAAGGGTGAGCTCAAATGCTCAGCAAGGCAAATAAAGGAAATAAAAATCATATCATATCTTTTTGAAAATCATAACCTGCAAAAGAGATCATAATATCTTAACATGGAACAAATCATAGGAGTGAAAATGAGATCCCCATAATCATAACATAAAACTTGAAACTTTGTGGGATGCACACATAATCATGGAAAATCATTTCTTGTTAGTCATGACTCATCGCCAAGACTATCTTAGTGGACAAAGTCCCTTTCTGAACCGAGTTCACTCCTCGTTTCAGTCCTGTATCACTGAACCGAAATAACCTTCCGTTCCAGCCATGTCTATCTCATGAGATATAAAATCTTTACCCAATGCATTGGAGGGAGATATAGGTCCCACCCATCTTATAATGAATCCTTTCTTATGTGTGCCACATAATCATAAAACATACATCATCGCATAACACATGAAACAAAAATGGGATTCTTGAAACATCATGACATCATAAATAAATTCATATAAGATAAAGGAATTCATAAAAATAATTCCATCACAACATGATCAAATCAATGTAATAATAGGGATAAAAACAGAACCTTTTATTATCTTAGATGGAAAATAATTTTGAAAATCACTTGAACTCCATTCTTGAGGAAAATATCCTTTCTTCTTCAAAAACATTTTTCCTTTCATAACATGTCATACAACTTTAAAATAAAAGAAGTTGATTAAAAATAAACTTGAAAACTTGTAAAGGAAGCTTCTTGGAAACAATGTTTTAAAAATCCATTCATGCCGTATAAGTTAAAAAAACATTCTTCGTACTTTTGTCGGAAAAGTCAAAAAGTACCTCGTACGGAAAAACGACAAAAGATTCCTTTCATATTCTTTACTAAAAACTCACCTAAGGGTAAAATTGGATTTAAACTATTGCAAGTGGATGGAAACAATATTTCATATTGAGGGAACATGGATGTGGATGATAAAATACACCCCAGTAAATACTTACGAATAAACAATCTCGGATAAAAATGAGATTGTGATATTTCCCTTACCTTAGGTCCGATTAGCTTTGTACGTGTCCGAAGCTCCTGTATAATGGTTTAAATAATTTTATTGACTTATTCCAGAATCATACATATTTATATGATATCATATATGGTCATATTATTAGCTTCTTGTTAGTAATATTTCATTGTTACTTGTTACTCGGGTCTTTATAACTTTTTGTTCTTATGCGTGTTTTGTCGAATAAATTCCTATTCTTATCTTTAGTTTATAGATAATTCATTTCCAGAATGGTATTAGTGTATTATATACCATATTAATTCATTCAATTCATTTATATAATCATTATGAAATGAAGATCATGTAGAACGAGTCGCATCACATCGTGGAGACGGTATTCCGTACGTACGCACGAGTGATGATATCATTCCTATGATCGTGGAATTGTATTGGAGTATATATATATTATTTCAGTATCAATATTACTTCATAATAATCATATTTAGTTACTCATTACACCATTATAACCATCCTTGTAAGGTGATGGTGGAAAATAGATTACACCACGGCGTGGAGACGGTATTTCGTACGTACGCACGCGTGGTGATTTCATTTTTCCGTAGGATGGATAGAAGGTGAAATAGGGTTGTTTCATATTTATAATAACATATCAGTATGTAAGTAATACTGATGTTATTACTTTATCATGAAACAACTAAAGAAGAAGAAGTTGAAGAAGAAAGAAATTGAAAAGATCGGTAATGGATATTACCTCTTCTTTGGAACGCCTCTTTGAATCCTCCACTTAAGGAACTACGATTGGTCTTTGGAGAAGACCCGGACCTCTAGGATTATTCTAGGGAAGTGGATAGGAGAAAATGGCAGGGGTTGGCCGAGCTTGAGTGCTCAATTTGGTGTGAGGAGGAGGGGGAGGAGGTGCCCTTTTATAAGGGAGGAGAGGGGCACCTTAGGAATATCTCAAAATATTATTTTATATTAAAGTCAAAATCGGTTTATAATGGTTCCAAAGGGTCTTATTTAGAAGATAAAGTGGGGAAGGGTCGAAATCCTATCAACCAATAGGATTTAGACAAGTTTAGGGTATTATTTTAACCTTATCAATTAGATTTAACTCTAAGTTAAATAATTTAACTTTTACCATGTCTTTTTGTTTTCTTTCACTATATGGTTAATACACTTACTATAACATGCCAAACGAACCCCAAATTGTTTATTATTAAAATATATATCCTTATCTAAGTCATTTGGCCGAACCTTAGATTTTTAGGAATAAAATAACAATTAATAATATAATATTTGATTTAAAAACTATTTTGTGTCAATTTTGACACTATTTGATATATGATTTTTGTGAAAGTCATAAAAGAATTATATGTTCAAACCAAGTTGATTAAATCAACATTAATATATCATAGTAACCTATAAAATTAGTTGAATTCATAAAAAGTCTCAAATTACATTTATTTTGGTGTTTATAACATCAATTATGTCAATATTTCATTAATAAGATAATTACTGCATCATCTTTGTGTCATAAATAAATTACATTATTTGATGTCTAAAAATTACAAATAAAATATCATCATGTAGGAAATCTTTTTAGATTTCTAATTAATATTTACAATTGAATTTATCTTATGTATAACACCATATTAAAAATGATTTACTTATTAAACTTTGATTTTAACTATTTTAACCCTTCTTTAAATAAATTAATGATAAATGTCCTAATCTAATCCAAGTGGGCCTAAATGGTCATATTTTATTCCTAGTTTGTTTTTGGTCGAATTACACTTGTCCAATAGAATTAGGACATGTGTTAGGGTAATATTAATATCATATTTACCCTTAGTTACCCTATTTACTATTAACCGCGGTAAAAAAAGTAAAAAGTTACTATTCACCAAAAAATTATTTTCATCTCATTGAACCACATTTTAGTCCTTGATATTAACCATGTCTCTCGGATTTTCGAAATTCCAATCACAGAAGCGGTAAAATTAAGTTTTATGCAAAATTCAGTTTTTAACCTACCACTTAGTGGTTTCACTATTCATCAAAAATTGAAAGTTTTCAGAAAAATAACAAAATTTCACCCTAGGCTAATTTCGATATTCTGAGTCCAAAATGAAGTCCATTTTGAAAAATAAAATTTATAAAATTCCAAAAAGTGGTTATTACTATTCATAACGGCTAGTTTTAATAGCATAATGTTGTTTAGTGAAACTCGGTATTGCGTACGACGCAAGCTATCGAGGAAGGTCGTGATTGCGTGTAAAGCAAGCCAAGCAAGTGTTGTATAGAAAAAGATTCCTTTGATGATTTATATAACATAAAAGTCTCGGGTGTTACACATAGGCCTTATTCTTCCTCTTTAGATCTTCCATTCTAGGTAAGAAATTACCTTAGAAGTGTTCGGAATACTTCAAGCAGAGACTAGTGAACCCAGATCTTAATTCAGAGTTTTTGAAAATCTGTCCCCCAAATGGGGGGCCCACAAGGGGGTATTTATAGGCCACCTGAGGTTTGGGAGAAATTTTACTTTAGGGGCGCAAGTGACTTGCACGCCTCATGTCTGGAACGCAAGTAACTTTTTCACCCAAGGCTGGCGCATAGGTATACATGTGTGCCTTAATTCCTTTTCAATTTTTGATGAATCTTCCCTATTATTTGCTCGAGGTATTCCCTTTAGTCAATATTTGGACTCTGTGATGGAACAGAGCGTCAACAAAAGTCCCCCCTCAGAGCTGGATTCGAAAAAAGGAAATAGGGTTTAACTCTGAGGAAAAAGAAGAAACCAAGATCTAGTGGTGCGTAGGTATGAGGCGCGCAATTTTCTGGATCACCTATAAATATAGGCGTCACATCGCAAAAAGCATCCAGCTTTCAAATGCTTCTCGCTCTTGTCGCACAAGTGAGATCTCGTCACATAGGTGTCGTAGATTTTCTCTCATCCGTGCTTCTGTTCGTTGTGTCGTGCTTCCTCAGTCTGTTTCTAACTTGCGCACCAGTACTAGAGCGGTACAACTTGCACAACCAGCTTAGACTTGTGTTCCAAGACTAGACTTGTGTGCCTTAATGACTTATCCATTTCATTCCTATTTCATCACAAATTTTATGAAAAAACAACTTACTTAAAAGTTAATTATTCGATCTTTGTGCAGATTCAATGGCTCCATGGAATATTGGATTGGCTGATGAGCTGGCTAGGAAGTGGATTGATGACATGATGAACATCGTTGGCCATGATTACTATGATATATGCGATAGCACTCTCCCAGATTTGGCCATGTACTTGAAGAAATATCATTTCAATTACCCACAAAGTACTTACCTTCCTCTATATGGCCATGGTCATCTACAAGAAGTCAACACTCCAGATCCGAAGACCTATATGCCCGAGATGCAGCCGCACTGCTACCCCTCTATTTCGGTTATGTTGTGCATTAAGATCAGCGACAATGGTGTGAACTTTCAAATTTTTCTCCATTCCATTTCCTTTCATATATGAAAATGGAAAACCTATGGGATGATATATTTTCCGCTGCTGGATGGTAGAGAGAAGACTATCTTGATATTAGAACAATATCTGAAAAGAGTACTTTCCCCAAATGGATCATTACTTCCAATGCACCATTCAAAAATCAATGTATCCATCTTCCAAGTCTCTTGGACAAAAACAAAGTCACTAATTGATCAGTAGACAATTTTCTCAAACTGTACTCAAGAATATTCTTTTACAATTGTTCCAAGAAGAGCTGGTATCACTACGTCTCTTATTGTATCCAGTTGAATGAATGAATTCCAGGTGACTACTGATCATGCTCAGGATGTCGTCAATCAAATGAAGAGTTATGTTGAACACCTCTTCTAAATATAGAAAAAGAGAAGAGACTACAATCTGTGGATGTCCTTCTCACTCTTGTGCATCAATGAAAAAAACACTTTCATCTTCAATCATTTCTGCATGCATTCTCTTTCTACTTTCTTTAATTAATTTTACCTAAGCCAATGGGCCTAGTAATCATAGTTTGATTTTTTTTCTAGGGTTATACAAACAACCCCACAAACATTGCATCTTTTTGTTGCTCAATATTGCCTAAATCATACAAAATGTACGTTTAGAGAGCTGGGACTCGACTTTTGTTTATACTTCCTTTTATAGGTTTCCAATTTAATGAGTACCCTGTCTCTTGTTGGAAGTTGAAATTCATGCATGTCAGACATAAAAAGGATAATGTTTATGGGTGAATGTCTTTGACCGAATGGATTAAAATTGACTCAATTCCATGATAATTTATCTGAAAACATATTACCACATTCATGTATGGGGGAAAACATGTAAACTATGACATATGAAATTTTGAATATGATGAATGATACGAAAAAGTGTCTGAAAGGATTTAGAGGAAATATTTCCTAAGAGTGAAGTTACTACTATTTAACAAACCCGTTAGGGGGTTGAATTATGCAGGGCCACTTAAGGGAATTGACTGCATAGTCAAATAATAGAATCTTTTGGCTGACAGGTTCGTTATGTAAACTACTTATGCAAGGCCACCTAGGGGCACATGCTACATAGGCATGCAAAAGAACTCTCAGAAATTTTACTATTCTATTGCTGAAAGCCAGTGAAAGTTTATGGAGATTCAAATTTTCTAGAGCATATATTCTGCTATATGGAGAGCGGTACTTGAATATGGAGAGGATATTTCCAATCAATATTGTCAAAGAATTGGATGAATGTCACTCCTGTGAAGGTATGACATAAACGTAGGGAAGGGAAATATAAACCATAGACATAAATACTTTTAGATCATGAAAAATAGTATGGGAAAATTATGTTAAGGATTGATATTTTTGCAGATCCCTACATATTTTCGTTAAGACAAATAAGGATAAAAGAGGTTTTTCTCCTATGAATGAAGTTACCACTATTTGACAAACTCGTTAGGGGTTGATTTATGCAGTTCCACTTAAGGGCATTCGATTCAAAGTCTAATAATAGCATCTTTTGGCTGACAGGTCCATTATGTAGACTACTATTGCAAGGCCGCCTAAGGGAACGTCCTGCATAGTCAGGAACAAGAATTCCCGAGTATTAGACATTTTGTGACCAGAATTCCATAAAAGGGTTATGGAGATCTAGAAGTATTTATGGTTAGGAATATGACACATGAAAATTGGTATTGTCTAATGCATGAAGGAGATATATAGACCAATGCTAACCATAATCATGTTATGGATGGGTCCTAAATTGAGATGATATACTTCACTACATATCTCTTTAGAATGAGAATCAAGACAAATGTAGTTCCTGAAATACAGTTTAACATCATGTGGGACGAGAATATAGGAGATCTTAGTTTAGGTTCATCGATCATGGACTATAATGAATAATACACATTGTCTGTTTTATAAAGATGATGTGAATGAAGACCAAGGTTTTCATACCACAATCATGTTTTCACAGGGGGACTTGTCAACCAAGGGACTGAAAGTGGAATTTGGGGTTAGGCCCAAATACTTGTGGTTGGACTTGAGGGACACTTGAACATTCCTAAATATCCCATAAGGATGGGAATCAAGCCATTCATAGTTCTTGAAATACACTCTGTACAGATTTGGTTCATACAAGTGAAGGGTGATAGAGGACTTTAGTGCAATGATGGTTTTACCCAAGATCAAAGGTTCGGGTATTTCCATTGTAACACCCGAGACTTTTATGAGGAATATTTTGTTTTTATGTTATATAAATCATCAAAGGAATCTTTCGTGCATGCAATCGTGACCTTCCTCGATAGCGTGTGTAGTACGCAATACCGAGTTCCACTAAACAACGATATATTATTATAATATTATAAACTAGACGTTATGAATAGTATTAACTGAATTTTAAATCTTACAATATTATTATTCATCTTACACATTTTCTAGAACATGGTAAGAGAACAAAAAAAAATTTTGGTAAAATAAGTATTTAACAAAAAATGCACTTTTGCCGCCTTTTGATGGTGCACCCACATTAAATCTAGTTTTCGACACATTTATAAGTTCAATTTGACAAAATAAAATTCTTCTTTTGAATCAGGATATAAAAATTTACTTTGGATAAATTTTGTATATTTTTGTGATAACTTTAATATTTTGATGAATTGTAAAAATACGCTAATTATTAATTAAAAACAACTTTTTCATTGAGATAATTTATATGGTTAAATTATAATATTGAATGTTCTCAAAGTATAGATAGAATATATTTTTACAATTTAATATAATGTATTTCATTATAATTAATTTCACATTGAATTCATAGGTAAAAACATTTCAATTTTTGGCAATGTTTTAACTTCTAAAACCCGTTTTCTTAACAACGGGATTTATTTTAAATTAATTACTTTAACTTATATGTTTTGAATTTTGAAAAATGGATTCCATATTTAGAATCAGTGGGTCCAAATTATGTTAATAGGCTACTTTTTATTTTTCGGCATTATTAATAGTAACTACGGTAAATTTTATTTACCATAGTTGAAGTTAAATCGGGTAATTAAGGGTAAATATAAGATTACAAAATTATCATAACACCTGAAAAAATCCTATTGGATGACTGAAAGTAGACTCATATCACCTAAGGGTCGGATTAGATTCATTTAATAGACTTTCTTCCATGAAAATAATTTAATTATTATTAAAACCAACGAATGTGACAACATGTCACTTTCTAAAATCGTATAAGTATAATAATTGTATTTTGGTGATAACATTAATGAAACTTCTAACATGAATATTCTCCAGAAATATAATACAATTATCTACATCATAGGAATTTATTTATAATTTTTAGGGATTAAATAATTATCATTAATTATAAAACAATAGTGATGTTGAAATTATTTTATTAATTAAAATATGAAATAAATGGTTTTAAAATATTAAACTAATTATTTTATACACTATTTAATGTGCTCCACTAATTTTCTAGATACATATGACATTGTATTAATCTATTAAAGCTTTTAGTTCGAACATATACTCTGTATATTGTTTATTTAAATTCAAATAAATGAATAGTGTCAAAATTGACACTATTGTTATTTTATTAAAATAACATATTATAAAATTGTTTAAAAATCACAAAAATATTTAAAAATTATAAATTAAAATTTATATGGTCGAAGAAGTCATAAAGTGTCAAATTATGGAAAATTCACAACACATATGTAATTATTAATAATAATTTAAAATTTATAATATTATTACCACAAATAAAATAAAATTCATAAATAAGGATAAATCAAGTTGATAAGGTTTAAAATAACTTCCTAACATGCCTAAATTTTATTTGTTGATGAGATTACAACCTTATCTCATCTAAGCTTCGGATATGAGTCATTTTGGAAGTTTTTATGTGGGGATGAGATTTAATATAAACTAATATTTCTTATATTTCCAAAGGTGCCCCTCTCCTCCCTTATAAAAGGGAACATCCTCCCTCTCCTCCTCACACCAATTTGAGCCTTCCCGCTCAGCCAAACCCTGCCCATTTCACTTCCCCACTTCCCTAGAATCATCCTAGAGGTTCTTGTCTTCTTGAAAGACCAACCCTAGTGCCCTAAGAGGAGGTTAAGAAGAGGCGCGTCAAAAAGAGGTAATATCCATTACCGATCCTTTCCAAATTCTCTCTTCTTCAACATATTCTTATTTAGTTGTTTCATTATGAAGTAATAACATCTGTATCACTCATATACTGATATATTATTATAAGTATTAAAAAACCCTATTTCATCATCTATCCATCCTATGGAAAATGAAATCATCGCGCGTGCGTACGTATGGAATACCGTCTCCACGCCGTGGTGTAATCTATTTTCCCCCACCAACTTACTTGGATGGGTATAATGGTGAAAATAATTACTATATATGATTATTGTCAAGTGATATTGATTCTGAAATAGTATACATACACTCCAATACAATTCCAAGATCATGGGAACGATATCATCGCTCCTCCATACGTACGGAATACCGTCTCCACAATGTGATGTGATTCGTTCTACATGATCTTCATTGAATAATGATTATATAAATCAATTTAATGAATAAATATGATATATAGTATATTAATAACATTCTTGAAGTGATTTATCTATAACCTAAATAGAAGAATAAGAATTTATTCGACAAAACACGAATAAGAAAAAAAAGTTATAAACACCCGAATAACAAGTAGCAATGAAATATTACTACTAAGAAGCTAATAATATGACCATATATGATATCATAACAATAATTATGATTCTGGAATATGTCAATAACATTATTTAAATCATTATACAGGAGGTTCGGAGACTTATGAAGCAAATCGGACCTAAGGTAAGGGAAAATATCACAATCTCATTTTTATCCGAGATTGTTTATACTTTGGTATTTACTGGGGTGTATTTTATCATCCACATTCATGTTTCCTCAATATTTAATATTGTTTCCATCCACCTAAAATTGTTTAAATCCAATTTTACCCTTCGGTGAGTTTTTAGTAAAAGATATGAAAGGAATCTTTTTTCGTTTTTCGTACGAGTTACTTTTTGACTTTTTTGACAAAAGTACAAGAAGAACGTTTTTTTATCTTATACGACATGAATGGATTTTTAAAACATTATTTACAAGAAGATTCCTTTACAAGTTTTCAAGTTTATTTTTAATAAACTTCTTTTAGTTATAGTTTTATGAATGTTAAGAAAGGAAAATTGTTTTTGAAGTTGAAAGGATATTTTCCTCAAGAATGGAGTTCAAGTGTTTTATCAAAATTATTTTCCATCTAAGATAATAAAGGGTTCTGTTTCTATCCCTATTATTACATTGATTTGATTATGTTGTGATGGAATTATTTTTATGAATTCCTTTATCTTATATGAATTGTTTTATGATGTCACGATGTTTGAGATTCCCATTTTTATTAGATGGGTTATGCTATGATGTATGGTTTATGATTTTGTGGCACACATAAGAATGGTATCATTATGAGATGGGTGAGACCTATATCACCCTCCAATTCGTTGGGTGAAGATTTTATATCTCATGAGATAGACATGGTTGGAACGGCTTGTTAAACCGGTTCAGTGAAACAGGACTGAAACGAGGAGTGAACTCGGTTCAGAAATGGACATTGTCCACTAAGATAGTCTTGGAAATGAGTCATGACTAATAAGAAATGATTCTCTATGATTATGTGTGTATGCCACAATGTTTCATGTTTTATGTTATGATTATTGGGAATAAATTTCACTACTATGATTTATCCCATGTTATGAAATTATGATTTCTTTTACAGGTTATGATTTCCAAAAGTTATGTTCTTATGTATATGATGTGATTGATATTTCTTTTGTTTACCATTACTGAGCATTTGAGCTCACCCTTTTGTATTTTTTATTTCCCCAGGTTAGGAAGAAGGTTATTAAGTAGGATATGACAAAAAGGGACTCTATATATGATGAAATAAATGGGAGGAAAAGTAGATGCTTTATGAACCAATTGTTTATGTTTCCCAGTTTCTAAAGACTCTATACCTATACGGTCCTTTCCTAGTTTTGTTATATGTTGTAATAAGTGTGCTTAAATTCTGAAGTAATGACAATGTATGTAATTTATGGGTCGTTATAGTTGGTATCAGAGGAAAGGTATAGTCAACCTTAAGTGTGAAATTTCATTCTTGATTATGTGGTTTTCCTATTATAATTAGTGCTGCTCACATTATTATTCTTGGTTTTAGTCAATGGCTGGAACCCGAAGGAACCGTGTTAATGCAGAATGCGATGGGCAATGCAATTATTGTCCTCCTGAGCAACCAAACGTTATGGGAGAAGGAATGAAAAATCTTGTAGCCATGCTCACAAAACTTTCTCAAGTTATGAATCACGCAGGACTTCCAAACGAGCAAAGGAAGGAGCAACATTCTGTTGAATCCTTCATGAGGCAGCGTCCACCTTCTGTCAGCGGGTCTACTGATCCATTAGTTGCTGTACAATAGATTAGTACTACTGAAAAGATATTTTCAGTTCTTCAATGTTCTGAACATGATAAAGTCATCCTAGTAGTGTATTGTTTGGAAGGAGATGTTTATCAATGATGGAATCTTATTAAGAATACGAGGCAAAGGGATGAAATTGAGTCCATGGAATGGGACAAGTTCACGAACTTGTTTTTCAATAAGTACGTCCCTTGTATTCTCCGAACAAAGATGGAGAAAGAGTTTCTTGAACTGAAGCAAAAGGATGATGAATCTGTTGGTACTTATGAATAAAATTGTACAAGACTTCCACGGTACGCTTCTGGTATTATTATCCAACCTGAGAGTAAGATCGATGGATTTTTTAGTGGCTTAAAACCAAGACTTTGAAGGGAGTTAGCCATAAGGGATTTCAATAGCTACAAGGAAATCGTTCGATGTGCTCTCAAAGTCGAGATGGAGATTGGAGTAACCCTTCAGTCATATGGGTTTGATAAGAAGAGGAATATGGAATTCAATGGAAAATCTAAAGATCACACTGAAAAGATGATGAGCATTCCCTTATGCTCAAAGTGTGGAAAGAAACATGGTGGGAGTTGTCTTAAAGGGACAAGTAAATGTTTCAAATGTGGAAAGGATGGTCATTGGGAATTTGAATGCCGCAATGATGGGAAGAAGATGTCTAATGATTCAAACAAAGAAAGGGACACACAGAATGAACCTACTACACTTCAATGTTTCAAGTGTAAGGATATGGGGCATTATGCCAATCAATGCCCAAATCCAAGGGTTGATGATGATGGTCGACGTCAACAAACTCTTAAGGCTAAAGACAAAGGAAAGTCACATGCAATTTCTATCAGCGATATGGAGTACGATAACGATGTGGTGAAAGGTATACTTACCATCCACTCTAAAGTAGAAAATGTTTTATTTGATTCTGGATCCACCCACTCCTTTATTTATGAATAATTTTCTAAGGATATCATCGTATTACCTCAACAGTTAGATGTTGAGTTTGCTGTGACAACCCCTAATGGCATAATAGTCGCATCAAAAGTTTATAATTCTTCTCCGATTGAAGTTTGTGGGAAAGTGCTTCTTGCAAATCTTATGATCCTTCCTATAGTGTAATTTGATGTGATTCTTGGCATGGATTGGCTTTCTCTACATGGATCTCATATCAATTTCCAAAGAAGGGAAGTCACATTTCATATTCCAGATCAATCTATGATCGTCTATCGATGCAAGGATGAACATAACCTTCTAGTGGAAATATCATCCATTTTATGGGTGTTGATTCCACTAAATGAAGGTTATTTATCTCAAATGCTTGGTGAGAAACTCACGATTAAGAATATGCCCATTGTACAGGAGCTCGATGATGTCTTTCCGGAGGAATTACTGGGTATCCCACCAAATCATGAAGTTGAGTTTTCAATATAACTAGTAGCAGGTGCTTTGCCTATTTCAAAGACACCTTATAGAATGGCCCCAATTGAGTTGCAGGAATTGAAGAAGCAACTCCAAGAAAATCTTGATAAGGGATTCATACACCCAAGTGTGTCACCTTGGGGAGCACTTGTTCTATTTGTTAAGAAGAGATATGGATCAACGAGACTCTTCATTGATTATCGATAACTTAACAAGATCACTATCAAGAACAAATATCCTCTCCCATGCATTGATGACTTATTTGACCAACTACAAGGAGCTCAATACTTTTCCAAGATTGATCTTCGTTCAGGGTATCACCAATTAAGGGTCAGAAGGGTGGATATACCAAAGACGTCTTTCTGTACAAGGTATGGACACTATGAATTTATAGTGATGCCATTTGGTCTTACTAATGCCCCTTCTATCTTCATAGATCTAATGAATAGAGTCTTTAGAGACTATCTTGATCAGTTTGTGGTAGTCTTTATAGACGATATTCTTGTATATTCAAAGAGAAAGGAGGAACATGAAGATCACATGAGAATTATATTGAAGACCCTGAGAAAGGGGAAGATTTATGCCAAATTTACCAAGTGTGAATTTTGGCATCAAAGAGTTTCATTTTTGGGTCACATAATCTCAAAAGAGGGGATATCTGTGGATCCAGCAAAAACAGAGGTTACCGAAAGATGGTCGAGACCGACAACAGTGACTGAGATTCGAAGTTTTCTTGGTTTGGCTGGATATTATCGACGTTTTGTGAAAGATTTTTCATGATTATCTAATCCACTCACAAAGTTGACTCAGAAAGGAGTTATGTTTGTTTGGATGGAAGAATGCGAAGAGAATTTCAAGGAGTTGAAAAGAAGGTTATCCAGTGCACCTGTGCTCACACTGCCTTGTAGTGGAGAAAGGTTTGTGATCTACAGTGATGCATCCAAGATGGGTTTGGGGTGTGTTATTATGCAAAATGATATGGTGATAGTTTATGACTCATGACAGTTGGAAATACATGAGCAAAATTACCCAACTCATGAATTGGAGTTAGCTGCGGTAATCTTTTCATTAATGATTTGGAGGCATTACCTTTATGGTGAAAGGTGTGATATTTATACTGGTCATAAAAGTTTAAAGTATATTTTCACACAAAAGGAGATGAATATGCGCCAATGAAGATGGTTGGAGCTTATTAAGGATTACGAATTATCAATTCATTACCACCATAGGAAAGAAAATAAGGTGGCAGATGCATTAAGTCGACAAGCCCATGCTAGTTTATCCATGATGAGGATCACAAAAGATCCAATATTTATGGATTTACAAAGGATGGATCTTGGAAATATAATGAAAGGGAAAAAATCGTATCTTTCTCGAATGAATGTTCAACCATCTATACATGTGATGATTAAAGAGGCATAGAAAGAAGATGTCGAGTTACAAAAGAAGGTGAGAAATGTTCATGAATTCAACCTTGATTGTGATGGGATAATAAAGTTCAGAAATCGGGTTTGTGTTCCTCCCATCCCCGAATTAAAGAAGGATCTGCTGGATGAGGCTCATAGTTCTTCATTCTCAATTCATCCTGGAAGCACGAAGATATATAGAGACCTGAAAGAGTACTTCTGGTTGGATGGCATGAAATGAGATGTTGCTGAATATGTCTCTCGATAGTAGGTTTGTCAGCAAGTTAAAGCTGAGAGACAGAAGTCTAAGGGGATGTTACAACCATTACCCATACCTGAATGGAAATGGGAAAACATCACTATGGACTTTGTCACAGGACTTCCTAAAAAATCCAAAGCCAATAATGCTATCTGGGTCATAGTTGATCGTCTTACAAAGTCTGCACACTTCATCACTATTAGAGAGGATTTCTCTCTAGATCAGCTTACTAGAATATATGTGAAGGAAGTGGTAAGATTGCATGGAGTACCACTTTCTATTATATCTGATCGGGATCCGAGGTTTAACTCAAAGTTTTGGTGAAGTCTTCAGCATACTCTAGATACAGAGTTGAGTTTCAGCCCTTCTTATCATCCTCAGACAGACGGTCAGTCTGAGAGAACAATTCAAACTCTAGAAGATATTTGAGAGCTTGCTCTATGGATTTCAATGGTTGTTGGGATCAACACCTACCTTTGGTGGAATTTTCTTATAATAATAGCTTTCACACCAGTATTCAGATGGCTCCTTATGAAGCTCTCTATGGAAAGAAATGCAGGACTCCAACTTGCTGGGATGAAGTTGGGGAATGAAATCTATTAGGACCTGATATTATTGATGAGATGGTAGAAAAGGTCTGATCTATTCAACAACAAATAAGAGCAGCTCAGAATCGATAGAAAAGTTATGCCGACAACAGAAGAAAAGACCTAGAGTTTGAAGTGGGTAATAAAGTGTTCTTATGAATATCTCCCTGGAAGAGGGCCATGAGATTTGGAAAGAAGGGGAAGTTGATCCCTAGATATATCGGTCCTTTCGAAACACTGGATCGTGTTAGGAAGGTAGCTTACCGATTAGCGCTTCCATCGAATCTCTCTCAAGTTCACGATGTCTTCCATGTATCTCTCCTGAGAAAGTACATACCTGATCCTTCACATGTACTCAGCTCAGATGTTGTACCGCTGGAGCAAGAACTTTCTTATGAAGAACAACTGATAGAGATTCTGGATCGTAGTGAAAACGTCCTACGAAACAAGACAACTCGCTTGGTGAAAGTTTTATGGAGGAACCACCAATTAGATGAAGCTACACGGAAGCTTGAGGATATGATGAGAGAGAGGTATCCTCATCTGTTTGTTACAAAGTGATGAATTTCGAGGGAGAAATTCTTTTTAAGGGGGGTGGAATGTAACACCCAAGACTTTTATGAGAAATATTTTTTTTAAGTTATATAAATCATCAAAGGAATCTTTCGCTGCACGCAATCACGACCTTCCTCGATAGCGTGTGAAGTACGCAATACCGAGTTCCACTAAACAACGATATTTTATTATAATATTATAAACTTGCTGTTATGAATAGTATTAACTGAATTTTAAATTTTATAACAATATTATTCATCTTACACATTTTCTATAACATGGTAAAAGAACAAAATAATTTTTTTTGGGTAAAATAAGTATTTATAAAAAATGCAGTTTTGCAGCCTTTTGATGGCGCACCCACGTTAAATCTAGTTTTTGACACATTTATAAGTTCAATTTGACAAAATAAAATTCTTCTTTTGAATCAGGATATAAAAATTTACTCTGTATAAATTTTTGATATTTTTCTGATAACGTTCATATTTGGATGAATAGTAAAAATACGCTAATTTTTAATAAAAAACAACTTTTTTCAATGAGATAATTTATATGGTTAAATTATAATATTTAATGGTTTTAAAGTATAGATAGAATATATTTTTACCATTTAATATAATGTATGTCATTAGCATTAATTTCACATTGAATTAATAGGTAAAAACATTTCAATTTTTGGCAATGTTTTAACTTCTAAAACCCGTTTTCTTAACAATGGGATTTATTTTAAATTAATTACTGCAACTTATATGTTTTGAATTTTGAAAAATGGATTCAATATTCTGAATCAGTGGGTCCAAATTATGTTAATAGTCTACTTTTTATTTTTGGGCATTATGAATTGTAACTACTGTAAATTTTATTTACCATAGTTAAAGGTAAATCGGGTAATTAAGGGTAAATATAAGATTATAAAATTATCCTAAAACCTGCCAAAATCCTATTAGATGACTAAAAGTCGACCCATATATCCTAAGGATCAGATTATATTCATTTAATAGAATTTTTTCTTTGAAAATAATTTAATTATTATTAAAACCAAAGAATGTGACAACATGTCACTTTCTTAAATCTTTTAAGTATAATAATTTTAATTTGGTGATAAACTTAATGAAACATCGAACATGAATATTCTCAAGAAATATAATACAATTATATACATAATAGGAATTTAGTTGAAATTTTTAGGGATTAAATAATTATCATTAATTATGACACAATAGTGATGTTGAAATTATTTTATTAATTAAAATATCAAATAAATGGTTTTACAATATTAAAATAATTATTATATGAACTATTTAATGTTCTCCACTACTTTTATAGATACATATGACATTTTATTAATATATTAAAGCTTTTAGTTCAAACATATCCTCTGTATATATTTTATTTAAATTCAAATAAATGAATAGTGTCAAAATTGACACAATTGTTATTTTATAAAAATAACATATTATAAAATTGTTTAAAAATCGCAAAAATATTTAAAAATTATAAATTAAATTTTATATGGTCTAAAATGTCATAAAGTGTCAAATTATGGAAAATTCACAACAGATATTTAATTATTAATAATAATTTAAAATTTAGAATATTATTACCACAAATAAAACTAAATTTATAAATAAGGATAAATCAAGATGATAATGTTTAAAATAAATTCCTAACATGTCTAAATTTTATTGGTTGACGATATTACAACTCTAACTCATCTAAGCTTTGGATATGAGTCATTTTGGAAGTTTTTAAGTGGGGATGAGATTTAATATAAACTAATATTTCTTATATTTCCAAAGGTGCCCCTCTCCTCCCTTATAAAAGGGCACCTCCTCCCTCTCCTCCTCACACCAATTTGAGCCTTCACGCTCAGAAAAACCCAGATCATTTCACTTCCACACTTCCCTAGAATCATCCTAGAGGTTCTGGTCTTCTTCAAAGACCAACCCTAGTGCCCTAAGAGGTGGTTAAGAAGAGGCGCATCAAAAAGAGGTAATATCCATTACCAATCCTTTCAAAATTCTTTCTTCTTCAACATATTCTTATTTAGTTGTTTCATTATGAAGTAATAACATCATTATCACTAATATACTTATATGTTATTATAAATATGAAACAACCCTATTTCTACATCTATCCATCCTATGGAAAACGAAATCACCGCGCATGCGTACGTACGAAATACCGTCTCCACGCCGTGGTGTAATATATTTTCCCCCACCACATTATTTGGATGGGTATAATGGTGTAAATAATTACTATATATGATTTTTTTAAAGTGATATTGATTATGAAATAGTATACAGACACTCCAATAAAATTCCACGATCATGGGAACGATATCATCGCTCGTGCGTACGTACGGAATATCGTCTCCACGATGTGATGTGATTTGTTCTACATGATCTTCATTGAATAATGATTATATAAATGAATTGAATGAATAAATATGATATATAGTACATTAATACCATTCTGGAAATGATGTATCTATAACCTAAAGAGAAGAATAAGAATTTATTCGACAAAACACGCATAAGAACAAAAAGTTATAAACAACCGAATAACAAGTAGCAATGAAATATTACTACTAAGAAGCTAAGAATATGACCATATATGATATCATAACAATAATTATGATTCTGTAATAAGTCAATAATATTATTTAAATCATTATACAGGAGGTTCGGACACTTACGAAGCAAATCGGACCTAAGGTAAGGGAAAATATCACAATCTCATTTTTATCCAAGATTGTTTATACTTTGGTATTACTAGGGTGTATTTTATCATCCACATCCATGTTTCCTCAATATGTAATATTGTTTCCACCGACCTAAAACTGTTTAAATCCAATTTTACCGTTCGGTGAGTTTTTAGTAAAAGATATGAAAAGAATCTTTTGTCGTTTTTCGTAAGAGGTACTTTTTTACTTTTTCGACAAAAGTACAAGAAGAATATTTTTTTAACTTATACGACATGAATAGATATTTAAAACATTATTTCCAAGAGGCTTCCTTTACAAGTTTTCAAGTTTATTTTTAATCAACTTCTTTTAGTTATAATTTTATGACATGTTAAGAAATAAAAAGTGTTTTGGAAGTTGAAAGGATATTTTCCTCAAGAATGGAGTTCAAGTGTTTTATCAAAATTATTTTCCATTTAAAATAATAAAGGGTTCTATTTCTATCCCTATTATTACATTGATTTGATTATGTTGTGATGGAATTATTTTTATTAATTCCTTTATCTTATATGAATTTTTTTATGATGTCACGATGTTTAAGATTCCCTTTTTTTTATTACATGGGTTATGCTATGATGTATGGTTTATGATTTTGTGGAACACATAAGAATGGTATCATTATGAGATGGGTGGGACCTATATCTCCCTCCAATTCATTGGGTAAATATTTTATATCTCATGAGATAGACATGGCTGGAATGGCAGGTTAAAGTGGTTCAGTGAAACAGGACTAAAACGAGGAGTGAACTCGGTTCAGAAATGGACATTGTCCACTAAGATAGTCTTGGAAATGAGTCTTGACTAATAAGAAATTATTATCTATGATTATGTGTGTATGCCAAAAATTTTCATGTTTTAAGTTATGATTATTGGGATTACATTTCACTACTATGATTTATCCCATGTTATGAAATTATGATTTCTTTTGCAGGTTAAGATTTCCAAAAGTTATGTTCTTATGTATATGATGTGATTGATATTGATTTTGTTTACCCTTACTGATCATTTGAGATCACCCTTTTTTATGTTTTATTTCCCCAGGTTAGGAAGAAGGTTATTAAGTAGGATATTCCAAAAAGGGACTCTAGATATGATGAAATAAATGGGAGGCAAAGTAGATGCTTTATGAACCAGTTGTTTATGTTTCCCAGTTACTAAAGACTCTATACCTATAAGGTCCTTTCCTAGTTTTGTTATATGTTATAATATGTGTGCTTAAATCCTGAAGTAATGACAATGTATGTAATGTATGGGTCGTTATAGCCATGTATGCACGTAGACCTTGAAATATGACATAGTTAGAGATAAATGTCAACAACAATTCCCTCTCATGTGAGGGTGTCAAAGACTGTGGTAGTTTATTGTCATACAGAATAAAATGATGAATAGCTTCGGGTCATATGCATGGACCGATGTTGCCCAATTTAGCGTCATGTAGCTAAGAGGTATTATATAATGTTTAATGTTTTTTAGAGAGGAAAATGGAGGAATGTATAGTTCAACATCATATAGAAAGGATGATGGTGAACCAATGTGAAGGGATTGGTTTTGGGCTTGACCCTTAGGAGGTTGCCTACTTACCCAACCTAGAAGGCAAGGATCAAAGTCTGTGTAGTTCAATTGAAAATGAATTGGTGATCGAGTTTTAATCGAGGAAAATGACCTAAAAATGATTTTGGGACTTATTCATGGTTTGCGGCCTAGATAGGGTATTATGGTTGAAGTTTACTCTAAGCTCATGTGAGACATACTCGGTGTGAGAAACAAGAGGTAACAACGATCCTAATGATGCACAGTTTAATGTCATGTAGGAAAAAAGGGACACAGTTTAACATCATGTTGGATGATAGGGACATAGTTTAAAGTCATGATGGATGATAGGGACCATGAGGTTTAAAGTATTGCAGAAAGGACTAAAGGGACCATGCAGTTTAAAGTCTTGCAGTAATGACTAAAGGGAAAATGTAGTTTAAAGTCTTGTAGTATGGAATAAATGGACCATGCAGTTAGAAATCTTGTAGTAAGGACTAAAGATGTATTTGTGTTACACAAAATACTTCTTCAGAGATGTGGAATTGGTTGGAGTCAGGGTGAGTTCTCCATCCATTGAGATTAAAGAATAAGCTCCATTGGAGTAGACCTTATGTATTGAGTAAGGTCCTTCCCACTTTGACTCAAGATTTGGAGGTTTCATTCCTAGTATTGTTGGAGTTCTGAGGACCAATACCAATTATCCTTGAATGAATTAATGAAGACGAACTTTTCTATTGAAATCCTGTGCTATTCGATTCTGATAGACTTCCGAGTGGTGAAGAGTGCACAATCTTTTTTCATCTAATCATTCCAATTCATCCACTCACTTTTGAAATTTTTCATATGTAGACAATTGATCCCAAATGTATAATATGAGAGAAGTTAATTGAACCTAAATGAGAAAGACTACTTCTATTCCACATACCAATGAATATTAAGATGACCGCGTAGTAGTGTGGGTGGTGGTCTGATAAGCCCATAAAGCACGAAAAATTTTATCAGGCCACGATTTTTTATCTTTATCCACCATCTTTTGCATTATGTTTGAAAGAGTTTTATTGAAGGCTTCTATTTTTTCATTGGCCGCTGTAAGATACCAAAGTTAATGGTTGGAATTGATGTTGTATTATTGATACAACTTCTTTATCTCGGATGAACAGAAGTTGGTGTCATTGTCTGTCAATATGGTATGGGGGACACCAAATCTAGTAATGATGTTAGAATTGATGATGCTAACAATATTTTTAGAACTAACTTCTCTGAGAGGTATTTCCCCTTCCCATTTGGAAAAGAAGTCAGTAGTAGTACGAATATACTTAAACATATTGGATATAGCCGAAGGGTAAGGTCCAACTATATCCATTCCCCATGTGAGAAATGGCCATGAGTATTTAGTTGTATGAAGAAACTCTAGGGGTTGATGAATGAAATTGGAATATACTTTGCAATAATGACACTTCTTAGTGAAATCAACACAATCTTGTATCATTGAAGGCCAGACGTATCCAAGCCTTTGAATTTGATCAGACAGTCTATGTCCAGACTGGTGGGCACCACCGACTCCTGCATGTACTTCTTTCATGACAGCCATTGTCTCTCCACCATCAACACATTTGAAGAGAATTCCATTAAAACCTAGCTTATAGAGAATTTTTTCTAGGTGATCTGGGCTATCATAAAGAGTAAAATTGACCACATATCGCCAGACTTTTTCTTTCCCGGCTCTATCAGGTGGGATTGTTCCATTTTTAAGGTATTCCCTGATAGATGGCATCCATCCTATAATATGACCATATGGTTTAGAAATGGGACTAATTTCTTTGATTTACTCTATTCTGATTTGAACATAAGGTGAAACTGTACGACGGTGGGCAATAATGATGATTCTTTCGTCCTGATTTGGATCTGCTAGAGCTGTGGAAACATTATCTAGTGCATCAGATTGAGCATTTTGTGATCGCGGGACATAAGAAAAAATATTGGTTTCGAAGGAAATTATTCCATAACACTATGACGTAATCATAAAAAGGGATTAGCTCTTCTTTTATGACGAAGAATCTTCCAGATGAACCATTTCAGGTTGTACGGTTTGGTGGGGTGGTGCACGTACTTTTGAAGTAGATGGCATAAAATCTGCCAAAGTCAAAGAAAAATTAGGCTTTAACACGGGATCATCTTCTTCTAACTGCTCTTCTTTCTTCGAATTATGCTGCCTCTTTGAGTATTTTCTTCATGACGAAGGGAGTTATGGTGTGGCAGAAATAGCATAAAGCACCATTGGTTTCTTCAATTGCGTTCGTAAAATAGAATGAGTTTGGCTGGTCGTTTTCCTGACCATATAATCATCATATTTCGGTTCATTTTTTCTTTTGACTCTGTGCCACTCTCCTTCTACCTCTGGATCTGTAGCAGTAACACTTGTTACCTGGGCTGAAGAACCTCTCATTTATACTTGTCCTGAGTCCAACATCTTTTTCATAAGGTCATTTAAGACAAAACACTCATGAATGGGATTCCCCAACATCTGATGAAATGGATAATAGTTGGGAAGGTCTTCAACTCCATCTTTGTTTGGCCTTTTAGGCCTTGGTAACTGAACCAAATTATTTTCCAAAGCCAAAACGAAGTAACCATGAACTTGTTCATTTCGTAATGAATAAACTTTTTTCTTTAACTCCTAAAATTTTCTTCATCTTTGATCTCTTTGATCATCTTGATGAGACGACCTCTGTTGTTTATGCTCAGGAGGTGGAGCCTTTTCATCAGACGAAGGTTTTGAAGTTGAAGTAGGTATAGATGATTTTTTATATGTGACTGTAGCAGTATCTTATCTCCCAATACTCCTTCCTAGAGCTCATGGAATTACATGAGTTTTAGCCTTAGTCTCTATAAATAATCTTCGATCTGTTGATCGATTGAAGTAAGGTCTTGAAACCCTCTTGTTTATTTCACAGGAATCAATGGTGAGCATAATTCGTCACTCAACTTTTCCAAACATATTGGAAACCACTCTTCTTGATGGAGTGGTAAGCTTAAGGAATATGATAATCCCTTCCAGTGAGAAATGAAACCTGAAACTCTTTCATTCTCCCTTTGTGTACAATTTGTAAGCTAAAAAACTTTCTTCTTTAGTAATGTCGAGATAAATTGAATAAGTAATCATTGACAGAGATCATCCCACCCAGTAATTTACCGAGACTACAAACTTGTATACCGGACAAAATAAGGCCCTTGTAATGACTGTACAAAACATCCGAGCTTAACTTCTTCTTTTTGCTAAGGAGTTCCCATCATAGGATCACAATGAGAAAAAAATGTGTTAAGTGTTGTTCTGGGTCTCCTGAACCATTAAAAATTGGGAATGTGGTATTCGCAAAATTTGATGGGGAAGGAATTACATCAACCCATTCAGGGTAAGATTTATTTTCCAATTGAACTTGTGATCATTTTCCTTCCATATCTTCCAAACGAGTTGTTAATGACATAATGGTAGTTATTAACTTTTGAGAAAAATATGGTCGAGTTTGGACATGAGCATGTGCAATAATTAGAGTTTGAACCGGTGTGGTGACTGGAACTGCAACTGATGGTAGCACTACTGATTGTTTTCATGCATGGCTCGTAGGATTGGACCTGTGAGGGTGTACTTGTAAATAAGGATATTCTATATTCATCCCAGTAACTGAAACGAATTCCCTTGACTAACTAACTCCAACATGCTTATGAGGAAGACTACCATAAAGTGGTTTTGCATTCAACCTCCTTAACTCCTTCATTTCTTCCTCTTGTTGTGTGAAACTCTCCTCTAATGAGAGTGATTGGCCTTATCCAGAGGTAGGGTGGCATATAACCTGACTTTTAACTTTTCCTTGGAATGTTCCTTTCTGGAGTATAGAAGGGCATTTCCCGAAGGAATATCTTGCCTCTGGGCAGCCCTATGGCTTCTGGTACACACACCTTCTTCATTTATTTCTGTGTGTAGAGCTTCTTGAATAGGAACTTCTTCATCTAATTTCTCTGAGTGAACGTCATGTTCTGGGGGATTAGTGAAAACATTATTGATGAAATTTATCGATGCATAGCGCATTGCATCCCTTCTATCGTCATTTCTGTGATATTGTCTTCTTCCATGTCCTTGATAAGACATTGTCTTTTATTGAGTTGATGCATCAGGAACTTCTTGATGAACCTTAATTTGGAGGGAATCTTCTGATAAATAAGCTCTATGTTCCTCTTTTGGATTCTTCCCAAATTGTGAGAAGACTGACTTTTGCTGAGGAGGAGATTGAGGATTTGAAAAAGTCCCCATTCTGGTGAATTGGGGTTGTTCCTGCTTTCCTAGTTCAACTCCTTGAATACCATCTGTTCATCCCAAGGGTTGAGTTTAAAGAGTCCCAAGTCTGGCAAGACTAAGTGGTTCTTGAGCTGCTACATCTGAGAATTTCTTAAAAGATCTCTTGATTTTGCTGATTTTAGTTCAGAAATTAGCTGGATGCATCATCCGACATCCACTCAAATCACCTAGATCAAATGACCATTGGATGATTTCTGACACCTCTATCACCTGATGATGTGCATTCTCTAAGCGAGTAGCCTGATCAATATTCTCATTTTATTAATGCAATATTCATTCAACAACATGGCCTTTGTATGCATGACTTTGGGAAGAACTAGTTAAGGCCTATTTTTGAGAAATTCTTTTATTACACACAAAACCAATTGGTTGTGGTCGGCCATGGGATATAACATTGCATGAAACCACTTTTGGAGGGCTTTGTAGAATAGAGAGAATAGTGGAATGCAGTGCTCCATGAACACCCCATCCCCTGGTATGAATACCAGATGGGGCATTGGTAATTAACTAGCACAATATTTTAAGTGCACCAAAGCATGCATGATGATGGGCTCTCTGCAGCTTTTCAACCTTTGTATATTGGGAAACTGAGAGAGATTCCAAATCAATTTGGCGTGGTAACCCTTCTATTATCATAACAAGATTTTCATATTCATCATAAGATAATATTTTATTTTTTAAGTGACAAAGAGTTTTCCACATGTTGAGACAAATATTGTGAATAAAATCTTCCATCAACATGTCCTGAATATCATACTGAGAGTCATCCAAAAGCCAAAACATGACCGGTACTTCACCTTTCACCAATTGTTTTCTCATATTCAGCACTTTCTCCTTATCATATAATGAAGATTCTTCTACCTAATTAGACCAAAGCTAGTGCTTCTTTGTTGCTTCATCAAATTCAAAAATATTGGTAGAGAATTAATTTATCAAATTAGAATATGAACAGCCTAGGGGTCTTTCTGAGAATGACCTACACCCTGGGCGACCTTCTAATTGAGAATGTATTTCACCTGCAAGCAATAAAGCATCAGACATGACTAGATTCGCATTTTCAAGTGCCTCAAGATAAGAGGTCTTTCTCGTTACTCCATTGTACTTTGAATAATTTTCTAGGAAATGTGAATTACTACTACAAAGAGGAATTTCATTGCTAAATTCATTGTCATGGGGAGGACCACCATGGTGGGTTATAGGAAAAGATGAAACCTTTTGCTACTTGATCTTCTCGCCACGCAGAGGGTTATCTTGGCTATCATCTGAAGATGAGACATTGAGATTGACCAAACTATCATGAAGAGAGCCTTCATGATGAAATTTCTGATGAATACCTTTAGAATTGTTGTTGTTATTTCCAAAATTTGAAAATGAAAGAGTAGAATATTGAGTTGTAACAGATAATTTTCTGATGGCTTCAAGAACTCTAGCATCGAGCAATGACTTATTACAGATTGTCTCTTGATTTCTTGACTATGATGGATGGGTATTTTTCTTAGATTCCTCCTTACTCACTTTGAAAACCACTTGTTGATGAAAGTGGTTATTATGGGAAGGTGTATGTGACTTCTCAGGAGAAATAGTCAGATTAGGCTGATTATCTCCATTAAAATTAGGTGTATGTGCCTGCCTTGATTGTCCGTATGACATGGGGGAGTATGCCCCCACAACCCTCTTGGACTGGGGCAGAGGTGTGTATCTATTCCAAAGTGATATGTTGATTATTCACTCCACTGATAGGGACAGATTTATGATTCCTTCCATGTGATGTTGTTGATGTTGTTATAATATTTTGACAGGAATCCAGAATATTGGAAGATATTTGCTTCTACTCTTTCACCATTTTCAGAATGTTCTTGGTGACTTAAGATACCGGAATGGTAATATACGTCCATTCCGTGCTTGGATTAGGTGTGTATTCCTGCTCCTGTCCTCCTTTTCATGTCAGTTAATTCTGACAGTACTCATGTGTAGGGGAAAAAATTGTGTCTGCCTCCTGCTTGTCATTGGAGCTTTCCAATTAACATATTCGTGTGCTAACAAATGAGACTATTAGTTAGCCTAATGAATTGCAGGTGTATGTGCCTGCTGATTGTTCCCCACTGCATTCTATTGGTGAGTTTCGTTGGTTATAGTAAGGTGAGCCTGCTGACTAGCTGATGAATTATAAACAGGTGTATATGCTCTGCCTATAATACTCTGCCAGAATTGCCTAGTGGGATTGGCGTGTTACTACCAGACGAGTCTGTTGGGTAGTAATACCCAGATGGATGGGTGTATATGCCCACTCGTTGTTTTTCATAAAGATAGCTTGATGGACTTCTCTAAAGGGGGCATAAGTAAGAACTTTCTCCCTGTTGACCGGATTTCAGCTCTGATGGTTCGTCTAGCATGCTCGGGTCTGAGGAACCTGAGCCGAGCCCCTAAAGGGGATACCCTCATCATGTTGAGGGTGCACTATTGCATGAGTCTGGCAGCTATTATTGATAGGAGCCCTTGGGAAGGACTCATATATTCTTGAATTAAATCCTTGAGTGACCTTCTCATTCACCTCCCCATAATATGGGAGGGACTGGTAATTGTGTTCCAGGGATAATGACCCGAAACAGTTGGAGATGGTGGTTGGAACCATTGGCTTCTTGACCAATGGTCGTTGCTATCCACACAACCAGGGTGAGTTGTTAACTTGGAGGGATTGTCGAGCATCCACCAGAGTCGGAATGGTACCGTGTTGATGGTATTTCTTAACCAATGCATTTGAGACCCAGCGTTGAAGATGCAGAGTAGGTGATGTCATCGTTAGAGCAGACGAGTATCCAGCTTGAGTAGTCGTCGAGGCATTCACATGTGTGAATTTTAACGAAGTCATTTGTGTAATACAGAGTGATCTTGGAAAAGAGTGATTTTTTGATATAACACACACAATCAAGATACTTTTGGCCAAACTACATCTTTTGGATGAGCACATATGTTATTGATTTCTTTTTTGGCCCTCGCATTGAGTTAAATAGCGGCCTAATAAATAATTAAAATATCAATTATCTTGGTTAAAGATTCACGTTGGGTTCACCATTTTTTTCTTCTGGAAAAAGGGATGACCTTGTTTGTTTAAGGTTCAAAAATTCCAATCTATTTCTAGCGGTTTTATTTTTAGAACCAGAAACATCCAATGATTCTATATCCATTTAGACCTAATTTCCAAAGGTAGGTGCCCATTAGATGTGGACTGATGGGGCATAATAATTTTCATTGGTTGAGAGGATGGGAGGTCAGACTCATCACACCTTTTTGGGGGGAATTATTGTCTACTCCTGGACTCTCTTATATATTTGAGTTATGTTCGTGAATCCTTATTAATTTACCAATAATTAAAATGAGTTTTTCCTTTAGACATTGAAATAAATGATTTATATGTAGGGGATTTAGAGAATCTTTTATATGTATTTGAGGTTCTTCATCAATAGAGAATCATCCATATGAATTAGTGATTCTTAGTCAATGGTATCCTTCAATACATTATATAGAACTCTCTTGGTCATCATGATGATCATACTTGTTTTAAATCCACTCAGTGGGGCACATAAAGTTTATTGTATTTCAGAAAGACAGGATTATTTTAAAGTTGGGATCATACCTGCAGATGGGATAACTTTGTATCCTTGTTAGAAAAGGAATCAGAACCCATGTAGTTTGAGTGGAAGGATATAGTTTGACGTCACATGGGATGAAAAATAATTAATGAAAGATAGGCTTCAACCTTATAAAGGCTTCCTATATACTCTACATTAAAGGTGGATATCAGATTCCACATAGTTCGAGTGATGAAGTATGAGGTTTATACATGATTAATGGCTCAAAGAGAGATGTCATAATTACTTTTATACACTAAGCTCACGTGAGTCATGCTCGATGTGAGAAATAAGATGTATCAATAAAACCTGATGATTGTGCCATGAAAGATGCAATAATTAGAAATGATGTGGGGATTACGTATGTATGACTGCCGATGTAAATGAATATTAGGACTTAGTTTCGGAAAGAAGCCCAAGATCAGGGTCTATAAAGGTATTTTTTCTTTATAGAGATTTGGAATTTTAACTCGAGACTTAATCCTGAAAAGGAAGCCCAAATCAAAGGGGACTTATAACATGGGGCTTACTCCTAAGGAGGATGCCCAGATTAGGGAACTTTGGGCTTAATCCGAAAAATGATTCCCAAATTAAAGATCTTCTCATCTTAAATGATGATATTGAATGGAGGAAATCTCTATCCTTAGTGACATGAAGTTATGTATATCATGAGGTTTTGAGGGATGTTCCACAAAATTCCTTTCAAATAAGGAATCCAACAATGTAACCATGCCATAAATGGATTTGAAGAGGGTTTTGAAGGGTAAATCATGAAGAGGAGAGGTGAATTTGAGGAAAGAAAGTGAAATTGAAGGAGGCACACAAGTATTGGTCTGGCGTGCAAGTCCTGGACATGCATGTATACTTCCGTGACATGAGTTCACTTGGTGATGGAGAACTTATAGGGTAATACATGGGAAATACTTGGATCAAGACCTTAGTATTATCCCTATATGCTTCCAGAAGGGTGACGCGCAAGTTTCCATGAGAGGACAAGGTGGCACACAAGTGTCTTCTTTTCCTGTAAGGGATGGACACTTATGTGCATAAGTATTGATGAGTTCTAACACTTAAGACTTATTTTTCCTCTTTAGATCATCCATTATAGGTTATAATTTACCTTATAAGTGTTCGGAAGACTTCAAGCAGAGACTCAGGTGCCCAGAGCGTAATTATGAGTTTTGGAAAATCTGTTCTCTAAATGGGGGGCCCACAAGGGGTATTTATAGGCCACCTGAGGTTTGTGAGAAATTCACTATGGGTGCGAAAGTGACATGGGTGCCTCATATATGGAGTGCATGTGACGTGCGCGCCCAAGGTTGGCGCGCAGGTATACATGCACGCCTTAATGCCTTTGCAATTTTTGATGAATCTTCCCCCTTCTTTGCTCAAGGTATTCCCATCAGTCAATCTTTGGACTCTGTGACAGAATGGAGAGTCATCAAACAATCATAGACATTATTTTACTAGGTCCACATAGTGGGTCCTGTGAGAATTATTACTATTTTATTTATGCTATAAATTTTTCCTAAACTCTAGATATGAAGAATTTAGTGAGTGGTGACTTTAATTTTGAGTATGCATCCCTTTTGGGTTTTTTAGCCAGAAAGGTTTTATGTATCTTTCACAAGTAGTTTTGGGGATTTGTGATTTGGAACATCGAAGGGAAAAAAACTATGTTATACAACTTTCACCAAAGTGCATGCAATTTAATTAAATGACGCACACGAAACTAAAATGATGGGAATGTTACACAATAGCCAAATTAGGATATCTAGAATAATGAATACTCCAACATTCTTTTTAATAGAAGATTAAAATGATGTAAAGCATGGATTGAGGTTCTTAGGTCATGAGTAGTGATATGGGGAAATCATGCCTAAATTGATCATGAATCACTCTAATGTGATTGGCTCCCAAATGATGATGACAGGGCTCACAAGGATCAAAATTCCTTTTCTATAGGGCCATGATGCCTCTAGCTTGTGGGTCTAAATCCCATATACATATCCACCTCAATCATGGTCAAGAACGTAGATATTTTTCTTTTTTAGGGTCCATTAATGATTTTCAATAACCTAAGGTTGTTAGTACATGATATTTGATTTTTGGTTGAGGTGGTTAAAAGATGATGGAGGAACTCTGTACTTTAGTTGATAAGGTTCAGGATCATGTGGTCCTTTGATAAGGAACAATGATGGGTGATGGTCTACACATTCTAATGTCAAGTAGTAGGGGTGTATCTATTATGAAATTTTACATCAAGATATATTGACATTTTCCTTTTCATTTAACATCACAAAATAAGGATATAGGAGCTGATAATAAATTGTACAAGATATCCATAACTCTGTTTTGTGATGGTTGGGAAATTTATATTCAGTAAGCACATTTTATCCATGAACTGGATTATTGATGTGGATCCATATTTCAGAACCCTTCTTGAATAGATTTATCTCATGCATAAGAAATTTATAGGTAGATATGACTCATAAGTAGGTAGAATGAGTCTATATGACTTGGAAATCTTTAAACATAGATACGTGAAAGTTTTATGGATGGGATACCATAGGTTTCCCTATGAATATTTTACATTCAGGAATCATTCCATAGTTAACTCCTTTAAAGAGATACCTCCAACTAGATCTAACTCATATGATGGGGATGTGATTGGAACTGATTGAAACCATTGGATGTTCCTAAAATGGAGGATCCATGAATAACTGTGTATTCTATGGTGATAGGAGTCAAGACACACATAGTTCTCATATAGTTCCCTATAATGGATCATCCCATATATAGGGGGCATATTTATTATTCTTTATATGTTTTCTATACCTAGGATTAGTGATATGAGAATCATTATATATCCCACAGTTATAGTAATCAATCAACACAACGATATTATAATGAAAACTCTTTATGAAAGACTAAACCATACATAAAGGCGGTAGGGGTAATTTGTTTTATTGATGTTTTGGATGGACTCTAGATCCATGATTTGTGTGTCACTACATATCTTATGGTAGAAGGAATCAAGAAACACATAGTTATTGATAGGAAAACACCCCACACAGGTTTGGCCCATACATTTATAGGGTATTTTTTCCATTTATTATTGCATCTCGACCCAGGATTGGAGATTTAAGTGCCACTAAGTAATGATATCATGAATTAAGCCACTCATAGTTCTTAAATGGAGAAATATCCATGTTGTTCTGACCCATATCAATAGGGGTTCCCATTAATTATGTTGGATAGACCTAGGATTAGATATCCAATGACACTATATATATAGGGATGGAAAGAATCAATCCACACATGGTTCCTAAGAGGAGGTGTGATGGGAGAACAATGAAAATTGTAGTTGTATTTTGGGGCATAATTCATATCAATGTGCAGTTTTACATCATACAAGACACATTAACCATGCATTTTAACATCATATATTAAAGCAATGTTTCATTATTTTTATGTTATTACATCCAAGAACAAGCTAATCCTAATGTGAAATGATACATCTCGATCATGCAGGGAATACATTTCAAATATTCATAAGACCATGTGATCTATGATTAGTATGATGAAATGTAATAAAATGGGTTTGTTTTACAACATAGGACAAATTAGTATAAATCAAATGGAAATATTGATCATTTGGTGGATGGAAAATGATATAAGGTCTGTGATTTGCAATGTATCTGGTCAGGATGGGAATCATGACACATATATATCTTGAAGAGAAAACTCTCCACGTAGGTATAAACAATAAGAATAGACGGACATTTTTTTCCATTTATATTGTGGTTGGACCAGGGATTTGGGACCAGGGTGTCACTACATATCATGCCAAGGGAAACAATCAATCCATACATAGTTCTTGATTGGGGGATTCCCTATGTGGATATGAATCACACACATGGACGAGAGTACTTTGTTTTTTATTTACATAAAAATAGATCATGTTAAGTAAAATATTTTATGATGTTTAATGTCAACAAATAATGAATTTTTTTTGTAGTTTAAATTCATATGCTAAGGATGAATTTCCTGGAGTTTTACATCATGTGGTAAGGATGAATTCTATGTAGTTTATCATCATCTTATAAAGAATAATATGTTATATAGTTTGAAGTCTTGTTTCTATGAATGACTTCGTATTTTTACAACATGATACTAGGATATATCTTATATTTTGACATCATTTGGATTGGAAGGAAGATGGTGTGCAGTATAAATTCCCACTGGCAAGAATTATTGTCTTGTTTAATGTCATGTGACTAGGAATTTCTGAAGAGTTTAATATCTTATAACTAGGAAGTATCATTCAGTTTAACATCATGAGACTATGAAGAAAGATGATGTGAAATTTAAAGTATTTCTACAATGAATTATTGTGAATTTCAGTATCTTATGACGATGATGTAGTGTGAAATTTAACATCATGTGACTAGGATGTATCTTGTCGTTTAAAAACATGTTACTAGGAGAAAATATAATGAGAAGTATAAATTCTTTATTAAAACACACATTGTATAGTTTAATGTCATGTTACTAGGATGTACCATATAGTTTCAAAACATGCGATTAGAACATATCATGAAGTTCAACGTTGTGTGATGGGGATGAAGGATCCATGACAGAAGCTATGAAATTGACTTCTTGAGAAACCTTTTTATGGTGGGGTGAGTAACACATTGCCTATATATTGTGGCCAATGGGTAAAATTCAATGAAATATACCTTATATATATTGTAAGGACCTTCCCATTTGGGTTCCTTATTTATAGGTTTCTTTCCTAATATCATTGGGATTATGAGATATAATACCATTTCTCCCTGAAGGAATAAGATAAGGAAACCATTTATATTGAAAGATCATTTGATATTATTTTGAGTAACTTTGAGGTTTTGTAGTGTACACAACTTTTTCTCTTCGAGTTGTTCGAACTCATCCATTCACATTTTCTATTCCTCATCATCTGAGAGTTTTCCTTATATATATATTCAAATCAAAGCAAACATTATATCTATGGAAAACACAACCTCGGTTCCACACACTAATTAATATGGGGTCGCTCGTGTGGTCATTAATATAGTAGTATGGTATTCCTATAAAGGGTGAATTATATTTTACTCACAAGGATTATTATCATTAATCACCATATTATAGAAAGTATTTGACAAAATTTTCCCGAAGGCCTATATTTTTCAATTTTCTGGTGCATGATAACCTAAAGAATGGTTGTATTCGATGTTGTACTCCTTGTATAATTTATTCAATTATGAAAAATAGAAGTTGTTATCATTCAATTTCATGTGAGGGACTCTGAATCTAGTGATGATATTGAATTTTGAGAAGTAAATGATATTATTTTGTACTGACATCCTTGAGGGTTATTTCCTCAACCCATTTTGGAAAGATGTAAATTGCAGTAAGGATGTACATAAAATGATTATATGAGGAAAGGGGATATGGACCCATGACATCCATTCCCCATAAATCAAATTTCCACAAATATATAACTATAAGTAGTATTTTTTGTGTTAATTGATGAATTTACGGTCAATTTGGCATGATTGTCATTTTTAGGTGAATTCAACATTGTCTTTTATCATGTTTTTTCAGTAGTAACCAATAATAATATTTTTTTGGGAGAGTCTGGTCCTAGACTGACGAGAACTATAGGACCTTGCATAGGCTTCTTCCATGATGGTGAGAATATCTATTTTAATTATATATATGAAGATGATTCCATAAATTCCTTGTTTTATGATGGTTGTTTTATAATTTGGACCATCCTAAAGAGTAATGTTCACTACATGGTATTGAGTTTGTTCCCGTTTAGTTCGATCTAACTAATGGGTCCCATTTTGGAGGTAGTCGACTATAGGATCCATCTATACATGGGTGGATATTTTTTTTTCATTATTTACGGTTGTGTTAAACTGATTGATTTTTTACATGTCATTTAGGATGACTGGTTATACCATCCTTTAATGAATGATATATAAAACCTCCTCATCCAGCTCGAGGTTGGCCGATATTGTGGCTACATTAGCCATTGCGTTGGAAAGTTCATTTTTTGATCGTTGTACATGAGGAAGTTTCGGTTCAATAGAGAACTCATCCATCAGTCCTCTAATGTAACTTATGAGAGAGGATAATTATTTATTCTTGGTGTAAAATGATCCACTGATTTGTTTGATCAGTATCACCAAATCCCCTTTGATATTTAGATAGGATATCTATAGATATAAGGCTTGTTCCAAGCCAACAAATATGGATTGGTATTCAACCTCATTAATAGTGCAGACTTCAGATAGTAAGGATTAAGGAAAATATTATTTATCTAGGGAAACAAATAAAATACATAGACAAACCCAATTGAGGATTGGGATTTCTATCATATTTCCACTAAGACATGAGGAGGCACTTTGAAAATACATATCCAATGTTTGGGGAGTGTTATGGGCATAAAATACCCATTTGGACAGAATTTTGGTGTCCCGTGGAATGATTTCTTGGGCGGGATGTGTCGTAAGGAAATCATTTTGGGCCTTCCCCTTAACTGGCTTCTATGACACAAATTGGATGTATTATTGTGGTAGAATAACCACCTATCCAGACAAACACTCGATCAACATAGAAAGGCCAAAGATGTACCTGAGTGGTTCAATATGAGAGAGAAGGTGACTTCATGATTCTCCAAGTAATTAAAAAAAATTCACAATAAATATGCACGTGAGGTATTTCTTCTCAACATATGAATACCGGGTCTCGGTAACTAGAATCATTCAACTGGGGTAGTAGAGGATTTTTTTTATTCCCCGAATCATTTTCTATATGTGTGGATAACACTAAAAAATCACCATATGGTTGATATATATAAAAAGAGTTTCGTTCTTTATAAAACTAATATCTAGACTAGTGAGTGTAGAAAGTACTAATTTAGATTCATAAATTCCTCTTGGCAGTCCTCTTTTCATCGGTAGGCAACTCCCTTCTTCACTAGCATAGTTAAGGAGAGATATTTTCCATCTTGGATATCTATGAAACACAGATTGTAAGAGAGGTTCCCTTAGAGCCCCCTCTATTATTTTAGATTCCAAGTAGTTGAAATTTATAGCATTTCAAAAGTCTTTTTTGGGTCTAGGTCGATCCCATAGTGATGTACTATAAAGCTACGGAAATACTCTAATTATCCCCCTAAATAAAACTTCATATGATTCATCTTCAATCTATGATACCGAAAGAAATAGATAATTGTTAGACAATTATCAAATTGATCACATAACTATCAATATTTGACCACCATGTCATTGAAATATCATTACACTATTCTTACCAAAATGGACTTAAAGATATGATGCATGGAATGTTGGTACATAGCTCGAATATTTATTAATATAATGGGAGTGACCTAGTAAAAAAATATCCCATGTGGTGAACATAATGCATTAGATTCCATGGATTTAGGGGCCATATGTATCTGATTATACCATTAATACCCATCCATGAAGGAAAGGGATTAGTATATAAGAGTTTTGTTAATCAAAATTACTATGATCAGTAATGGGAAATTTTTCTTTGGGAAATGTTGATTAAGATCCCTGAAAATGATATAGACCCTAACCAGTTCTTTTTCATGATGACAATGATTTTGGTGAGCCATTTTGGGTATTTAACTTCCTAAACAACATTTTCTTGGATCAATTTTTTCAACATCCAATTCAACATTAGCAGCATGAGAGGGGTGCATCCTCATTGTATTCTGCTTGAACCTTGATGATTATCGAGTAAGACGAGGTGGCGTGTAGCCACACCATGGCCCAATATGAGAATTCTTGTATAATTCAACTCAAAAACATATAAATTCTTATTTATAAATACAATATACATCCCTTTATCCTCAAGATTCATAGAACCACTAATCAATATAATCCATGGGTCTTCTTTTGTCTCTAACATTTCCCTTCTAAGATCATTGATGGTAGTGTAGACACCTTCCTCAAATACTAGAGGGGTGTTCCTGCGATCATCTTCTCTTTCATCCATGTCTTTTTCAATGGAGATAATTTCAAAATTGTTGGGTACTTCAAGGTAATATCTATCACTATTGAGTTAATATAGGTCATGGGAAAATACATTTTCATTCTAAACCACTACTGTCACCACAAATTGATTTTAGAGATGCTTGTTTTATTTTATATTATCACTAGGGATAAGAACAGCCTGGACATCTAAGATTAAGTTTTATACCACAATTAGGATTATGGGTAGCACATAATTGTTGTCAATCATACTCCAATGATTTTCAGGGGTGGTCTCCCATCCATTGGAGGATGCAACCTGTATATCATCATGCACAACTGGTTTCTTTCAATCATTTTTATTGAAACCTACCTCATCATATATGGATTTGATGGACTCGAATGGGTCACTATCACAATGTAATATTCTTTCCTCTCAATCGATGGGGTACTTCATAATCTAATTAAATGTTCAAGTTTTTACTACATGGATATGAATCCATGAAAATTAACGAAGAATATAATATTTTTTCCTTTTAATAAAATACCAAAATCATCATTATATTTGAAAATCCCTAAACCAATCCTTAGGCTTGAACTTCTCGAGAGACATTTTCTCTCTCTTATTATACCCTTGAATGGTTATAATTATAAGAGATAAGTCCCCCTACCTATATACCTAATATATTAGGGTTTGAACCAATATGTGGTTGATCCTAGAACCGTTTCCAACAATAACCCTTTATATGTTGACATTCGTGAGTTTCCATGAAATATAAAAGGGTCTGATATCTCATTGGGAATCTACTTTCTAATCACAATATGTGAACAAGATGGTGAAATGGAATTCTAATGTAATAGTCTCCACTCGATAAACCTTGAATATAGTTAACTCTTTCTTGAACTCTTATGAGATCTCTATGGATTTTATGAGTTATTTTCTATGTTCTATTGAAATATATAGAGCATCCTATATTGAGAGTTTGTATGGAAAACACCACCAACTATTTCATCTAATTTTTTTGTAGAATTACGTGCTTCCCCTGGTGGGGTTAATCATTATTATGTGGGTCAAGATTTGAGGTTTTTGAGGTGGATGGGCATGTAGATACATCAGATGTTGAAGTATCATCTATTTCATGTGGTATGGGTTGCGCCAACCAACCCCTTTGTCTGGGCTGACCAGAGAATTGCACCTCTGTCAGATTTTGATGTAAGATAACTGGAATTGGATAACTAATTGAAAGAAATGAGAAATCATTATGTTTCTATTGAGATTTATAAATTTCACATACATGTGTCTCAGTTTTATATATGGCCTCTATGGGGATGTGATTGAAATATTGGTTTTGACCACACCTGCACCGTCCCATGTATCCTCAGCTTCTATGTCCTCATCCTTATGTTCCCTAGTCTGGTAAGAGGAAATCATACTTGGAGCCATACTCTAATTGACGAATAGATCTAATATGTGAACTATGTTAAAAAAACCAAAAAAAAATTGATTTATTCATTTGATGATGTTTTTTTGGTTGGGTGGTGCCCATTCTAATGATGTTGAAGGAATAAAGTATGGAAGAGTCAGAGATAGGGTGGGAGATTGATATTACCCTTTATATAGTGTATTTTTTTATGTTGAATGTGATTGGATCATTTTGGGTTTTGAATCTATGATCTTAGGGTGGCATGAGATTAGTCAACTATATTTCGATTCATCCATTTATTGATCTTTTGTCCATGACTGGATGGAAATTTTCATTATCCGTCCTCTTCTTCTAGTGGATTGATGATTACACAGGTCACATGTGCCAAGGAATTCTCTAGTATCACATGCCTAGAATCAATCATTCATTGGGAAATGTATTTGAAGAAAAATAAATCTTGGATGGTGTGACCCAACAACTTATGAAAAGAGAAATAGTCAAGATGATCAGTGATGTTGACATCGTTGGGTTTTATTGGCCCCATTAACATTAGTAGGTTATATTCCCTGGCTACATGGAAATTACCTAGGAACGACTCATTTCATGAAGAGTACCCTTCATTTATTTGTTCTGAAAATGAGGGGTAACCCTGGTCTCTTTTTTCTTCTGGATGGTGTTGATTTTTTTTCTACCACTCGACAAGAGGTACCAAAAAATTCGAGGAATGTCTAGGTTCTTTAATGGGAACAACTTTTAGTTTGAGGGCAATATAGTTAGTATCTATATCACAAATCCTTTTCCCCTGTGTCAAGGGTATGGACTAAGATTTTTCATGGGTTTCATGAATAGATCTCTTTGGCATTGTGTAGTCTCTATGAACTCATGAAATATTCCTATATACTTCATCAGGTGAATAGGTATTTGTAGGTCATAATTAAGACATTCAGTACATAGTTCTATAAATTTCTCATTCAAAAGAGGGATGTTGAGTGAATAGTTTAAACACGTTCATCTAGAAATGAAGTCTGAAACCCTCTCATTTTATTTCACATTTTCAGTTTTTGAGGTAGAAAATTGTCATTTACCTTAGTTCATAGATTAAATGATAAATGAATTTATGATACTGATCTTTAAATCCCACAACCGATACTACTGGATAACTTTTTTAAAAATTAAAGGATCGACCTATCATATTTTGTACAAAACATCTTAGTTTTTTTTGTCTCTAATTGATCTCAAGGGCCTATCATTGGGCTACCTTAAGAATCATTGTGTGAGAGATTATATTTTCGATCTCCCATGTCACAAAAGATATTAAGATATGACTTTTTAAAATTTTGTGGGTGGGAGATTCATTCAACCATTTTGGTTATGGAATCTTATCAGACTACATGGGTGGACGCCACCCTTCCATGGATTTCATTACAGCAGCTAGGGATTCAATGACATTGAGAACTACTAGAGGATTGATTGTCTGGACCTCCTCCAATATATAGGGATAGGGAAAACTTGATGAGTTGGACCGATTTTCATATCCCTCTAATTCTCAATCCATTATTCGACTAAATGATCACCTTGATTGGGGAGATTCTGTTGTCATAATGGAGGAAGGTTACAATCATCCTCAACTTCCTAATTTATATTGATATGATGCTTGGGTCTAGATCCAATCTGATGCATAGATTCTACTATTTCTGGTGTATTATTTCTCTCCTGATGTATTAGAGGAGGTACATATTATTCTATCTTAATGTGATACCTAGTAGGAATGTTTCCCTATAATAGTTCCTCAATGAGCTGTCTATGATTCTGAACCCCATTTTCATATAGTACTATCCATTCCTTCATTGATAGAATTGAGGGTCATATGGTTGGTGAGTGGGATGTAGCCACATCATTACCTTTATACTTGGTAGTGTTCCTCTGTATATGTGTAAATGCATTATTTTAAGGTTCTAGGTTCTGGTTCCTTCTCAGATTCCATATATTTTAAACCTTAGTTGATGCATTTAGATCACCCTCTAATTATGGCCTGATTTCCTCATTGCACCCCTCTACATTTTCATCTTTTACCTCAACATTTTTTGTATTGGTGGCGATTAAATTCATTTAGGTGTATTGTCATGGGGTACTTATCCCCTTAACATCAACATAATAAGGATATCCTATATTGCTTTCCCATCTTTGGAGGTTTTCATGAAATCCTTTTTTATAACCCCTGACCACATTGAACCATTTTTATGAACTTTTTAGGGTTTAGTTTCGTTCATCATATATTTCCCTTATCTCGCTTTCATAATAGTTAAATTAATGTTGTTTCAAGCCATGCTTTCTAAACAGGACCCAAATAGAAAAGGTGTGTCTCATGATAGGAGGAACATATCAGATATTGACCATCGATATTTATCTCCCAACCTGGAGAATACTAATTCCTTTAGAGGTGATGATAATGGTGAAATCCCCCCCTCCTCCCTACAAGATTGAGGTGATTCAAGACACTATTTGATTTTTTTCATACTATTGTTAAGGATTTCATGATTCTAGTTCAGAATATAAGGGATCAGTTGGTTAGAGTTGGAAAATCAAGAGGGCAGTGAATTCAGTTCCTATAATTTTTTTAATTATTATTTAAAAAATCCCCCAATTTAAAAACAGATATAAGCTTGTTAACCAATGTATAAAATATTTAAAAGTTTTGTTTATTCCAAATATTTCTCAATGATTAAATAAAAATTATACACACCCTAGATCAGGGTAGCAATAGTATAAAAAAGGTCCATCCCACTAGACCTCTTCCATAGTTCTCATGGGAGTATAAAAAAATAGAAAGGCCACGCAGGGACATCTTCCACTATTTTTGTGGGAATGTAAAGTGAAAAGATAGGTTGGTGGAGATATCTATTTATCTTTTAATTTATCATAGGATTCAGTGTGTGTTTATAAAATAGATATATAAACACATATTAAAATGTTACTATTATACACAGTCTAAGAAATGTAATTAGAATTGGGTTTAGAATGCTCTGTGTGATGTTCTATGTGGCTTCAGGAATCTTTAAAAACTTAACAAAGTGAATCTAGAGTCATCTTTCAGAAATAGACAATGATACATAATGTCGTTTCTGCTGCTTTCTTTTATTCCCTATGAGTCTTGAATTTTTCTTTTTTTCAAAGACATTACTACTGAGATTTGTAGTCTTTTGGTTGTTAGTGGTATCTTCGTGTCAGAAAAGTAGGATGTTCTTCTGATTTTCTCTAAGTTGCATGAATAGCTTTGTATATTTCATCCATGTCACCTCTTTTTTCCGACTTTCTTATTGATCCGAACATTCCATTTAAATAAACATGCAGCATGTTCTCTAGTATGATGTACCTCTTTCTAGTCACTAACATCATTAAACATTGTCTACAAAAGATATAAAGGATCATTAATTTAATAATAAGCAATAAATTTCATAAATATAATTGCTAAAGATATGGTTGAATTAAAGAAACAGATCATTGGTGACTTAGTCTATTTGTAGCTGAGATAGTCAATTTCTCATTCTATCTGTTGATCATTCTATTGGTAGCTCATTCTATTAGTAGATCATTTCTATCAGTATATCAAACTATTGATATAACATTTTATCGGTAGATTAATCATATATCATTCAATCAAGATGTCAGTAGATGATGACTTTGAAGATGATGCGTTGATAGCTTAGTTGTTGGCAACTCCTACATAGAAAAATTTGGACTGTTATTCAGTCACTCTATCAGTAGGTGGGACATTGGTATGTTAGGAATTGGTAGATCAGACATCAATAGGTTATGCTATCTATGACCCGCACATAGCAAAAAAATATGAGATGCTCTATCAGTGACTCATCTTATCAATTGCTTATGTCATTGATGACTTATACTTAACCAAAATTTTCAATTCTATCTTATGATGTAAACAATAAAACCATAGTTTAAAATTATACTTGAACATGATTAAACATAATGTATCTTAATAAATCATAATTAGCATATTTCACCAAGATTTGTGAGAATTAAAACTAGAGGAGGCCAACAATCTCCCCCTCTTGATGATTAAAATAAATGGAATTATACAACACAATAATTTAATATATTTATGATGAAAGAGACAAAATATTCTTAACATAATACATAGATTATTGAGATGACATTTAAAAAACACATGTACATATTACCTGTTAAATGGACTTTGTTAGTTAGATGTTCCCTTTTAACCTTCAAGCATAATCTTAAGCTCCACCTCAGATAGATTCCATATTAGTTCTCCCCCTTTTGGGATTATTAAAAAGTTATTAGTGAATGAAAAATAAATAACAGATAAGGAAATAAAAACTTGACAACAAAAAGATTATATAAAACGGTATTCCATTAATCAAGAAGTAAAAGGGATAAAACAAATAGTACAACAAAAATAATACAACAAACCCATATCAAAAGAGTAATCCACCATATTCTTGGGCACATAAGATTTTATCACCTCCTTGAATTAATTAGAAACAGAGGAGAGAGGAGTGGATGGGTTAGCAGTGGGATTGGTGGAAGTCATAGAGTGGATACTGAGGGAAGAAAGAGGATCTCTAGTAATGACTGGAGGAACAAGGTCAGGTCTAGTTGATGAAGTAGGTCCTGTGTGTTCCAGTTGAATGATAGGACGAATATAACTAAAATGTTTTAGCAGGAGTCATGTTCAAAGGTGACAAGGGTGTAAAATAAGTGGTTCAAGAAGGTAGGACTAGTCTAATAGGAGAAACAAGAGGAGCACAAATATCTATGTTGTGATGGTGTAGGTAATGTTTGAGAAAATTTATGAATTCCATAATGACCTCACCACCATTCCATTTCCTTCTCAACATGATCTTTATTTTCAATGAAATTATGAAGGTTATGAGTAAACACTTTCAACGCCCTGACATTCTCTTTAAAATATCGAGTCCCTAAGGTAGCCTTAAATTTTAAAACAAATATTTTAAGTGACTGGTCAAATGGTTTTTAGTGCAAACTCTATCGAAATAAAAATCTACATTCTTGGTTACTTCTTCTTGAGCCTTTTTATCCCTAGTGAAATAAAAAATAACCATATCATAATTATGATCACAATACTTCTAGATTTTTGAGAGAAACTCTTGGCCAATTCTACCCATCATAGTCTGAAGTTCCTTTCTAATAACATTTCTGATTATCTCAACATCACGAGAGTGAGGAATAAGAATAGCTGAGCTGGAGGAACATTGTACTATATTTCTAATAATGGATATCAACAGAGTTATATTAGGACAGGGAGTCTAAGAACGGGTAGCTTCTATAGAAAACTCAAATGTGGTGTCTACATGACATTTCATAATTTTTTCTAAATAGGTTATATATTCAATTTTTAGTTCTTTAGTGGTAGAAACCACAGTAGTTAACTTTATCCAGATCTTTTGACTTTCTAAAACAAATACTTCCACTGGAGTGATCAGTCCTAGATCAACCTGAGATACAATCCTCTCAATAATTAACATAATAAATCTTTCACATATTATAGAATCTAGAGGAGGTGGATGTAAAGGGGTTGATTGAACATCTGCCAATAGTTCTTCCTTGAAGGAATTAAAATCAGCTTTGGTGATATACACAATAGATTCTGAAACAACCTTAAGAGTAGCAGTCCTCTCTTCTATATCAAGATAGTCTAATCCAAGAGTCACATACCTTGGGTCCTTTGTCTATATATGTACCACAATATCATCCAAGGGAGAATTAAAATAAACCTTTTCTATTTATTCTTGTCACCCCCATTAGCTGATAGAATTTTTCATGAATGACCCAACTCCCTTACTCGAGTGAAAAATATATCCTTTATTCCCTGAAATTATTCCTGAACATGGATAGTAGGATCTCTCTCTTCAACTAAATAAGTACCAACATGGGTATCAGTTGCCCTTTCCTCAATCATAATCTATTTAGTATATCTACGGGATTCCACAACAGGTTCTTATTCCCATAAGGTAAGACCAGTAGGATTCTCATGTTCAACATTATCTTGGGTTATATCAAAAAGAACTCTACCAGGGCCTTGGTCATCATCACCATGGTCTGATCCACTATCTGAATCGTCGCTTTTTGAATCTTTTCTGTCACTTCCATATTATCCATCATACTATCCATATTCCTCGTAACCATCCTTTGCTTCATCATCTTCTTCACTTCCACTCCTTTCTTCTTCACCAGATTATTCATTAATACCAGGTCTACTCTCATATTAAGCATTTTATGAGTATTTTGTGTCATCACAATCATTCATAGGTAAAAGAGGTTCCTTAGTAGGTATAGGTCTAGGTGGATGAAGCACCATAATACATCCTCACTGGACTATCATCAATATCAGGGTCACTCCTATCATCTATAGGAGAATCATTTCCTCGATCATCCTCATCCACACATCATCACCGTCATAATACTCACCAGCTTCATCATTTCCTAAACCATGGTCAACCATGTTTCTCAGAATTTTGGAATGATCTGGTGGATTGAAATATTCATATATCTTATCATTATCCTCAACCAACATCTTTTTATAGTGATTCAAATTGATTTTCATCCTCTTACAAATATCTTTTTTGAGGCAGAAACCATCACAAGTAGAGACTATCTCTTCACCTTCATTTACAAAGACCTTATCCTTCAAAATTGTAGAGATAATTATAGGATTAAATAAAGTGTTTTCCTTTCAATAGGGAATGATCATCTCACTGATATGAACCATTAAGTAAACATACTAAAACTTAAGAGATGAAAAATCTTCTTTCTTAAGACATAACTACTGCTGGACGAAATTAAACAAAATCATGAACTCCTCACAAATATCTCTAGAAATAGGACTCATATGCTCACTATTTCATATCAACTCATCCAAAGTTACCCCATAACTAAAAGTACAATTATTGTAGGATCACTTCCCTGATTGTCATCACAAACACCCTCATGGGGTACCTTTATTCATTCTGCCCAATACTTTGATGGAAAAAAACTCTCTTTCCATCCAATATCAACTTTATCCAAAACACTTTAGATCTATCCAGTATAAACATAGAATACTGGTAAAACTCATGTGCCATCCTTAGATAATACAACCTCTCATTCTGGTAGAACCACTCCAACCACCCTGGGGTTTGTAATACATTCAAAACATGGGACTTATTGGAAAAAATCAATTCTGATTGCACTACATTATCAAGGGTTTTGATACAGTTTGCAAGTACTGGATGAATATGTTCAGTCTTTATCTTCGGCTGACTAGATTATCCACTTTTCTTCTTGGACGGATTCAAATCATCCTTTTATCTTTCTAAAAATCACTTTAGAAGATACATAGAGAGAGTTTTGAAGGGAATAGTTCGAGAGATTAAGGTAGAAGTTTTGGAGATAAAGGTTCAAGCATAAGAGTCTGTGAGTAATGGTGAGGGTAAAAAATTATTAGATTGTCCCTTAATTTTATCACATAGAAATTTGAAAACATAAAATACAAAAATCTGGTAAAAATAAAATAAAACAAATAAAATAGTGTTGTTTTAAATTCCAGTTCGAGACATAAAATCACGGTCAGTGAGACACATCAGAGAGATCCATTTGTAAGTCACAATCGGTGTGTCCTATTAGTGAGACATAATCATTGAGTCACCTTGGTGAGACATCATAAGGGAGTCACATTGGTGAGACATCATCGGTTAGTCACCTCGGCATGACATCATATGTGTGTCATGTCGATGAGACATCATTGGTGAGTCACATAGGTGTGATACATCAGGGATTCCTCAAAAATTGACCATCACTAAATCATATCTAATGTAATTCATCCTCTCACAATTTAAAGGCTTAGTAAAAATATCAGCAAGTTGACATTATGTGCCAATGAATTAAATAGTTATATCAACTTTTTGATAATGATCTCTAAAAAATTGTTTTCTTACATTAATATTTTTTTCTAGAGAGAGAAACTATGATCTTAGAGATTTAAATAATACTAGTATTGTCACCATTTATAAGGACATGTGTAAATTGATATATATAATCTAGTAATGTGTGTTTCATCAAAAATATTTGATCCCAACAGCAACCAACAACTATTTATTTAGCTTCATAAGTATAAAATGAAAAAAAAATTCCTTATACTTCACCATGATACTAGATACTTTCCCAAAAAGTGGTATCTTCCATAGGTTTTTTTCTATCCAAATTACTACCAAAAAAATCAGCATCAGAATAACTAACTATATGAAAATGTTTTCCTCTATAATAGAACAATCCTATGTTGTTAGTATACTTGAGGTATTTGATAATTGTTTTCACATCAGCTAAATGAGATTATTTAGGGTTTTCTTGAAAATATGCACACATAGACACACAAAACATAATATCGGGATGGCTAGCTGTCAAGTAGGGTAAACATCCAATCTTCCCTCCATAATTGGAGTGATCAATATATTTTCCACTTTCATTAATATTTAATTTACAGGTGATAATCATTGGATTATCAATACCTTTTATACTATAAAACCCAAATTTTATCAACAGATATTTTGTTTAATTTCATTAAAAATAATACCATTTTTATTTTTAAGAAATTTGAAATCCATGAAATAATTTGAGTTGACACGTTAAACTCATCTCAAATTCACATTGCATGATTTTTAAAAAACCAATATATAAGGAATTTTTAGAAGAACCAAAAATAATGTCATCAAAATATATTTGAACAACTCAAAAATAATTATAAATTCTTTTTATAAAAATAATAAGATCAGCTATGACTTTCATAAAACCTTTTGAATTTTACAAAATGCGGAGCCTGTCATACCATGCTCTTTAATCCTGTTTTAAACCATACAAGGCTTTGGATAATTTGAAAAAATGATTTGGAAAATGGGGCTTTGTAAAACGATGTGGTTGTCTAATAGAAAAATAATCAACTATATACCCATTTAAGAATTCATTTTTAACATCCATTTGATATTGTTTGAAATTAATATGTGCTTTATATGCTAACATAATCCTAATGGATACAAGTCTATCCACTAGTGTAAATGTTTCTTCATAGTCAATTCATTCTTCTTGACTATATCCTTGTGCAACCAGTCTGGCCTTATTTCTCACTATGATACTAGCTTCGTCTAATTTATTTCTAAACATCCATTTATTTACTACAGTAATGATTTAATTGGGTATATCGACATGTTTATAGACTTCATTTCATACTGATTCAACTATTCTTGCATATCCATTACCCAAAACTCTTCATTGACTGCATCATTGATGTTCTCTGGTTCAAGTTGTGATAAGAAATGTTGATTTTAAACTAGGTTTCTTAGAAAATCTTTAGTCTGTGTAACCTTATAAAAGTCTCCAACTATATCATCTAAGGGATGGTTTTTAAGGGTTCTAATAATTATAGAAAAATATGGTCTAGTGATTTATGGTTCATATACAGGTTTGAGCTCACTATGATCTGAGTCTGAATATTTTTTAGAAGTATTTGATTTTTTTCTTAATAGCAGAGTCAGAACGTTTAGCATTTATATCCTGGCCATACATATCATCCTCAATATTTTCTAATGCGGTTTTAGGGTCATGTGGATCTATTTCAAAAAAATTTCTATGTACTGATTCTTCCACACATTTTTTTCTTTTATTGAAGACCCTATAGTATTTCCTTGAGTTTTCATACACTATGAAAATACATTCATCCCATTCAGAGGCAAACTTGTCAAGATTATCTTTTGTATAATGTATAAATAATTTATCACAAAAAAACATTAAAGTAGTTAACCCTAGGTTTCCTATTGTTCAACATATCATATGAATTTTTCTTAGGATAATGGTAATTAAAACTCTATTTATTATAAAACAAGTTATATTTATATCTTCTACCCAAAATTAAATACGTAAATCATACTCATTGAGATTATTTTAGTAAATTTCTTGTAAGTCTCTATTTATCTTTCTACAACTCCACTCTGTTAGGGTGTACTAGGAGCAGAGAATTTATGACTATATCCATTTTGTGAGAGAAAAGATTCAAACTCTAAGTTTTCAAATTCATTTTCATGGTCACATCATAAGGGTTTAAACCGAAGACCACTTGTGTTCTCTAAAATTCTAGCATACATGGTGAAGTAAGAACAAGTTTCACTCTTGAGAGCTAAAAATAAAGTCCAAGAATACCTAGAAAAGCCATCTACTAGAAAATAGACATAATGATTACCATTTAAACTAGAAACTCTAGATGATCCAAACAAATATATGGGAACAAGATCCAGAGGATGAGAATTTGAAACTTCTTTATTTGGATTGAATGTTATTTTATGATGTTTTCCATTTTGATGAGGATTTAAAAAAAATTATTTGTAAACACAATCTTATGTAGATCCTTGACTACTAATTCTATAGTAATATTTATAAGGGATCAAATATTATAGTGTCAAAATATCTTATTCTAGGGCCAAGAGACTTTTAAAATCACTCAAGATAGATATATTTTGAAAAACTAAAGAATCTAAATTCACAGCATAAACATTTTCATTTCTAAAAATAGTGAGGACTGAATCATTTTTATAATTAATAACATTACAAGCATCATTTTTAAATTTAACCTGAAATACATCATCACATAATTGTAAAATGCTAAGAATATTCTACATAATTCCGTCAACAAAAATATCTTTAGAAATTAAAATTGAGTTAGTGGTACGAATTTTTCTAAGTCTAATTATTTTTCTTTTTGAAGTGTCACCAAAGGTGACATGCCCACCATAAATTTTGATAAGATTATTGAATCTGGAATAATCCCTTATTATATGTCTTGAACACCCAATGTCCAAATACCATAAGATTTTACATTAATGTTTCATACTTTTTTTCTATAAAAATTAATAAAACAAGGAAATATTTTTGTACCCAAACATACATGGGTCCAATAATATTTATAATTAAATCTTTGGGAACCCACATTTGCTTCATGGGTTTCCAATACACAATTTCTAATGTCTTGGATAAATAATAATTATTTTTTCAAGAAAAAATAAATGAAGTTAAAGATGTTAGAGAACTAGAACATGCAACAAACTTTCCATAACTGGGCATAAAACTCAATTTTCCATATTTGGATACAAAAATGTTTTTAACAAAAAATATATTTTACAGGATGATAGGTTGTAACAATATTATACTTTGGAGAAACTATTTTTCTAATAATTTTAGCTAAGGTATACTTACCATTTGGTAATCATCCTAGGTCATTATTTAATTGCTCATTAGACAGTTTATGTTTATTATTCTTAGTAAGAAACTGATAATTATTTAACTTTTCAATAATAATTTCATATTCAACAGAGATAGTAAGATCATTTTTTTTCTTGAGATATTTATATTTATCATTAAATCTATTTCATATATCCTCAATAATTTTATAGAATTAAAATATTTCATCATTTGTGAAATTTTTAGAATCAGATTCATCTCTATAATAATAATAATTCTATATAGGAGACTCTAGGGTTACCTCAGTTGTGTTTTTCCTGAAACACATATTATATTTGTCAACCTTCTCATCATTTGATGATTCAGACTCACTAAAGATGTCCTCAGAATCACTCTAGGGGGCCTTAATTTCCTTTTTATACATTCTATATTCTTCTTCGTATTTATTTTTTTATCCTTAATTTTGGAGAGTCGAAATTTACATGTCTTCTTCTCTTACACTCATAACAGACTATTTCATTTGTATTTTCATTTTGATTCAAATCCTTTTTCCACTTACCCTTATTGTCATACCTCCCTTTATAATTATGATTTCTAAATAACTTATTTATTATGTAAATATTATTAAATCTCATGGCTAATTGATCCAATTCATCGTCATTGTCACTTGATGATTCTTCATTAATAGAAGTCCCAATATAAACATGCACTTTCTCTTTTTTGTTTGCAGGCAGTATTTTTGGAAGCCACTGAATTTATCATTGGTTCATAATCTTCTTCTCTATTTACATTAATATCCTTCTCATATATCATTATTTTACCAATAATATCCATTACATGTTGAGTGTAAATGTAACAGGATTCCCTTATTGATACTAAGTGTCCTCTGCATCTTTTTGGAAAGCATCTAAGAATTCACATAACATTCTCCTTGGATGTGATTATATTTCCCAGAGAGACCATTATATTTAATATCTCATTGAACCCAAGATACATTACTTAAATGGTTTCATTGTTCTTCATCTTTATAATATTTAATATTATATTCATTAAGTCTCATTTATTTAACACTAGTGGTTCCTTCATGTGAAACAACAAGATTATCCCAAATTTCTTGTGATGGTTTACATGCACAAATCCTATTAAATTTTTCATCCCCTAAATATATGTGTAAGGAATTCATAGATTTATAGTTATTATTTTAGGCTAACTTAGTGGAAACATCCCAAGTGTTCCTTGTAGTAGTATAAATCTTATATTCATCTAATATAGAAGACCATATTTTAAAACATGTACTACCAAATGAATTTTTATTTTTATTTTCCATAGGGAATAATTTGTACCATTGAAGTAGGGAGGTCTGTTGGTAGTTGCACCTTCTAGTATATTGTCCATATTTGAATATTAGAAACAATTTTCTAATAACTACAAATTCAGAATAGTGATAAGTTTAGAGATCTTTAAAAAACAACAAAAACTATAGTTGAAAAAAAAACCTCTAATACCAAATGTTTGTTAGAGTTGAACACTCAATAAGGGGTGAACTGAGTTCGTATAAAATTATCTATCTAAAAGATATCCCAATGTTGAAACAAATACAGACTAGTTATCCAAAGAAGTAGATTTATAAATGTTTTGTTAGTTCCAAATATTTCTCAAATATTGATTACAAATCAGTTAAACCAATATATGTAATTATTATTACATTTGAAATCAGTATACAAAAAGAATTCCAATATAAACACTATTAATGATTAACTATTGATGTAGAGTCAAGTTTTCTAAAATAATTACAATGATTGAGAAAACCCAACATGAAAACACACAACTGTAGTAAATAAGAGGTTCTGTCTCAAGATGATACCTAATACCCTCCAATTGGTGATCACCTTCCACTAATAATTATATATTAAATAAACTTGTTCCACACCCTGGACCGGGGTAACAATAGTATAAAAATTTTCTAGGCCACTAAACCACTTCCATAGTTCACTTGGGAGTGTAAATCAAACAAAAATTCAGGCCACACGGAGACCTATTCCACTATTATCCATGGAAATGTAATGTTATCGATAGGTTGGTTAAGATATCTATGTATCTTCCTATTTAGAATAGGATTTAGTATGTGTTTATAAAATAGAGATACACACACTTCTTGAAATGTACATGTTATTTATGGGAAGAGAAATGTAATGAGAATATGGTTTAGAATGCTTTGAGGGATGTTCTATGTAGCTTTTGGACTCTTTCATAATGAAACAGTGAATCTATAGTTTTCTTTTAGAAAAAGATAGAAAAATAGTGGGTCGTTTTTTCTTCCATCTTCTGCTCCCATTAAGAATTTAAGTGTCCCATTCTTCTAAGTGATATTTATTGATTTTTTAGGGTTTTAGTTGTTAATAGTATCATTGTGTATGAATAGTAGCAAACTCTTGTTTTTCTCCCTAAGGTGCATGAACAACTCTGTATATTTAATCCAGGTCACCTCTTTTCACCCTCTTTATTACTGATCTAGATTTTCCCCTTATACAAACAAGCGGTATGTTCTCTGGTACCTCTTACCTCGTACTGGTCTATGAACTCACAACATGTTGTCTAAAAAATATAGACAATATCATTAATAAAATTTTCAATACCTAATTTCATAAATATTACCAGTAGAGATAAATTTGAATTTAACAGACATATCATCAGTGACGAAGTTTCTTTGTTTCTCATACTATCAGCATCTCATTCTCTCGAAAGAACATTCTATATGTAGCTCATTCTATCGATAGGTCATTTATATTAATAGATCATACTATATATAGATACTTCTATTGGTTGATCAAACCGGTATCGGTCAAATGAGATAATGGTAGATGATGTGTTAGTAGGTGATGTTCTGATACCTTGGTTGTCGGTAGCTCATACATAGAGAAATTATGAGATTCAGATAGTCACTCTATTAGTAGGTTGGATATTGGTAGGTCAGGCATCGGTAGGTCAGATGTCATAAATCAAGCTACCAGTGACTCATACTTACTAAAAATTTTGAGATGCTCTATCTGTGACTTAGCTTAGTAGTTGCTTTTTTCATCGATGTCTTATACTTAGACAAAATCTATAAATCAATCTTATTATTTAAACACTAAAACAAGAGGTTAAAAATATACATGAACATAATTAAACATAATGTATCTTAAAAAATCATAATTACCATAGTTCACTATGATTTTTCAGAAAGAAAACTACATGTGGCCAACAGGATCCAACGATTGAAATTGAGATATAAAATACCCAATCTATATGGGATGAGGTTGATCTATAACCACCATTGATTTCTCTAAGACCCTATCAGGGTATGATAAGTCTAGCGATGATGATTAAGATAAAAATTCCCTTAACCCTATTGTTTGGGGTTGTTTTGTAACTATTGCATATATTTCTTAAATTTTCATAGGATTTGATAACCTGAGTGGTGGAGTTAGTGGTATTAATTTACCCTACCTTGTGGGATGTTTTCTCACCTACATAGTTTCTATGGTGGATAATATTAAGATCTGTTTGATTTGGAATAATTGTGCTCATGTATGAGCTAGTTGAAATTGATGCATATAATGGGGTTCATTTTCTACGGGGGGTTTTTGAGTGGTCCACAACATCGGATATTGTTTCTAAATTTTTTTTCTATTTTTTATGGTCTCATCTTAATGGTCTGCTGGAAGCCTTCTATATAAGTTTTTGATGTCTTTGAATCATTGATTTGGGGGAAATTATTTGTATTGATTAGCTGAATTATGTGTTACCTGGTCCCCTGGTTTCTCCTACGGATATCCCATTAAATGATTCCTTGTCTAAAAAGATTTTCTATTTTGAGGATGTGGTTAAGTGAAATTCTCCATACTTTTCCCATACTCATATATTAATATCTAAAGTGGAACTGGTAATCAGTTGCTATAGGGTTCTGGTGAAATAGTTACTTGTATTCTGTATATTTTAGTTGTTTTATTTAAGTATTGGGATCCATGACACGATGATATCATAAATAATGATTTGAAAATAGTGTATGGGTACAGTTTAAGGTTACCCTCGTATCCTAGATAAATGAGGTTTCTAGCCTTTAATGACTGATGATGTTCCGACATATTTTGGTATAGTAAAGGCATTCACTTTTTCTTGATATCATTTTGGATCTCAATCATAGATGTGGAAATGAGACGGAACATGGTTGGGTGGTTTTTCTAGAAAACCCTCTTTATATTTTCATGTCGACCTCTTCTTCATCAGATTTATATACCTCCACCTAGCCAAACCATAAGGTTTTATTCTCTTAGACGCCTACTAGCTATAGTGAAGTGTTACTAATAGTTTAAGGTGAAATATATATCATTAAAACTGGTGTTTTATGAAACTCTATATATTAGGGTGTATAATTTTTAATAACCTCTCAATATGAAGGTTTCTTGGAAAAGAGAATATTTCCTTCTGTGAAAGAGATGTCGTCATGGGGAGGTTGACCATAGAGGATATCAGGGGTGGGGTATCGGCAATCCATCTCTACACTACCATGAGAAAGACTATCAAGGTAATGATTTCCTTATTATATAGTTGAAGAGTTCACATACCATTTTGGTATTGTAGATATGTGTCAAATATTCTCATGAACACTTTCATTGAGATGATTAGGAATATGAGCCTCATTATTCTTTGTGGTCAGAATATGGTGACCTACCTTTTGGGATTTATCCAGGATATGAGCCTACTACGTGATCATTTCTAGAATATGTTGATAACCTTATCGTGCTTTGGGCATATTATATCATTTATAAGAAGATTCTATATCATGTCGTTATGATTATGTGTTATGGGTAGGATTATAAGGATTCTTATGGGTGGTTTTCAGAATATGTTGGTCAATCCTAGCTAAAGAGGTTATATGATTCTAGTTAAAATATGAATTCCCCACTAGAATATGCCACAAGACCTTCTAAAATGTATAAGGCATATGAGCCTCCTATTATATAGAATCTACATAATGTTTCAACCGCCATTCATTTGTAGATATATGGATATTAGTCTAAATTATTTGATATTTTGGAATATGATGAGTATCTTAATTCCCAAGGATGTGATCATGCTCTGAGGTGATTTCTATATTTTCCAGAGAATCATATTTTGGAGTGGTTATATGGGACGAGCTCAAATAATTTGGAGTATGTCACTGGACTTTTTTGAAGGGAATATGCACCTATCTTCATGCATGTGTCAAACTGATTTGGTGAGCCTTAGTTGGAATAGGGATTTGATCAGGGCCTTGGGCATTTGGAATAGGCCATTGTTCTTTCCTGAAATCAATGTGAACATATCCCAAGGATCGAGGAGATGAGTCTAATCATATTCTTCATCTTTTTCTAGATTATATTAGTAAGAATCTTGGACGGGAGAAAGAATGTACACTTTTTTTAGAGTAGTCACCCATAAGTGTTGATCATGGTGATATGCTACTCTAGTGGTCAAGATAGGAATATGTTCCCATCCTTTTGTTTATACAAGTACTGGAATATGTAGATAGATCTATATAACTATTTCTATAATGTAGTGACACTTTAGAAAATTGTGTGTAGGAATATAGGCATGAAATTTTTTAGTATATAAGATATATGGGAAGATGTCTTTTATTGAGGTGGGGATATACGATCTCTCATGTCCTCCTTGTACCACCAGATTATACAGATGGGATTCATGCACGGGGTAATGGATATGCGCCTATCCCATGAATGTTGTAGGAATATTCATGAAAACTTGATCTGAGTGAGTAGGGTTATGATCCTTCCCACTGGTTACAACCATAATATGCCAATTAGATTCATCTGTGGAAGTAGGGATATGAGCCCACTCCTGTTTATGTACATATTTTTGTGCTCAATGAGACCTACTTTGTACACATGAATGAGTGTACATAGTGGAAATTTGTTATGTGATTCCCTCAATATGAGATTGAGGGGAACCAATACGATGTCACTAGTGAAAGTGGTTGACAATATCCATCCTTCAAACTATTGAGCTAGGATGGAGCCTTAGCAGACTCTCTGGCCCACCTTTCTAATACATGTATGTTGCTTATTTCCATTCTATGGGGATATGATTCCAAAGCGATCTTTGGTGGTGAAAGGTACCACTGGTTTCATTTCAAATTTCCTTGAATAATTTGGACTTTCCATATTTTGCTTATTTATACCTTTAGTTTTCACCTCAATGGTCCTGATCATAATGTATCTATGTTATTCCAAGACCATTTCATTCACCGCCCAAATTTGAAGGCATCGGGTGGGTGAGGTTGTTTTGCGGCCTACAGAGGTTACAAATATAGCTAAGGTTTCGTAACATTCTATTGATAAAGACATGAACTCTAGTCAATATTTCTATAAGAGTAGTTTCTTCATTCACAAAGATAATAAAGACCATGTTCATCAATCATTAATTCATTAAAACTATAAATCATGTTTACTCAATTATGCACAAGTAACACAATTTCCCATTTTTGTTCTAAGTTCGTCTTTTTTAATATAATGAATTATCATGATGATAATTGGATTATTTTGTGGGAACTAAAATTATGAAAGATTTCACATTATACATACCATTTTTATTTCATTAAGAGAAGCAAAAAAATATCTTGATGCATGGTCAATCGATAATTTTTATTATTTGAGATATTTGTGTTGGGTTATATATTTTTTTCATTTGAAATTTGAAGGATGGTTATCACCAAGGTTTTGGATATATGATACATGATGACTATAATGATTTAGTTGTTCTATAATTACATTCTTTTACCCTATGTCTTCTATTTTTGATTCATTTGGAGAGATATCATCTCTATTGATTGACTATGGGGGATTCAATTATGGATTCACAATTATATAAATTGGGTTCTCCATTTTAATTTTCATAGAATCTACAAACATCTCACACATCCATTACTAGGTATAGGCCTTATTTCCAAAGGTAGGTGGCTATTTGGGTTTTCAAACCCAACAGTTCTTAGGAACTCACATTGGTCAAGAGGATGGGATGTCTGTCTCATAACACCCTTTTTGGGGGAATCATTTCTTATTTTAGGACCCTTTTTTAGACTTAACATGTGTCGTTTAATCTCTTCCAAATAATGATATGGTACTGGTGACCCTAACTAAATTGTTGGATTTTTAATCCTTATATCTGTAGGGGTTCTATTAATGATACCATCTATATGTATCTAAGGTTCTCTATCATTTTTCTATTATAGCATACAAATGGCTATCTATTTCTATTTTTAATTCATGTAACTAAGAACTGTGTAGTTTACTACCATCCAGAGAGGAAATTTCTATTTTAAAAATGGGATTAAACCTCCATGAGGTTTTATATGGATCCTTTTTACAACTAGACTAAAAACTATAGTTCATTTTAGTCCTATATTTTTAGTTTAACATCTTGTGGAAATAACAAATATGAGGTAACTTGGGAACCCAGTATGAATCTTGAGCCTTATAAAGGTATCCTAAATATCTTACATATAGACGAAATCATATTCTCCATATTCAATTATGTTATAAAATCATTTGTGGGTGTTGATAGATAAATAATTCACATAAGGGTTATTTCCCTAGGGTTTACCAGCATGGGAATTCCTTTGGGACATACATCAAGGTGGATGACCTTGTGTGGAGGAAATCGTATCATATCATTGAATGCGGTTTGCACCCTAATGATTCCCTGGTTCTGGTAAATTTATGATATGAGTGATATAATAATTGAAAATCTATAATCCCACACGAGTCATTTTTGTTGTGACAATCAAGGGATAACAGGTGATCAGAATCATTATATATGGATTTGGGACTTATTCACAAGGTTTTCCTTAGAGAAGTGTTTGATTTCGAGATCAGGCCCTACGAAGGGATCCTATATATCTTTCTTATAATAGTAATAATAGTCCTTGTAGTTTAGTAAGTCTTCTCAATCTTCTAATGGATGATAAATAATGATAAACCCAGAGGATATTTGGGTCCCAAGGGATAGAGTGTCTACAATATGCAGAGTCTTACACATATACAGATTTCTAATAAGAGATCGATCCTTAAAAAGGCACCATATATATCCTATTTAGATAGTAATTAGAGTCCACATATTTCATTTATTCCCTAACACACTAATTGATTTGAGGTACATGAGGGCATGGACATGGATTACACATAAATGGATGCCCGTGTAAAATCTCACTTCTCATATACTTATGTATGTGGAAGGATGGTAAATTTATGTGATTATTTAGTCCCATGATTTAATAATATTTGAGAAAATTATGGACAAAGAATATGTTATATTCCCATTCGAGCTCGGGTGTAATATCATACATTCAGATTGATCGAAAATTTCCAATGGAATTTGAATTTTTGTTATTATATTGTTAAAATATAGAATTTCTAAATAAAATGATATTCCTAAAACTAAAATGTATCAAATTGGTTTTTTGGATATGATAAATGATTCTATGTAGGTATCATGGGTGTTTATATGAGTTTTGAAGGATTTGCATAAAGTTTCATTCATTTGTAGTTTTCTAGATAGGGTTCATGGTTTGGTGTACACCGTTCAGAAGAAATCAGGAGACACCTTGATCCTCATGTGGTTTTTAGTTCATTTTGAACAAATAAAGGTTGATTTTCAGTGTTACAGAATGTTTTAGTGTAAACTATGTGAGGAAAAGGGGGAAACTGTGTGATCTTGAGAAGGGCCTTAGACATGGTACACGGGCTACAAATACTTCCATAAAAAATGTGTTCCTTATCGCAGAAGGGGGGCAGTTCTGACATAATAGATGGAATATGGTTTTTAAAACATTGAAACTAACAATGAGAGGCATGGGAGTTAGACAATAGGGTTATGAATAGTTGTTTCATGGTTGGCGCATGGTTTGTCCAATTGTACAGCCAAACTTTGAGATTTGGTGGTCTTGGATAGATTCAAATGCATGGTTTGTTCACTATTTGGAAAACCATGTGGAAAAATCATGTGGATTCCCAAAATCTACTTAAAAATGGGGTTTTACCTTTTTTACCTCGGGTATATTTTTTACCCCTTCCCTTTTTTCCCACTTTTACAAACGAAACATATGAGGGATCCTCCTACCCACCTCCCTTTTCAATGCCTCACCAAATAAGTATTTTGGTGGTGATTATTCAAATATTTGAGGTATAATTTAACCTATATGATCCTCTCTTATTCTTCCCCTTCCTTCCTTATAATTTTAGGGATATCATTCTTAGGTTTTTTATGATTCCTCTATATCATAGTGTAATTTTTTGTTTCTCATAAGGGTTTTGGTCGTCTGGCATAGACGAAATCCCGAGAGAGATTTCACATATCATTGTGTATCACTTCATCAGGGTATGTGTTAATAATGAATTTCATTTTATTTTTTTAATTGACTTAATTAAGTGTTAAAATGGTAACTTCTATTAGGGTTTTGGCTTTGAATATGGTTGAGGTTATGTCGTAGGTGTTCAGTGAGTTGTTGGATTTGGTTTCAGTGCAACGTGATGACTCGATGAGTTTTGTAGAATTATTCCATGTTTGTATTTGGATAATTAATTAATTATAATTTTATATTTGTTTATTTATTTATTTTTGTTGTAAGAATATAAATTTGTGATTGTGATGAGATCTTTTGGGTTCTGATGAGTTTTTACAATTCATTGATGCCCATGAAAAGGTCATCGTGCATTGGAAGTTTCATAAAGATTCGTTAATGAGGTGTGTGGTCTAATATATCTACCCATAGTCTTGTTAATTTATTGTCATGTCTATTTGGTTTGTTCCTTAAATCCCAAGAGTGGAATGTCTAATTCCTTAGTTAAGTGAATTAGTTCGGAAATGATCTTAGCATGATTAATCTTGTTAGTTGTTTGATTGAATAGTAAAAAAGGGCTAATGGTTGGAACTTGGAAATAAATGGATACATCTTTTGAGGGTATATAAAGTGATTTTTTCTGTGTTAGGTTTTTTGAAATTATTATGTGGATCATAAAAGTGTTTTTAAACTATATGAATTGAATTTTGACTTCATTTTATGTGTGAATGGGGGAAAATATGTTTTGAAATGAGGTGATTTCTTCTAAGTGGTTTATAAAAAGGTCTTTTATAAATGAATTTCAAGTGTATATTTGAAATGGGTGTGTTTTTACCTTTTTTTAATAATGAATAGTTGCTTCATGTGATTCTGATAATGATAATGTAGGCCTTAGGCCATATTTTTATTTAAAATAAAAAGGCACATGTATTTTAAGGGTTGTTTTTAAATGTTTAACAAGGTTTTTTGGTTTATTGTATCTTAGAATGTGAAAAATGGTTGGGCATTTTTAGGCATGTATTGGTTTTGAAGTCAAATTGGGACCTTTGAAAGTATTAATGGTTTAAATGGATTGTTGTGTTTATATTAAAGGTTTTATATGGTCATGATGTATTTAGGAAATTGTGTGATGGTTTAGGTATCGGATTGATGTTCCGAGAATATGTAGTGTACTGTAGATAAGGTGTCAGAATGAGGCTCTAAACACTGATAGTATACTTCTGGTACCAAATTCAAAACTAATTCTTTTGGTGATGATGATATAAAATATAGAATTGGATATTTTAAGATGATCCTCCTCGTTAGTCCATGCTAGACTGATACTCTATGAACCACCGATGTGATGTATATATGGATGTTGGGTTGAGGTTTCAGGTAGTACTGTTATGTTTTGTGATGGGTTTGATAGACCTGATGTTCATTATCTCTATTGATAGTTTGTATATGGTTTGGATCTTGATTAGGATTTTATCCATGAATTATTTTGATATTAATATTTTATTTAGATTCCAGAAAGATATTATAGAGATATATATATTTGGTACATTGGATAGGAACCATGCTTGTAGGTTTTTTCATTCCAAACATGAATTAAAGGTGAACACCCTTCCTAGAATCATAAAATATGTACCTAATATGTTACGCTTTAGAGGACTGATTTAATTCATTTCATGTTTTATTTGTCTAGGTGTCACCTTTTAACCCTAGGGAAAGTGGGTGATAGATGGTTTGTCATTTTCTTGGATTGTATCTATTTTCTATTATGTTTATTTTTACACTACTTATCTGTATACATCATTGATCTGACTGGTACTTTCTTGAGACACCATTGGTGGATGCCTATTGAGGTTTACTTACACCCTACTTATTCCACCATTGTACATGGATACCTGAGAATATTTCACTTGTTTATTTTTGGAAAATTATTAGCTAGAGGCCCGCATTGAGTATTGTTTGTTTGATCTAGATTACTAGAGTGGAATCAGATGGTTTCATGTATTTTTATCATTTATGTTTTAGAGACTTTTAGCCCTTTTATTTTGGTGTGTTGTGCAACTATCACAGTGGTCAGTTGTTTGTAGGCATGACTTATTCGATTGGGACTTTATTGTATTTAATTTGTTTAAAGCTTGTTCTTGTCTATTTATTCTTTCTACATACTCTGATGTGGATGATATTTGGTTATTTTATACTAGTTGTGCACTCAAATACAGAGTTATAGTCTCCCCATTGTTCCTTTTTGACCGCTACTTATAGTCAGAAGCCTCATGAGTATGATGAGGTGCACTTGAGGTTATGGGGAAGTCCATATCAGGGCACATGTTTAGTAAACCCCAGACTAAAATGTTACAAAGTGGTATCATAAGAGATTAATTTCCTTTTATTTCCCCATTTTAGGTTAGGTAGACATGATATATATGAATGTGTCAGAGCTTGTTATATATAACAGACTAGTTCATAATAAAAACCTATTCTAGTAGGATTTCTAGGTTACTAGAGGCTGGGATTGATGTTCTACGTTTTTTTTGTTATGTTTGTATAAAATAATATTTCTAGCTTTTCCAAAGGTGCCCCTCACCCCTCTTATAAAAGGGCACTCTCCCTTCTCTTAAACTCACACCTTCAAAGCCTTTTGGTTTGGCCAAAATCTACCCAAATACTCTCTCAACATCCATCAATTCATCCTAGAGGCCTTCCTTTAGTCATAAATCCAACTTAAGATCCCTATTGATCAAATCAAAAGGAAGAACCCGAAAAAGAGGTAATGATTTCACCACCCTTTTTCAAATTCATTTATTCTTCCACTTATTCCTTCTTTGTTATTACCATTCTAAAATAATAACTCCAGTATCTTATATATACTGTGATGTTAGTATAAATATGGTACAACCATATTCAGTATTCTATCCATCCTTTGAATAACATGTCACCATACGTGCGTACATACGGCTTACCGTCTCCACGTCGTGGTGTAATTATTATTCAATAAATTATTTTTTGGATGGGTATAATAATGATGTTTAACTTATGTAAATAATAAATATAACATGATGATAAATCTGTATATATGATATACCATCCAATTATATATTATTTTAATATCAAAAGAATGATATTGTCGCTCGTGCGTACGTACGGAATACCATATCCATGAATGCAATGAGATTCATTCTCCATCGTATCCATTCAAGTATAATTATCATTTTATGATTAATAATAGTATCTAAGGACTTGATATCATTTTGGATATGATTAAGATACAACATATCCATTACAAACATGTCTTACATAACAAAACATATAAAATAAAAAGAGTAAGTTAATACCTGAAACAACGATAAATCTTAGATATTATTAACAAAGCAATGTTAAAAGATCATATATGATATCATATTAATGTATATGATTATTTTATAATTTAATAACAATTATTTCACCATTATACAGGAGGTTAACCAACCCCAACCAAGGAAAAGTACATGGTAAGCGTTATTTCACAATCTCTTCTTTATCTGAGGTTGTTTATATGTAATAATCTACTGGGATCTCTTTATCATCCACATCCATGTTTCTCAAAAATGTATTTCAAAAAAATTACTATTTAAAAAAATATGGGTTAAAGTCATTTATACCCTTGTTTTAATTTTTATAAGAGTTTTATAATGGAATGTTTCTGGCGTTTTCCAAACAAGGTGCTTTTAACCTTTTCGATAGAATTAAGGTAAGAATGTTTTTTTAACTTATACAGAGGGTGCGGCTATTTTCCACCGTTATAAAATATTTGAAGCATCCATTACAAGATTATAAGAATATTTTCAAATAAAATGTTTTATTTTATAAATATATGACTCATGATTTCAAAATAGAAAGACATATTTCTCTAAAAAGAGTTTTGATTTCATCTATGTCAACATCCTTTGATGGATTTTACGCTTATTTGAAGTTGATTTATTATAATACAAAACATATATATTGTATTGAAGGTTTTGTGATATGTTTGAATGTGGATGTGCTATTTTTATACCATTCATAGTTTATGTTGAAAGTATTGACATTTCGTATGCGAGTTTTAATACGAATGTTTATGTTATATTTAAACCTTTTCATATGGCAATGCATTGGACTTAATATGTGATGGGTGGAGCCCGCTATAGCTCCTCGATGCATCAGTAGGTCTCATGAGACAAACTAGTGTCTTGGAACAAGGCCTTGGAAAAATCTTATTTGTGGTCTTGGCACGAGGCCTTGGCTATGTGGTTATGATAGTCTGGAATTATGCATTCCATCATTATGAAAGTGGTTATTGATATTGCATGTGATTATTCGATTAGTAGAATATCCATGTGAATAAGTAAATGGAATTATTTCATTTTATTTTTTCCATACTATGTTGAAGTTCAAGTTTAAAAGGCTTTTGTTTTAGTTATACATTGCCTTAAATTCTTATTCTTATTTATGAAAGATTCCGCTATATTGTTATCCTTACTGGGCATTTGAGCTCACCCCTTTTAATGTTTTATTTTTTCCCAGTATGTGAAGAAGTAATTTATGAATGACCTGCAGGGATAGTATGTGGGGATATGAGTGTGTTCTATAAAGAAAATATGTTGTTGTAGTAGTTTTTCACTTTATGATGTAATGTAAAACTTTATGAATATATCTAGTGTTTTCAAGGCTACTAAACCAATCTGTCTTTTCGAGATTTTATCTTTCTTCTGATCATGCTAATGTTTTGTAATAATGCACTGACTCTAGGTCACTGGGGTTGTGGCGTTACATTCATTACTGGATGGGTGAAATATTTAATCACAACCTGAAATAATTTTATGAGAGTTTTAATGTCTCAAAAGGAAAATTTGTCGATTTGGAATGATGCTTGGAAAATATCCTAGGAGTTTGGTTGAGGTTTTAAGGCTTCTATTTATGTTTATGTAGTTTTAGAGTTTTCTAGAAAGGTTACATGGTTTTGTCTGCACAGTTTAGGAGAAACCATGTGACATCTTGAGGATCAAGGTCTTTTTAGTTTATTTTGAACTGAGAATGGTTGAGTTTCATGGTTAGATCAAGGTTTTGGGTAAACCATTATTGAATAAAGTGAAACAATGTGAGGTTGATGAGGGTTTGAGGTACTATGCATGGGATGTGCAAGATATTAGAAAAAATTGTGCTCCTTGTTGTAAAAGAGAGGTAGTATTGATAACATAGTATCTACATGGTCTTTAAATCATATGTCCTAACCATGTATGTCGTTGGTGTTGAAATTTGATAACCTCTTAGGAATTCTTCCTAGAATGTGTTCGGGGTTATGTTGTGGGTCTTCTATGAGTGTTTGGATTTGCTTTTGATGTGCCATGATGAAATTATATGTTTTATAACATTATACCTAGTTGGTATTTATATAATTAATTTATTATAATTGTTATAATTAACTAATATTTGTTGTTTTGTGTAGTACTAGACCTTGGGTGATCATAATGATCTCTGTTTGGTGTCGATGGGTTCTGACGATGATTAGATGTGCCTTGACGAGGAAGTCATGTGTTGGAAGTGTTTAAAAAACCTGTGTTAATGAGGTAGGAGGTCTAAGATATCTACCCCTAGACTTTTAAATTTGTTATCATGTGTTTGTGGTGTGTGATGTAAATCCCATGAGTGACAAGTTTTCTTCCTTGGTTTCTGTCAAGTAGTTATATGATTATCGTAACTTAATTAAGCTGGTTGGGTTGGCTGATTAAATAGTAAAAAGATATAATGGTTGGAAATTGGAAATAAATGGTATCGAATTTTAAGGTGATAAAATGTGGGGTTTTATGGGTTATGTGGTGTTAAATTCCAATTTATCTCATGAAATGGTTTCTAACTATGTGCATTGAGTTTTTAACATGTTTGGGATGTCAGAGGGGGAAATGATTGTTTTTAAATAATGAGATTTACTCCAATTGGTTTATAAAAAATAGGGCTAAAAATGAATTTAAAATACAGATTTGAAATGGGTGTGTGGTTGAATATTTGGTGAAAATTATTAGATGTATCTTATGCTGGTTCTAACAAAAATGATGTCCTTGGGAATTATTTTTCTACTAAAGATAAATACCCTTGTTTAAAAATGGTAGTTTTAAAATGTTTAATGGGGGTGTTTGGTTTCATGTCTTTTGGAATGTGAAAAAGGATTGGAATTAGTTGAGGCATGTTTTACTTTTGAATACCCATAAGAACCTTAGTAAGTGTTAATGGTTTTCAAATGGATTTTTGTTTTTATCTTGAATGTTTTTATGATCAAGGCATTGATCATAGTATTTTATAAATTATGGATTGGTTTAGGTTATAGATAGATGTTGTGGGAACAGGTAGTATAATATGGATAAAGTGTCAAACCGAGGATCTAGACACTTATTGAATACTTTCATGTAAAAATTCCAAAAAAATGTTGTGGGTGATGATGGTATACCATATAGAATAAAGAATTGGACTGATTCTACTCCTCATCGGTTAGGTCTAGAATAATTATCTAATAACTACTGAGGTTATGTATAGATGGATGTAGGAATGAGGCTTCAGTCACTATTGTTACATTTTTTAATGGTTTTCATAAACCCAAAGGTCTATATTGGTACAAATAGTTGGTATGTAGTTAGGTGTGGGATGTAGATTCTAGAAATAATTGATTTTGATATTGATAATTGATTTATATGCTATGAAGATATTTTATACACTAATGGATGTAGAGCATTGGATTGGTATGATGGTGTAGGTTTTATTCTTTCTTGATTTGAATGGATGGTGAATACACTTACATTACTTTTACAGCATGTACCTCCTGTGTTACACTTTAGAGGACTATTTTTGGTTATTACTTGTTTGTATGGTCTAGGTGTCACCTTATAACCCTTGGCCTAGTGGGTACTAGATGAGTTTTATTGGTCCATGGCTTGTATTTATTTTCAGTAAACTATATTTATTCCACTGCTTATCTGCATACATTAATACTCTGATAGGTATTTTCTTTATTCATTATTTCTAATGGACTAATGAGTTTTACTCATACCCTGACTGGGCCTCCATTTCACCTGGGTTCACAAGAAACAATAAAATAGTAATTATTGTAATGGGTTTGGGATGAGGCATGTATTGAGTATTTTTTGGTCGAGTAGAATTTCTCAAGTGGTATTAGATGAATTGATGGGTTTAGATCGATGATGTTGTTGTGCCATTTTTTAGTCAATTTATTTTGGTATGTTATGTAACTAGACTAGTGGATGTTTGGTTTTATATATGACATGGTAGTTAATACATTTATTTAATTTCATTCCATTATAGCATGTTCCAGTCTATTTATTCATTCTAATAACTCTGATGTGTTTTATATTCGGTTATATACTTCACGGTTTCCACTCTCTTATGGGGTTATAGTCTCCTAAAATTTACTTTTAGACCCCCACTACGAGTCAGTAGGATCTAGAATATGACGATGTGCATTTGAGTTCATGTGAAATTTTGGATTAGGGAACCAATTTAGTTGCATCTGGGATGAGACGATACATCAGGCCTTATAAATGTGTCATACATGTAATTTGTTACATATATAAAAGTCTACAAAGTTCATTTAGTGCATATCTGAGTGTGTCTATTGGAAAATTCTATCACGTCCAAGGTTTCCTTCTAGACATGCTTCACATGTTGAGGATTCATGTGGGACATGTCCTGGTTTTCTTCAAAACATGTATGAGGACGTCTAGACATGTCGTGGGGTGTCTTCTTAACATTCTTGAGATGTTAGTGGGTCTATTCCAAACATGGTTGAGATATTATACGTGTTTTCTTGATATTTTTTGAGTACCTTTCTAGCAAGGATAATATATCCCTGGGTGCTTTATATGATTGAGGATGACATGTCATAGGTCGACCACATGATATGGCTGACATGTCTGGAGGACTATTTCATGAATTAAATGTCACATATGAGTATCTTCATGTGATCGACATCGACATGTTTAAGGGTGCCACGTGAGAAGGGCTGACATGTCATAAGGTTTTTGTATGATCTAGATGACATGTCCAAGGAGTTTTTCAATATTGGAAAAGACATTTAAAATGGATTTTGAATGACTATGATTACTTGCCCAGAGAACCTTCGAATGATAAAAAAAGACATGTCCATGGTCGTCCCATGATCTGGGTTGACATACCGGAGGACTATAATGTCATAACACCATGAGATTTCAAAATTAGAACCTGGTATTTGATAGGTTATGGGACACACAACACTAATCATAGAAGGTGATATTAAATCTCAAGACCATATGATATATTTATTTTTAATGAAATTCAATCTCTTCTACAGCTTGTAATACATACAACACTGGTTTGAACAAAACATGATATTATATTAAAATAATATTGTTTATGAATTTCCATTATAACCTATCCATTAAATTTAACAGTTTTAATAGTTTGAAAAAATTATTAAAATTAATGTTATCTATTAATTTCAAATAAAATTAGAATCATTATAAATAAAATGAAATGTTTTCTCAAAAAACTGTATTTTTTTCTAAAAAATAGTTTAGTTCTGCTTTAGGAACTTAATTTAAAGTTATTATTTTACCAATTTTATAAAATAAATTTGATAAAATTAATTTTATTTTTTAAACAATAATATAAAAAATATATTATGGTGATGTTTTTTACTTTTCAGAAATGTTTCATTTTTTGATGAATAGTAAATATAACAGAATTTTAATTGATAATTTCCATTTAGTTTAAATTATTTATAAAGTTACATTATATATTTAATTAGTTTTAAAGTAAAATTATTTCAATTTTATATCTATTAATATATTTTATATCAGTGAAATCAATTTCATATTTAATTTTGATAAAAAAACTTTTGTAAATGTTTGAACATTTTCCCTTTGAAAACTTGCATTCTCATCGTGTCTACAAGATTAATTTTAAATTAAAATTTTCCACTTATGTAAATGGAATTAATAAAAATGGATTACATATTTCAAATAATAATAATTTATTTTACCTAATAAATTCTGCTTAATTTTTTACAAAAAATAAAAGTGAAAATAGTAAAATTAATCATCGAGGTTAAGGTAAAAACAGATTTATCGAGTGTTAAAATGAAAATATAGTGTTTATAATTTCCAAAATACATATCTAAAATATATATTATATCCAAATTTTCACCTTATAATGTCTAAGGGGTGATAATTCTCTATTGTTTAACCTTTCGTCAAGTGAAAAACATGAGTACACCTTTTTATTTTCACAATTTATAACTGTGCTACTCACCTCACTCATAAAATGCCACACCAATCCTCTCTTCTTATCACCTTAAAACACTTTTTTTCAAACAATACCTACCAGAAACAATTAAAAACATCCATCCTATATTTATATAATAGATGGTTTCATCATAAATCTAGCCATGGAAGGATTTTGGTGCAATCCTCTGGAGGTTACCAGTAGAAGAGATAACATCATTCAATGAGGGTTTTATTTTATTTAATCCTCCACCTAATTAAATTATTATTTAACCATGATTATATAATTTCTAGATAATAACTTATATAATTATTTTTTAAGTAAGTTTAATGACCTATAACCATCCCCATATCCATAAAGTGGTTATGAAATCATTATTCATTTATATGGCCTATTACCACCTCATGAACCGATATAATTCATTTTTCTATTAACACCCATCAAGGATGGGTATGATGATGGATATAAAGTAAATATATGATATTTATAACATAAATAAATCTATTAAATCATTATTTTATATATACCAAATTAATTTTCATTTTATAGGTGATACGTTAACGTCACTCGTGTTTACGGCAGACAACCACCTCATGAAGCGATGTGATTGACTTTCACAAACATCCTACATAGAAGGTGATAAGGATAAATTAAATTATTACATGTGATATAAGTTAAATAATTTTTATATTAATGAAATAATTATTATTATTAAAGGATAATATGTTGTTTAATTTTTTACCTTTTCACTCATTGAAAGATGATGACGTTGTTTGTGTACTTATAGACTACCGCCTTCACGAAGTGATGTGACTCCCTTTTCATCACCACACCACATGAATGATATATATATATATATAATTAATTAAAAAATATGGTATATATTATATTATGCTCATTAATTAAAGATAAAACATTATTTAAAATATTTTTACAATGATCGCTGAAAAATTGAAACGTTATGCATGTGTACGTTCGTCCTAGAAACTCCATAAGTGAAACATAGTTCATTTTTCATAACCATATTTCAGGATTTGTTTTAAAAGTTTAATTTATGTATAAATATGATAATTATTTCAGGATTATTATTTATTATATGTTTAAATAATGTCCACTTTGACCATAGTGAACCTACCAAAGTTATTTTTTACACATAATACAAATATTGTTGAAACATGTCACATAAACATAATTGATTATGTAAAAATATATAACATGGTAATAAGTGAACTAAAATGAATAATTAATTTGAAAAAGGATATTAAGATTGTTAATAATTAGCATAATCTTATTATTTTATAAGAATAATAAAATACATTATGAGTTGGACTAAAGGTAAGGGTTTCTCATCAGACTTTTACTTCTGTAAGACATACACCATATTTCCCACTATTTTCCCTTTAGTGGAGTATCAAAATTCCATTTTTATGTAATATAATGAATTAATTTATATTCATGGTATTTAATGTTTTATTTAATTTTATTTCATTCATCGGGCCTATGATAAAAAAAGTTACTAAATTGGTATGGGATTATTTCACAATCACATCATTATTCAATATTATTATTTTTTAAGTATCTGTTGGTAGGATTATTAGATATTTAACTCTTAAAATAAATATATATTACTATATTGTTTTTAATAAATATTTTTTTTTATAGTACCATTATCCCTTTCATTGGTATAAAAAATTATTAATAAAATGTTTTTAAGAGAATCCGGATTTATTTCCCCCTTCGGTTGGAAATCATTATTCACAAAAACCTTTGTTTTCTAAAAAAATTGAAATTTTTTATCCATTTAAAAATGTCTTATTATATATATATTTACTCATATTTAATTTTTATATTATTTTTTTAATTGAATATTCATACTATTTTTATAATAATTATGATAAGGCTTTTTACTGAAATTGTGAATGAAATCATTGTATTAACATGTAATACATAAATGGTATATTACACCATCATGACTACTAATTTTGTTGAATATTACATTACAAATTAATAATTTTTATTACAAAAAAATAGTATCTTTTTTTTTGAGATTGTATTTTAAACAATATTTTCATCCAGAAAAGGTTATTTTCCTAAAAAATTATTTTAAAGATAATTTTATTTTATTTATACACATCAATGGCATCAATCCTATATTGAATTTATGATCCATATGCGATATGATTTATTTATTTCATCATTATTCTTTCTATGCATGGTTCTTGATCAGTTTGACTATATATTTATAATTTTATGTCCATTCACCATATTTTTCAGGATGGTTTATGATTACTTTTATTCATTGGGGAAAGTATTAACATTTCAAATGTATGTTTTCACAAACAAAAGTATATACTGATTTGGTTTAACCCCTTTCATATGTATAAATAAATTAACTCTTTATGTAACTAGAGTGGGCCTTCATAAACCCTCATTGCATTGATAAGTCGTATTAAAAAAACCTGATTGTGTTTTTACTAAGGATATAACCATTTTTATAGATTTATTAGTACAAGGTCTAGACTATATTAGATTCCTGGACAGAACACCTCGATGTTATGTTTTAGATGTTCAATAGTGGCTCTAAGATACTATGGTCATGGTTTCAATAGTTGGAATCAAATAATGTTTAGTAGAACACATTGGAACTAGATTTAGTAAAACATAGAATATGGAACATAGCCCAATAATGGACGTTGAGGATGAGTATAGAATATCATCATAATGTTTTGATAAAAAATAGATTATATGTTTGTAATTATAAAATAAATCTCTATCTAGAAATTACTAGTGGAATTGGTTCTAGAATAAATTTACATAGGGGTAGTAAATCTAAAAAGGGTGCATTGGGATAGACCTACTCATCACCTACTGCATAAAAATGGGCCTTACTGTGCTCCCAGATTACCACTCCAAGGAGATATGCTTGGGATAATTCAAATTTTCTTTACAAACAATAATTATGGATTTTAACAGAATTATATCCCTAAAGAAAACATGTTTATGATAATGATATTATCTATGATTAATTATTTCAATTTATCTTGATTATTTCTCTAGTTTTGGAATTATACATTGGGATTCATAATGATAGGATCCAGTCTAGTGTATGTCATAATTTGTAACTGGATCCTATATGAAGTTATGAGAACCAAATTAATGCACGTAATTTGAAGAGTGATAATAAACATTTCTTTTATGGGATTAAACCAATATTTCAAATGGAACTAGTCTCCCAAACATTCTCATGATATGAAGACAAAATATCATGTACAAAAATGATAGATAAATAATTATATAAGTATAATGGATTATAAGGGAAGTAAGATAATAATAGAAAACTGAAAATAATGTAGATAAAGGGTATAAGGGGAAAATGATTATTCTCACATGTTATAATTGTGGAAAGAAACACTCAGGTGCTTTTTTAAAGGGAATGGATGTTTGCTACATGTGTGGAGAGAAAGTCCACCATGCTTGGTATTTCAATGGAATAAAAATGGTTTCCAATATTCAATGATTCAACTATAAGTAGATAAGGCACTATATAAATTTATTCCCCAATCATCTAAGGAATATAACTCATAATTAGCTAATGGATCATGGTCAAGAATATGTTATTACCATAGAGGAAGTGGAATGATTAATATTTTTGTGTGTTTATTCAATAATTATTTCATTTGAGTATTTTATTAATGATATCATAGTTATAATAATAATGACTTGTATAAGGATTATATTGAAGTATGTTTTCATTTCTGGTTTGAAAGAGTATGTTGAACAATATCAATGACCAAGATAAATGATTCAATGGAAATTTATACTTTATAGAAAACAAATTATTGAGTAAAACATACCCATTTTAATGTTTTTGATGTTGAGCTGATGATTTTGAGATAAAGATATTATTGAAATGGATAAATTAAATAAGATAGAACTGAATAAATTGGAACTAATTCATAATTTGTTGACAATATATTTATGATATAATAGATGAAGTTAATATATTTTTTTTATTTAAAGAATATATCCAATAATCTATTTTTTATTTAAGGAATATGGAATCATACATGTTTTCAATATGGTTTTATGGTAATTCATGTTATTAACATGCTTTAAGAAAATACATGATAAGGTATTCACATGTTTGGAATATGAAAATTAAGATTTACAGCATGTTGTTTAAAAAATTAATGATATGTTCATTTTTAATATTTAGTGACCTTGTTTTTGAAGTTTTGGATATTATTGTTTTCGAAGGGTAATAAGAATGCCTATTTATGAAATTTTTTTAAGTTGAAATTTGGATCGGGTTTTATAGATTAATATATTACTTCACCATATGAATATTTATGCATATTGGATAACCAATGTTGGCCATTTTTTATAATAATAACTAGAGTTCGAAGGAATGACTTATCATTATTTTATGGATCATATGATCTATTAGTTCTTATGGCATAAAAATCCATCTATATTTATTTTTCTAAGAAAATAATTGGATGTTGATTAATGCAAAACCAACTGATGAAATTTTTCTTATTAAATAGAAATATATCAAGTTATTATATTACATTATATTCTAAGAAAGATAAAGAACCCCTCACCTTTAATAAAATGATCTTGAAAAAAAATATGTTATCCTATTATCATTATATTGAGTGAATCAAATGGAATTTTAAATCATTATAGATTTATGGGTTTTACTTCCTTAATATTAATTTCACCTCCCACTTACTTATGATCAATGAAAACTATAATTCTATTTAAATAATTATGTTTTTCTTCCATGTCCTTATCATCACCTGCAAATAATGTTTTCCAAATATGAATATTATTTATGTGTTATTACATAGGTATTTTTACTTCAATTTCTATCTTATTTAGATTCTTTTTATACATTTTCATGATGTGGGTTTTCAACTAATTTACTTTCAAATTCCAAACCCCTGATTTCTGAAATCAAGATTAAATTTCAATGATGCAATTTAATTAAGGGGGTATAATGTAACAACCCTATATTTTAAAATAGGAAAATATTGTTCAAAAGAATATGTGACATGAAAAACCAAGTGTATAAGTAAATATAAAATAATAAAAATTTACGACATAATTATTTTCAAATAAATTCAATCTCTTTGATAGCATAAAATGCACACAACACCATGTTTTTAGGAAACATGTAGATCTATTAAAATATTATTATTCAAACATTAACATTTTTATCTAGACATTAAATTAGAGGGTAAAAATATTAATTACTAAATTATGAAAATTATATTTATCTATTGATTAGAAATAAAATAATAATCATTTAAAACAAAAATATATTTTCTAAAAAAAAGTTTATTTTTTTCTAAAATACTGTTTAGTCATGATTTCCAAAAATATTTTAAAATTAATTTTTTAGAATTATAGAAATTTATATGATTAAATGTGTTTCATTATTTAAATTATAATATAAAAATTATATTAGGGTAAATTTTTGGGCTTTTTTGATAATGTTTCATAATTCAATGGATAATGAAAATTATTGAATTGTAATTAAAAAATACTTTTTCATTAAAATTATCTATAAATAAAAATTATATTTTAAATTGGTTTTAAATTAAAATTAGTTATATTATATATATATATTAATCCAATATATTACATTTGAATCATTTTCATATTTAATTTTGATATACATTTTTTTAAACTTTTGAACATTTTCTCTTTGAAAACCTACTTTATCATCATGCCAATCGGATTAATTCTAAATTAAAATTTTACACCTCCATAAGAGAAACATGGAAAACATGATTCCATATTTAGAATCATAATAATTTGTATTAACAAATAATTTCAACTTAATTTTTGACCAAAAGGAATAATGAAAATAGTAAAAATTAATTGTTGCTGTTATGGTAAAAATGGATTTATCAGGTGTTGAACTAATAAGATATGGTTTAGAATGACCTAAAACTTCTATAAAATCTATTTTATGGACAATGTTCGACCCTATAATGTCCAAGTTTCTAGAATTATCCATTTGGGAACCTTTTTCAAGTGTGAAGTGTGGGTTCACTATTGACACTCTATTTTATAACTCATATTAAAAAGAATAAAAGGTAAAGGCCTTAGAAAAAGAATGAGAAAATAGATGAAGAAATACATGATTCACAAAGAGAAAAAGAGAAGTTCACCAAAGGTATCTCTAAGTAGCGTTAGCAAGAAATCAACTGTTTGTCTCCCGCTTATGCACCTCCCAATTGCATGCCACCAACTTATGCTCAAACCACTTGACCGAAAAGAAACCATCACCCAAGGACCCACATTTTCCAGTAAATAGGCCATTTGGGTCTTAATTTGCATGGATGAATTTTATTAAAGGCCAATTGTTGCTCTGATCTCCCTAGTTCTTCACTCAAAACCTCCAAAACCCCTTATGTACTTTTCTAACACCTACAAAGAGGGAATTAAATCGGGTTAGTGAGACATAAGTACACTCAGTGTAAAAAATAAACATCACTTGCACGAAATATTCAACAAACCTCTTAATCAATGATTACTAGAGGAAGTTAGGCTTTTTAATCTTGGTCCTTATGCAAAATACCTCTGGGAACACCTTTAGATACACTTTAAGGCTTGAGAAAGGTATCGCCAAAGAGTAGTCACCTAAGTGGTTTGTCACCCAAGGTCATATCTACTTATGCATGCCTACCTATGCAAAGAACCCCCCCTGGTGTGATACTCCTTGGTTCTCTATACCTTATTTCCTATACAAGTAATCTATCAGGAATTATTTAAAGACATTCTTGGTCGACCCTCTCCTTATTTGGAACCCTTATCTAAGAGGGATCATATCAAAACCTCCACCAAGGCCCAAGGAATTACAAAACCTTGGAGAGTGGCACACCATCATGTACCTAATTTTTGTTTGTATTCGTATAGTCACAAGTTCCCCGCACATGTTCGGTTGTCCGATCAAGGTTCTTAGAGTTCATGTGGTTAGGTGTCCTTCTGGTCACCAGGACCCTTACCCAAGGGACGGTTTTGAGGAGTTCTCAGTCTCGGATTCCATGGATACAACTTTATCTGTCCCTTCTCAACTCTGAGACCTGAAGCCTTCAGTTCTCAGTAGGGATAATAATTATCAAACTAGATTTTCCATTAATCATGGAATGAGATCCTCCTCCCACTGTAGAACCCATTTTAGTTCACACATCTTGGTTTAATCCCCAAGCCACTCATATGGGAGGTTATAGTCTTGGTCGTCTCTTCCTCTACTTCCTTCACCTTCATTACTTACTTAACTTGGACACTATTAAAATGTAATGTGAAGAGAGGGAAGTGTTGTAGCCCCAACCACTTCCACAATAGCCCTCACTTCTTTTACCAATGAAGGAGGAAAGGTGTGGGGTTTGTCAAATATTTTTCTTCCTCTTATTTCTCATACCAAGAATCACTCGTGTGGTCTTAGAGGTTAGTGATGATCAAGACACCCACACTATCCACCAGAAGGTTTGAACTATGAGAACTATAATTCCTATTAACTTTGATACACTAGAATGCCACTTTGGTTATATGATCAATAGGAATAATCATTAAGAATAAGCCCCAATCATAATCCCCTTAATCCGTGTATCCTCCTCGAGAGTAAACCCCTATTTAATCCTATAAATCACTATGAGTTAAAACATCCCTCATGGTCCCATTCATAGGGGATATCAATCTCAGGAGTAACCCCCAACCCATCATCTCAAAGTTCTATACTCCCTCACAAGATATACCCTTGAGGGCCCCCATAGGTGTGGGTACTCACCATCGAACCATGATGTCTTTGATTCCCAACGAAATGGGATACGTAGGAATACTCTCTAAGGTTAAAACCCAACACCCCAAACCAACCATATTGGTTTGGGATATATCTTCTGTATAGTATAATTCAAATTTTAAACTCATATCCCTTCTTGGTTCCTTGGGTTGTTTCAGCATAAGTCCCACACTAAACATTGACTAGGAACCTTCTTCTTAGACCCCATTCCCACATGACATTAAACTATGTGGTCGGGTCCTCATCACATGACAATAAAATGAATTATGATCACCATTAATCAGAACTGATCTATGGTGGTTCTCATTCCTTTCACAAGGATACATAGGAAGACATGTTTGATCCCAACATCAAACAAATCACATCCCCCCTAGAGATTAATAATTCCAGAGTGACATTCGTCTACCTAGATGAAAATAAACGCCAGAGCTCCTCACTATGTGGATAGAAACCAAGAATCATCATAATAATGACCAAATAATCAATAAGTTTTATATAATAGGATTCCATAAATAGAGAACCTCAGATACATTCAGATATATCCATTGATGAAGAACCTCGATTACATATAGATGATTATGAATTTCATATATGATAATAATTGATTGTTAATTTTGGATGACCCACATCATACATGCGAATTAATGAAGGATTCATGAACATATATTAAATCTATAAGAAAGTCCCAAAGTAAGAAATACATCCCCCCAAATGGGTGTGATGATCTCGACCTCCCATCATCTTGACCAATGGAAGTTATTAGTCATCTTCATTCAACATCCCCAATAGGAATCTACATTTGAAAGTTTGGTCCATGAGGATATAGAACCATTGGGTTTTTATCGTTCCATGAATTAACCCATTGGTAACTGTTCAGAAATATGAAACCATTATAAGGTGTGAAATCTGCGGGAAACATACACATTTTTATTTTCAAAAATTACTAGGGTTTTATTAACATCACCTGTAAAAGGCCACCCTATATCTAATATTCTTAACAATAAATAATTTTACCCCAGTAGCACTAAGATGGTTCCTCAGATTATTACAGTGGTACTAATTAAAATTTATCACATCTTAAAGGGATGAATAATTTAGTTGCTTTGAAAAAATAGATACAAACATAAGTACTATATTACAACTTGAAATAGAATACAATATAGTAACTCGATTGGGACAATATATATTCTCCTATATTGTCCCTGCTTGTCAATCATAATATAAATCCTGAATTCCTAGGTAAAAATAAAAAACAATAAAGGGGTGATCTCATATGATCATTAAGGTTAAGCATACAATGGAATCTGTCAAAAATAAACGTAGATAATAAGGTAAGGTCAAATTCCATTAAAACATAATCTCGATCATAATATGAAAAGAATACAATCTTAATAAATAATGACATCCAAATAATCACATGATAATGAAACTCAACCATGGATATTATACTAGTCGAATAACTACATGGATTATCAATAACATATTTCATAATTAGGGAATGTGTAATTTGGGACATCATAAACATACCATCAATTATTCCCCCAAAACACCATACAGAATTGAGTCACACATCATCCAATACTCAAACTAGTTGTCTCATTAGACCTACCAATGCATAGAGGGATATAGTTGGCTCTACCCAACTCTTTTATTTCTGATGAATTCCTAATATTAAAGGGGTAAAACATAATCAAAATTTACATTCATTTTTAACTATTATATGAAATTTCAATAACTATCCCCAATCAATAAACATAATCATAAACCATCCAATGTCATATGATGAATGGTATCAAAATCTCACATACACATAAAACATGATCAGAAAAAATTAAATAATATTTGGTTGACTGTATCATAAGATATCAACCTCAATTAAGTATATGTCCCAACAAAGTGTTTTGACCTAGATAAAAATACTCTAATAAAATCATTGGGAAATTCTTGAGAGAAGTACCATGTTACTTTTAAATAAATTATTTAAAACTATTCTCAATTATAAAATAAAAAATCATCTTTGAAAATTAACTTGTAAACTTTTAAAAGATATCTAAATACATTAAGGCATCATGAAAGTGAAAAAATCCTTAATTTCGTATATTTAAAAAAACATTCCTTTTAAATCTTGAAAATGAAACATTCAAAAGAGTATTTTTTAAAAAAAAATAAATATTGGTCGTTGATTAAATAAATTGATTACGTGTATCATAAAATCCACAAAAAACAAATTTAAATACAAAATAGGAAAATTAAATGTCATTTAAAATATAATTTTAGCATGTCCTAATCACTGGAGTATAATTCTAACCCAAGGAATGAAAATTGGGTTACAATTCCTATATTACTTTGTAATCAGTCAAAACATATTCCACATAAAATTAGTGATCATAAAATGAAACATTGAATGAAATAAAGATTAATAAATTAATTATATGATCTATGAAATATTAGTATGTACACTACACACAAGAAATAACGGTTGAATATGGAATATATCTCATAGAAGTTAAAGTAAGATGATAAAACCTTACATTATGTCTAAAGGAGTTATGTACTTGTGTATAATATCACCGATAATCAACTTAGATTCATTAATTACCTAATTAAGAAATGGTTAAAAATATATTTTATTTATTATAATTTTATTAAGTATACTTATGACCATTTTCGTGAGTTTGAATGATTAATTTCATTGTTCTGAGAGCATTCATTTCAGGGTTTTGGGTATGTTCCATTGACTATAAATAATGGAGTTATTATAAATTGGGAATAATTTCTCCAAAAGAAAATTATTTAGTATTAATGAAATTACATACGTTTAAATGGTCTCATGTATACTTTGGTTTTATGGTATGAGGATGATTCATTAGAAAAAATCTTGATGAAATTGTCATAATTGATTTTGGTAGTTTTACAACCATCATGAACTTGTGTCATTTTATTGAATATTATGTTTATATATATTGGATCTAAGACACGATATAATGTACTATATTAAAATATTATTTAACCATTGTAATTATTCAATGACCATCCATGAAGGTGCTTAAGTAAAATGAAAAATCGCCATCCATGAAGCTTGTGAATTGAGACAACACATATGATGTTTCAATTTTTAAAATAAAATGATAGGATAAGAGATTTGATCATTGATAATCCATTATAATAATAAAATTATAGTATATGTATGAAATTGGAGTTACCATGACACTATTTATACGATATTTGAAAAGAGTATAAGAATAGAAATGAAATTAAAAATGATAGAAGGAGATTTAACCTCTTAAATATCATCTCATTGGGAACCTCCTTAAGACACTAAGATTTAGTATTTTGGTAATACCATAAGTACTTAGACATATGTAAGAGGCTTGGAAATGGAATTGAGTAGAATTTATACATGATTAAAGGATTGTGAGTTGGGAGAAGGGTTGGTTAGGGGAGGTATTTATAGGGGAGGAGTGGGGTGTTTTTTGAAAATTTTATTCCTTTATTTATTATATTGGCTCAATTTTTCAGTAGTGTTGATTCTTGTGAATAAATATAATAAATAGTTATAGAATGTTAAAAATAATGGGTTATTACATTATAAATGACTCAAAAATTCTTGTATTGAACTTATGATGTTAAATACCATAAATTAATGTATTTCACTATTTATCAATAATTCCACAATTTTTGATAACTCCAAAAAAAATTACCCTAACCATTTTTTAATGTTTAGATTTTAAAAATGGATGGCATTTTATGAAAATAGTTTTATAAATATCAGAAATTTAATTTCCAAATAAAATCATCATTTATTCAGAAAATACCAGTTTTAATATTATAATCCATTTTATGACACATTGAAAAAGTAATTATAGCCTCATAAAATAATATTACAATAATAATTAAATAAAATATTAATTTATGACTCTATTTTAGGAAAACAAATTCTTTTAAATCATTATATTACTTATAAATATGTAAATAGACATTAATGTTACACATAAATACCAAGACTTAATTTATTATTTTAACACATTAATTTACATATTCCAGTATATAAATATATCATGTCTTAATTTTTGAGATACCGAAATTTTATCTATAATCAGATAGTTGAGTTTTTTAATCTGATGTGTATATTATAATTCTTAATGGTAATGTTAATATTTAATAGAATATCATGGTTCATTTATGTTTTGTGTGGTGTGGAACGTAAGCTATCAAATAAATTGAATTTATTTAAGAAGATACCTACCACAAAATATTGGAGTGTTATATTCTTCCAACCGTTGAAAATTTTTATCGTCAAACGTTTCATGATTATAACATTTAAAATAGATTAATGTGATTATTCTTCATAATATCCTTAGGTTACCATGTTTCTTCTTCCATTTAATGGGTTCCCCAAAGAACATTCTGCAGTTGAGTAGTATGATTTCTCAATACATGCTCAATAGTGTAAATAATATTGATAGGATCTTCATAATAATAAAAATTTTCTTCCATTTCTATTTGTTTATAGGTGATTACATGCATTGGGTTTAAAATTTAATTCATTAACAAAGATATGTGGAACACATTGTGTACTTTAGAAAGTCTAGGTGGCATCTCCAAATGATAATTTAATGATCCAATTCTCTAAAAAATTTCAAAAGGTCCTATATACCCATGGATGAGGTTCCTTTTCATTCCAAATATTATAGCAGCCTTCCATGGAGGTACATTCAAGAAAGATTGATCTCCCACTTGAAAATCCCAATATTTTTCCTATTATTAGCATATATCTTTTTTCTACTTTGATCTTATTTGAAATGGGTTTGAATAATCATTACCTCTATTGTTTTTTCCCTCACAAGTTCTGGTCCTATAAGATTGATTTTTCTAAATTTAACCCAATAATTTGGTGTATGAAGTATCTTTCTATATAACTCTTCATATAGTTCAATTTGAATACATGAATTTGTTATTTCAAAATAGAATCAAGACCACTAAGTGGGGGGTGAATCAATGGTTCATTTTTCATTTCTATGATTATTTCATAATTTCTTTAGTAATTTTTCTTATCCTTTAAAACCTTTTAATGTTACAATCCACTCCAATACTCTCTCAACCTTACCTTTCATATAAAAAATATAAACCGAGATCAGTGCATGATATTCACAAGGTTCATTATAAAGACCTGCACTTTTATATGTTGGATAGTCCCGCAGACATGGATTCTTTCAGTATCATATTTTTGGAATACTAAGGTGCATGAAGTGAAATATTATACAATCCCTACATGAACTTTACTTCTATAGTTGGTTATACCTCCAAACTATCCTTTCCAAATCCACTTCATATAGTGGGTTATACATCCCAACAAAACAATCAATCCTTTTCATCAACTGGTTGGTATACAAAGTTACAAGCTTCACTCTCCTTCTTTTCAGACCCAATTCTGAAAGTTCCTCACTTCCCCCACAGGTATGTTATATCAAAACATACCTATATACAATCCTCAATATCCTCATCAATTATCTACGGAACTTTTTGGTCTTAAAAATTTATAATTTATTCATTTTCTGGAAAAATTACTCAGCAAAATTTAGTTTGATTTCCCTCAATCAGTAACCTATATTTCATGGTCTCCATCCAATTAGTATTGTTTTGAATGTCCTTATCTTCCTTCTTTATTTGAGTAGGATCTCTATAAAGGATTTGGTTTTGATGTAACTTACTGTAATGGACTTTCTTTGATGAAATTTTGTTTGATGGAACTTACTCTGATGAAATCTCCCTGATGAAATCAATCTAAGGGACATAGAATGATGGAATTTCACCTATGGACATTCTCAACATCAACCAATAAATAAAAGTCTAGTTGGTAACTCTATTTCTAAAAAAACATATCAAGGTGTCGTCTATCAGTGCATGTGAACTATTCATGTTTTCACATCGTACATATATATTATGCTCCCCTTTTATAGGAATCCCGAAATAGAAAAGGTAGGGAAACCATCTCCACTACCCACCCAATGAAAATTTTCAAATTATTTATTTAATGTTCATTTAAGCCTTAATGTTTATCTTCTTTAACTATTACCAATACTGGTGGGATATTCACTAATATTTTCCAATATTATATAAATGTTAGGATTATTCATGTTTACAAACATTCTTCAGTCTAATTTTGGGTTTTATTATGATTGCTTCATTATGAGGAAAATTTATAAAAAATGAATGTTCGCTAATGCAGATATATCCTTCCAACTAAAAACACTTATTAATACATTGAATGAATTATGTAGAATTCAAAATATAATATGAAAATACTTTTTCACCAACCCCCTCTTTGATAACTCACCTAGAATATATTCAAATTATTTCTACTTTTATTCAATACCTAATAATTATGATCCTCTATTCGATGAAGTTTAATGACTTTTTTTATGTTAGCATGTTCCAAATGAATCAGTCTCTTCTTTACACTAATGGGTCATTATCAATGTCAGTCTAATAGTCAAAACCATTTCTTATGAAACAATAAATTCTTTTGTTAATTTTCTCTCAACCAAATTGAAATAAAATTCAAATTAATGAAAATGGTTGAATACATTAATGATCTTCATCAGGTTGATCTGTCTATGAATCATTCCAATGGATTTTTATTTCCATAAATTCAAGCATAAACATTCTACCTCCGATAAAACTATGCATCTGATATATAATAAATACCAAAAATATAGAATAAATATATGTTATAATCCATTATGATTGACTAGTTTCATTAGTGACTTCTTTACTTTACAAAGATCCATTTTCTAGCCTTCACATATTATCACACTAATGATTTTTTGATACTTATATATCTGTGTCCAGTGTTCATTACACCGATGAGAAGCATAAAGAATAAAAGACATCATATTCTCATATATTCCACAGACTCTGTCTTGTATCATGACTTATTTATGATTTGTGACACCTCCATGGTCAGTAATGTATTGTCAGATTTACTTTCCATGTTCTATGACTTCATAACTACATTTTCTAATACCAATTGTTAGGATATGATGTTCTCATTTCGGTGGGTTGGATCCATTGTGTCATTCATATTATTGGGATCTCATTATTATGGCAATGATCTAGATCAGATTCTCATGCTTGTGGTCTAGATCCAATTGACAACTTTTCGCATACTCTTATTCTATCTGGATCTCTATTATATATACATTCTTCAACATAAAAACGAATTGATCTACCGACAAAAAATACAACCAAAACAGAACATGGACCTTACAATCCTTTATTTTGTTTGTTATAAATACCCACTTAATTAAATCACAACAGTCCCTCTTTTTTTATTATCTCATTATCTTATCCATTTTCTTTTCATTCTTTCCCTATTCTTTATCTCCACACTTATTTACAAACAAATTCAAAGTTTCCATCATGTAAAATTTATCATTTATCGGAAAAAATCTCACTTCCAAGGGTTTTAACATTTCATTTAAAGATATTGAAATTATTCTTCAAGATAATATAAGTATCACATGTGTTTCTAAATAAATATACTTCAATTAAAAAACCCTATGTATATGTGAGAGTACACTGTGTAGAAAACAAGAGTGAATAATCTAGGTTATCAATTTGGTCCATAACAAAACATTCATGTAAGACATTTAAATATTTCATTCAACATTATCATTCATGGGGAAATCATGGAATTTTTTTTAAGATAAAAGTACCTTACACTCATATAATCAAACACATCAAAAACGTTCATGTGTAAAAAACACAAAATTCCCTTGAATTATTTTTTTAGCCTCATTAAACTTTTTTTAATGATAATTAAGAGACTATTATATTATCTATATTATTTCAAATCCTTCAATTCCCTTCATTTTAGTAAAAATATAAATATTGTAAGAATAAGGGGTAATCCAATATTTTCTATGAAGCAGCAATCAGACTGAGATTCCTCTCTCAATATTAACTTCTTCTTATTGTATTATTCATTAGATGTGTTCTCATCCTTGAAGTAATGCATTTTTTTAAAACATGTTTATTTTCATCTATATATTATTCTGATATAAATTTCATTTTTTAACCTTTAGTATTCTTTTTTTAAAGTGAGTTTGTAGCACCTATTTCATTTTTTGTTCTTATTCTAGTAGAATAGTCAGATAAATTTTAGTATCATGCCCTTATTTATCATATACCTCACATTTTATCTGAAATTTCAAATGAAAATCCATTTATATATTTTAATCAAATCTATTAAACTACTAAAAAACTATTTTCTTCTCATTTGTATTAGCTTATTTTTATTATTCTTTTGACTTTATAACCATTTCTACTTTTCATTAAAAAATAACTACGAACTATTTATTTTGTGACTCATCATGTTTAATTTTCTCAATTTTCATAACGTACTCAACTTTCTTCAGCTTTTCACTTTTTTTTGTCGACTCCTAAAAATTCTTCACCTTTTCAATTCTCTCTTTCAGTTTCAAAATTATTTTAATAATTTTTGATTTTCATTGTTCACTATAGATATTCATTGATTCATACAGGATTCCAAATAGAGACTTGTAGTACTAGCATGAATAATATCTCTATCAGAAAATTCCACAACAATACCTCTAAATCATGTTTTCTTCATATTGGTAATGAACCTATTTATACATTTTTTAATGTTTTTTCGTCAAAAAACATGGACCAATTTGGTCAGGAGGAAACTTTCCTAAATAATCCTTATCATTCTTGGTGAATGTTGTTTTCTCACATAACCTAATTTTTAATCACTTATTTTAACCATCTTTAGAATTTTTACCTTTAATATCTACTATCTTAGTGAATTTTTATCTCATCTTTCTTATATAACATTGCGTTATAATAAGAATTGATTGTGTCTAAAGAAACTCTTATAATTTCTTATTCCACCATTATTTTAGAACATCTATAATTTTTTGAATTTAGTTATTTTTTATTTTTTTTCTTATTACATTCATAAAAAAGTATAGATTCTTTAATATTTAGGTTCTTATTTCTTAAAGAGATTTCTTCATAGATTTTCAATTTACTTTCAAACTCACCATTATTTATACTCTGAGATCTAATAAAGTTGAGATTTTTTTCACTTTTCTTCAACTGATAATGATTATCAAAATATATATCCTTATCATACTTTTGAGACTTTATTATTTCTATCTTCAGATGAGTATTCTGCTCAATTACATTCTCCAAATTTGTGTTAATAATCTACTCATTTTCTATAATTTCTTCACCATCATCATCACTTTTTGAATAATTACATTAATTCCTAAAATATGTAATAAGGTTTTGTTGATGATCTAATTCATCACCATATGAGGAATCATTCTTCTTTATTCTTATCAAATAATATTTTTTTCTTCTTATTTTAAGGAAATCAATATTAATGTTTCTTCCACTTTTGTTTATGTGGTTTCCCATTATCTTCTTTGGAATAATACTCTTTCATTTTCATTCCTAAAACATTTTGTAAAAAATGTTATTTCATTTAATAGTTATTGTATTGGAGAGTTTTACTTTTCCATTTTCCTTTCATTTATTTATTATAAAAAAGTTGTACAACCATATTTAAATATTTAGCTTCTTCTTATGCTACTAAATCAATTGTGTCTCCTTTAAATTATATTTCTTTCACTTTAACAAAGATTTAAAATCCATTTCTCTATCATACATTTTCTTAAAGGAATTTGATTTTATCATCTCATATTCTATATGAATATTATGAAGTTTATATAAAGATAAATCTCTATGATCTTATAAAGCTGAATCTTTAGAATCATATTTATCTAGAAAGTTACTTTACAAGTTTCATGGACATACTATAATCTTCTATCTTCTCATAAAAACATCTTATGTTACTCAAAATATTATTTAACCTTGTAATGTAATCATCAACACTTTCACCATTATCCATTTTCAAATCCTAAAATATACACCTCAATATTCATAACTTGGATTCCTTAACATTATCATTCCCATAATAGCTAATTCTCAACTTATCCCACCTTTTCATACATGTTGGTAACCCCATAATATTTTCATAAATATTATCAGTATGGTCCATTAATGAATAATTCTATTCTTTTTAATCGGCTTCTATATGTTTCTTATCATAATCTATCATAGCATCATTAGCAATTTGAGTAAACCACACTATTGCAACATCTCTATCTTCATGGACAAGTGAGTGAATATAGGGTAACATCCTATTCATACAACTATGATATTTGTTTCTATCAAAAATAAGAATACCCATATTTTTCACTAAATATAAACTCTTCAGTATCAGATATGGATCTTTCTGTGGAAACCTCCTCTAATACAAATTTTTGTTCCCCAATAGGATCAAGACCATGGAAGGGGGTGAATCAGTAGTTCCTTTTTATTTTATAAGAAAATTTCTTAATTTCTTTAGTAAACTTTATTAACCTCTAAAACCTATAAAATTATAAATCCACCCAAATAGTCTCTCAACCTTAACTTTTTTTTGGAAAACATATAAATAGATTGGGGAACATGATATTAACAAGGTTCAGTATAGAGACCTACTCCATTCCATGTTATATAGTGCCACCAACAAGAATGCTTTCACTATCTTCTTTTTTGAAACCTTAGGCAAAATCAGTGGATAATTCTAGAATCCCAGAAGAAAATTTCCTATTATAGATGGTTATACCCCCAACTATTCTTTTAGTATCCACCCCCAATTGCATTTTATCAACCTAAGAAAATAATCAATCCTTTTCTACAACTAGTAACTATACACAGTTACAAGATTCAATCTCTTTATTCTTATTTAATCCACTTTATAATGTTATTCACATCTTCTATATGTAAGATGATTCAAACCATAACTTCTTACAATCCTTGGGATCATAAAAAATTCTATGAGGAAAATTTTGGAAATGAGACTTCTTCCAGAAACTATATCTAGAAAACTTCCTTAACAAAAATATTCATGTTCTTCCTAAGTCCATTAACCCCTTTCAAATAGACGCTATCAGATTATCCTTAGTATTATTTTACCTATACACTTCATTCTTCAATTTAGTAGAAACTAAAATGGTATCTTGCGATTCATGCATCCGATGGAACATGATCTGATGAGATGTGCTATGATGGATTTGGTTATCATATAACATACTCTAGTGGACTTTATTCGATTAAAATTTATATTATATAACATACTATGATAAAACATATCTGATAGAACTTAATCCAAATAACTCACTCTGATGAACTCTCTCTTAAGGACTCATTCTTATGGAATCACTCAGAAAAACATCCTCAGCATCAACCAGAAATATAAACACTGGTTGGAGACACAACACCTGAAGCAATTATTTTAGTGTCAGCTCTCTCTGCACTTCAATAGTTCACATTCATACATTATAAAATTTATTGTGCTGTGATTTTAAAGGAATCACATTATGGTAATGGTGGAAAAAACAATTCCACATCCCTCTCAAAGAAATTTCACAAATCCTAAAATTCATTTTTATTTAGGTCTCTATTATTGAATTCTTCAAATATTCCCAATAAATTTAGGATATTCTAAAATATTCAGAAATATTTTCAAAACATTAGACTTATTCAAGGATATTAAAATTATTTGGTATGATACTGATTTCCATTATGATTTATTCATTATAATGGACATTTGTAAAAACTAAAATTATTCTCATACAGGTCCCTCATTAAAAAAAATACTTGTTAATACATTGATAGCATTATATAGAATTCAAAACCTCATTTGGAAATACTTTGGAAGTAAAGAACACTTTGACAGCACATCTGCAATATCTTTGAAATATTTCTATTTTTCTTCAATTTCTCAAACTGATGATAAGAATATGATTTTGTTACAAAAAGAGTATAAACAGTATAGAATTATTGGTTTTAGAATTTATTACAATTGATCATTTTTTATAGTCACTTCATTACATCATAAAGATAAAACAACAAACCTTTTGATGTTGTCACACAGATAATTCTCATACCAATGATCTATATCTTTCTATGTTCAGTGTACCTTACATCGAGGAACCGTATCTAGAATACTTCACATCGTATTGTCCATTATTCCACAAACACCAGCTTGTATCATGACTTCTTCATGATTTATGAGAACTCCATGATCTTTAAACCATTTTTATATTTACATTAGATGTTCTATGGATTCCCAATTAATTTTTATCATAACTAATGGCAGGCTCTGATGTCCTCATTCTAGTGTACTAGATCTATTTCTTCATTCTAATGGTTGGGATTCAATTCTCATGTTGATTGTTTGGATTTGATTCTCAGGTTGATGGTCATGAAATGATTCACAACATTTTCACATACTCTTCTTCTACCTAGATTACTAAAACACTTACTATCTTCAATATAATAAAAATATTGATCTATTGATAACAAATTAAACCAAAAGAAAACTTGGTTCGAAAATAATGGAAAATATTTTTATAAAATTTTTTTACCAATGGTAAATATTGATCCCACATACCATTAAATTCAATTGATAATGACCACAACATGTGTTCTAATGTTTGGATGTTCATTTTAGATTTTCCATCGGTTTGAGGGTTATAAGAAGTACTCAAATGGAGACCATTATACAAATCCTTATGAATACTATACCAAAATTATGATTTAAAATGGAGTTCATAATTAGACACAATTGATAGTGGTGAACCATGAAGTCTTTCAACTTCATTAATATAGAGTCATGTAAGGTAATCCAGTGGAAAATCCTCCATTATAGTGAGGAAATGTGCAGATCGGGTATGTCAATCAACTATTTCCCATATTGAATAATTTATTATTATAGTATTTGGTAATCTAATGGAAAAATACATTATAATTTCATCCCATTTCTATTTAGGAATAGGTATAGGTTGCGTGACTCTTATACGATGTTTTCTTCCACCATTCACCTACTTAAAAATAAAACAACTTGATGCATAATTAGTAATTTACCACTTCATATTATCCTATGAAATGTTTATTCAAATAACTATACATATTAGGTATAATATGGTTTATAGATAAATTTGAGCTATTAACATCATCCAATAACTCTTTTTTAGCTTGGGTGCAGAGGGAATACAAAGCGTCTTCTGAATCTCTAGAATCCCATCTTCATATACGATTTCTACCAATTTCTCATTATTGAAAACATAATTGTTTTTTAAAAAATATCATCATCAAATAATGAATATTTTATATTTTCTAATTATTATGGTTTTGAAAACTTTTTGAAAAGTATTTATGTACCACCGTGCATGATAATTCCCATATCAATAATTATTATGTCCATGTACATAGGATCTATGTTAATCCTCATTTTTTCTGGAACTCCATGATCTTTCCTACTCAATACATATGATGCCATATTTACCTTCTCTAGGTGGTAGTGGATTGAATAATCATGATCTTTATATAGCTCGATCCATGGCCTTTTCAACATTTTGATTTCTTTATGTGAGAAGATATATTTCAAAATCCTATGAATTGTATATATCTCGCATCCTTCACCATGGAGATTTTTTATCAATATCTACAAATAAAATATTATAGTTTCTTACTCAAGATCATGATTTGGATATTTATGTTCATGATTTTTAAATTACCTTTATGTATAAGAAATTACTCTATCATTCGGGATAAGGACACAACCATGTCATTTATTTGATGAATCACAATAAATCACAAATCCACTATTTCCTGATGGGAGAGTAAAGATCAATGGACTCACTAATATCCTCCTCAATTGTAAAGACCCGGAAATTTCAAGGAAAATTTTGTGTTAATTTTCTTTGGAATTTTATGAGTCCGCAGTTTCTGACGGCACCTGATTCCGAGGCCCGGAGTGCCCGGAATTAATTTCCGAAGTTTGGCTCGGGTACGTTCAGTGAACGAACGAGCGGGATTTCCTAACTTTTGATCCGGTGCTCGGAATTGAAATCCGAGGACACCGATGAACTCGTAGTGCCGATATTCGCTTAAGGAGACCTTTCCCGAAGTTGCTTTTACACGAGGGGAGTTGTAAAAATAAATTTGTGAATGTTAAAATAAAAATTTAACTTCAATTTTTATTTTTATCTTCCTTAAGTGTTTTTATCCTTTGGGTGGAAGTTGGGTGACAACCCAACTTCCCTTGGGAGGTTAAGAGGGTGGTGGGGCCCACACGAACCCCACCCCTTCATATTCTCTAACCCCCCCCCCCCCAACTCACAATTAATGAAGTAAACTTAGGTTATAACTTATGTCATTAATAAGTGAGTTTAATTAAAGTTTTGTAATTCAAACTCTTGAATTTCAAAGGACTTACGTTGTGTTGTGTTATGTTGTAAAGTCATGCTTTAATTTTAATAAACTTAAGTTATAACTTAAGTTTTAATTTTGGGGAATTAAATGAAGAGGTTTGAATTTCAAACCTTTGAAATTCCAAACCCTTCTATTTAATTCAGTTTTTAGTTTCCTTTGCGGGTTGGCGTTTGCTGTGCGGAGAGGAAAAGAGGGAGGCTTCTTGTGAGTTCTTCCTCCATGACGAAGAACGCGGCGTCCTTCTTCCACGACGTCGGACCGCAACGCGTTGGATTTCCTCCACGACGCCGCAACGCATCCTCTCCGCGACGTGCTTTCCGCGACGTGCCTCTCGTGGCGAACCCACGTCCGTCTACCGCGACGCCATAACCGCGATGGCGACGACGTCTTTTTCCATGACGTCCGACCTCCGCGACGCTCGTCCTTCGCGGATCGTTGATGAGCTCCGCGAGCTTCCTTCGAGGTAGGGGTTGTTGAATATTGTTAATTTATTCCTTTTCTTGAACGTGGATCTCGATTGTCTAACATGAGGCTTGAATGTTTAATTTGAGTTATTTATTTAACGTGAGGGGGGCCGGATCGCATGAACACGGCCGAACCCCCCTCCATCGTTTATGTTGATTTATCTTGCGGGTAGAAGTAAAGTGGCGTGGTACCGTCGCACCACGCGGACATTCGTGCTATTATTTTACGCGGCGCCGTCGCGCTACGCCGAGGAGAATCTTCAAGAACGCGACGTCGTCGCGCCGCGTTGAATGGAATCAAGACACGGCGAAGGGGAGCGGTGCCGTCACACCGCGCCGGATGACGAACGCCGCGGCCGGTTCCGGGCCGCGGCGGGACGAGGAGACCGCGGCCGGTTCCGGGCCGCGGCGGGAAGAGAAGACCGGCGTCCGGGCCGCCGGCGTCGGAAGCCGAAGGGGGGACCGGAATTTCCGGTCCCGTTAGAGAAAACCGGCCGGCCAGCTGGCCGGCCGGATACCTTTAAAACCGGGGGAATTAATCCCCCGGCCATCTTACAAACCCCCCTCTTAATGAGGGGGGCGGTTCTTTAAAGGAGGGGGGGGCAACAGCCCCCCGGTTCGTGTCCAGCCGGCCCCCACGTGCGGGGGCCGTTTCATTCAAATGGCGCGGCACAAGACCGCGCCGCTTCACAAAATCAGCGGGGGCTTGCCCCCCCGCGTGCCGACCACGTGCGGCGCCAGCCGCGGCCTGCCGCGCCGCCTCAGCGCACCGCCGCGCCGCCGCGCCGCCTCCGCGCCGCCCAGGGGGGGGGGGGTCGGGCCGGGTCGGCCCGGACCCGGACCCCCCCGTTTCAAACCAGAATTGGTTTTTGGCCCATAACCTGAGCCTCGGACCTCCGATCGACGAACTGTCAGCGGCAACGCGATCCTTGGATCGAGACGGTCGTTTCGGTATATCGCACTCAAAGTTTCGGGTTACTTTGAGTTCGGCCGGGTTGGTTCGTTCACGAAACCAACCGGGCCTTCGGAGCGGAAACGCTCATATCTTGAGCTACGAACGTCCGATTGACGCGCCGTCAGTCGCGTTGTGTTCGTCTTAGTGAGACGGATCTTTTGGCATACTCTGCCCGAGGTTTGGGCACAGGTGGTGTACGGCCGGGTTGGTTCGTTCACGAAACCAACCGGGCCCTCGGAGCGGAAACGCTCATATCTTGAGTTCCGGACGTCCGATTGACGTGCCGTCGATTTTGATGGAATCCTCTAAGTGAGACGGATCTTTTGGCATACTCCGCCCGAGGTTTGGACGCAGGTGGAGTACGGTCGGGTTGGTTTTGCCTTAAAAACCAACCGGGCCCCGGGAACGAAAATGCCAATAACTCTCAGACCGGACGTCTGATCGACGCGCCGTCTGTTGCGTTGAGTTCCTGTTGACGATACGGAACTTTTGGATACATCAACTCTGGTCTTTGTGACAGTTGATGTATCAGCCTCTCGGCTCGTGGAGCGGACCCTCCGAACGAGCTTGCTGTGTGCGGGAACCCTAGTGCTGGCTGCGACTGTTACTGTGACGACTATTACTACTGCTACTGTGACTGCGACGACGACAGTACAGAGATCCTGTGTGGATTCGACGACGACGACTACAGCACTCAGCGATCCTACGTGGAACAGTGCTACCGAACCTGTGTGAGCTGAATCTTCTGTTTACCTTGGGCGGTGTAGCGCTTGGGTGTAGCGGCGGACCCGTGGTACTTGACAGTGGTGGTGCGCTTGGATGCAGCAGCAGACCCTTGGCGGTGGAGCGCTTGGTTGTAGCGGCGGACCCGCGATACTCTACGGAGTGTGTGCGCTTGGTTGTAGCGACAGACCCGCGACGGTGGAGACGTGCGTGCGGAGTACGGAGACCGTGTAGATGACTGAGACCTGACGACTACTTGACCAACTCGACTTGGAGTGAGTCAACTAGCCCAGTGGACGGAGCGCCCGGTATTTGGCGGCAGACCCACGGCGGACGGAGCGCCTGGTAGTTGGCAGCAAACCCGCGGTACTTGACAGGAGGAGTACCTCAATAGGCTATTTGGGTGAGCGCCCTGTATTTGGCAGCAGACCCTCAGCGGACGGAGCGCCCGGTAGTTGGCAGCAGACCCGCGGTACTCGACAGGAGGAGTACTTCAGCAGTCTTAGGTTAGTGAGAAGTACCTCGGAGTCGTGACAGGACTACTGCACACTTCAGAGACGGGGCTCTTCAGCAGCTACGGTTTCGATAATAAAAATCCTGGTTTGAGCTGAGTCAATGATCTTTGTGTTTCCTCATGATTGAGATGGACCGCTTGATAACTTAGGTATATGTATGGGCATATACCTGGGTAATAGTTATCCGTTGATTTCATAAACTTGTTATAAACCGTGTGGACTTGTACTGTTATCCTATGTGGATTTTACTGTTTACTCTTCTTTGTGGATTGGATTGTTCTTGGGCTCGTGTTGGAGCCGAACGGAAATTGGTGACATAGGTATATGTATGGGCATATACCTAATCAATACTGGATGTTACTTCGTGATTGTTACTTTTCTTCGTTGTTTATCCTTTGTGGATTTGAGAGACCTTTAGGGGTCTCGGGGTCCCTACTGAGTAGCTTATACTCACCCCTGCACGGGCTTTGCCCGCACTTCGTTGTGTTGGTTGCAGACGACGGACAGCGCTGACTGTGGATGAGGCTTTCGGAGTAGGTCGGTACCCGGAGGAGGACCACTGAGCGGGACGTGCTCGGAGCGGACAGTTGGACCCGAGGAGTTGTGAGCTATCTGTACCTACCCTTCAGGTAGGATCCGTGGTGGAAGATCCAGGAGCTGAGCCATCTGTACCTACCCTTCAGGTAGGAATCGAGGAGGACGACCCAGGAGCCGCTTGTACTTTCAGTTGCTGTTTTCCCTTTCGAGTTGTACTTTACATTCAGTTGGGCTTGTATTCTGGCCCCCTTTACTTTTCTGCACTTGTAGTTACTTTCCGCTTGCTGACTCTGTGGTGGTTGTTACTTTATTAAGGCAATGCCTTCCCTTTTTACTGGGATTTTACGCCTTGGTGCTAGTCGCCAGCCCCTAGCCTATGGAAGGCGGGCTTGGGGTAGTCACGGCACGGGCCCCGAGGGCGGGTCATGACAAATTGGTATCAAAGGGTTTCGGTTCTACCGCAAACTCTGATCTTTTCTATGTGAAGCAATAATGTTTAGCGTATTGAGTGTGGTTATCAGTCCAGGGAGTCCAGTGTTGGTGCGGCGGCCGACGTATCCGTACACCAGGACCCTGACTTCTGATTTCCGACTTAATGCACGAAAACATTGATTGCGTGTGTGTTTCCCAAAAGGTTTAAAGTCAGCTCAAACCAGGTCAGCTCACCAGGTATAAATCGTTGATCGTGACGCAACTGTTCAGGATGTCACCATGCAGATAGTTAGCTGGAGTTCCGAGAGAGTTCTCGATGATGTCCCACCGAGCAGCGAGACTCCGGTGCAGGGCCCTTTTTCAGTGTTGGCACCTTCGGGTGGTGTACCAGCAGCACCACCACCCGTTAGGCAGCAGATGCCACTAGCTGACGGTGCACGCTAGCAGAGCGCGATGCACGAGTTCCAGCAGTAGAGGCCTCTGAGGATACGAGGCGAGACAGATTTCCCAGGCAGCAGTGGACTGGATGGAGGCGGTTGCTAGAGTTCTACGCCTAGCTTGGATACTAGTAGAGCGGATGATGATCTTAGGACCTGGTGTTTCCAGTGAGTGACCATGAGGTTGGTCCTTATAGTAATGAGGCTTCGGTACGCGAACCGATACCTGGGATAGTACCTACGGGTAGTGCGCCAGCTATGTCACTACCTGTTGGTCAGTAGAGACTCACAGGCTTAGTGCCTTACATATGTTTTAGCACCAGATATCCCTCAAGTTTCGAGGTGAGCCTGACTCGTAGGCGGCTGAGGACTGGCTTGAGGAGGTGGTTGTGAGTTTTCTGGAGCTAATACAGCTTCGACAGTATGACATGTCGGAAGCAGAGCACTCAATGTGGCTTACCAATCAATCTTGGTACTCGTTGGTTTCGTTGTGATCAGATCTTTAGACTCGAACTTCTGAGCGAAGTGTGTCTAAAGGACATCCGAACCATTACTTTTCCTCTATGCATTTCTACCTATGCTAGGATGCTAGAGAGAACCTTTGTGGTTGTGAACGTTAGCAGTGAAAGGCAGGAAACTAGCGCCAGTCTCAGAGACTCGGGCGTGTAAAATGTTTCAGGTGGAGGAAGAGCTAAGGACAGATGAATCTGCAAGGTAGCAGACGTGTAAGCGGAGCTTAGAGAGCGGCATGTGGTGGTGTACATTTCGACATGTTACGACCACCCGACTTAGTAGTCCCCGCCAGGCTCAGGGAGCAGGAGGGCTGGGGAGGAGAGTAGCTGCATTGCGGTCAAGGAGTGTGACCCAGGAGCTCTAAGAATGATTCGGGGTACGAATTATGTCTACTACGAGCTGCCATATCTATAGACATAAGAACCAATCATTCTACCCTTCCACGAATCATGTCCCAGACCTAGAGGTTCCGGGTAAGCCGTAGACTTGACCCTCACGTCTGGAGATACCTTTGGGAGGAGACTTGATAATCACGCTTACGCCGACGGTGTGATTTGACCTCGAGGCGAGAGTTTCGGTTGGAATCTCTTGGTGGCAGCGTAGAGGCCTTACGACGTTGATCTGGGTATGGTTTTGATTCACAAATCATACCCCGGTTGACTGTTTTAGGCAAACGTCGGAATGGGTTTTCCATGGTCGGCGAAAAGGAAACCCTGGGCAGCACATGTTAAACTCAGGCATAAGAGGGTGTGGCCGATCACTCTTGAGTTGGTCAACCCTACCCTTGTGGCATCAGGAGTTTTGAGTTTCAGTTCTAACCTAAAAAGGGAAACCTCTTGAGTTCGAGGGTGACCAACACGTTCTTATACGGTCTCACCCCGATGAGGTTTCGGAGATGTGGCCGAGGCGGCATGTTATCTCCGAAGTTCGATGGACCCTTTTGATCTTCAGCAGCGTAGGCGAAGAGGTTTACCGCTTGACCCTACCACCTCAGTCGCACCGGGTGCATAATGTCCACCACGTGTCTCAGCTGTGGAGATACGTGTATGTTTCTTCACACGTCATCGACCCCAGGGAGTTGGACGTCGATGACAGGGCGACAAGCACAGAGGTTCTAGTAGAGATCGAGGATCGACATGAGCAGGATCTACGTGAACGGTTGCTTCCTCTGGGGTGCTTCTCGGGTAGCACGAGATCTTCAGGTGAGCATATGGGAGCGTAAAGCTCAGTTGTGTGCTCAGTACTGCTTGTTTCCCTTAAGTGTGAGTTGAAGCTTTACGGGGATGTAAAGCCCAGAGGTGGGAGTAATGTAAAGACCCTGAAATTTCAAGGAAAATTTTTTGTTAATTTTATTTGGAATTTTATGAGTCCGCAGTTTCTGACGGCACCTGATTCCGAGGCCCGGAGTGCCCGGAATTAATTTCCGAAGTTTGGCTCGGGTACGTTCAGTGAACGAACGAGCGGGATTTCCTAACTTTTGATCCGGTGCTCGGAATTGAAATCCGAGGACACCGATGAACTCGTAGTGCCGATATTCGCTTAAGGAGACCTTTCCCGAAGTTGCGTTTACACGAGGGGAGTTGTAAAAATAAATTTGTGAATGTTAAAATAAAAATTTAACTTCAATTTTTATTTTTATCTTCCTTAAGTGTTTTTATCCTTTGGGTGGAAGTTGGGTGACAACCCAACTTCCCTTGGGAGGTTAAGAGGGTGGTGGGGCCCACACGAACCCTACCCCTTCATATTCTCTAACCCCCCCAACTCACAATTAATGATGTAAACTTAGGTTATAACTTATGTCATTAATAAGTGAGTTTAATTAAAGTTTTGAAATTCAAACTCTTGAATTTCAAAGGACTTACGTTGTGTTGTGTTAAGATGTAAAGTCATGCTTTAATTTTAATAAACTTAAGTTATAACTTAAGTTTTAATTGTGGGGAATTAAATGAAGAGGTTTGAATTTCAAACCTTTGAAATTCCAAACCCTTCTATTTAATTCAGTTTTTAGTTTCCTTTGCGGGTTGGCGTTTGCTGTGCGGAGAGGAAAAGAGGGAGGCTTCTTGTGAGTTCTTCCTCCACGATGAAGAACGCGGCGTCCTTCTTCCACGACGTCGGACCGCAACGCGTTGGATTTCCTCCAAGACGCCGCAACGCATCCTCTCCGCGACGTGCTTTCCGCGACGTGCCTCTCGCGGCGAACCCACGTCCGTCTACCGCGACACCATAACCGCGATGCCGACGACGTCTTCTTCCGTGACGTCCGACCTCCGCGACGCTTGTCCTTCGCGGATCGTTGATGAGCTCCGCGAGCTTCCTTCGAGGTAGGGGTTGTTGAATATTGTTAATTTATTCCTTTTCTTGAACGTGGATCTCGCTTGTCTAACATGAGGCTTGAATGTTTAATTTGAGTTATTTATTTAACGTGAGGGGGGGCCGGATCGCATGAACACGGCCGAACCCCCCTCCATCGTTTATGTTGATTTATCTTGCGGGTAGAAGTAAAGTGGCGTGGTACCGTCGCACCACGCGGACATTCGTGCTATTATTTTACACGGCGCCGTCGCGCTACGCCGAGGAGATTCTTCAAGAACGCGACGCCGTCGCGCCGCGTTGAATGGAATCAAGAAACGGCGAAGGGGCGCGGTGCCGTCGCACCGCGCCGGATGACGAACGCCGCGGCCGGTTCCGGGCCGCGGAGGGACGAGGAGACCGCGGCCGGTTCCGGGCTGCGGCGGGAAGAGAAGACCGGCGGCCGGGCCGCCGGCGTCGGAAGCCGAAGGGGGGACCGGAATTTCCAGTCCCGTTAGAGAAAACCGGCCGGCCAGCTGGCCGGCCGGATACCTTTAAAACCGGGGGAATTAATCCCCCGGCCATCTTACAAACCCCCCTCTTAATGAGGGGGGCGGTTCTTTAAAGGAGGGGGGGGCAACAGCCCCCCGGTTCGTGTCCAGCCGGCCCCCACGTGCGGGGGCCGTTTCATTCAAATGGCGCGGCACAAGGCCGCGCCGCTTCACAAAATCAGCGGGGGCTTGCCCCCCCGCGTGCCGACCACGTGCGGCGCCAGCCGCGGCCTGCCGCGCCGCCTCAGCGCACCGCCGCGCCGCCTCGCGCCCCGCCGCACCGCCTCCGCCGGCCGCCGTGCCGCCGCCGCGCCGCCCAGGGGGGGGGGGGGGGGGGTCGGGCCGGGTCGGCCCGGACCCGGACCCCCCCGTTTCGAACCAGAATTGGTTTTTGGCCCATAACTTGAGCCTCGGACCTCCGATCGACGAACCGTCAGCGGAAACACGATCCTTGGATCGAGACGGTCGTTTCGGTATATCGCACTCAAAGTTTCGGGTTACTTTGAGTTCGGCCGGGTTGGTTCGTTCACGAAACCAACCGGGCCTTCGGAGCGGAAACGCTCATATCTTGAGCTACCAACGTCCGATTGACGTGCCGTCAGTCGCGTTGTGTTCCTCTTAGTGAGACGGATCTTTTGGCATACTCCGCCCGAGGTTTGGGCACAGGTGGTGTACGGCCGGGTTGGTTCGTTCACGAAACCAACCGGGCCCTCGGAGCGGAAACGCTCATATCTTGAGTTCCAGACGTCCGATTGACGTGCCGTCGATTTTGATGGAATCCTCTAAGTGAGACGGATCTTTTGGCATACTCCGCCCGAGGTTTGGACGCAGGTGGAGTACGGTCGGGTTGGTTTTGCCTTAAAAACCAACCGGGCCCCGGGAACGAAAATGCCAATAACTCTCAGACCGGACGTCCGATCGACGCGTCGTCTGTTGCGTTGAGTTCCTGTTGACGATACGGAACTTTTGGATACATCAACTCTGGTCTTTGTGACAGTTGATGTATCAGCCTCTCGGCTCATGGAGCGGACCCTCCGAACGAGCTTGCTGTGTGCGGGAACCCTAGTGCTGGCTGCGACTGTTACTGTGACGACTACTACTACTGCTACTGTGACTGCGACGACGACAGTACAGAGATCCTGTGTGGATTCGACGACGACGACTACAGCACTCAGCGATCCTACGTGGAACAGTGCTACCGAACCTGTGTGAGCTGAATCTTCTGTTTACCTTGGGCGGTGTAGCGCTTGGGTGTAGCGGCGGACCCGTGGTACTTGACAGTGGTGGTGCGCTTGGATGCAGCAGCAGACCCTTGGCGGTGGAGCGCTTGGTTGTAGCGGCGGACCCGCGATACTCTACGGAGTGTGTGCGCTTGGTTGTAGCGACAGACCCGCGACGGTGGAGACGTGCGTGCGGAGTACGGAGACCGTGTAGATGACTGAGACATGACGACTGCTTGACCAACTCGACTTGGAGTGAGTCGACTAGCCCAGTGGACGGAGCGCCCGGTATTTGGCGGCAGACCCACGGCGGACGGAGCGCCTGGTAGTTGGCAGCAAACCCGCGGTACTCGACAGGAGGAGTACCTCAGTAGGCTATTTGGGTGAGCGCCCGGTATTTGGCAGCAGACCCTCAGCGGACGGAGCGCCCGGTAGTTGGCAGCAGACCAGCGGTACTCGACAGGAGGAGTACTTCAGCAGTCTTAGGTTAGTGAGCAGTACCTCGGAGTCGTGACAGGACTACTGCACACTTCAGAGACGGGGCTCTTCAGCAGCTACGGTTTCGATAATAAAAATCCTGGTTTGAGCTGAGTCAATGATCTTTGTGTTTCCTCATGATTGAGATGGACCGCTTGATAACTTAGGTACATGTATGGGCATATACCTGGGTAATAGTTATCCGTTGATTTCATAAACTTGTTATAAACCGTGTGGACTTGTACTGTTATCCTACGTGGATTTTACTGCTTACTCTTCTTTGTGGATTGGATTGTTCTTGGGCTCGTGTTGGAGCCGAACGGAAATTGGTGACATAGGTATATGTATGGGCATATACCTAATCAATACTGGATGTTACTTCGTGATTGTTACTTTTCTTCGTGGTTTATCCTTTGTGGATTTGAGAGACCTTCAGGGGTCTCGGGGTCCCTACTGAGTAGCTTATACTCACCCCTGCACAGGCTTTGCCCGCACTTCGTTGTGTTGGTTGCAGACGACGGACAGCGCTGACTGTGGATGAGGCTTTCGGAGTAGGTCGGTACCCGGAGGAGGACCACTGAGCGGGACGTGCTCGGAGCGGACAGTTGGACCCGAGGAGTTGTGAGCTATCTGTACCTACCCTTCAGGTAGGATCCGTGGTGGATGATCCAGGAGCTGAGCCATCTGTACCTACCCTTCAGGTAGGAATCGAGGAGGACGACCCAGGAGCCGCTTGTACTTTCAGTTGCTGTTTTCCCTTTCGAGTTGTACTTTACATTCAGTTGGGCTTGTATTCCGGCCCCCTTTACTTTTCTGCACTTGTAGTTACTTTCCGCTTGCTGACTCTGTGGTGGTTGTTACATTATTAAGGCAATGCCTTCCCTTTTTACTGGGATTTTACGCCTTGGTGCTAGTCGCCAGCCCCTAGCCTATGGAAGGCGGGCTTGGGGTAGTCATGGCACGGGCCCCGAGGGCGGGTCGTGACATCAATATTTCTAAAACATTCTTCACATTCCTTGGCCCAAATAAACTTAACACATTTACATGTAAGCTTGGTTAATGGGTTAGCTAATCATCCCAAGTTCTAAAATAAACACTATAGTGACATGATTAGCTTTTGAAACTAAACACCTTAGTTATGTTCTTTGGTGTAGGCCATTCCTAGACTGCCTTTTTCTTCATAATATCAACTAAGATTCTGTAATTGGATACAATATAGCCAAGAAAAAAAGTTTAAATCCATAATTCGCACACGATAAACTTACGTTTAATCTATTTTCTTAGAAGTGTTACCATAATAATCTGCAATTGGTTCTTATGGTCCTCATATATTTTTTAGTAGACCAAGATATCATCAATAAATACCATAATAAAATTATTAATATATTCCTTGAATACTATATTTATTAGATCTGTAAAAACATTGGTTGTATTGTTTAGTCCAAATGGCATCAATGAAAACTCATAAAGTTCCTACCTTGTTAAAAACATTATATTTGGAATATATTACCTCTTTACATGAAATTGATGATATCCAAAACAATGATAAATCTTTGAAAAATAATGATCAATATGAAGTTGGGTGAATAAATCATCAATGTGAGGAAGAGGGTACTTTTTTATTATCATAATAGCTTTAGTCTCCCTAGTGTCAATTAATAGCCTCTTAAATCCATATTTTTTCTTAATAAAAAAAAGGATCTCCCCAAGGTGAAACACTAGGGTGTTGAAATATATTACCACTCAATTCCTCTAGTTGTATCTTTAACTATATTAAATACACTATATCCATTATATAAGTAGTCTTTGATGTAGGTCTTTCATTGGAAATTAGATTAGTATAAAACTCAACTTACCTCTTTGAAGAACGTCCAATAATTTTCTCAAACAATACAACAATGTATTCTTGTACAATATGTACATTATCTATTTGAAGATCACATTTTTAATGGGGTGGTTTTATCTTCTCCTCTTCCCCAAGAATCTCATTTCAAATAACTGCTAGAGGTGGATCCAGATATGACTCTAATGAGGAAGACTCCCCTCTAAAATGAGAAATTTCATATCTTAACCATAAATCATATTTTCCAATTCTATTGAATAAAAAATTTCAATATATTTTGAAATCCATCCCATAACAGGGTTTATATAAAAACAAACCATATATATGATAAAAAAATCTGAAATTATAGAATGTTTATGTGTCATAATAGGAACTTATTGACACATATTTATTGAAATAAGGTTCCCATGCAGATTTTTTATTAAAAACTCCTTTATTGAGGTGAATTAGAAATATCTATTTTTTACAGAAAACTATAAAGATATAAAAGAATAACATGATCCAAGATGAATGAGTATTAGCTTAATTTTAGGAGATGATTATAGTGCATGCCACCAAATCATTAGAAAATTCAACCTCATCTATTAAGACTGCGTAAGATTTTTTCCCCTTAGCCCTTTATGGGTAAAGATTCATTAATAACACGTAAATTCACATTCTTAGTGTCCCATATCCATATAGTTAAATCTATTCAGGCCTGGTGTCCTTTTTCTCCACACTTATAACAAACTCTCATTCCCAATAGGCATGTTTCATGATTTTTCTTTCCAAATATATTGAAGGATGGGAATTATATTGTCCCCTTATTGCATTTTTAATCATTTATTTTTCTAGAGTACTCATCATAAATCTCCTTATCAAGATCTCACTTTAAATCCATATGGTTTAGAAAATTAATTCTCCATCTTGATGGAACATGATACTATATCATTGTATGATGAGAATTTTTGGGAATCTATTTTCATTCATATATTGGCTTATGAAAATAATTGAAATGCTCAATCATGCACTTTGTATTTTGTTTGTAATCCTAAGTATGTAATTTTATTCTTGTAATGTTGGATTCATACATATGAATGTTTTCATCTGATTTTTATTTTAGGATCAATAATTTTCTCTCTATATCAACTCACTATTCATGAGGGATATATTTTCCCAACAATGTTTCCTTAAAATATTTTTACTTAATTTTTATAATTTCTTCCTCCTCCACTATGTTTTGAATTAACAAGATCCATTGATCAGCATATCCCAAGAGATTATAAACTTTCATGATAACCTTATCCCTTTCATTACTTCCCATATTAAGAAATATCATCTCTAATGAACTTATCCATTGCTCAAATTCAAATGGGTTTTTAGTCCCATTAAAGGATGTAGGTTTTTGTCACATGAATTCGTCTAACATTTTTACTCTGCATTGTTGATCGATATTATCCATTCAATAAAGGTTATTTTTCATAACCTAAATTTTTTTTCCAAATATAGTTATAAGTTGTTCACTACATCTATATCTCCTGCTCCAATTTTAATATATTTTATAGGAGGTAATGCCTATATGGAATACGTGTGTTGATACGGTTTATATTCCATCCAATAGGTTCCATTTCTAAAAAATGGAATATACTAGATTAGATTATAAAATTTTAAAACTACGTATAACTAATCTCAAATAATAAGCCTGATTACCTTGGGAATATTCTCAAATATAGTTATACTGTTATATTTCCCTAATCTATATTTTCAAGAATCTAGTTTCTAATGTTTCTACTAATCATTATCTAATACCAATTGTAAAGACCCCAACCCCAGTATCTCATAGTTTCTGCCTTACTTTATTATATTGGCCCAATGTACTAGGGATCACATCCCAAATAACAACATCATTTAGTATCTTTGGAAAACTATATATAAACATATGTATTATATTCTAATTTGAAATAGAATACATTATAGTAACTCCATTAGGAAAACCCATATTCTTCTATATTATCCTTGCATGTTAATTATAATATATGTCTAGGAATCCTAAGGAAAAAAAAAATAAGGGTGCGATCAGATTCTTAGTGTAGAGGCCCGAAGCTTGATGTACATGGACAACACATTACTTTTGTGGAATACTTAATACATAACCAAATTCAAAACTCAAGGACCGTAATATTTTAGTGTCTTTGGAAACTCAGAACGTATTCTTCTAATCGTGGTGAAAGATCTTCAACATCTCCCATAAAGATCGTCCCCTTATGTTTTCTTACCTAAAACCTTTCTTTATATCCTGGGGAAAAGAAAACATATAAAGGGTGAGCTCAAATGCTCAGTAAGGGTAAGCATGGATAAAATAAAAAAACCATATACATTTGAACTTAAAAACAATAACACAATGTTTAATCATTAAGATCTTGAGCAATGAAATAAAACATGGCAATACGTAAGGCATAGATCATAAAGAAACATTAATCCTGATAAAATAGCATGGGAAGAAAACATGTAGTTTTGGCATACATTAATCACATGATATGATTTCCATAGTATCCAAGGCATTGCTGCCAAGACCATCTTAGTGGACAAAGTCCCTTTCTGAATCGAGTTCACTCCTCGTTTCAGTCCTGTATTACTGAACTGGTTTAACTTGTTGTTCCAACAATGTCTATATCATGAGATATAAATCTTTTTCCAATTAATTGGAGGGAGAAATAGGTCCCACCCATCTCATAATGAAATCATTCTTACTTGTGCCACAAAATAAACTAGAAACATTCATCATAACCCAAAGAATAAAATGGGTTTCATAAACATCATCCCATCATCACACAATCCATATAAAACAAATGGATATATCAACATAATAAAATTGAAACCATGTAAATCATAGGGACATTATACATTAAACATACACATATAAAATAATGTCATATTATATGGAAAAATGGTTTTGATAAAACACTTGAAATTATTTCTTGAGGAAATTATCCTTTGTTCATCAAAATCAATTTCTTTTCACAAAACGTCATGCAATTTTAAAAGAAAGAAATTTTTTTGAAAATATTCAGGAAATATTTTGCAGGAAGCTTCATGAAAATAAGGCTTTATAAAACTATAAAAATCCTTTCATGCCGTATACGTTAAAAAAACATTCTTCTCGTACTTTTGCCGGAAAAGTCAAAAAGTGCCTTGTAGGGTAAATAAAAGAAAGATTCCTTCCATACCGTGGGGTAAAATTAAAAATGGGTAAAAAGGAAATTTAATATACATGAATAAACTTTTATAAAATATGGACATGGATGATTGCAATAACCCCAGTAAATACTTACGAATAAGCAACCTTGGATAAAAATGTGATTTGCAAAATTATCCCTTACCTTAGGTCTGATATGCTTTGTACGTATCCAAACCTCCTGTATAATGATTTAAATAATGTCATTGACTTATTAAAGAATCGTATTAATTTTTTTGATATCATATATGATTCACTTATGACTTTATATTACCCATTCCTTTGTAAATTAATGTTAAAGTAGCATTTTGGGTAAAATCATTTTATTTATCGTACGTGTTTGGACTTGTTGTTCTTGATGTTATTATTACTTATATCATGATTTACTTACTTCCAAAATGTAAATCATGATTTATATATCATATAAATTCATTATATATCTGGAATATACAATAATTTATAATAGTACATAACATATCGAGGTAAGAAATGAAACGCACCGTTCATGAAGACAGTAAGTCGTACGTACGCATGAACGCTACTTTCATTTCTATTTATTATTTTAATGGAATTAAAACATAATTATACATAGTTATATTATAATTCCAGTATAATATCATATATAATATCATTAACCACATCCATTATACATCCCACATAAGGTATTAACGAATCACATCACTTTGAGGGGGCGGTTGTCCGCACTTCCTCAAATGAGATTATCGTATTTACCGACTATGGAAATTGTAAAGGCTTGATATAATTGGGTAGTAAAGAAGAATAGGGAAATAATAAACATAATATATATTATATATAAATAAATTTCCATCATAATGGCCACCATGAGGGGTGGTAGGAGAAAATCGAACAATCATCGTTTTGTGAGGCGTTAGTTTGCCATCACAGAAACATTACGTTCTTCATCCATTAGATGGAGGTGTGTGTAAGTGTAGTTATAATCCTTCTCATAAAAACATCCTAGTATATTTAGGATATTGTTTTTGTTACGAAAGAATGGATTAAAAAGATATTAGTGGTTGGAGAAGTAGAACAAAGGAAAACAACTTAAGAGAAACGGTTACCTTTATTTTTGGTAACTTCCTTTGGTTTGAACCAAAAGGACTTCTTGGAGAGTCTTTTTCCTAATGTAAGGCTTCAAGGGGGAGTCGAGGGATGTAGGGAGTTTAGTTGATCAGATTTTGGACGAGCCAAAAGGCTTGATAGGTGTGAGTAATTGCATAGAAGTGGTCTCCTTTTATAAGGGAGAGGAGGGGCTCTTTAGGAAAGTGTGAAAACATTATATTATTTTAAACTTATCTTCAGTTTCAAGAGGTCCAAAACACAATAATGTCGAAGATAAGATGACTCATATTCGAAAAAAATCATCCAATTGGAATTGGACAGGTTTTTGATGATATTTTAATCATTATAATCTTATTTATTTAAATCATTTATTAATGAGGTAAACACAACTTCAATATTGTGTCATAAATAATTTAAATCCTTTGATGTCTAAAAATTATGAAAAAAATACCATAATGTAGGGAATCTTTTTAGATTTCCAAAGAATATTTATGGTCTAAAATATAACTTATATAACCCCTTATAAAAATTAATTACTAAAATATTTTTGTTAAAGTCATTTTTGTCTTTACATTAAATTAATTAATCCAAATTGTCATTTTCACTACCAAGTGGCTCATTGGGGTCCCAAAATCGGCCCAAGGATAACCATGGTCGGCCACTACTCATACAATAAGGTTAGGACAAGTTTCATGGTAATTTTTAATTATTATAATATTCTTTTAACCTTGAATTACCCTATTTACCTTTAACCGTAGTAAATAAAAATTATCGTAGTTACTATTCATAATAAAAAATAAAAGTAACCTATTAACATAATTTGGACCCAGTGATTCCAAATATGGAATCCATTTTTCAAAATTCAAAACACCAAAGTTGTAGTAATTAATTTAAAATTAATCTCGTTGTTAAGCGAATAGGTTTTAAAAGTTTTAATATTGCCAAAAATTGAATTGATTTAACCTATTAATTCAATGTAAAATCAATGATAATGACATACATTGTACTAAATGGTAAAAATATATTCTATATATACTTTAAAACAATTAAATAGTATAATTTAACCATATTAATTATTACGATGAAAATTTTTTTATTTAATTAAAATATAGCGTATTTTTACTATTCATTAAAATATGAAAGTTATCAGAATAATATGAAAATTTTATCCAAAGTCAATTTTTATATCCTGATTCCAAAGAGGAATTTTATTTTGTCAAATTGAACTTATAAACATGTCAAAAACTAGATTTAATGTGGATGTGCCATCAAAATGCGGCAAAACTGCATTTTTTGAAAAATACTTATTTTACACGAAAAAATTATTTTGTTCTCATACCATGTTCTAGAAAATGTGTCAGATGAATAATAATGTTATAAAATTCAAAATTTAGTTAATAATATTAATAACGGCTTGTTCATAATAATATTATAATAATATAACGTTGTTTAGTAAAACCTGGTATTGCGTACAACACACGCTATCGAGGAAGGTCGTGATTGCGTGTAATGCAAGTCAAGTCAGGGTTTCGTGTTGTGCAAGAATCCTTCGTTGTTTTGTATAACATAATCTAACCTTATTTCATTTATACATTGAATATATATATTAATATATATATATATATTTATTTATATATATATATATATAAACACACTCAATGTTGCGTAGAATGACTACTATAAAACAAACATGCACTACTAGAAAAACAGGTATTTGCGACGGGTCATTTGCGACGGGATCCCGTCGCAAATGGCCCGTTGCTGAAAACGGCGTTGCAACAACACTTATTTGCGACGGGCCCGTCGCTAAAGCCTTTTTTTTTCGACGGTTATTTTCCCCATCGCAAATAGTACTCCGTATATTTGTAAAAAACTTTTAAAATAGTATTTGTGACGGGTCCCATCGCAAATACCTTTTGCGACAGTACCCGTCGCAAAAACTATTTTTTTAAAAAAATAAAAAACTATTAATAAATTATTTTAATGCATATAATAATACTAGTATTTGCGACGGGCATAGTATCCCGACGCAAATACTATAAAAAAATAAAAAAATAATAATTATTAATAAATTATTTTAATTAATATAATAATAGAATTATAATTCACAATTAAAAATAATAAATTATTTTAATTAATATAATAATAATAGAATTATAATTCAAAAATAAAAAATAATAGAATATTAATAAATGATTTAATTAATATAATAATATTAGAATTATAATTCATAAATAAAAAATATATTAATAAGTTATTTTAATTAATATAAAAATAATAGAATTATTTTACATTCAAATATTAAAATAATTCAAGTATTACAAAAAATATAATTAAATTATAATATTATAAAATTTTAATATATATATATATAATTTAATATTATAAGTTATAAATAATATTATTATTCATATTAATATTGTTATTTAAAAATATAATATTATTAATATTTTATAATGAGACAAAAACTAAGAATAGAAAAAAAAATATTTTGATTTCCCAAATTTTATAACATAAATACAAACTCTAATATGAAGGAGGGGGAGGTGGGGGATCTGCAGATGGTGGTGGAGGAAACTCCATCCCTAAAGCATGAGTGAGTCGGCGCATGTACTCCATCTACTCCTGATGCTGCTGCTGCCACCGACTCGTCTGCTCCTCGTACAACTGCTACTGGCGTCGACGCTCCTCCTCATGCTGCTGACGCATCTGCTCCTGCTCCTGTCGGAGACTCTCTATCTGTGCAGTCTAAGATCGCAACTGATCCTCATACTGTGTAGTAGAAGAAGATGCACGAGCTCCTCTCGAGCTGGATGCCGACATCGCATCACTGCCATAATAATCTCCGGGAGTCAGTCGAGAGCCGATACCAACTACCCGGCCCTTCTCGAAGGCATACTGGGTGGCCTGCATCCATGTCGGCTCATCAAACTGACAGGCAGTGGTCTGATCTGATGACTCGGCCTGACTCTCAGGTCGGGCCTATGACGCTGCGGCCTCATATGACTCCTATAGTTGCAATTTAAAATTAAAATTGTGAATATATTATATGCAGTTAATTTTTAAACTTGAAAACAAATAATACTAACCACGGTGTGATGTTGATGATCACCTCTGAGCTCCCCAGTAGCAGGATCACTATACATCCTCCGATATACGTCGTACTCTGTAATATCGGGGTGCTCGACAGCCTATAAGAATAAAAAATAAACTGTTAATATTTATAGTTATATAAAATATTTATAAATAATGTACGTACCAGATCTATCTATGAGTACTGAAAGAACGACTCCCAGCTCGATGAGTCACCTCCTGTCTCCCCCGATTCTGCCTCCCCACCGATGATCTCCTCTGAATGGCACCACTCAACCAGTGCGCACATAATCCATCCCATACATGGGATGAAATATACTCTGGTCGGTGTGCTCTACATGACTCCTCAAAATCTGACACTCCTGCTTTCTTCATCGCAGCTTTTCTTAAATTGTGCAAAAACTGACGAAGGCGATCACGCATGGCCACCTCCCATGCCTCATGGATGGCGTCACGTGTGGTATCCTCGATTGGATACCATAAACCCTACAAATAAATCAAAATATCAAGTTAGAAATGAAATAATTTTCAAAATAAAATTTTTTTATTTACGTACGTACCAACCAATGGCCGAACATGGCCTACTGCACATCAATGGGAATCTGCTCCCATGTGGTCCACGGCTGAGAGAAATAGTTGTGCAAAATAGCACTGCCCTGCCCGACTTCTATATGCGGAAAACTGAAAAAATAATAAACATTTATTATGTGAATAGATTAATGAAATCTTAGTCAAATCCACAGGTTATCACACAGGTTATCACACCTCCGTGTGCGTAGATCAAACCCAAGACGTGGACGTCACTCGGGGACGGGGTCACGAATCATCAATCGTGCAAGACCGCGCCCCCTCCGCGTACTCCCTGGAGCACCTGCAGGCTGAGGGTCATCTGTCAGCAACGCATCCGCATCGAAAGTCAGGTCAGCATCCGCCAACTCACGAAATGTGGTGTCGTCCATCTGAAACAGAAAATGTTAATGTTAGCAAATAATTGATAATTACAATTATGTATACATATATACATATTATGATTGTATATAAATACCATGGAATGCTATCAGTGTTCATCTTCATCATCATCTTCATATATTTCAATGTCATCTTCATATTCCTCCTCAACGTCATCGATATCCATTCGAGTTACAGTTGCTTTATCTCTTACCATTTCAAATTCATATGTGACATCATTAACATCATCGTCATCACCAACTCTTAAATGTGGGGTGTCGTCATCGATACTCATGTCTCTTTGTAAAAAAGATTGATTTTGAGTACTCTCTTGAAAAACTTCAATTCTTTGCACATCAGTAAAAGCACGTTCACTTTGACTAAACTGATTGTCTCGAATTTTGATTTTTATTACACTCCACCAATCAGTCAAGTCTCTTGATGTTGCACAGTACTTTGCATAATAAACTTGATATTCCTGTTGATCCAATAAAAATGGTTCATTTACTGTGAGAAAACTTTTACATTTAATATCGATGATTCCATGAGTCGGATGAACACACACGCCTCTCTCTGTATCCAACCACCGACATTTGAACATGGTTATGTAATGTTGTCCAAGATAACAGAGTTCAATGATTTCATCAAGTATGCCATAAAAGTCAACTTCATTTTCTCGATGATGAGATCCTCTCAAGCTAACTCCATTGTTCATTGTTTTTTTCGATTCCCCATATGCATGTGTGTGGAATCGAAATCCATTCACCACATATGCATTATATGTTTTAACAAGTTTGGAAGGTGGGTTACTCAATACACACAGCCGTTTGTCAATTTTATCAGCATGTCGAGACACCTGAAAATTTGTGAAATAATTATCAATATAGTAAACTATACATTGAATGAGTTGCTAAAATATAAAGAATTTATGTTACCAGTTTTTGAAACCACTGAGAGAAATTTTTCAGTCGACGTTCTTCGAGAGCAGCTGCTCTAATTTGTCGAATTTGTTTCTTGATATGATTATCATACAACCTATGAAAACCAAAGTTATTTACTGTAACATAAATGATAGAATAAGTGATATAAACACTTACAGTACAACTGATGTCATCTCTTCACAGTTGAGCAGAACATACGTATGAGCTCTCTGATGTTCATCATCTGAAAGCCAGCATTCATAAACTCCACCAAAACCAAGCTCTGACTGGTTGAAAATAGATAATTGATTGTCTATTTCATCAATATTCCTCTCGTTCCATCCCATTCGGTTTTGTTTTGAAGGATACTCAGATTCAAAATAATGGGAGCAGAAAAAAGATATTTCCTCTTGCAAATAAGCTTCTGCAATAGATCCTTCAACAGATTCTTTGTTACGTACTTTTCTTTTCAATTTTTGCATGCATCATTCAAATGGGTACATCCATCGAAACTTTACCGGACCTCCACATTTGGCTTCATATGGAAAATGTAACATCAAATGTTCCATTGAGTCGAAGAAAGACGGCGGAAATATTTTTTCCAGTTTACATATAATTACAACAACATCTTTTTCAAGTTTTCCTAGAGAATCATAATCTGCCGTAGCCGCACAAATTTCCTGAAAAAAATGAGACATGTCTGTTATGGAATCCCAAATCATAGAATTCAACAGACCTCTTAATTAAATGGGTAGAAGTCTCTCCATTATAACATGAAAATCATGACTTTTTAATCCGGTAATATGACCATTCTTTACACATCTACCCAAATTAGAAGCACAGCCATCTGGAAGTCTCAAATCTGCAATCCACTGACAAAATAATAAACGGTTTTCTTTAGACAGTGTATAAGCTGCTTTTGGTTTCAGTAACCTTTCTGTTCTGACATTCTCAAATAGTTCCAATTCTGGACGCCTGCAAATTTGGGCAAGATCTAAACGTTCATTTACATTGTCTTTGCTCTTTCCTGGCGTATCAAAAACTCTATGAAACAAATTATCAAAACAGTTCTTCTCAATATGCATGACATCTAACATGTGTCGGACCAACAGATCAGACCAATATGGAAAATCACAAAATATGCTACGTTTAATCCAATTGTGTTCTATCCCAAAACCAGAAATTTTCTATTGGTTTATTGTGGGACCAAAAGTGGTGGGAGGTAATGAAAATACAACTGATTTTAACTCCGAACCTGATAGCATTTTTGGAGGTCCATCCCTTTCAACTGTTCCTTTTCTGAAATGAGATCTGTTTCTGCGAAAAGGATGATCAGCTGGAAGAAATCTGCGATGACAGTCAAAATAACAAGGTTTCTTTCCGTGAATGAGCATAAATGCTTTGTTCTCTCCCATACAGTAAGGACATGATTTCTTACCATGTGTACTCTAGCCAGATAACATCCCATAAGCTAGGAAGTCACTTATTGTCCACATCAATGCTTTTCTCAGTATGAAATTCTATTTCGTTGCAACATCATATGTACTGACACCAGTACTCCACAATAAATTTAACTCATCAATCAATGGCTTCAAATAAACATCAATATTTTTCTTCGGATGTCCTGGAATTAGTAAAGTAAAAAAGATATATGGCTCCTTCATCAACATCCATGGAGGTAAATTGTACGGAGTTAAAAAAATAGGCCAACATGAATATTGACTACCATAAGATCCAAACGGACAGAAACCATCAGTGGAAAGGCCCAATCGAACATTCTAGCTTCTAAAGCAAAGGATGGATGCACTCTATCAAAATGTTTCCATGAATCACCATCGGCTGGATGATTCAAGCTTTTATCGGTTGAAATATTCTCTTTATGTCATGACATCATTGTCGATGTATTCTTAGACATGAATAAACGCTGATGTCTGGATGTAAGCGGAAAATATCTCAACTGTTTTACAGGAATCAAACCAGACTTCTCGTGTTGTCCTTCTTTATATCTCAGTTTCCCACATGTAGGACAACTATCCAACGACTCATTTTCCCCAGAATATAAAATGCAGTCATTTGAACATGCATGAATCTTCTGACAAGTAAGTCCCAAATTTCGAACCAGCCTCTTACTCTCATGGTAATTTGCAGGTAAAACATTTCCTTCGGGTAACAGTGTTTTCAGCAAAGAAAATATCTGGTCAAAACAGGTGTTTGACATTCCGTTATCTGATTTGATAGCCATAAATTTTGAAACTGCTTCTAATTTGCTCATCTTGCAGCCAGGATATAATGCATCCTCAGCAGATTTCAACAACTCATAAAATTCAGATGGTGCCAACTCAGGATTTGAAGCTATATCAGCCGGAGTTTTTGTATGTTGAACAGATGAACCTGCAACTTCATGTACTAAATCTTGAAACCGGGATGGATCTGGAATCAAGTTGGTATCACCTGCTCTGGAACTGTGTTCACCGTGTTGATACCAAAAAACATAATCTGGTTGAAAACCAAAACGCAAGAGATGTTCTCGCACTTTGTCAAACGTGTCAAACGTTCTCAATGCACATTTTCTACAAGGGCATTTTATTTTTCCTTCTGAAACAAATTCTGAATTTGATGCCGCAAATGATAAAAAAGTCTCCACACCCTCAAAATATACTGGATTTAAACCAGAACCGTTTGGATTTCAATGTTGATTCATCCATATGCGGTCACCTAATAATGATTATTGACGACCTCATTGTTCCATATTTCTCTATAAAATATAAAAGCATTACTGGTTTTGAATAATTTGTTAGAAAAAACACCCAAGTAAAGATTGAATATATTGAGAATAAAGCAAAACATGTTACAAATATTGATAATTTTAATATTATATTGATTTTTTATTATTTTAATAATACTAATATAATTTTTTCATAAACATTAATTATATAATAATAACATTATTACATTATTAGTATATTTTATTATTAATATTAAAATAACATAATTCTTTATATTATATACAATTCTCCTTTCATCTGTGTGTTTAACATTCTGTCTCCACATGTAATATTTGTATTCACTTTCACCTCTCCATTGGCGAGTAGGTTGATAATTTTGAAAAAAAATGCAAATATTACATGTGGAGACAGAAAACACACAGATGAAAAGAGAATTGTATATAATATAGAAAATTATATTATTTTAATATTAATAATAAAATTTACAAATAATGTACTAATGTTATTATTCGTAAATATTGGTAATTATTCCAAATTATTGGTAATTATTTCTAATTATTGGTAATTATTTCTAATTATTGGTAAATATTGGTAAATATTGGTAAATATTGGTAAATATTGGTAATTATTGGTAAATATTGGTAAATATTGGTAATTATTGGTAATTATTGGTAATTATTACTAATTATTGGTAATTATTACTAATTATTTGTAATTATTACTAATTATTGGTAATTATTACTAATTATTGGTAATTATTACTAATTATTGGTAATTATTACTAATTATTGGTAATTATTACTAATTATTGGTAATTATTACTAATTATTGGTAATTATTGGTAATTATTGGTAAGTATTGTTAATTATTACTAATTATTGGTAATTATTACTAATTATTACTAATTATTGGTAATTATTACTAATTATTACTAATTATAGGTAATTATTACTAGTTATTACTAATTATTGGTAATTATTACTAATTATTGGTTATTATTAATAATTATTGGTAATTAATACTAATTATTGGTAATTAATACTAATTATTGGTAATTATTACTAATTATTGTTAATTATTACTAATTGTTGGTAATTATTACTAATTATTGGTAATTATTACTAATTATTGGTAATTATTACTAATTATTGGTAATTATTACTAATTATTGGTAATTATTACTAATTATTGGTAATTATTACTAATTATTGGTAATTATTACTAATTATTGGTAATAAATACTAATTATTGGTAATAAATACTAATTATTGGTAATTAATACTAATTATTGGTAATTATTGGTAATTATTGTTAATTATTGGTAATTATTACTAATTATTGGTAATTATTGCTAATTATTAATAATTATTACTAATTATTGGTAATTATTACTAATTAATGGTAATTATTACTAATTATTGATAATTATTACTAATTATTGGTAATTAATACTAATTATTTCTAATTATTACTAATTATTACTAATTATTACTAATTATTGATAATTATTGTTAATTATTACTAATTATTGGTAATTATTACTAATTATTGGTAATTATTACTAATTATTGTTAATTATTACGAATTATTGGTAATTATTACTAATTATTACTAATTATTACTAATTATTACTAATTATTGGTAATTATTACTAATTATTGTTAATTATTCCTAATTATTGGTAATTATTACTAATTATTAGTAATTATTACTAATTATTGGTAATTATTACTAATTATTGGTAATTAATACTAATTATTGGTAATTAATACTAATTATTGGTAATTAATACTAATTATTGGTAATTAATACTAATTATTACTAATTATTGGTAATTATTGATAATTATTACTACTTATTGGTAATTATTACTAATTATTGGTAATTATTACTAATTATTGGTAATTATTACTAATTATTGGTAATTATTACTAATTATTGGTAATTATTACTAATTATTGGTAATTATTACTAATTATTCCTAATTATTGATAATTATTGGTAATTGTTCCTAATTATTGGTAATTATTACTAATTATTGGTAATTAATACTAATTATTGGTAATAAATACTAATTATTAGTAATAAATACTAATTATTGGTAATTAATACTAATTATTGGTAATTATTGGTAATTATTGTTAATTATTAGTAATTATTACTAATTATTGGTAATTATTACTAATTATTACTAATTATTACTAATTATTGGTAATTATTACTAATTATTGGTAATTATTACTAATTATTGGTAATTATTACTAATTATTGGTAACTAATACTAATTATTGGTAATTAATACTAATTATTGGTAATTAATACTAATTATTACTAATTATTACTAATTATTACTAATTATTACTAATTATTACTAATTATTGGTAATTATTCCTAATTTTTACTAATTATTACTAATTATTACTAATTATTGGTAATTATTACTAATTATTACTAATTATTAATAATTATTGGTAATTATTGGTAATTATTGGTAAATATTGGTAAATATTGGTAATTATTGGTAAATATTGGTAATTATTGGTAATTATTGGTAATTATTACTAATTATTGGTAATTATTACTAATTATTACTAATTATTACTAATTATTGGTAATTGTTACTAATTATTGGTAATTATTCCTAATTATTGGTAATTATTACTAATTATTGGTAATTATTACTAATTATTAGTAATTATTACTAATTACTGGTAATTAATACTAATTATTGGTAATTAATACTAATTATTTCTAATTATTGGTAATTATTGATAATTATTACTACTTATTGGTAATTATTACTAATTATTGGTAATTATTACTAATTATTGTTAATTATTACTAATTATTGGTAATTATTACTAATTATTGGTAATTATTACTAATTATTGCTAATTATTACTAATTATTCCTAATTATTGATAATTATTGGTAATTGTTCCTAATTATTAGTAATTAAATGAATAATTACCAATAATTAGGAATAATTACCAATAATTACAAATAATAACATTATTAGTATATTTTATTATTAATATTAAAATAATATAATTTTCTAATTTATATACAATTCTCATTTAATCTGTGCGTTTTCTATCTCCACATACAAATAATACATGTGAAGACCGCAAACACACAGATGAAAATAGAATTGTATATATATAAAAAATTATATTATTTTAATATTAATAATAAAATATACTAATAATGTAATAATGTTATTATTCCTAATTATTGGTATTTATTATTAATTATTAATATTTATTCTTAATTATTAAAACTTATTACTAATTATTCCTAATTACCATTAACTATGAACAATACTAATAATTTAAATTTATTAAGTAACAAAACAATGTAAACATAATTAAATTACAACTAATTAAGAATAATTGAAACTAATAAAAAATTAAAAATAAATATTAAATTAAAATAAACATAAATACATTGAAAATTGATCTGCTCTGATCGTTCTTCAAAACTTTAATATCAACTCCGGAGAAAAAAATTAAACTGAAGAAAAAATGAACTTTAGAAATAAAACTTTGAGAGAAGAAGAAGATGGAGTTTGATAATGATTTGAAAAAACGGATGGGGGTATTTATAGGTTAGATTATTTGCGACGGGTCCATTTGCGACGGGAATCCCGTCGCAAATAGTGTTATTTGCGACTGTACCTGTCGCAAATACCTTAGCCAACATTTATTACGGTCAACGGTTAAATAGTTATTTGCGATGGGTCCCGTCGCAAATAACCACCTGCCGACATACTATTTTCGACGGGGGAATATTCCCATCGCAAATACCTTTTACCGCCGCCGGTTATTTGCGACGGGAATATTCCCCCGTCGCTAATAGTTTTCCCGCGATTTGGCGTGCAACGTGCGCCAGTTCTTTTGCGATGGGGAAAGCAATCCTGTCGCAAAAGCCTACTTATTTGCGACGGGTAAATACCCCCATCGCAAATAAGTTTTTCACGGGGGTATTTGCGACGGGATTTATTCCCGTCCCAAATAACCCGTCGCAAATACCCATTTTTCCCGTAGTGATGAAATTGTGTGTAACACGATCCAAGAATAGTGTTACGTATACTGCAAGATAATATGGTGTTGCTTATAGTACAAGATAAACTTGGTGTGCTGAATAATAGAAGAAATCCATGAAATTAAAAGAATATTTTTCCTAAAATCTCGGGGTGTTACATTCAACCCCCCTTAAAATGAAATTTGCCCTCGAAATTCATCGGGGTTATAAATTGTTTACTATTCAAAGAAACCCACATCGTAAAAAGGAATACTAAAACATAATTTTAAAAACTAAAGTATGGAATGTAACGATTACCCAATGTAACTCATCACTGGGTTTCCATATAGGAGAACATAGGTTAAAATATGGATATGGAAGAAAAATCTAACCATCATGTTCTGATGGAGAGTGGTAGAGAACATGGCTATAAAAAAGCCAACAATCACAAAGCCAAAAATTTGTGATGATCTAAGGTAACATCTGATTAATCGGATATAAGAGCACTAGGACAACATTTTTGGTTTTCAATATCATTTCCCTAAAGGTGATGAATTAAAAGAAATACTTACATGATTTTCATACAATCTCACTATTGTTCGCGAATTGAACAATTTCCACTTCATCTCTAAAATAAATGAAGTTGAGTTTGTTATTCGTTAAGCTTTAGCAGATCATGTGATAGAATGATGGGTCATTCCATCTATTTCAAACATAAGTTTAGAAAAAGTTATATGTCCATCTTATGGTGAGATTAATCGTATATGGTTCCAAAAATGGACTTATACTTTATCTATCTTATCGTTTAATAAAATAAAACTACGTTCCACTAACTAAGGACTTCCTGTAGGCCATTGGTATGCGATAAATGCCAGTCACACTTCAGTTGTGGGTTTGATTCCCACAGCCTTATCTGACGCGATGGGCTGTCGTCCGTCCTGCAGGTTGTCCTTTTTCTAAAACTACATTACTATAACATCCCATCAATAATATCAAAAAAAATTCTATCCTTAAACAGTACTAACTTATGTCCAACATAATCCATTCCAATCTTTAGGATTATCTAAAATAATTCGGTCCAAACTCATAGTATAATGAAAATGACTACTTTAAATGTCATCAACCAACCATCATTTATCCCCCATTATCTTGTTGGTCACATTCCAATCAAGTGAATACCTTAATCGTGTATTCTCTTGAAAAATGAATACCCATCAAACCTTAGTGAAAACATGAATACTGTCAAAAGATAACTCTTTCCACATACCAAAATTCAAAATTTCTATATACTCAAACCATGATATAACCTTCTCCTTATATCAGTCCTGAGCTCATGAATACTATCAAACATTTAATTTTCTTCTTATCCCTTCATTATGCACATATCATCTATTTTCAAAAAATACGGGTACCATTCATCACACACTTTCAAAACGTAAGGAAAGACAACAGTGTAACAGTCCTTAGATGTCTCTTTATTCCATAGTACCATGAGATTACTTATACAGCATTACACTTGATAAACATGTAATCATTCCACTACCTTCTTAAACCATTGACCGAGCTTCAAATATTCTTTCATCTCACAAATCATTTGTAGTCTCTTCATCATCATCAACTTAAATACTACCCATACGAACATAATGATTCTCTTCATGAGACATTACCTTAGGGCATTGGTTTGCATAATTCTCGTACATTCCACATTTAAAACATTTAACCACTATTGATGTCGTAGCAATACCATTATCCTCATCCATGGTGTTAACTGAACCTTTTCCTTTTCACTTACTGGCTTTATGTCCTTATTTTCCACACCCAAAGCATCTTCCAGTTCCTTTGAAACATTCTCCTTGATGCCTCTTCCCACATGATTTAAATAGGTGAAATTGAACTTTCTTTCATCTATGATCATCATGAAACTTCATCTTTCTCTTATTAGTCGAGTCAGGAAACATACCAAATTTGAGTTTATTGATCATATTATGAGATTGCTGATTTGGCATAATAATGATGTTTGGACATCCAAATCCCATTTCATTTGGTTTCTCATGAATGATATCATTCCATTGTCCATCATATCCTCCATTATCGTGAATCATCTTGTTTCCAGCCATTTTCTATAACCAAAAAAGAATAGTGTGAGAGGCAAAAATCATAATAAAGGTGGATTAACTTCAATATCTAACATCTTAGGTTTAATATAATATGGTTACCATAATTCTATGACTATAACCTATACTTATACTTAACCATAGGGACATCCCTAGACATACCTTAAAAATATCTCTAGGGATCTCACTAAAGTTCTCGTATCCTAGTTTCCAAAGGTTGAATAAAACATTCCTCTGATACCAACTGTAGAGGCCCGAAGCTTTACGTACATGGACAACACATTATTTTTGCGGAATACTTAATACATAAAAAATTCAAAACTCAAGGACCTAAATATTTTAGTTTCTTTGGAAACTCGAAACGTAATCTTCTAATCGTGGTGAAAGATCATCAACATCTCCTATAAAGATATTCCCCTTATGTTTTCTTACCTAAAACCTTTCTTTATATCCTGGGGAAAAGAAAACATATTAAGGGTGAGCTCAAATGCTATGTAAGGGTAAGAATGGATAAAATAAAACAAACTATATACATTTGAACTTAAAAACATGAACACAATGTTTAATCATCAATATCTTGAGCAATGAAATAAAACATGGCAATATGAAAGGCATATATCATAAAGAAACATTAATCCTGAAAAAATAGCATGAGAATAAAACTTGTAATTGTGGAAACCATTAAGAACATGATATTATTTCCATACTATCCAAGGCATTGCTGCCAAGACCATCTTAGTGGACAAAGTCCCTTTCTGAATCGAGTTCACTCCTCGTTTCAGTCCTGTATTACTGAACTGGTTTAACTTACTGTTCCATCCATGTCTATCTCATGAGATATAACTATTTACCCAATAAATTTGAGGTAGATATTGGTCCCACCCATCTCATAATTAAATCATTCTTACTTGTGCCACAAAATAAACTTGAAACATTCATCATAACCCCAAGAATAAAATGGGTTTCATAAACATCATCCCATCATCACATAATCCATATAAAACAAATGGATATATCAACATAAGAAAAGTGAAACCATGTAAATAATAGAGACATTATACTTGAAACATACACATATAAAATAATGTCATATTAGATGGAAAAATGGTTCTGATAAAACACTTGAAATGAATTCTTGAGGAAAATATCATTTCTTCTTCAAAATAAATATCTATTCACAAAACGTCATGCAATTTTAAAAGAAAGAATTTTTTTTGGAAATAGTCATGAAATATTTTGGAGGAAGATTCAGGAAAATAAGGCTTTATAAAACCATAAAAATCCTTTCATGTCGTATATGTTAAAAAAACATTTTTCTCATACTTTTTCCGGAAAAGTCAAAAAGTTCCTTATAGGGTAAATAAAAGAAAGATTCCTTCCATACCATGCGGTAAAGGTAAAAATGGGTAAAAAGGACATTAAATATACATGAAAACACTTTTATAAAACATGGACATGGATGATAGCAATAACCCCAGTAAATACTTACGAATAAGCAATCTTGGATAAAAATGAGATTTGCAAAATTATCCCTTACCTTAGGTCCGATATGATTTGTACATATACAAACCTCCTGTATAATGATTTCAATAATGTCATTGACTTATTACAGAATCATATTCATTGTAATGATATCATATATGGTTCACTTATGACTTTATATTACCCATTCTTTTGGAAATTAATGTTAAAGTAGCATTTTGGGTAAAATCATCTTATTTATCATAGGTGTTTAGACTTGTTGTTCTTGATGTTATTATTACTTATATCTTGATTTACTTACTTCCAAAATGTAAATAATGATTTATATATCATATACATTCATTATATATCCAGCATATACAAGCATTTATAATAGTACATAACATATGGAGGTAAGAAATGAAACGCACCGTTCATGGAGACGGTAAACCATACGTACGCATGAATGCTACTCTCATTTATATTTCTTATTTTAATAGAATTAAAACATAATTATACATAGGTATATTATAATTCCAGTATAATATAATATATAATATCATTAACCACATCCTTTATACATCCCACATAAGGTATTAACGAATCACATCACTTTGAAGGGGCGGTAGTCCGCACTTCCTCAAATGAGATTATCGTATTTACCGACTATGGAAACCGTAAAGGCTTGATATAATTTGGAATTAAAGAAGAATAAGGAAATAATAAAAATAAAATATATTATATATAAATAAAGTTCCATCATAATGGCCACCATGAGAGGCGGTAAGAGAAAATCCAACAATCATCATTTCGTGAGGCGTTAGATTTCCATCACAGAAACATTATGTTCTTCATCCATTAGATAGAGGTGTGTGTAAGTGTAGTTTGAATCCTTCTCATAACAACATCCTAGTGTAATTATTTTATTGTTGTTGTTACAAAATAAAGTATTAAAAAGGGTTTAGGGGTTGGAGAAGTAGAATAAACGAAAACAACTTAAGAGAAACTGTTACCTTTAATTTTGGTAACTTCCTTTGGTTTGAACTACAAAGAATTCTTGGAGAGTATTATGCCTAATTTAAGGCTTCAAGGGGGAGGAGTGGGGTCTAGGGAGCTTAGTTTGGAAGATTTTGGACGAACCAAAATGCTTGAGAGGTGTGAGGAATTGCATATAAGTGGTCTCCTTTTATAAGGGAGAGGAGGGGCTCTTTAGGAAAGTGTGAAAAACTTATTTTATTATAAACATATCTTCGGTTTCAAGAGTTCCAAAACATATTAATTTCTAATTTAAGATGACTCAAATTCGAAATAAAATCATCCAATTGGAATTGTACAGGTTTTGGATGATATTTTAATCATTATAATCTTATTTATTTAAATCATTTATTAATGATGTAAACACTACATCATTATTGTGTCATTAATAATTTAATTCATTTGATGTCTAACAATTATGAAAAAAATACCATGTTGTAGGGAATCGTTTTAGCTTTCAAAATAAAATTTATAGTCGAAAATATAACTTATAAAATCCCATATAAAAATTAATTACTAAAAGTTTTTTGTTCAAGTCAATTTTGTCTTTACATTAAATTAATTAATCCAAATTGTCATTTTCACTACCATGTGGCTCATTGGGGTCCCAAAATCGGCCCAAGGATTCCCATGGTTGGAAAATACTCATATAATAAGGTTACAACAAGTTTCAATGTAATTTTGAATTATTATAATATTCTTTTAACCTTGAATTACCCTATTTACCTTTAACCGCAGTAAATAAAAATTACCGTAGTTACTATTCATAATAAAAAATAAATGTAACCTATTAAAATAATTTGGACCCACTGATTCCAAATATTTAATCCATTTTTCAAAATTCAAAACACCGAAGTTGCAGTAATAAATTTAAAATTAATCCCGTTGTTAAGCGAATAGGTTTTAAAAGTTAAAACATTGCCAAAGATTGAATTGATTTAACTTATGAATTCAATGTAAAATCAATGATAATGACATAAATTATATTAAATGGTAAAAAAATATTCTATATATACTTTAAAACCATTAAATATTATAATTTAACCATATAAATTATTACGAGGAAAAAATTTGTTTTTAATTAAAATATAGCGTGTTTTTACTTTTCATTAAAATATGAAAGTTATTAGAATAATATGAAAATTTTATCCAAAGTAAATTTTTATATCCTGATTCCAAAGTGGAATTTTATTTTTCCAAATTTAACTTATAAACATGTAGAAAACTAGATTTAATATGGGTGCGCCATCAAAAGGCGGCCAAACTGCATTTTTTGAAATATACTAATTTTACCCGAAAAATTTATTTTGTTCTCATACCATGTTCTATAAAATGTGTAAGATGAATAATAATGTTATAAAATTCAAAATTTAGTTAATACTATTCATAACGGCTAGTTCATAATAATATTATAATAATATAACGTTGTTTCGTAAAACCTGGTATTGCGTACAACACACGCTATCGAGGAATGTCGTGATTGCGTGGAATGCAAGCCAAGTTCGGGTTGTGTGTTGTGTAAGAATCCTTCATTGTTTCGTATAATAGAATCCAACCATATTTCATTTATACATTGAATATATATATATATATATATATATAAACACACTCAATGTTGCGTAGAATGACTATTATAAAACAAACATGAAATTGTGTTTAACACGATCCAAGAATTGTGTTGTGTATACTGCAAGCTAATACGGTGTTGCGTATAGTACAAGCAAAAATTGGTGTGTTGTATAATAGAAGACATCAATGAAATTAAAAGAATATTTTTCATAAAATCTCGGGGTGTTACACTTAGTAACAGTAATCATATAGTGGATTCTATCATAAATAAACATTAAAAATTAGGCAAGTTCACATTCCATTGAAATAAAATATTGAGTATAATATTTTAGGAATAAAATATGATCAATTAATTCTATATAAATAATCACATGATAATGAAACAAAACAATGAATATTATACTAATCAAATAATCACATGGATTATCAATAACATAACTCATAATGAGGGAATTCATAATACAGGACATCATACATAGACCTTTAAGGATTCATCAAAGACACCAAACATAATTGGGTAATACATCCTCTAATACCTAAACTAGTTTTTCTCATAAGACCAACTGATGTATCAAGGTGATATAGAGGGATCCAACAATCACTTACTAAGACCAATGTATTTGACAAGGGAAACTGGGTGAACCATAATCAACTTATACATTAACATTTAAATTAATATATGAAATCTTAATAACCTTCCACAAATTATAAATATAATCATAATTCATCAAGTGTAATATAATTAATGGTATCAAAATAGAACATCCACTGTCAAAATGATCGTAAAAAATTCAATAAAATAAGATAGATGGTATTATAAGAGATCCAAATCAATTCATAATAATATCCAACAAATGGTATTGACATAGATTAAAATAATCTCATAAAATCATTCACAAAATCTTAGGATAAATACCAAATTACTTTGAAGTAAATTATTAAAAAATGCACAATTTGAAAATAAATAAATTTCATTAATATTAACATTGTTGACTTGTAAAGGATTCTTAAATATAATAAGGAATCATTAAGGTGATAAAATCCAACCATGCCATAAAAGTTTAAAAAATATTCATTTTAAATTTTTGAAAAGAAATATTTAAAAGAGTATTTTTTAAAATAAAGTGTGAGTGTTGGAAAGATGAATAAATTTTGTGTATCAATTGTAAGTATTCATAAAACAAGAATAAAATAAAATATAACATAATAAAAAATCATTTCACAAATAATTTTATCTTGACATAATCAGTAGAGTAAATGTTAAACAAAAATATAGGAAATTGGATTAAGAACTCCCTTTCCACTTTGTAATCAATGAAATCATATGCCCCATAAAAGTAATGGTCATAAAATAAATCATTGAATGAAATGAAGATAAATAGATTCATGATATCATTTATAAAAGATAAATATTTACACCGCACACAATAAATTGGGGTTAAATAAGGAATATATCTCACAGAACTAAAAATGAGACGAGAAACCCATACTTTATGTCTGAAAGCATTATGAACATGTACTGGATGTTCAAGATTATGACATTAGAGCCATTAAATACTTAATTAAGAACTTATTTAAAATATATTTTATTTATTTTAATTTTATTATGTTAATTTATGGCCATTTGTCTTATTAATAATGTTTTATTGTTTTTGTTTCAGGAGCATTCGTTTCATGGATTTATGGTCGGTTCCCCTGAGTATAAGTATGAGAGTTATTGTAAAATGGAAATAACTTCTCCAGAAGTGAAATTGTTTAGTATTAATGAATATAAAAAAGTTTAAATGGTATCATAAATCATTTCATTATATTTTTTAAGGATAATTCATTACAAAAAATGTTGACTAAAATGTCCTAATTTATTTTTTCGGTTTTTACGACCATCATGAAATTGTGTTATTTTATTTAATATTATGTTTATATATTACTTATAGAACATTATATAACTTATAATATTTATAATAGAATATTATTTAACTATATTAATTGTTTTATGACCGTCCTTGAAGGCGGTAATGGAAAACAAAGACTCATCGTCCATGAAGGTGGTGAATCGGCACATCATATAGGATGTTTTAATTTTTAAAATAAAATTGAATGAGATTGTATTTGATGATGGATAATAAATTATCACAATAAAAAATTAGTATATTTATGATACTTTCATGACTCTTCCTAGAGGGGCTCCTGCTGTGATGACCCCAATCATGCCTACAACAGGCCAGGGGTTGGTGACTAGCACCAAGTAGGTATATCCGACAAATGGGAGGAATTAACCTAAATTACCTATATGAATGCACAAATATCCAAGAGAAAATGATAAATTCAGAAAAAAATATGTAAATAATTCATGTAAACCATTATATCCCAAAACTAGAGTATGAAAGGAAGAAAATTAATCTAAATAGGGCCAAATACAAGCCCACAGCATAGAGTCTGTAACACAAGTCCAACCTGAAAGTAAATGTACTTATACAACTATTTGAAATCCGCATGAACACTCCTTGGCCTATCTGATCTCAATAACCACCATATGGTCTTGTTTTACCTAGGACTCCATAAAAATGTTGATCTTCTTCATAAGACACAACCCGTTCTGGAAAAGACCGTGGAGGCATGAGTATAAAAATATTTAGTATGACACCCTGAAACCACAAATAAATAGAAAAAATAAAATTATAGTCATCTCTACATAGGTATATTTCCATAAAACATATAACAAGAACATCGAGATATACTCAAGATAGACACCACACCATTAAGAGGCCATAAACAACTACCAACTACAAGATTTTGATCGAAGAATGCTCGTTCTAGGAGATCTCACTCCTTGAGCCATCATATCATCAGAGGCACTCAATTTAGAGGTCTAGAGCATTATGGGCCCACTAAAATAGAATGAGTTGGTTGAGGAATACTATGATACACAAATATGGGGTCATGAATAAACTCACTAGGGGATACCACTGACCCAATCTGGATCAACCCTCTATATTGGGGATCATGCCTAGAGCCTCTAGGGGATACCACAAACCCTACTGATACACCCTACTAGATGGAGGATCAACACCCTGGTCTCATAGGTTACACCAATCCCCCAACTCCACTAGGGGTGATAGAGGATCACACTCTAGTCTCAGGGAGGGATATCATTCTATATCTATGACTTGGCCTTTTGAGGAGATTACAATACAGTGATTTGGATGTAATGTCGCATTTCAACCCTGAGGAAATAACCACAGAAACTCAATCAATCAATACTTGTCCAAATAAGGAAAACAAAGATCCTCAGGAATTGTTCATGGGATTACATGGTGTGTACTGGGTTTTAAATATCATGTCCAGCTATCCCAATACTTGCTCGTGTGGAAGAGCCTCACATGTCATGTAGTATCAAATTAAATGGTGTTTATAAGGGTATTAATGGCTTATGGAGAAAAACAATTCCCAAAATTTGTCTCAAAATGACTATCTCATTGTTTGAGTTTCAATGTTGTAGACTAATCATTGATTAGATGCTCCGTTTAATAGTTATGACCATTTGAAGCTGCATAGGTCACCACACCTATTGATCAACTATTTTTGTCCATCCCCCTACCATGCCGACCATCCATTGTGGTCAATCGTCCATGGTCCAGCTGTGTGGTCGCTACACCTATGGCCGAATGTCGTATTTGGTGCATCCACGACATGTCAAGCCATCACGGCCCCCACGTATGACCGTCACAATTGAATATCAAGGTTGGCCACCATCAGGATCAACCCCGGTTGCTTCAAATTCGACTCGGGTCTGGCCCAACCCACCACCCTAACCCAACCCGACCCATCTCGCCCATCCCATCTACCTAACCCATCCCACTTGGTATGCCCACCTAGCCCAACCCACATGCCCAGGCACCACATCCAACATAGTGCCACCATCACATCCACCTCTATCAGCTCCACTAGATCCACATGTCTATCGCTGCACTCAGCTCCACCGCCACCATCAACAACTCATGCCATCATGTGTTTCCACCTATGCCTGCCAACACTGTCTATGCCTCTGCAATCTGCCCCATCTTCTCTAACAGTTTTAAATAGAAACAGTCTTAGATCTAAGTTCATCCAAGCCTCTTCGTCGTTGAACAGTAAAATCCATCATCATATCTGCTCGCAAAACATATTAAATCCTTGTTCTTCATTGTGTTTTCATGAACCCCGATGAATGAGAATTAATGAATCATATATAATCTTAATCTATTCATCCTTATCTTCATACCTCCTTTTTTATGTACTTATCCCCGATATATGATAGCGGATCATGGCACCATGAATTGGGTGTGCAGTGATCGACTGATCGGGATTTGTCGAACCTCAGGCCAATGAATAACGCTCGTGGTGAAATGAAAAATTGGGGGGGAGAAAGGTACAATAAATTTGGAGGAATGCATCTTGATCGACGATCATGACGATCTTGGTTCATTTATGTTAGAATATAAAATGAATCAATCACCAAATAAAACCATTGAAACCTCCCTTAATAAAATCCCCCACAAAATAAATCCCTTCTACAATACCCATGATCCTTGAATCAATCCTTTATTTGATTGATTCATTTTCATTGTACAATTTAATAACAAGGAATCAAAAAAATTAATCACACACCCTACCTCAATTTGTATAAATCACTAATGAATAATGAATCTACAATGTTGTCATTATTGTTGGTGAGATCCACAACTTCAGTTGGAACACTGATCATCAAATCTTGATTTGTCGGTGTTGATCCCTAGAATCTCCTCCACCGAATCCTCTCTAAAATTCCAAGGATATGGGTCCAAACCTGAAATTTTGATATAATATAGGTTATAAAAGAGTTTATTAGGTCTTTGCATAATCAAATAAATATAAATTTATTTTATTTATTTATTTAATTTATTTAATGTATTTATTATTGACATCTGTGATATCTTTTTCACTAAAGAAACATGCCAAAAATAGTTATATTGCACCTAAGAAAAAACACTATATTATGAACTCAATGGTGGTCTTTGGTTTCCAATCTGAGAAGCTATTAATAATATATTAGGATTTAAAAAATATTAATTTTATTTAATTGTTTTATTAGCGGTTATGTCTTCGATGACTTTTTCTACAGATGACCCATGCTGAAAAATGTTAGGTCACACCTAGGGTAAATCCATTGTTCTAAATTCAACAGTTCCCTCATATTTCTGAGTTTCAAACCTATTTTGGATTTATTCCACTTTTTCATGAACACCATGTGCGCATGATAATAAATATTTTCATATTTTTCAAACATTTGCTCCAGGCACACCGGGCCTATGAATCGCACGTTATCTCAGTGCGTAGTCTGGAAATCAATCCATATAATATCAAAAAAAATAATATACAGAAAATCAGATATTTTACATTCTCCCCACCTTGGGGATTTATGTCCCCCAAAATCCAAAACAAGGGCTACTCAAACAGGTGGGGGTACTGAGCCTAAATCTGAGCCTCCAACTCACATCTTCTCTCCTCGAGATTCTCATGTTTCCACTAGACATGCACTAAAGGAATCTATCACCCATGAAAGATCATCTCCTTTCGATCCTCAATCTCCACTAGGTACTCAGTAAACTTTTCTCCATCCTCCATGTTCAGCTCACCCCGGTTGATCATGTGTGATGGGTTATGCACATACCTCCTCAGTTGGGCCATGTGGAAGAAGTCGTGTACCCTCCCTAAATGTGTTGGTGGAGCTAAGTGGTATTCCCCCTCGAAAACTCTATGTATTATCTAAAAATGTTCGAGGAACCTGAAATATATCTTGTTACCTTAGACAAATCTCTCTAATCCCTATTGAGGTGAAACTTGAAAAAAATACATGGTCTCCTTCCTCAAACTACAAAATCCCCCATCACCTTTCAGAATAAGACTTAAGATATTTCTATTTAATCTTCATCCAAACCGAAATGATCTACACCTTACCTTTTGTAACGTCCCAGTTCTGAAATCCACCCAGAGGCATCCGTACTCGGTTGGTCACATGGCCTCAAACGCATTTCCCCGAACCCCAGAGGCTACCGACTAGTAGCGAGGGATTGGGTGTGATAGTGGAGAAACTATTCCCTCATTGGTAGAGTACATAGGGGATGTAAACGAACACATAATAGCAGAAGCAGTAAATATCCAACAACAGAAAACAACGAAAGAATGAAATAGTAAACAACAAGAACATATATATGATGCATGATACATATGTCTAGGAAAGCATCCAAACAAGTCACAATAATGGAAATAAAAATAGTACTAAACCAAAGTACAAAAAAAAAAGATAAACAGCTCCTCAGCATCGCAACCTAAGCTTGGTCCCATGCTCTCTATCTCCACAACAAGTCAAGTACCTAAAGTAGAAGGGCGCTTTTACCTATATATACCTATGGAAATATAATCTGGTTGGGCCCAAAATCATGGCCCAAACATCATGTAAGACTTAATACTAGTAGGTAACCATCTGTGCCTAACAGTTAGTGAATATATGGTAGGTAAAAGTACAGAAAATAGTTAACAGGAAATTTCTCAGCAGTAAACAATCCACAGTTTCAATATCAAGCTACAGTAAAACAAATAGCTAAACTCAAATAGTTATCCATCTTGGAATTACTCACATCCATCCCCTATGTTCCTACCTAAGAAGTACATGTAACCCTCTCGACAGTGCACTCGGCCTAGCCCCTCTAGTTATGTCTTAGAATTCATAAAGACTCTTTGAGGAAGCACTCACAGTCAATTCCCCTTATAGTCTAAGGTAGTCAGTGACACTCTGTGGAAGCTCACATGGTCAATTCCCCTTATTTCCCCAAGGTCAAGGACTCTCTGAGGAAGCTCACTCGTTCAATTCCCCTTATAGCCCAGGTCGTTCAAATAATTCAAAAACTCTTTAAGGAAGCTCACACAGTCAATTCCACTTACATTCTAAAGCAGTCAAGGACTCTCTGAGGAAACTCACTTAGTCAATTCCCCTTATATCCTAAAGTGATTCAAATACTCATCGAGGAAGCTCACTCGGTCAATTCCCCTCATAGTCTAAAGTGCTCAAAGACTCTCTGAGGAAGCTCACTCGGTCAATTCCCTTTATAGCGTACTACACCAGGTTCTCACGGACCTCTGTAGTTCAATGAACATTGAAATGAAATATGGAAAAAGTATACTGATAGAACTACTTGGATAATCAGTCTACAACATATCATGCATGTCATAGTACAAATATTCCACCCTACAACTCTAGGCATGAAAAACTGGAAGGCAGACAACCAGTCTAAACAGGACCAAACAGTCGTAAACAGAGCATGCATGGGAAAAACATTCTAAGAATATAAAATCAATCCTATTCACATCCATTTAACCTCTACACAATCATACAATCATGGAAGGAAATCATCATGGGTAAAACGGTAAACACCCAATACCCCGTTCAGGGGTATTGGTCAAAATTGCACATAATAATCAAAGACATTGAATGGAAAGGCACAAACCACCTATCTTGGTGTTAGGAGATCTCTATATGTGAACCTTGAGGCTTGAATCACCTTAGAACATCAAATATCTAAAAAACATCTAGAATTTTCAACTGGGGAGATCTTGAGAAAGAATAGGAATCATGAAACGAGGATCAAGAAGAATAGAGAACTCACGGATGCAATTCCAACGCAACTGACGGTGTTCGATTAAGAATATTAATGCTCTCCCAGGGTTTCATAGAATATCTGCAGCTATATAGAGCTCTCGGTTGAAAGAGACCTAGAAGAAGAGCGTTCTGGTGATTAGATGCGACCCTAGTTCATTTAATGAGAAAAAATACATGGTGTGTACTTTTGAAGTACACGATGTGCACTCACTATTTCCGTACTCTACATTAGTTGGCCTCCAAATCACCCCCACACGGCCGTGTCTGTGGCCTCTACATGGCTATAACATGGCCTCCTATGACAAATAAGTACAGGGCGTGTACTCATAAGGTACACGGTGTGTACTTTCAAAATTTCTACAAATTCATATTTTTATCAAAAACGACTAGAAAATGAGAAACATACCTAAAATTTATATCTGTGTTCTTAAAAACAACCCCCCTTAAAGAAATTCATCCCTGGATTTCCCTAGCATGGCATATAAGAAGAAACCCTGAACAGCTTCAGCCATAATGCTCGTACGTCGGCCTCCCTCTCCTAAGTCTCGTTCTTTACACGCTCGTGCTTCAATAGAACTCGTACCAGAGGAACAGACTAGGCATGGATAACCTTTGTACTGTGATTGAAAATCTATATAAGATTATCCTCAAACAACGCATCCACTTCGAGCTCAACCTCCTTTGGTTGAAAGATCTAAGACGGGTCTGAAAAGTAACGTCGGAGCTGAGAAAATTGAAAACTTTTGTGCATAGCCCGGTACCTCTGAGGTTACTGCAACCGGTAGGCAACTGGTCCAACTCTCTCCAACACATCAAATGGCCCAACGTACCTTGGTAAAGGCTTACCCTGTCTCCTGATCCTCTTATATACAAACCTCAATGTGACATGTAGAAAAACTTGATCCCCAACCTCAAACTCCAGAGGACGTCTCTGCTGATCAGCATAAGACTCTGTCGAGACTGTGCAGTAGCCATCCTCTTCCGAATCAACTCTATCTGCTTGGTGGTCTCTTGAATAAGATGAGGTCCCAGCAAAGCAGCCTCACCTGCCTCCAGCCAACATAAGGGTGATCGCCATAGCCTAACATACAAAGCCTCATAAGGTGCCATCTGAATAGTTACTTGGAAACTATTGTTGTAGGAAAACTCCAGAAGAGGTATGTGCTACTCCCAAGAACCTCCAAAATCTAGAATGCATGCTCAGACCATGTCCTCATGCACTTAAATCGTATGCTTGGACTGTCCATCTGTCTGGGGATGGTAGGTTGTACTCAAAAGTACTTGTGTACCCAAAACCTTATGAAGCCCCTGCCAGACCCGAGAAGTAAAACATGCATTCCTGTCTAAAATGATAGAGTGTGGAACTCCATGAATACGTAAAATATCTTGGATGTAAAACCATCCCAGCTTGTCAACACTAAATGTCTCCTTGATCGATAAGAAGTGAGTGACCTTTGTGAGTCTGTCAATGAAAACCCATAATGCATCATTCCCTCGAGGGGAACTTGGAATACTGGTCACGAAAACCATCGCGACATCATTCCACTTCCACTCAAGAATGGGTAACTTGTTTAAAATATTTTCTAGTCGCTGAGGCTATGCATTCACCTACTGACAGGTGGAACACCTCATAATAAAACCATAAACATACCTCATCATACCTAGACACCAAAACTAATGGTGTAGATCATGATACATCTTGGTGACGCAAGGATGAACTGCCAAAACTGAGGAATGAAAGTCTTTCATCATCTCCTCATGTATGTATGTTGGCACCCATATGCGCCCTTGGAAACACAAGATCTCATCCACACCTATGGTCCATCTAGGAATAATGTACTCTCATGACACACTCTCCCTTAGGGCTAGGCATTCAGAATCTGATAGCTGCCTCATTCAAACTTGATCATGAAGAGTAGAGGTAACTGCTATATAAGATAGAAAAGTCTGTCCATATCTATTTTGAACTTCCAAATGCATCTCAGAGAACATAGCCATAAGCTTCCACTCATTGCTGGCCTCCTAAACTGCCTATATCTGAGTCCTCATGCTCAACACATCTACCATTGCGTTGCCCCCAGGAGTGTAGGCCAGCACAAATTCAAAGGACTGTAGGTACACAACCTACCTTCACTGTCTATAATTCAGATCACGCTGAGTGAAGATGTACTTGAGACTCTTTTGGTCAATGAAACCCACAAAATTCTCTCCCAGTAGATAATGCCTCCAACAGCGTAAAGCATGATCAATTGCCACCATCTCGAGATCGTGTGTTGGGTAATTCCTCTCATGTGGCTCCAACTACCGAGACCCGAACGCAACAACTCCATCTCCCGGCATAAGCATAGCTCCCATCCCGATAAATGATGCATCATGGTAAACAGTATAGCTCTTTCCCGGCTCTGGAAACACTAGTATCAGTGATAAATTCATCCTCCACTTCCGCTCCGGAAAGGATGACTCACAAGAATCTGACCCCAAAAACTATTCACCCTTATTAGTTAGACTCGTCAGTGGGGATTCCTAGAATAAAAAGTCATGTATGAAATGTTATTAGTATCCAGCCATCCCTTGAAAACTATGCACCTAAAAGACTTTCTTTGGCTGCTACCAGGAAACTACTGCTCTCACATTTTCTGGGTCTACTGAAAATCATGTCTGTTGTATAATATGAGCTAGGAAGGGAATTTGATCCATCCAAAATTGGAACTTTGAGAGCTTATCATATAACTAATGCCCCATCATTGTACTCAAAATGATATCAAGATGGGTAGCATGGTCTTGTAGAGTGTGATAGTACACCAAGATATCATCCATGAAGATAACTACAAAAGAATCCAAGTATGGATGGAAAACTCCGTTCATCGGTGCCATAAAGACTATTGGCATGTTTGTGAGACTGAATGACAAAACCTTATACTTGTATAGACCATAAATGTTCTGGAAGGCTGTAAGTGGTACATCAGATGGGCTAACATGAAACTGGTGATAACCGGATCTCAATTCAATATTCGAGAACACCTGGTCTCTTTGAAGCTGATCAAAGAGATCATCAATCCTCAGCAAGGGATATCGGTTCTTGACCGTCAACTGGTTCAGCTTCTGATAGTCCACACAAAGCCCGAGGGTACCGTATGCCTTCATCGTAAACAGGATAGGTGAACCCCAAGGAGAAGTACTGTGTCGGATGATACCCTTTTCCTGCAATTCCTCCCAATGTTTCTTGAGCTCCTGCAACTCTTGTGTAGCAATCCTATAAGGAGTAATGGACACCGGTGCCACTCCTGGCATAAGATCAATCGAGAAGTCTACCTCATGCTCTAGAGACAAACCTAAAAAGTACCCTAAAAAAGGCATCTCTGAAATGATCCACCACTAGAGGAAGTCCATCTATGAAGTCCCCTGGTCATCCAGATATAGACTAGAACTCTGGGATCTAACTCCTACTAACCCATGATGCTCTGGACCCGATCTACTCACCTGGACATCCCATTTGCCCCTATCAAGAAAGGATCCAAGCTATGGAAATAAAAAGCTCACCCTACAGAGATAACAATAGACGACTACATGGAAGGGAACTAGCCAGTCCGTTCCAATAATGAAATCATAGCCTATCATCTCTAGAACATAGAGGTCCCATAGAAAGTGACATCCACTGACCTCTAGTGGGCACTCCATGCACTGACGTACACTAGTTGTTTTAGTCCCCAACGGTGTGTCTAGCGTCAAACTATCAGTAGATGAAAATATGTAGAGACCAAGGCTCTCCACAATATCAACATATATAAAGCTATTGGAAGCCCTTGTTTTAAAATTTAAAGAAGCTAAAACTGAGGCTACTAAGATCATACCTCGAACTGTAGAGGGTTCGGGATCCTGCTCCTGCTGGATCTTCTCCACTGCAAAATTATGGCCTAAGACGCAACCCTGTGACCATACCTGACCACTCTTAGATGATCCACCCTGCTTTCAATGATGAACCGGTGACTGACTACCATAGCCACAACCTCCACCTCGGCTCGAATGGCTGGAAGAACTCCAGTTCCCAGACTGGTGAGAAACTGGTGGTGCTACTATTGAATGGGGAGTCATAGAAGAACCCATGTCACTAGTTGCTGGTGAGAAGAACTGACAAAATCACTGATGATGACCCATTTTACCACAATATCGGCACTCTACTAGGTCTCTCGGGAAATGTGTCCTCATATTCTTGCTCTTCCCACACTGGTAGCACACTACCTAGCTACCAGTAGATGCATCCCGCCTACTCTGATCTCCTCATGAAAAATCCATGTGGCACTTCCTTCTATCAGTAGTAGGAATAAAAACTCTGGATTCCAAACTACCCTGGCTCACAGCTCCAGAATCCCTCATGTTATGCTCTGTAATAATCATATGGTTGATGATTGAGGATATCAAAGTCAACCTAAAGATTTTCACCAGTGATCGGATGTCATGCCTCAGATCATCCTCAAACATCCGTGCAAGGAAAAAATGATCACCTCCTAGAATATGCATGAAATGTTATAGATCTGTGAATCGAGAGGAATACTCCATAACAGAAAGAGTACCCTACTCCAGAATCATGAACTCTCTAACTCGATCAACCCTCAAGGTATCTAGAAAGAAGTAATCATAGAAGATATTCCGAAACGCATCCCAAGTCTTATTCTGTCGGCATCCCGCCTGTGAGATCACATCCCACCACCACTTGGAGGAGTCTCAAAGAATGTAGGTAGCAAGATTAACCCTCTTCTATAGAGTTATCTCCAGGTGCACAAAAATTTTCAGTGTGGCTTCTAGCGATGACTCTCCAGCCTGGGGTCCTCCATACCAAGAGAAAGTAGGAGGATACTGCTGCTGAAAGACCCACGTTAATTCTACCATTCACGGGGAAGGAGGAGACACTCCCTGAAAGGTCTGCATCATCCTCAAAAATCCCTCTCTGAACTGTGAATCAGCTCATGTGTCAGGTATAGTGGCTGGTGCCAAGACTGGCACAATTGGAGGATCTACAGTTAGTCCCTGATTAACCATGTCCGGTGTCTGAACACCGCCTAGAAACTGGCATACAACCGAAGGACGTCTCAGTGGCATGACTCTGCAAGGTCATGATCACACATTAGATCAAGACTATAAAGGACTGAATATTGGAATCATAATAAGGGAATAGGATAAAGAAATAATTCAAGTTTTACAAAACATGACTACACGGCGTGTATAATTCTTATATGTCGTGTTCCCTTAAGCCATTCACATGGGCATCTACTTCTTCTAAAATTGGTCGTGTAACACACCAAAAACACGGAGTGTTGTCCTAACACATGACATGTACTTGAATCCTCTTTCCCATCCCGAGTCCTTCTACATGGTTAAGCCACACTGATCTCCTAATACAAGACTACACGGTGTGTTCAAGGTAGACACGGTGTGTACTAGACAAGCTTCACCTGGCCTATTTTGTTAGTGACATGGATGGGTTCCTGGGTTAGAATACAAATCGTATTCAATACTGACATGACTTTTATAGATTAAGGTTTATCTGTCTGTGTTGTAAGTTACACAGTCAGACACAGGATCAATGCTACACAACATGCTCTACTGGTACATGGCATGTTCCCACAAGAAATTCTTAATCTCATGTCTCTTCCCACATGGCTTATGACACTGTTAGAGACTACACAGTGTGTACATAAAGTACACAACATGTACCTAAGAAAAACAATTTCTTCATGAATATAATAACACATAGCGTGTAGTCAAAACTACACGGTGTGTATTTTTGGTTTTTCTAGATAGTAATCCTTAGAAACTACTCTTGGACCCATAAAAACACTGAAACAAACATTGGAAGTGCCAAATTCTGATCTGTGGGGGATCATACTCTCCACCAATCAAATATTGGGATCCTATACATGATATAACAGGGAAAACATGGCAATGATTCAATAAATTCCGGTCCATGAAGGTCCATAACACCTCAAGAACCAAAGTTTGGCATTCATTCAAGAAAAAACTTACACAACCAATACCCTATTAAACAACATGAATTTTTTATCTAGGCATCTATCACAATAGCATGCATATTCTACACAACATCTATCACAACAAAATCAATTTCTAATGCATCCTAGATGGCGAGGAAAGAATGCATGATGTGTGAATTCTATAAAGTGACTATATGATGGATGAGATGGAAGACCCTCATCTCATTGGGTTGCGACATAAATAGAACCTCAATAACATCGATGATAACATCACAATACATTTGAGTCACCTAATGGTGAAAATCAAATCAGCTGTAAAATCGCAAACCAGAAAAATTGCAATAAATGAGGTAGATTGGATTTTCCCTGTACACGGGTTAGCTACTCCTGGGAACAAATTATTACCAAGTACATATTCCTTCATATCCCTGGATAAAGGGTCCAAACAGAAAATCAAGAGATTAAAGAACCACTGATACCACTTTGTATTGTCCCTGTTCTAGAAGCCACCTAGAGGCGTCATATACACAGATGTTCAAATTGCCTTAAACGCATTTCCCCGAACGCCAGAGGCTGCTGACTAGAAATGAGCGCTTGAGTGTGATAGTGGGGAAACTATTACCACATTGGAAGAGTACACAGTGGATGTAAACAAACACACAATATAGGAAGCTATAAATATCGAACTACAACAATTAATGGAAGACTGAAATAATAAACAACTGGAACATATATATGATGCATGATGCATATGTCTAGGAAAGAATACAAACAAGTCACAATGATGGAAATAAAAATAATACTAAACCAAAGTAAAAAATAAAATGATAAACAGCTCCTCAGCATCGCAAGCCTAAGCTTGGTCCCATGCTCTCCAGCTCCACAACAAGTCAAATACCTGAAACAGAAGGGCACTTGACCTTATCTATGCCTGAACCAATATAATCTATTTGGGCCCAAAAGCATGGCCCAAACAGGGTGTGAGAATAAATACCAGCAGGCAAACACCCGAAGATCTTCCCTAACATTCAGTGAATATATGGAAGGTAGAATTACAAAATACAGTAAATAGGAAAGTACTCAGTAGTAAACAATCCACAGTTTCAATATCAAGCTACAACAAAACAAACAGCTAAACACAAACAGGTAACCCTTTGGGAAGTACACACAACCATCCCCTATGGTCTTACCTAATATGTACAAGCAACCCTATGGGTAGTGAAATCGGTCAATCCCCTCTGGTTCGATCATATAATTAATAAATACTCTCTGAGGAAGCACTCACATTCAATTCCACTTATAGTCTAAGGTAGTTTAGGACTCTCTGAGGAAGATCACACTGTCAATTCCCCTTATAGGTCCATGTTGAAGGACTCTTTAAGGAATCTCACTCGGTCAATTCCCTTTATAGCCCGGTTCATTCATATAATTCAAAGACTCTCTAATGAAGCTCACGCGATCAATTCCTCTTATAGTCTAAATCAATCAAGGACACTCTGAGGAAGCTCACATGGTCAATTACCCCTATAGCACAAAGTGATTCAAAGACTCTATGAAGAAGCTCACTCAATCAATTCCCCTCACAGTCTAAAGTGCTCAAATACTCTCTAAGGAAGCTCACTCGTTCAATTCCCCTTATTGCTTACTACACCAAGTTCTCAGGGCCCTTTTTAGCTTAATGAGTATAGAAATTCAATATAGCTAATGTAATCCTACAGAACTACTTTTCTAATCATTCTACAACATATCATACATGTCAGAGTAGAAATATTCCACACTACAACTCTAGGCATGGAAAACAGGCAAGGCAGCCAAACATGCTAAATAGGACCAAACAATCGTAAACAGAGCATGCATGGAAAAAACATCTGAATCATACCAAATAAAACCTATTCACATCCATTTAACCTCTACACAAGAATACAAGCATTGCAGGAAATCAACAACCGTAAAATAGTGAACTCCCAATACCCCATTCAAGGGTAATGGTCAAAATTGCACATAATACTCAAAGACATTGAACAGAAAGGCATAAACCACCTACCTTGGTGTTAGAAGATCTCTATATGTGAAGCACAAGGGTTGAATCACCATAGAACTTTGAAGATCTAAAAATAATCTAAACCATTCAAGGGATGATAAATTGAGAAATAAGAGGAATCATGAAACGAGGCTCAAGGAGAAGAGAGAACTCATTAATGCAATTCCAACGCAGCCGACGGTATTCGATTCAGAGGACATATGCTCAATCAGGGGTTGTTCGATGATCTGCAGTCATACAGAGCTCTCGTTCAAAAGAGATCGAGAATAAGAGAGTTCTAGTGATTAGACGTGACCCGGTACCTTTAATAAAGAAATGAAAGTACACAGTGTGTACTTTTGAAGTACATGGTGTGTACTCGCCGTTTCTGTACTCCGCTTTAGGCGGCTTATGAATCACCCCCACACGACCGTGTGTGTGGCCTCTACTGGCCTCCTATAGAAAAGAAGTACACGGTGTGTACTCATAAATTACATGGTGTGTACTTTGAAAATGTCTAGAAAATCCTATTTTTTCTAAAAAATGACTAGAAAAGGAAAAACATACCTGAAATGAAGACCGGGGTTCTTACACTTTTAGTATATCACTCCAACTCCGGTCCCATGAGTGTTGACTCTTCTTGGTCATTCCAGAAATGTGGTGACCTATAGGGTCTCCATACAAGTACTTTAATGGTGTCATACTAATGGTGGAATGGGAGACTTTGTTGTAAGAAAACTCCACCAGTGGTATGTGATCCTCACAACCCTGGACAAAATCTAACATGTAAGCCTACAACATGTCTTCTAGAACCTGAATGGTTCACTATGTGTAGTTTTCTGTTTGTGGGTGAAATGCTCTAGTCATCTATAAGTAATTCCCAAAGGCCACATATCACCCCTTCCATAATCGGGATGTAAATAGAGAAGCACAATCTAAAACTATCATCGATGGAACTTCATGGAGTTGAATTATCTGCTACACATAAGGATGGCCCTAGATCACTACTAAACCCTGCTCTCAGATAGTTTAGAAGTGGGCCGACTTGGTGATTCGGTCAATGATCACTAATATGTAATAATGTCCCCTAGACCTATGTGGTTAACTCATTATGAAGACCATTGATATCCCGTACCATGTCTACTATGGTATTTCAAATGGTTGAGCTAAACCCATTGCAACCTCATTATCAACCTTCACTTGCTAATAAGTAATTCACTAAGAAATATACTTTGTAAGTCCTTTTTTTATCCTTGTCCACCAAAACTAACATCAAAGGTACCATTAAATCTTCACCACACTTGTATATAATACCAAAGGGATTTTATGAAACTACCTAAGAACCTCCTCCTATAATGTTATGGGTACTACTAGTTTTCCTCTCAAAAAATATCTATTAGTATCATTCCCTATGGAAAATTGAGCACATAGAGTCTCATAGTCAGTATCCTCAAAATATTCCTCCCGACTCATTGTAAGAGTGTAGGGGATACAACCATCAACCATAGGAAAGAAAATCCATATCCATCCAAATTGTATTACTAGAATGAGGCATACCACTCTGACCATCCTTCTGCAACTGCGAACTTGATCTTCTATAGAGAGTATCTTCCACCATGTTCCCCTTCCTATGAGTGTAGAAAATCTAAAAGAAATTGTCCTATAGGAAATCTGGCTATCGAATATATCCCATTTTTTGATCCTTATGAGAGAAGATATAATTGGGACTTTTTTTCTTAGAGTAGATGACAAACTACTTTCCCATCAGGTACGTCACCACTTCTTCAAAGAGAAGACTATCGTAGCTAACTAAAGTTCATGTGTCACATTATTCTACTAATGTGGTATCAACTGGAATGAACCATAGGAAATCACATCATCCCTCTACATTAGGACACAACCAATCCCAACCCTTTATTCATCATATAACAGCACATACTTGATGCCTTCCTCCGTTAACTTCAATATTGGAGCTCTCATCAACCTCTCCCTCAACTCCTAAAAGCATTGTTGACAATTTCCTATCTACACGAAAGGATACCCCTTTCAAATGACCATATGGGTCCATCAATCCTTAGTAGTATATGTTTTTTCCTTGTTTCCTATTTCATGTGATGATAGTCTACATACCACCTCATTATACCATATTCCTTTACGAAAACGAAATTGGGGTTACCTAGGGTGAAACACTGGGCCTTATGAATCCCTTCCTCTGCAAGTCCTCCAAATGTATTCTTTTCTTATTAAGATCTATAGAATCCATATTATCTATTGGTTCAGATATGGGTGCCCTCCTAGGGTGTAAACTAATGTTGAAGTCTATCTCTCGGTGGGGAGGTAAACCTTGAATATCTTCAAGAAAGACGTCCCCATACTCAGCCACCACTATAGGAAACTGAAAACTCATAACATCCACTACACTAAGGGTTAGGCTTGACAATTGATGAATGATTATTTATCACCACCCATGTGTGAGTCCTTTCTATGCTTCCTATGTTTCATCTTTACCAACAAAGGATAACCTAGTTCCATCAGAACGGACACTCCACAATCTTCACCTAAGACAACCAATCTGATGATGTACTTTGGAAAACTAGTTCATAAAAAGAATGCATTCATAAGAAATTGATGTACTAAAAAGACATCCCAATAGAAACTCTCACATCCAAGAGTCATGTCACACTATCATCACCATTGTGTGATCATCAGGCCTCTTTGAGTAGGAGTCTCCAAGAGTATGGGTCAATTCAACGGTTCAAATGGAATCATTGAGTCTCAAACAAGATTTGTGGAAATAAATGAATAAATATCATCCATATCTATAAACAAATATAGATAAGTAAGAAAAGACACAGATCATACCTCATGTCATCCATGGATCCCCTGTGTCATATGCCTTGATGACATGAATTTTTTTCCTCCCCTATCCTCCACCTCTATGAGCCTGGTGTGGACCACCTAGGGGTGGTGGTGGTAACTTGTTGAAACATTTACCACCTCCTATTACTCTCCCAGCTCTTCATCCATGTCTTCCACCTGCGGATCTATCCACTCTAGCTTTCCCGCTATTGAAAATCACTAGTTGTATCTACTTATCCAAGAAACTTTTGAACACTAAAGATTTATCAATTACCCCAGCATAAGTAGGAATTCTCAGAGGGATAACACAAGATTAGATGGCTCTAGAAAATCCTTGATCAAAGGTATGATCCCTAATTTTCTGATTGTGTTTGGTATCTATCATGTACCTGGAAAGGCTGGTGTGCCTCAATGAATACTCAGACCCTGACATGTCATCCAGCTGAATATGTAAAAGCACCTAGATACATATTGGACATAGTATATAAGGGGATAAATACTCTTAAAAATATTCTCAAACTCTATACATGGATGAGATTCCATTTCATAAGATCGGGTAACAAAACCCCATGGTCACCCTATAGATCCATGTTGAAGGCTTGCTGCCAAAACCACCATATGATCTATTGGTGTCCTCACTCGATGGAAAACATTCGTCATAGCCTTAATCCAGTCCTTAGTCACCTTTGTTTCGGGCGTGCCTCAAGACCTAAGGGGTCTCTACTACTGAATCTCTAGAAGCATTCTCTACATATGCACTTCATCCGTTAGTAGTGTGGGTATCGTGTTCTTCTCTACAGGTGGTTGTATGGATACTTCACCACCCGGAGCTTCTATATCTAGTAAAAATCCATATAATGATTCCTTGTCACTCAGTTGATCATCCCCATGATCTCACGGTGGAATCCTCACTGGTTGTCTACATAAATACATCCTAAAATAAAACAAGATATATCACTGTCAACTAAGTATATCTAGGTTGTTGATTTAAGAAGGACAAGGAAAACACCGCCATTCATATTTGATTAATGTACCATAATTTTACCACTAACCAGTGTTCTCAAGAATTGAGATCAAAAGAAGGTGACCAGAGTCTTGGTGGATGGATATGTTGGTCACCGCACCAACACTAGTATCCCTAGCCCGAAAGTCAAACTCAGAACACTTAACACTATTTCCCCAAATCAATCTCCCAGACTCCAGATCCAAAAGTAGAACCGACAGCTCTGATACCACTCTATTAAGACCAATCTCAGTGGGTCCCACTTTGTGACTACCCCAAGCATGTATCCAATAGGCTAGGGGTTGGTGACATGAACTGAGTAGGCGTATCCCACAAATGGGAGGAATTATCCAAAAATAGATGTATGCATGTAGACATATCCAATCCACAAATGCATAAATGGGAAACACAAAGTAAAACATACATGCGAATAAATATATCCCACAACCATAGTACGAAAAGATGTAAAGTAAATAAAATAGGGCCAAATAATAGCCCACCATGAAGAGTTTGTAATTGAAGACCAACTTAGAAGTAAAGGTACTGGGATTGCCATCTAAAATCCACAGATACACACCTTGGTATGTCTGATCTCGGTAAGAGCTTCTTGGTCCTAGTCCACCTAGGACTCCATCAAATGTTTGATCATATGCACAATACATGAAACATGTAGGAATATTTCGTGCTGGGGTGAGTATAAAAATACTCAGTAGGACACCCCAAAACTACAAAGTAATGTATAAAAAATAAATTATAGTCATCTCTACACATGTATATGTCTAAAACACATATAACACGAACATACAGATACACTCAAGAGAGACACCACACCATCAGGCAGTCATAACCAACTACTATCCACAGTATTATTCTCAAACCATGTTCGTTTCAGGAGAACACAAACCATGATCCATAATATCATCAGATACACTCAATAAATATATCTAGCTCAATTGTGCTCACCTAAAGAGAACATTTTGGTAAATTAATACTATGATACACAAAGAGGGGACCATGCACAGACTCATTGGGGGATACCATACAACCAATATGCATCAACCTGCTACATAGGGGATCATTCCCAGAACCCATGGGGGATACTACAGACCCTACTGATGTGGCCCCCTAGATGTGGGACTAACTCCCTTCTCTTATAAGTTATGCTAATTCCACTAATACACTAGGGGTGATATACGATTTCACTCTAGTCTTGGGGAGGGATACCATACTCTATCTGTGACTCAGACTCTATAGAGGATTACAATCCAATGATGTTGATTTAATATCGCACTTCACCCCTAAGGAAAAGGAAAAGGGAAAAAACTCAACCTATAATAGTCCAGAAAAATAAAATGAAGAGCCTCAAGAATCCTCGATGGGAGTACACGATGTGTCCTAGGGGTAAATGGAATGTCTAGAAATCCCAAGTCATTCCCGTGTCAAATAACATCACACGAAATTTAATCTCTATTTACATGGAATGTAGAAGCGTATACATGTCATTTAGAAACACACAACACCCCACATTTGTTTCAAAATGAACATATCAATGTTAGGGTCTCAACACCGTATATGACTCATCAATTGGATGCTTTGTTAAAGAGTTATGACCATTAAAAGTGAAAAGGGTGACTATGCTCATGGACCGACCATCGTGGTTGGTCTACCTACCGCGACGACCTACCACGATGGTCAACCACCCGTGGTCCAACTGTGTGTTTATTGCACCCACATTCCACTATCACAATCAAACATCATGGCCAACCATCATGGTCAACCACCATGGTTAGTTGGAACTGGGTTCCACCCCATTTTCCCATGATCTGACCTAGTTCTGACCTGGGTGTGGCCTGGCCCACCGGCCTAACACCACCTTTCAACCAAACCCATCCCATCTGGCTCAGCCTATCTACCTGAACCAACCAACCTAGCCTACCACCATGCCCCACATGGCTCTACTGCCCAAGAAATTGGCATCCTCCATCACCCACATTCGTCACCATGTGCTATTTCCAATGATGGCTACCACTACCTCCACTTTCACAAGCCTCCCCACCTCCTCTGATTATTGCAAATCAAAATGGTCATAGATCGGAACTGATTCAAGCCTCGATGTTGTTAAACAAAACTTCCCATTATCATATCTTCTCTCAAAATAGTGTAAATCATTGTTATTTGTTGTGTTCTTAAGAACGTTGAATAACATGAATTCGGGAACCATCCATTGTCTGAATCACGTCATCTCTATTATCACACCTCCATCATTCCATTCCAATCCTAGATCAAAAATATTGGATCATTGCACCAAGAATCGGGTGTGTAATGATCAGCTGATCGGGATGGGTCGAACCCCAGGCCAACGAAGAACGCGTATGGTGAAATACAAAATTTGTGGATAAATGCACAATAAATCAAGAGGAAAGAACCTCAATCAATGTTTGAATCAATCTTAGTCCATTTCTATCAGAACAGAAAATTAATCCACCACCAAATTAAACCATTGAAACTTCTCTCAATAAAATCCCCATAAAATAAATCCCTTGATACAATACACATGATCTGTGAATAAATCCATCTATTGATTGATTCATGTTCTATATAGAAATTAAGAATGTGGAATTAAAAAATCGAAGCACATAACCAACCTCAATTTGTATAAATCACTGATGAAGAAAAAATCTACTTCATTGTCATTGTCGTTGGTGAGATCCTCCATTTCTGTTGGCACACCGATCGTCAAAGCTCGATTTTTCAATGTGCATCCACAGGAACTCCACCACCAGATACTCTATATAATTCCTATGTTATGAGACCAACCCTGAAATTTGGTTATAAATGAGTTTATAAAGGAGTTTATTAGGTTGTTTCATAATCGAATAAAATTACATAAATCTATTTAATTTATTCATTATCTACGTCAGTGATGAATTTTTCACAAACTACTCATGCTGACAAAGGTTATGTCAATCATATAGAAAACACTACATTTTGAACTCAATGGTGGTCTTAGATTTACGATCCAAGTCCATGTTCAACATTTAATAGGATTTAAATCTATAATAATTTTATTTAATAATTTTATTTATATTTATGTCCTCGGTGAATTGTTTTACAGATTACTCATGTTGAAAAAAGTTAGGCCACCCCTATGTTAATGTCATTGTTTTGATTTAAATGGTTATGTCATATTTTTGATCCATGTAACCTTTTGGATGTTATTCCAATTTTTAATGAACACTACATGCACATGCTAATAAATATTTTAAAACTTTTCAAGATTTTTTTCAGTCACCCTGTGCCTTGGAATGGCATGCCATCTTAGCACTTGGTCTCAAAATCAATCCATATAATATCAACTAATAATACACTAAAAATCATAGATGTTATAGATATAGGAGTTAATATTCTATTTTGAATATGGGAGGTGATGATAGAATAATAAAATTAAATAATTTAAAAGGGAAAGACGTATATTTTTACCCCTGGAATATTGTCTCTTTGGGAACCTCCTTAAGATGCTCGGATTTGGAATTTTGTAAGACCAATGGGTCTTGGATGTTGGGAAGTTACTTGGGAGTGTAAAGGGTTAGGATATTTTCAAGATTAAATTTTTATTTGGTGTGAGGAGAAGGGGTGCTGAGAGGTGGTATTTATAGGGGAAGAGAGGGGTGTTTTTTGAATATTTTATTCATTTATTTGTTGTTACTGATGAAGACAATAAATAGTGCTGATTCATGTGACTAATTAGAGTAACTAGTGAATTGTTTTTTGAAATAATGGTTTATTACATTAAAAATTACTGAGAATTCATGTATTAAAATTATAATGTTAAATACTATAAATTACCGTAATTTATTATTCCTAAAAATTCAACTACTTTGGAAAAATCAAAAAAAAAGAACCCTAACCATTTTTTGACTTTTATATTTAAAAAATAAACTCTATTTAAAGAAAATAATTCTCTAAATATTTGAAATTTAATTTTTGAATAAAAAATTGAAAAATGTTGATTTTAATATTATAACAGATTTTATGACACTTTGAAAAATTAATTATGGTATCATAAAATTATCTTATAATTATAATGAAAAAAATATTCATTTATGAAAATATTTTTTCTTTGAAATCATTATATTACTTATAAAATTTTAAATAAACATTAAATTATCACAAAAATACCAACACTTAATTTATCATTTTTAAAACATTTATTTACTTATTTCATGATTTAAATATATCATATTTTCATTTATGAGATACCTAAATAGTTTTTATACTTTAAAATGTGAGGTTATAATTCTAATGGAAAGATAACAATTCCTAAAGGCCATGTTAATATTTTATATTATATCACAGTTCATTTAATCTTAGTGTTCCATGAAATGTAATCTATTGAACAAATTGAATTTATTTTAGAAGATTGATACCATAAAAAATTTGGGTTTTATATTCAAACCTTCAAAACCTTTTGGTTTAGAAAATACCTACCCAAATCACTTCTCGGTATCCCTCATATCATACTATAAGGCTTATATTTGGCATAAATCCAACATAGGAAGGATTTGGGTGAAAACCTAAGGAGGATACCAAAAAAGAAGGAACATTTTTCAATGAGATTTTTTTTTAATTCTTCCTTAAAAACATTAAATTATTATTTAAAGATGATAATATAATAACGATAGTATATTAAATATACTGATATTTTTTTATGTTAAGGTAATGACCAAAACAATATCCATACTCTAATCAAATTTGTTACGAAATCATCATTCGTGTGTATGGAAAACTACCGCCTCACTAACCAATGTCATTCATTTGTTCAAAACCACCTCTGATGGTTTAGTATGATGATGGATCTAATATATATATATATATATATATGATATTTATAACATAATTAACCCCAAGATTAATTATATCATATTTAAATTTTATTAATTTACATTCCATATGTGATACGATAACGTCACTTGTCTGTTTGACGGAAAATTGCCTCATGAAGCGATGTGACTCTCTATCATTAATGCTTTAAATGGGAGGTGATAAGGATTATTTTAAGGATTATATGTGATATAATTGATATAATTATTATATTAGTAAAATATGTATCTTTCTAAAAAGAGAAAATATAATTTTCTTTCTTACCTTTTCACTCACTTAATGATGATAACATTGTTCTTGTACGTGTGGACTACCTCCTTCATGAAGTGATGTGACTCTCTTTTCATCACCAAACCCCACGTTTGATATATATATATATATTAGTATATGTATGGAAATAATGTGTTATATATTTTATTATTATTATTATTCAATGATAAAATATTACCTTACTTATTTCCATAATGATCATTGAATAATCAAAATGTCACTCATGCATACATATAATCTGTAACACCATAACCCCAGTTACTCAGAAGAAATGCATTATTTCATTAAATTTTCAAGAATAAAAGAAAGTTTCATCATGAAGGAATAAATAGAATAGTAGTTTTTGACGACCATATGCATATATAAGTTCAAATTTACAACTTGAAAGGAAAAACATTGTAGAAATTCCTTGGAATACATCCATAACTCCTAGATTATCCCTATAGGTCATTCATTATATAATTATTAACATCCTGGGAAAAATAAAACATAGGAAAGTGGTGAGATTAGATTCTTTATAAGGGTAATAAATATAGTGGAATATATCATAAACATAAACATTAGGTATGGTGTATAACTAAAAACACATGACTTTAAAAACAATCTTGAACATAATATAGAAGAAATAAGAGCTATATAAATAACTCTATAATAAAACCTAATCATGGGTATTATACTAGTCAAATAAAATAATTAAATTTGAATTACTAGCCTCATAATAATGGAATTTATATTCCAAACGTTCTAAAACATACCGTTAAGGCCTCAACCATGACATCTAAGAATGATTAAGGCCTCAGCCAGAACCATATCTAAAAATGGGAAAGGTCTCAGCCATGTCCATATCTGTTTCGTCCAATGAGTTCTACCAATGAATTGAGGGGCTATAGAGGGCCCCACCCATCAATTACTGAGTCTAATACATTCCTCATATGAAATGGGTGATACATAGACAACATAAACATTCGTATTGAAAAACAAACATATGAAATTTGAATACTTTAACTATAACCCATGAATGGTATCAAATTAGCACATCCATAGTAAAATTGATTATCAACCCTTAAAAAAATATAGTAGATGATATTATAAGATATAAACCTCAATGATTTACCAGATTCATCAAAAGGATGTTGACATAGATAAAGATACTTTTAAATAAGACCATTGATAATTTCATGAGGAAATATTATTTAAACATTTCAAAGTGTCCCATACCATTTTGAAACATTCAAATAATAATCCATTAGAATATCATGAGAATAAGTAAACTCTTGATATGATATATAAATGGTAATTACATGAAAAAAATATAAGTAACAGGTGGTGATCAAGTTTTGTATCTCATAGAAGTAAAACATAGATGAGGAAACCCCCTTTTTTACTTTGGAAAAAAGAGGTATTTTGGAAAATAATTTTTATTTGTCATAAAATAATCTTATAAACATGTATATCAAAAAAAATTAATGAAATTTAAATTATATTTTAGGCATAAATTATGTCCCACTAATGTGAAATCATATGAAAAAAAATTAGAAACATTAGAAATTAAGAAACATACGGTGGTTTAAATAAAATAATAAAGAGTTTTTTAAAAAAATCAATTTTTGTTTCAATAAAAAAAATGAACCAAGATATTTTTTCATATTACTTTTTTTATTTTAAAAAAATAATTATTCCTTAAAACATATTATATACTGCACTTGAAAATGAGTAAGAATTTGGGAAGTTCCCACAAATCAGGCTTGTTTATTGTGAATAATTAAGAAGGGATCCATTCTAAAACATGCACATCCCCAAAATGGAAGGATGGTATGATATTTATATATGTGTTTGGAACATATAAAACCAATTTAGAAGAAATATAAAATAATAAATAACAATTACATTTGAATAAATATAGTGAAAGAGTTACCCAAATGAAAAATGGTGGTTCAGGTATAATAACTTGCCACTTAGTAATCAATCAAATCATATGCCCCAAACATAATAACCATAAAATTATACATTGAATAAAATTAAAATAAATATATTCATGATAAGATACATCAATCAGTATTATACACACACATCATACCCAATAAATATTGGTGAATAATGAATATCTCTCAAAAATGGAAGTGACATAAGGAAACCATACCTTAGGTATGAATGTATTTTGCACTTGAACGTAACGTCTTGGATAATTAAATTAAATCCATTAATTAATTAATTCAGAACCGTATATATATTTATTTTATTAGTTATTATTTTATTATGTTAATTTATGTATTTTTAAATTATTTTTAAGATGTCATTTTATCACATGAGGGAGCATTCATTTCCTTGGTTTTCACGATCGGTATACCTGTATATGAGTATGAAAGTTCATGTGGAATGGATATAATTCTCAGAATTGAATTTATATATTATTTATGAACATAATGGTGGTTAATGTTTATATATATCATTTGGTTACATGGTATTAGTATGAATAATTAGATAAGTCAATTTGTGATAATTATTTATATTTTTACACTAGTTTTTCAATCACAATGAAAAAGTTTGGTTGTATAATATAGTATCATGTAATAATTATGGTTACATAATAATTAAATAAAATATAATACCTATTTAATAGTCTGTTGCAACCATAAAAATGGTATCATGACCATTCTTGGAGGAGAAATTGAAGAACGAATGTTCGTTATCCTCAAAGGTTGTAAATTAGAACCTCCCAGATGATGATTTCCTTTTTTTAAAATAAAGAGATAGAGTAAAAAGTTTGATGATGGATATTCCATTAACATGATATAAATATAGTATATATATAATACATGATTTACCATGATTCTTTTGATAGAGGATCTGAGGAGATAAAAATAAATTAAAGAACTTAAAAGAAATTAAAAGGAAAAAAGGAAGAGGATTTTAACTCACAAGTTCTCCTCGTTGAGAACCTCTTTAAGGGAAGTAATTTCAGTCTTTTGGAAAGACCAATAGATACTAGACATGGGTAGGGACAAGGTAAGAGTATTTGGGATGAACTTTGAGAATATTTAAGGCTTATATCATTTAAGATGAGAGGGGGTGGGGTGGTTTTTTTATAGGGGGGTAGAGGAGTGATTCTTGAATATCTTATCCATTATTTTATTATTTAGCTCATGACTAGAAATAGATTTTTTTTGTGTGAAAAAAATATCAATAAGTGCATATGAGTTTTAACCAAGTGTTATCACATCAACCATGATAAATGGAATAGTTTTTTTTTTCATAAAATGTATTTATACCGTAAATTACCATATTTTTCTATTCACAAAAAAATCATGTATTTTAGAAAAATCAGAACAATTTACCGTAAACATTTTATGACATGTAAAATTTATAAATGGACAATATAATATCAAAATAAGTCTCTAAATAAGAGAAATTTACATTTTAATTAAAATCATCATTTAATCAAAAAATATGGATTATAAAATTCTAATCGCTTTTATAACACAATAAAAAATTAACTATCATCTTATTAAATTATCCTAAAATCATAGGATGAAAAAATATTAATTTATGAATAAATTATATGAAAATTAATTTTCTTTTAAATCAATTTATTAATTAAAATTTTCTAACTAAATATTTATTACTCAAAAAATACCAACACATCGTTATTTTAAAAATATTCACTTATTCCATCATATCATACAACAATTTATAAGGTTCCCAAATGTAATTTATACTTACAAGGGTGAAGTTACAATTCATAAGGGTCATATTAATATTCATATGGAAACATTACTATTCATAAGGGTTATGTTACTATTCCACAAAAATGTAAGTTGATCCTATCACACTCTAAATATCATACTGATAACAGATGTGTATATCAGTTTTTCAAAATTCCAAACATATGAGCATAAAAGTTTTGTTTAAAGGTTATTTTATAACTATATACTATAAATAAAATAGTGTTTCTGTAACATCCCTGGTAAATAAGGAATATTACTTTTTCATATTTATTAATATATGTGAATAATGTATTAATATTACTTTAAAGGGAACACTATGCTCGATGGCGTACCCAATACGCAATAATGAGTTTCTTTGAAATCTTACGTTGCACTCTAATAATAAAATAATATTATTTTAAATGGTAGTGAACGCCTAGACATTGTAATGGCGGGAATTAACATAACTAACTACAAAATGATTATATATGATTGCCAAATATTTTTACTTTTATCCAATAAATGTTAGAGTCTTAAAATGCAAATGAATCAAATTTTAAGTATAAATCTTTTAATATTCTTTAAAAGGTAGATTAATAGACTTTTGATGGAGAAACCTTTTTAAATATACTTTTTACAATTTTATATGTTGTATTTGACAAAATAAAATCCTTATTTACAATCTGGACATCAAAATTTTCTTTGTGTAAATTTTTGTTATTTTTCCGATAAAGATCATTTTTAGTGAAAATGTTGCATTTTAATTCAAAACCTCCTTTTAATCTGATTTATTTATATGGATATATTATTTATTTAATTGAGATTAAAGTTTATTTAGAATATATTTTTACCATTTAATCCAATGTTGGTCATTGGAATTAATTTCACTTTGAAATTGGACTTAAACTACTGTGAATCTTTTAAAAGATATTGTTTCTTAAAAACACGCTTTTTGTTTTGACAGTGGGAATGAATTATTAAATTAATTAACGAAACTTATATACTTTTAATTTTGAAAAATAGGTATCATTTTGTAATTCGGAATATCAAATATAGATTACGGTGAATTTTTGGTATTTTTCTGAAAAACATCAATTTTTGATGAATAGTGAAACCACTAAGTGGTAGTTAAAGAAACTGATTTTTCATTTAAATGAAACTTTACCACTTTTTTGATTTTATTTTCAAAAATACGACATACATGGTTGTCATTAGGAAGTAAAATTTTGTTCAATGAGATTAAAATAATTTTTTGGTTAATAGTAACTTTTAAGTTTTATTAATCGCGATTAGTGGTAATTACTGTAATTTGAGGTAAAGATATTGATATAATAATATGAAATAACCATGAAACATGTCCTACCCTTATTGTATGAGTCATGTCTGACCATGAAAATCCATAGGTCAACTTGGGGACCCCATGGAGCCACTTTGGTTGGAAAATGACATTAATAACTTTTTATTTAATGTTAAAATTAAAATGTCACAAACATGTATTTTTTTACTAAAACAATTTTTACATGAGGTTATAGAAGTCATATGTTTGACTATAAATATTAATTGGAAATATAAAATGATTTCCTACATCATAGTATTTTTTTATAATTTTTAGACATTAAATAAATTAAATTATTTATGACATCATGATGATGTAGTGATCACCTCATTAATGAACGATTTAAATAAAATGAAACGATAATGTAAAATATAAGACTTACACTTGGAAAAACCCTATTGGATGAGTATCTTTCGAACCCTTATCACCTTATCCTTGAAATATATCAATGTGTGCCCTTTAAAATCCGAAACGTTTTTTATAATAAAGTAACATTTTTTGACTTTCCATGAGTGCCCCTCCTCTCCTCTTATAAAAGGCTCCCACCTCTACCTTCTTACCCACACCTCTCAAGCCTTTGAATCTTCCAACCCCTGACCATTTCATCTCTCCAAATCCCTCTATTAATCATTGAAGCATCACCTTTGGCATAATTTTCTTCAAGAAACCCTTTTGGTTCGAACCAAGAGGAGTTACCCGATTTAAAGGTAATGTCTTCACTTGTGTTCTTTTGTTTTATTTTGTTTCTCCAAACCCCTAAAATATATTTATTCCTTTATTTTGTAAAAAACCCAGTATATTAAATATACTAGGATGTTTTTATGTGAAGGATTCGAGCTAGACTTACACAAATCTCCGTCTAAGGGTTAAAGAACATACTGTTTCTGTCGATGGCGAATTACTGCTTCACGAAATGATGATTGTTCAATCTTCTCTTAACACCTTTCATGGTGGCCATTATGATGTCACTGTATTTTATATATGATATATATGGTATTTATGTTTTCCATATTCTTCATTATTTTATATTTAAAACATACCTGTATGCTTTGAATGTTGTGAAAATGCGATATGTTTATTCGAGGAAGTGTGGACTACCGCCCCCTCAAGTGATTTGGCTCGTTCATGCAATACATGGAATGTATAAAGAATGAAATTATGTAACTTATGTGACATATAAAACATATATATTATAATTTAATTATAATATATATATATCTCTCAATTATTTGTAATTCCATTAACATGTCAAAGAAATGAAAGTAGCATTCATGCGTACGTACGGCCTACCGTCTCCATGAACGGTGCATTTCATTTATTTTTATCTCCAAATGTTATGGAATAGTATAAAATGAGTATGTACTGGATATATATGTTATAAAAATCATTAATACTATTTTGGAGATGATTTACTTATAACTACACGGACAATCATTTTCAAACAAGTTCATTTTTGACTCATGTACCAAACATCGAAAATAATGTCTGATATGAACTCACATTATTAACCAATTATTATAACATTATAATTTGTTATATGAACATAATAATAATATTTAAAGGAGGAACTTAAGAAATTATAAATTGACCAATTTTTATTATTCAGTAATATAAAGAAACGAACAAGACAAGTCGGACTTGAGGTAAGGGATCCTACCTCTCTCTTTCTTTTTAAGTACTCTCCTTTATGTCCTTTCGTTTAAGCTCATATTTCTTATGTTTGAGGTTTTTTTTATATTAATCATTATTTACTTTTATTTTCATATTTTGAGAGACCCTATTTTATCTCATAAATCCATTTTTGGATGTTTTAAGTGGCATCGTTAGGCTGGCGAGTTTTTGTAAGGGATTTTCATCTCACTTTTTATTCCTGTGAGATTCATGATACATTGGCCAATATTTATTTTTGTGTGGTGTATTTACTGCCCATTATCTTACTATTTTTTTAATACACTATCATTTATGGGTATTTACATCTTAATTGTATGACCCTTCTTTCATGGGGTGTACGTTTCGAAAGTTTCACAAATCGGTAAGGGAACCTTTCACACTCCTCTTTTAAAAAGACTTATTTTGTAATGTCTTTTAATTTGCATCTTTTTATGTTGGGATATGTTCTTATATATCCTTATTGATGTAAATTTTATGTCCAAGTGATGAGATACCATTTTCTCTCTCATGAACTAATTTTATGGCTTTTAAAGTGACGGCGTTAGGCTGTCGAATTTTACCAAGGGTACTTTATAACCCAATTCCGATTTCTTTGGGTTCAACATGTAGTTATTGAATATGTCATCTTTTGAATATGTGTGAATGACCTATTATTTTTTTACACATAATATCCACATATATTGGGTGTATTTATATTTGTCACACATAATTATGAGATTGGTTTATCCTTAATTTAAGGATACCTTCTTTATAAGGGATTTCATCTCATTTTACATTTCTATTGAGACTTCATTGTTGTTATGCACAAATTCACCCTTATATGGTGTATATACTGTCCTTTGGAATATTATATCATGAATCCCATTATTCTCATAATATTCTAAAGTTCTGATTAAATGTTATTCCTATTTTATTGTATTCAAGTGTCTCTCATTTTGTTAAAAACCTTTTAACTAAAATATCGTTTTAAATGTTTTAATGATTTATTCTTATAAATATTTATCATTAATATCCATGTTTTCAAAATTGTTTTAAGGATTTATTTATATGGATATTAATGGTTGATAATTTTAAAATCATTAAAGTGGTATGGGATGCTTTGATTCACAAATATCTTTATTAAATGTTTTAACTAGTTTTGAAAATGGTTTTTAGAATGGATTCATTATTTCAATTTCATAAAATGTTATATTGTTATTGAAGTGTGGGAATGTTATCTTTCCTTTATGCTTAAGTTATGTGTTATGACTATGTTATGGTTCTTGGGAATTGTTTTTGAATATGGGTGGTTCTGTGATAAACTAAGGGCGGGTGAGCCCGATATAGCTCTCCAATGCATTGGGTAACGTGAAGGAGTTAAACGTTAAGGTTTCTCTGAAACGTTTTAGAGAATATACTGTGATGGGTATTCCAAATGTAACCATGAGGGTTACTCGCTACGTAAGAATGTTATGAATGCCTAATTCACCTTTATGTCCTATGATTTCTATGAGTTATTCATAAATCTTATGATTTCATGAGGTATGTTAAATTGATTACGTTTTATGAGTAAAGTATGATTTCATTGATTCTTATGTATAAATGGAGTATTTTGTTTCTTTCCTTATTGTTATAACCCTTACTGAGCTTTTTATGCTCATCCCACGTTTTTTTGAAATGTTTTCATAGGACATAAAGTTGAATAGGGTCAAGGATGGCATCAAGGAAATGTTAGGCAGTCTAAAACAAGGAACTAGACATGACTCTTTTGTTCAAGAGTTTTTTTTATGAAAAAAAATATGGAAGATGAGTAGATGTGTCTACTTTGTAATCTTTGAGATGTAATAGTTATGTCCTAATTATCTAATACTATAAACCTGAAAAGATCCTCAATGTGAATTATTTATTTAATTCAACAATAAGTAATGTTTAAGGCCGGGTCCTTATAGTTGGTATCAAAGGTCAGTTTAGATAACTTTAGAGGTTAGAGTGTTGTTTAAGAAAAAGTGACATGTTGTGTACAACCATAATGGTTAGTATATTAGATAGAGTCATTGTTTTTTGGTTTTTTTTTGAAAGTTAGAATGAGTTTGATATAACATGGATAATTATATCTTAGTGTTTATCTTCCTCATTATTATATGATGATTTTGATAATATACTCAAACTGAAATTTTTGGTTTTAGTAAATGGATGGATCTAGCAGGCGCCAAAGTGACAATGGATTTGAAGGAAACTGTGGTGGTTATCTGATTAAGAGACTGGATGTAATGGGGGATTCAATGAGAAATCTCATGGTTATTCTAAACCAACTATCAGGAGTCATGATCAACCACTTGAACCATAGCGAGTTCTCAAATGCATCATGTACGAGAGAACCAAATTGATGTGGAAGTTCAAGTGATAATTATAAAGGTAACCATTAGGGTTTATATGATCCTTACTTTGAGGTAATTATGGGTTACTATATATTATGATGGAAAATGAAAGGCATGAGATATACTTGAGGTTAAATTATGTTATGGTTATTTTTGAAGATTTTATATCTTTTTGGGGAATATTTTAGGGATTATATAGTTTTTGAAAAAGGACAACACACATACCTTGTGACAACCCATTGCGTCGGACAAAGCTGTGAGAATCGATCCCACAACCAAGGTGTGACTGGTATTTATCGCCTACCACTGGACTATGTGAAGTCCCTGGTTATTTTGAATGATTCTTTTTAGTTAGATGATTTTACGAATTAAGATTAAGTTGATTTTGGGTTATCAATGGAAATTATTAGCCTATCATGGAGGATATGTTATTTGGATAATTACTCTTCACTATGAGACTGTAAGAGTAACTGATGATATTTCAGAGAAAAATGTTAAGATTTATCTTAGGAGAGTATGTGATTAAATCCTTCATAGATTTTGGTTTCAATCTTAGTTTCGTTTACATTGACGAATTTTATGGATAGATGTTTATTGAATGGTCTTTGTTGAACATTGGGTTTTGTTTGAAAATTTTTGGAGATTATGAGTAGTTTTTCTTTTTGTAAAAAATATCCTTTTTGGGTATTATCTGATCTCGTACTAAACTTTTTAGTTTGGTTTTGGTTGAGATCTAAAGACATGGGAAATATATAGTTCTATTTTGTGGATTAGGTGATTCTCAGGATGTTTATTATAGTACTCTTAATGCCAACAATTCTTCCTAAATACTCATCTTTTGGAGAAAATTTGAGTATGATTAAGGAATCTAGTAAAAGTTGAAAGTCTACGTTACAAGTAAGTATGTTTCATTATGATTTAGTTAAGCTGAAAAATAAATTCCTCAATGAAAAGTAACCTAAAACAAAAATGTTTTTTGTTAACTTTTCCTACTGGGGAATCAAATCCCGTTTAACCCATCACTAGTTTGTGATTTTTATGTGGTTAACATTCTCCTAAACATGTTTTCTATCACTCTCCCTCAGAACATGACCGTTTGTTTTTTCTTCCATATCCATATTTTCTTACATGGAATCCTGGTATGGGTTAACTCGAGTGACCTCTGTACTTCGATTTCTTTCTTTTAAAGTGATAGTTTAATTTTCTCTTTTTCTGATGTGGGGATTTCAATGAAGTTTCCAAGCCCAATTTTAAAATTGTGAGGACGCAATTCCCAAAATGGGGGAAGGATGTAACATCCCAGGTAAATAAAGAATATTATATTTATTAATATTTGTGAATAAAGTATTAATATTACTTTAAAGGGAACACTATGCTCGATGGCATACCCAATACGCAACAATGAGTTTATTTGAAATCTTACGTTGCACTCTAACAATAAAATAAAATTATTTTAAATGGTAGTGAATGCTTAGACATTTTAATGGCAGGAATGAAGGAAACTAACTAAAAAATGATTATATATGTTTGTCAAATATTTTTACTTTTATCCAATAAATGTTTGAGGCTTAAAATGAAAATGAATCCAATTTTAAGCATAAATCTTCTAATATTCTTTAAAAGGTCGATTAACTGCCTTTTGATGGAGAACCATATTTAAATATACTTTTGAAAATTTTATATTTTTTTTTTGACAAAATAAAATCCTTCTTTATAATCTGGACATCAAAATTTACTTTCTGTAAATTTTTGTTATTTTTCGGATAAAGATCATTTTTAGTGAAAATGTTGCATTTTAATTCAAAACCTCCTTTTAATCTGATTTATTTATATGGATATATTATCTTTTTAATTGATATTAAAGTTTATTTACAATATATCATTACCATTTAATCAAATGGTGGTCATTGGAATTAATTTCACTTTGAAATTGGGCTTAAACTAGTGTCAATATTTTAAAAGATATGGTTTCTTAAAAACACGCTTTTTTTTGACAGTGGGAATGAATTATTAAAATAATTAATGAAACTTATATATTTTGAATTTTTTTAAAATAGACATCATTTTTGAATTTTGAATATCAAAAATAGATTAGGTTGAATTTTTGGTATTTTTCTGAAAAACATCTTTTTTTGATGAATAGTGAAACAACTAAGTGGTAGTTAAAGAAATTGATTTTTCATTTAAATGAAACGTTACCACTTATGTGATTTTTTTTTCAAAAAATGACATAAATGTTTGTGATTAGAAAGTAAAATTTGGTTCAATGGGATTAAAATAATTTTCTTGAATTGTAACTTTTATGTTTTATTAATCGCGATTAGAGGTAATTAGTGTAATTTAAGGTAAAGATAATGTTATAATAATATGAAATGACATTGAAAAATATCTTACCCTTATTGGATGAGTCATGGCCGACCAGACCATCCATGGGTCAACTTGGGGTCCCCGTGGAACAACTTTGGTTTGAAAATGACATTAATAACTTTTTACTTAATGTTAAAATTAAAATGTCACAATCATGTATTGTTTACTAAAACAATTTTTACATGGGGTGATAAAAGTAATATGTTTGACTATAAATATTAATTGGAAAGCTAAAAATATTTCCTACATCATAGTATTTTGTTTATAATTTTTAGACATTAAATTAATTAAATTATTTATGACATCATGATGATGTAGCGATTACCTCATTAATGAACGATTTAAATAAAATGAAACGATAATGTAAACTCTAAGACATACACTTGGAAAAAACCTATTTTATGAGTATATTTCGAACCCTTATCACCTTATCCTATAAATATATCAATTTAGGACATTTAAAATCCGATATGCGTTTTAAACTGAAATAACATTTCTTGACATTCCATGAGTGCCCCTCCTCTCCTCTTATAAAAGGCCCCCACCTCTACCATCTTACCCACACCTCTAAATCCTTTGGCTCGGCCAACCCCTGCCCATTTCATCTCTCCACATCCCTCTATTCATCATGAAGCCTCACCTTTGGCAGAATTCTCTTCAATAAACCCTTTTGGTTCAAACCAAGAAGAGTTACCCGATTTAAAGGTAATATCTTCACTTGTGTTCTTTTGTTTTATTTTCATTCTCCAAACCCCTAAACTCTTTTTATTCCTTTATTTTGTAACAAAAACAGTATATTCAATATACTATGATTTTTTTATGTGAATTATTCAATCTAGAGTTACACAAACCTCCATCTAATGGTAAAAGAACATACTGTTTTGGTGGATGGAGAATTACTGCCTCACGAAATGATGATTGTTCAATCTTCTCGTAACATCTTTCATGGTGTCCATTATGATGTCACTGTATTTTATATATGATATATATGGTATTTATGTTTTCTATATGCTTCTGTATTATATTTTTAAAACATACCTTTATGCTTTGCATGTTGTGCAAATGCGATAATTTAATACGAGGAAGCGTGGACTACCACCCCCTCAAGTGATGTGACTCATTCATGAAATACATGGAATGTATAAAGAATGAAATTAATTAGATTATGTGACCTATAAAACATATATATTATACTAGAATTATAATATATATATATATCTCAATTATTTTGAATTCCATTAACATGTCCAAGAAATGAAAGTTGCGTTCATCCGTACGTACGGCCTACCGTCTCCATGAACGGTGCATTTCATTTCTTTTTATCTCCAAATGTTATGGAATAGTATAAAATGAATATGTACAGGATATATATGAAATTTAAATCATTAATACTATTCTGGAGATGATTTACTTATAACTACATGGACAATCATTTTCAAACAAGTTCATTTTTTGACTCATGTACCAAACATCGACAAAAATGTCTGATATGAACTCACATTATTAACCAATTATTATAACATTATAATATGTGATATGAACTTAAAAATAATATTTAAAGGAGTACCTTAAGCAATTATAAATTGACCAAAGTTTTTTATTTAGGAATATAAAGAAATGAACAAGACAAGTCGGACTTGAGGTAAGGGATCTTACCTCTCTCTTTCTTTTTAAGTACTCTCCATTATGTCATTTCGTTTAAGCTAATATTTCTTATGTTTGGGGATGTTATTTTATATTCAGAATTATTTAATTTTATGTTAATATTATGAGAGACCCTATTTGATCTCATAAATCCATTTTTTGATGTTTTAAGTGGCATCGTTAGGATGGCGATTTTTCCTAAGGGATTTTCATCTCACTTTTTATTCCAGTGAGATTCATGCTACATTGACCACTATTTATTTTTGTGTGGTGTATGTACTTACCATTATATTACTATTTGTTTAATACACTTTCATTTATGGGTATTTACATATTCATTGTATGACCCAACTTTCATTGGGTGTACGTTTCGAAAGTTTCCCAAATCGGTAAGGGAACCTTTCACACTCCTCTTTTAAAAAGACTTATTTTGTTTTGTCTTTTAATTTGCATCTTTTTATGTTGGGATATGTTCTTATATATCCTAATTGATGTAAATTTTATGTCCAAGTTTTGAGATACAATTTTCTCTCTCATAAAATAATTTTATGAATTTTAAAGTGACGTCGTTAGGCTGTCGAATTTCACCAAAGGAACTTCTTAACCCAATTTCGATTTCATTGGGTTCAACATGTAGTTATTGAATATGTCATATTTTGATTATGTGTGAATGACATTTTATTTGTTTTACACATAATACCCTCTTACATTGGGTGTATTTACATTTTCACACATAATTATGAGATTGATTTATCCTTAATTTAAGGATACGTTCTTTATAAGGGATTTCATCTAATTTAACATTTATATTGTGACTTCATTGTTGTTATGCACCAATTCACTCTTATATGGTGTATATACTGTCATTTGGAATATTATATCATGAATCCCTTTATTCTCATGATATTATAAAGTTCTGATTAAATTTTATTCCTCACTTATTGTATTCAAGTGTCTCTCATTTTGTAAAAAACCCTTTAACTAAAATATCATTTTAAATGTTTTAATGATTTATTCTTATAAATATTTCTCATTAATATCCATGACAACAAAATGGTTTTAAGGATTTATTTATATGGATATGAATGGATTAAAATGTTAAAATATTCAAATTGCTATGGGACACTTTGATCCAAAAATCTCTTTATTAAATGTTTTAACTGGTTTTGAAAATGGTTCTTAGAATGGATTCATTATTTCAATATCTTAAAATGTTATATTGGTATTGCAGTGTGGGAATGTTATCATTCCTTTATGCTTAAGTTATGTTCTCTGATTATGTTATGGTTCTTTGGCATTGTTTATGAAGACAGGTAGTTTCGTGATAAACTAAGGGTGGGTGAGCCCGATATAGCTCTCCAATGCATTGGGTAATGAAAAGGAGTTAAATGTTAAGGTTTCTCTGAAGAGATTTAGGGAATATACTGTGATGGGTATTCCAAACATAACCATGAGGGTTACTCCCTACGTAAGAATGTTATGAATGCCTCAATTTACCTTTAATTGTTATGATTTCTATGAGTTATACGTAAATATTATGATTTCATGAGGTTTGTTAAATTGCTTATGTTTTATGAGTAAAGTATGATTTCATTGATTCTTATGAATACATGGACTAATGTTTTCTTTCCTTATTGTTATAACCCTTACTGAGCTTTTTATGGTCATCCCATGTTTTTTTGAAAAGTTTTTCACAGGACATAAAGTTGAATAGGGTCAAGGATGAGATCAAGGAAATGCCAGGGTATCTAGAACAAGGACCTAGACATGACTCAATTGTTCAATAGATTTTTTATTTTTGTGAAAAAATGGAATCTAAGTATATGTTTCTACTTTTTAATCTTTGAGATGTAATAGTTATGTCCTAATTCTCTAAAACTCCAAACCTGAAAAGATCCTCATTGTGAATTATTCATTTAATTCAATAATAAGTAATGTTTAATGTTGGGTCCTTATAATTTCTCTCAAAGAGACTCATTGTTCCATTAATTTTATATTAAATTTATTTTTAAATCCTTGGGGTGGAACATTATCCCCCCTTCCAAAACATTCATCCTTGATATTACCTGAATGTTACCCAATAATGAAATTTTGGTCTTTCTTCATCATATGCTCCTCAGGCTCCCACATTGCCTCTTCAATTTTTTGATTTTTTTCGAGTCATTCAATCCCTCAACACCTATTCTTTAGTTTCTAGAATCCAGATAGGCTCTTCATAGTATGATAAGTTAGGTTCAAATTATATACCTTCTGAAATGAGGATATGGTTTGGCTCTGGAATTGACTTCTAAATAATGAGACATGGAACACATTGTGCACCATAGAAAGGCTAGGCGACTTTTCTAATTGATAATCCACATCTTCGATTCTCTCCATAATTTTAAAAGGTAAAATGTACTTAGGGATTGGTTTCCCTTTCTTTCCAAATCTTATAACACTCTTCCATAGAGATAATTTCATGAAAACATGATCTAACACATGAAATTCCAAATCCTTATTTGATAATTCCCACACCCATCATTGCTAGATCCATGTTAAAAGGGTCCTTCACAATCCTAATTTTTTTTAGAAATCCACGATCAATCCTTCTCAATGCGTCAACTACGTTATTATCCTTTAAAAAAACATGAAGTAGCTCTAAATTTTATCTTTATAAACATTTGAATAACTTTATCATGTATCGTATTGAAATATGATAATAACTCGAATTACCATAAAATATTATTAGAAATGTGTATTCATACTTATTTCATAAGTAATATACATGTTATTGGATATATTCCTTATATCTAAAAGTGTTATAAAATCCATTAATTATAGAATTGAAAACATTTTTACAAGTCATTAATTTGTTCCATGGGCATCAAAAAAATCAAAATCAATCATTTCTTCCTCATTATCTCAACATAAAAAATATATTTAGGGTTTTATTTACATCAATCAATTGTTTTCAAATTAGTTTAAGATTCCACTAAGTATCTTTTCTTGTTACCATTCAACTAATGGTCTCAAATCCTTAATGAAAAAGTACTTGTAGTACAATCCTCATATATTCTATAATTCTAATAATTAGTATGTTGCTTTAAAAATATTCAAATGACGTGATTCTTGAATAGAAATATTATTCATTCTACTACATCTATATTAGTATCATAACTTTTATCATTATCTAGTAACATAATTTGTGGAATATTCATTTGAAGCTTGGGAAATCGATTCACATAGTGTCTCATCTCCTTGTAGTTGAAGAATTGTACATTGGAATCCTTTTTCTTACCCTTCCAATCACGAACACCATGTCCTTCTTCTCCACACTTATCAAAACTCCAATTCTCTTTCAATCATTTACCAAGGTGATTCATTCCACAATTATCACATGTGGGAAAACCCTTCATTCCCTTATTCTCTTTATCCATCTATTTCTTTATTATCCTCTTCTTCTATTTCTTCCCTTCAAATCCATAAGACTCATAGAGTCTTTTTACATATATTTTTAACACATGATACAATTTCCTAATATGATGAGAACACTTTGGAGACTATCTCCCTTCAAAATGATGGATTAAGCCCATGATAGATATGACCCTTATTACTCTTCTCATCATGTGCATTGGTGAAGTTATCATTACTTATTCTAGTATCCATGTCTAAACAATTACATATACTAGATTAGATCATAAAATTATGAAAATTCTATAACTCTAAATATGGTAAATAATATAAAATAAATTTCTGCATTGTAAATCCTAGAACCATATACATTGGTTACTATGGAAACTTAAATCCTTCATAATGGTATGTAAAAAATATATGAATTATGATAGGCATATCCCTCAAGAGTTTCATAGTAGGTTCATGGTAAGACTCCTTACTGTGTTTCAGGTTACCCATAGTTAGGCTTGGAACACCTTGTTAGAGTTCTTACCCCTAGGTATATCAGTTCCAGAACCATATCCACTTATAATATCCATATATAAATTTATTTACATGGAATATCCAAAAAATATATATACCTTATTAAAATTCTAGTATGTTCTTATATTCTTACCCTCAAAGTTTTATTTGGGTTTTGTTTATTAATTTATATTTTATAAATATAGTTTCCAAGGTTAAAACTAAAATTCAATTGATACCAACTGTGAATCCCTAATCCAAGTTCCCCAGAGCCGGTGTGTTATTTTATTACATTGGTATGAATTAATGAAATGTATATATCGAAGGACTAAATAGTTTAGATGTTTAGTAAGAACATATTCATACTTAAGTTCAACATTAAAATTTGAATGAAAAAAATAGTATATAAATTCACTTGAAAACATCCATAACTCCAAGGTGATCCTTGTAGGTCATTCATAATATAAATATTCACATCTAGGTAAATACAAAACATAAGAAAGGGGTGAGATTTGATGCTCAGTGAGGGTAATGAATATAGAGGAAGATATCATAAACATAAACATTAGGCATGGTGAATAACTAAAAACACATTCCTTTAAAAATAAACCTGAATATAATATGGTTGGAATAAGAGTTGAATAAATAATTCCATAAGAAAACATAATCATGGGTATTGTACTAGTAAAATAACCACATGAGCTACAAATTAATATCTTCATAATGAAGGAATTTGTATTTTGGACATTCTAAAACACACCATCAAGGCCTCGGTCAAGACATTTGAAATTGATCAAGGACTCATCCAAAACCATATCTAAAAATGAGCAGCCTTAGCCAAGTAAATCGTTATTTTGTCCCATGATACCTATCGATGAATCGAGGGACAATAGAGGGACCAAAACATCACTTACTAAGTCTAAAAAATTCCTCATATGAAAATGGTGATACATAGAAGATATAAACATTCATATTGAAAAACTGATATATGAAATGTGAATACATTAACTATATCCCACGAATGATATCAAATTAGTACATCCAAAGTCAAACTGATCAACAACCCTTAAAAAACATATGTTAGATGATATTAAAACAGATAAACCAAAATTAATTACAAGAATCAATAGGGATGTTGATGTAGAATAAGATACTTTTAAATGAGACCATTGAAAATATCTTAAGTAAATATTATTAAAACATTCCAAAGTGTACCATACCACATTGAAACATTGAAATAATAATCCATTAGAATATCATGAGAATATGTAAACTCTTGATATGTAATATAAAAGGGTATTATATACACCAAAGATATGTAATAATTGGTGATCAAGTCATATATCTCACAGAAGTAAAATTGAGACAAGAAAAAAACCTTTTTTTTCACGACCCATCCTCAGGGCCCGTGCCGTGACTACCCCAAGCACGCCTTCCATAGGCCAGGGGCTGGCGACTAGCACCAAGGCGTAAATCCTGGTAAAAGGGAACACATTTCCTTTGTAAAGTAAACAACAAACACCACATAGCAAGATGGCAGAGTAAACACTAAGTAAAATCTGAGTACAACAGTAAGTGCGGAAAAGTAAAGGGGCGGAAATACAAGCCCAACTGTAAAGTACAACTTAAAAGGAAACAAACAGCAACTGAAAGAAAAAGCCACAGCGTCGAGCCGTCCTCTAGAAGTCCCACCTGAAGGGTGGGTACAGATAGCATCCACAGATCCTCGGTCCAACCATCCGCTCCGAGTACACCCCGCCCAGTGGTCCACCTCCAGGTACAGTTCTGCTCTGCCAACCTCGACCACGATCAGCGTTGTCCATCATCTGCAACCAACACAACGTAGTGCGGGCATAGCCCGTGAATGGGTGAGTATAAACTACTCAGTAGGGACCCCGAGACCCCCGAAGGTCTCCCAAAATCCACAAAGGATAATCCACAAGGGAAATATACAATCACGAAGTAAAATCCGACACGGCTTAGTTATATGCCCATACATATACCTAAGTCATCAATTTTCGTTCGGCTCCAACATCCGAGCCCAATTACAACCCTGTCCACACAGGAAAGCAAAACGTAAATCCACACAGGATAGAACAACACAATTCACAAAGGAAAGAAAATGTAAATCCAAACAAGATAGCACAACACAATCCACAAAGGAAATCAAAACAGGATTCAGCTCACACAGGATATACTTCTTTGTAAGACGATAGAGATGATCAGATGTAGCCACTGATTCATCTAAGCCGTCAGACCCACAAAGGATCGGTAGGTACTAACCCCCACAATGACCCACATAGGATCGATCATGAAGTTGAAACAACAGCTATTGGGAAACTCATTCTCCATGAAGTACAGTGGTTATGCCGCTACAACCAAGTGCTTCCCTCTAACCTTGGACTGTTGTAGTACTCCACCTATCGAGTACTGTGGGCCTGCTGCTACAACCAAGCGCTTCCCACCATTGGTCTGCTGCTACAACCAAGTGCTCCCCATCATATCCTCTAGAGGTACTCCTTCTGTTGAGTAGAACAGGTCAGCCGCTACAACCAAGCGCTCCTCCGTCGTGGGTATGCCGCTACAACCAAGCGCTCCCCTATGCTGCTACAACCAAGTGCTCCTCCGTCGTGGGTTTGCCGCTACAACCAAGCGCTCCCCCTCATAGCCTCCAGAGGTACTCCTTCTGTTGAGTACCGCGGGTCTGCCGCTACAACCAAGCACTCCTCTGCCGTGGGTCTACTGCTACAACCAAGCGCTTCCCACTGGGCTATCCGTAACACACCGAGTCATTCGATCAGTAGACATCAATTCTCAACCGACTCTAGGGTTTCCGCACACATCATGCTCATTCCGGGAGGGTCTACACCACGAGCTAAGAGGTCGATGCATCAACTGACATGTAGTCCGGAGTTGATGTATCCCAAGATGTACCATAGTGGTCACTGCCCAAAACACAGAGGATTGCAGTACTGTTTTCATCATCGTCGCAGTCGCATCCACTGAGGATCTCTGTACAGTCTTCGTCGTCATAGTAGCAGTTGCAGCCAGCTCTAGGGTTACCGCACACAGCAAGCTCGTTCGGGAGGGTCCGCTCCACGAGTCGAGAGGCTGATACATCAACTGACACAATGTCCGGATCTGATGTATCCAAAAGTTCTGTATCGTCAAGAGGAACTCAACGCAACTGACGGCGCGTCAATCGGACGCCCGGTCTGAGAGTTATAGGCTTTTTCGTCCCAGGGGCCCAGTTAGTTTTTAAGTCAAAACCAACCTGAATGTAATCCACCTGTGTCCAAACCTCGGGCGGAGTAAGCCAAAAGATCCTTCTCACTTAGAAGAATTCAAAAAAGTCGACGGCATGTCAAACAGACATCTGAAGCTCAAGATATGAGCGTTTCCGCTCCGAGGGCCCGGTTGGTTTCGTGTACGAACCAACCTGGCCGAACCCAAAGTATTCCAAAACATTGAGTGTGATATACCGACACTACCGGCTCTATCCAAGGATCACATCACCGCTGACGGCGCATCGTTCGAAGGCCCGTAGCTCATGTTATGAGCAAAAGACAGAAAAGGTCCGGAAACGGGGGGTCTGGGCCCGGCCGACCCGACCCAACCCCCCTGGGTCGGCCCGAACCGGGTCGACCCGACCTGGGTCCGGGTCCGACCCGGCCGGCATGGTCCGGCCTGGCCCGGCCTGGGCGCGACCCGGCTGGCCAGTCTGGCGGCTCAGCGCTGGTCGAGCGGCCCCACCCAAGGGAGTCGCGGCCCCCGCGTGGGGGTCGCTCCGTGTCACCGGACGCAGCTTAAGCCGTGTCCCTTCCTTCGGTTCCACGTGGCCTTACAACCGCATCCCGTCGCCGCGGCTCCAGCCGCGGCGACTCCATCCGGCGGCGCACTGGAGCGCCGCTGATGGAGTCCGCGGGCCACCGGAGTTGCTCCGGTGGTCCGATTTCATTTCCGTCTACACCGTAGCTCATCCCAGGTCCCGTTCTTCACTGCGGAATCAACAAATTGTCTCTGCGGCCCGTTTTGTCATCGTCCGCCGTTCCTCACACCAAGAACAAAAAAGGCGGTGGGTTCAGACTTGTTCGTTGGTCCGCACCCACCGCGTTAGCGGTTTGAAACAACACCATAATTCTTATCAATTGATAAACCTCAACCCGCAATAATTATCTGCGGACCAACATGTTAATTGGTTGGTCCGTGTTCTTGCCTTGGAGGAAAACAAACATGGGTATTATCATTTTCAAAACCACCCCTACCTCAAATTTGTCTTCGGACGCGAGTTCGTCGCGAATTGATCTTCGCGGTAGAAGATGATCGTCGCGTCGCAGAAGGGCGTCGCGTCGTCGCGGTATACGGTGTCGCACCGACGATCTCCGAGGCCACAGATTTTATTTCGCGAATTAAATCTGTGTTAAAGAGAAAATCCACAAAGGAAATTTAAAAGATTTGAAAGTTCCTACCTCAAGCAGTTGGTGATCGGAGATTGTTGCGGGGAAGAACGTCATGGAAGAAGCATCGTGGAAGGGGAATCGTCGGCATCGCGGAACAAGGTGTTGCGTCGTCGATCCCCGATGGTGATGGCATTCTTCACATTCTTCGCGTTCTTCACATTTTTCGCGAAGGAGGATGAAGGCACATAATCACCAAATCCTCTCATCAAATCGCACCCATGAAGAAAGGTATGTTGGTCTTATTTTATTAATATGCCAACAGTTTATAAACAGGTTAAGAAACGCACAAAATAATTCATAGAATTAATTTCAATGAATTAACTGCCCAAATAAAAGGAGCGTTTGATTGTTTAAGAAAACGCCCCAGTTGAATTTCATTAAAAAGGGGTTTTCGCGGGTGCGTTACTTAGCGGAAAAGAAACGGTGGGGCTCGTGCGGGCCCCACCTCACAAATATCCTACCAAGAGGGTAGGATATTTTGAATTGTACCCTATTCGCTTTAACTCAGCTTAAGCAGCTTTAAGTGGATTTTAAGTGGCTTTATGTGAAATAAAAAAAATTCTTTTTTACCACATTATTTTATTTCTTAACTTAATGCCCAAAAATTAAAAACCACACCCGAGAAAACGCAACTCTGGAAGAGGCGTTTCTAAGAAAATACCGGTGTTGTGATTCCATCGGTGCCCTCGGAATTCGATTCCGAGCATCGGTTCAAAAGTTAGAAAAACCCGCTCGTTCGTTCACTAAACGTACCCGATCCAAACTTCAGAAAATGATTTCGGGCACACCAGGCCTCGGAATCCGGTGTCGTCCGAAACTACGTTCTTGTAAAATTCCAAAGAAAATTAAGAAAACAAATTTCCTTGAAATTTACGGGTCTTTACATTTTACATTATAAAGAGGAGTTCTTTTGGAAAATCATTTTTATTTGTCATAAAATAAGATTATAAAAATATATATCCCAAAAATTAGAAGGAAATTTAAATTATATTTCAGGAATAAATTATTTCCCAATAAAGTGAAATTATAGGAAAAGTGTTTTTAAGAATATTTAGAAATTAAACATTTTAGTGCGGTTTATGAAAAATGTTAAATAGATTTTAGAAAAGAAAGGCATTTCTATTTTAATAAAAATAGAAATGAATTGAGATATTTTTTTATGGTAAATTTTTTTTATTTTAGAAAATTTATGATGGCTTAAAATAGATTATATAGTGCACAAGAAAATGGTTAAGAATTTTGGAATTTCCCTGGAATCGGGCTTATTTATCCGGAAGAATTGAGAATGAAACCATTTAAAAACATGTATATCCCTATAAAGGAAGGATGATATGATCTTGATATATGTTTTTAGAACATATAAACATACTTGATAATAAATATACAAAAATAAAGTGGTATTAAATTGGAGTAAAGATAGTGAAAGAGTAATCCGAATGAAAAACAGGTGTTCGGGTAGAATCCCTTACCAATTTTTAATCAATCGAATCATATGAACCAAAATTAATATTCATAAAATGATACATTTAATATAATTGTAATAAATATATTAAATATTTTATATATAAATGGGTAGTATGCATACAACACACATAAGAAATATTGGTGAAAAATTAATATCTCACAAAAATGGAAGTGATATAAGGAAACCCTTACCTTATGTCTGAATGTATTCTGAACTTTAACATAACATCATTTATAATAAAATAAAATCCATTAATTAATTAATTAATAAATTTATATATATTAAATTTTATTAATTTCATTTATATATTTTTGAATGGGTTATAAAATGAAAATGTATCACTTGGGAGGATTCGTTTCCTTGGCTTTCATTATCGGTATACTTTTATATGACTATGGAAGTTCATGTGGAATGGATATAATTCTCTATAACTGAATTTATATATTATTAATTAACTTAATAAAGTTTAATGGTTATATTTATCATTTTTATACATGGTATGAGGATGAATCATTAAATAAGTCATTTAGTTATAACCATTTAGATTTTTACAGCAGTTTTTCAATCACAATGACCTAGTTTTCTTCTATTATTTTGTATCATGTGCTAATAATGGTTCTATAATAATTAAATATGATAGAATACATATTTTATAATCTATCTTAACCATAAAAATAATTTTATGGCCATTATTTAAGGGGAAATTGAAGAACATAGGTTTTTCATCCTCAAAGGTTGTAAATCGGAACCTCCTGGACGATGATTTCATTTTTTAAAATAAAAGAGAAAGTAAATATTTTGATGTGGGATATTACATTTAAATGATATAACACCAGTATATAGATTATAATACAGTTACCATTATCCTTTTTATAAATGATATCATGAGATAATAATAAATGAAGAAACTTAAACGAAATTAAATTGAAAAAGGAAGATGATTTTACCTATTGTGTTCTCCTCCTTGAGAACCTCTTGAGGGAATTGATTTTTCCCTTTTATAAAGACAAAGTTCTCCAAGATGTGGTTTGGTACTATGGAAATGTATTTGGGAAGAAAATTGAGATGATTAAAGGCTTATTAGATTGAATATAAGAGGGGTGGGGGTTGTTTTTATAGTAGAGGATAGAAGTGTTTTTTGAATATCTTATTCATTATATTATTATATTGCTCAGGACTACCAATAATGTGGATTTTTTTTACCAAATACAGTAATAAGTGTTTTTGAGTTCGACACAAGTGTTGTTACATCATCCAGGATGTAAGTAATAGTGTACTTATCTTATACTATTTTTATACTGTAAAGTAAACATATTTTACAATTCACAAACATTCAAGCATTTTAGAAAAATACCCAAAATTAACCATAACAATTTTCTATATTTAGAGTCACAAAACGGGCTCCATTTTATAAAAATAATTTTAAAAATATGAGATATTTAATTTTTAATTAATACCATCATTTACTCAGAAATTACAGTTTTTAAAATTAAAAATGATTTTATAACACCCTGAAAAATTAACTATGGTCTTATTAAATTATTCTAAAATCATAAAGAAACAAAATATAGATTTATGAATACATTATATCATAATTAATTTATTTTATATCAATTAATTAATTAAACTATTTTAAATAAATATTTTTTTCTTAAAAAATACCAACACAAAATTATTTTTAAAATATTCACTAACTTATATCATTGTATCATACTTCCATCTATAAGGTGCATAATTTTTTTATACATACATGGGTGATATTACTATTCATAAGGGTTGTATTACTTCTCATAAGGGTACATTACTATTCATAAGGTTCATGTTACTGTTCACAAAAAATGTAAGTTGATCCTATCAGACACTAAATACTTTACTGATCAGAACCATGTATGTCTATTTTTCCAAATTCAAAATATAGAAGCTGAAAAGTTATGTTTAATGGATAGGTTATAATTATCTCCTATAAATAAAAAAATATTTATTTCATAGAGACTCAGTGTTTCATGAATTATATATTAATTTTTTTAAATACTTTTTGTGTTACATAACCCACTATCTTCTTGATTATAACGTTGTACATTTTCATACCAATATTTTATGATTGGGTTTAAAAGTTTTTTTTGTATAAATAATATAATTATTTCATGATTATTATTATGGATACGTTTAAATAATGACCTCTTTGACAATAGTCAACCCACCAAATTACTTTTGATACATAATCTAAATGACATAAAAACATTTAATATAAACTTAATTGATTAATTAATCATATATAAAATGGTAATAAGTGAAACAGAAGGAATAATATATTTGAAAGATTATGTTAATAAATTAAAAAATTAACATGGTCTTATTATACATGAATATAAAGAACGTATGTGACATGTCATACTCCAGGTAAGTGTTTCTCATCTCACATTTACTTTAGTGAGGCATACGCCCTATTCAACACTAATTTATTTTGTGTGATGTATATAATACCTTTTTAGTATATTATATTTTGGATTTATTTACCTTCACTATTTTAAATGTTTCATTTAATTTTATTTATTTGATGGGGACTATGATAAAAAACTGACCAAAGTTTCAAGGGTTTTTCACAATATCATCATTAATCGGGATTGTTCATTTTTATGTCTCCCATGGGATAATAATATTATATTTCAATATTAAAATAAATATATTTTCTTATACTATATCTGTTAATTAACATTTTCAAGTAATAGTTCCATTTTCATATCATTGGTACTTAAAATTAATAAGAAAATATTTCAAAAAAATTCAACTTTATTTCTCTATTTGGTCACAAATTATTTTTCATTAAAACCCTTGTTTTATAAAAATGTTTTCAAAATTATTTTTAGATTTTTCAAAATTATATATGAAATAATTTTTTAGCCATTTTTACATAAAAAATAAAAGGAATCTTAATTTTGTTTTCAAACAAAATGTCTATTTGGATTTTACTAAAAATGAGAAAAGGAAACATTATTTTAAAATGTATAAAATTGAAATAAATTTCCTTCATAATAAAAACACAATGATTTAATGATTATTTTATAAGGTTTTGGGGTGAATTTAAAGGAAAAGGGTTTTAAACTTATTTCATCAACATTTAGTTTTAAAAATATTTTCAATGTGAAAATGTTATTTTCCTCTATATTTTTTTAAATATATCTTTATGTTATTTTTCCTCATAAATTACATCAATATTTTATTGATATTTTGATCAATTAGTTATATTTTTTATTAATATCAGCATTATTATTATTTTTATGGTTTTTTGATCAGTTTAACATAGGATGTACAATTTTTTACCACTAACCATGTTACTATAGATGGTTTATGGTTATGTTTATTGATTAAGGAATGTATAAAACATTCATATGCCTATTTTTTAATATGAATTTTGATGTTTATTTTTCTTAACCGCTTTCATATTAGGAATTCATTGGACATTGTATGTGACAGAAGGGGCTCTCTATATCTCCTTGATGAATTGATAGGTCTCATGAGACAAACTAGATTTGGGTTTTGGCTAAGGACTTACCCAATTATATATATTTCATGGAACAAGGTATCTAAGGTATTATATATCATGGCATAAAGCCTATAAGTTATGTTTTTTATGACCAATATTGTTGGTTTCATGATTGTAAATTTTTTATTGTTATTTCATGTGATTACTCGATTAGTTAGAATATCCATGGTTATGTTTTCAAAATCATGTGGTATTTTATATAGAATTATTTTATCATCATTTATTTATTCCATGTTATTATCATGATATTAATTAAATGGAATTTTTTAGAGATATTTAAATTTCCATATTGATTATTCTTAATTATTCATGATAGATTACATTGTATTCATACCCTTACTGAGCATCTGAGGTCACCCCTTTATTATGTTTTGTATTTCCCAAGTTATGCGGAAGTGTTTTTTGATTGATATACTGAGATACACTAATGAGAATGAATTAATTCCCAAATAAAGTTCATTTTTTATTTTATTATTTAATGTATAATGTTAATTTCAAGTATATATTTAATTTACCAAGAATACTAAACTATTCAGTCCTTCAAGATGTTAGTCTTTTTATATAATGCCAATGTAATTGAGTAGAAACTATATCTAGGCTAATGGGGTCAGGTTCGCTAAACGTGTCATCATGTGGACATATTTTGATCAATTAACATGGAATAGAAAATATGTATACATGCCTTTGTGTGACTTGACTGACATGTCCAGGTGATGTCACAAGATTTGGATGAAAAGTTTGGGTGCAGACACGTAATCGGTATAAATCATGGTAAGATAATGATTCTATAAAATGAAAATAAATTTATTCATATTGGTGTGAATCTCCCGTATTTCTTAGATATTATTTCATATATTCCTCATTGTTTTCAGGAATTGGCATGTTGCGGTTCTGTGCAACCAATTCAATACATGGAAACTTATTTGTATATTTTAGATGGTGCATTATATTCTTTTATGTGACCAATATAGTGATCATGGAAAGAATATATACATGTCATGTAATCATATATTCCATTACCTAAGTTTTAGTTTGTGAAACAAACTTGTGATTGTGTGTATTTCGACTCAGAGATGTCTGTTATCACTTCTGTGCTCTGGTGGGTGCTCATTTCATCTTGTGTATATTTTTTGTGTCAAGGGGAAGAGAATTATAGGCCTAAAAACCCTAATATTGTTCCTCCTAGTTTAATGTGTATATCATAGATATGGTCTTGAGTCAATGGAGGGTGTATCATATCATGTTCTTCGAATGATCTTGGCCTGGTTCATCCATTGCGTCATTTTTGTGTTGCATGACAAACAATGACTATGAGATCACTTTTACATCACAATATTTATTAAAAAATTTACTTGTTAAAGGGCCTCAACATAATAATATTTCATGTAAAATAACCATTGTTGGACCGAGCTAACATTTTTAGAAGTCAAAATGAGACAAGAATGTTTGTCGGAGAAGTTTGTGCCTGATTAAGGGATACATGTATGGTTCCCTTTGAGAGATCAATTATTCTTGTCAAAGGGTCTTCATGAGATCAGGACACATGTTTAAGAGTCTTTCATGTGATCACGAGAGACTTTTATTGGGATCTTTAAGAGATCTAGTTAACTTCTTAGAGTCCATTCATGAGATCATGTTGGCTGGTTAGAGGCCATTCATGAGATCAAGTTTGAATGTTAGAGGCCATTCACGAGACGAAGTTGTCTTGTTAGAGGCCATTAGAAAGATTAATCGGACATGTAATAGTTCCTTCTTGTGATCTACTAGATAATAATATGATGAAAACAAAACCTTCATAAAAAATAGAGTAACTTTTCTCTACATGACGATTCCATATTTTTAGATTTTGTTCCTTATTTTACTATACTTATGGCATGTTACCATTGGTTATCAATCAGGGAGTAAAATGATCAATATGGATCTCATGAAGGCATGAAATAATTTTCATATATAGTCTCCCATCTTGTATGTGGTGAATCACATTATCAGTTATGGATCTATTGACATTATGCAAGCATCGTCATAGAGAATCACTCCACCTGTTTGTATAGCTTTGGGGACATCGCATGATCGAATGGTCATGTATGAGTGACCTCACCAGATCATGGGGGCCTCTAATAGAGTATTTATGTGATTATATATTGATCACAAGAAGAACATAATTTATCTTCATGATCTTCTTAGGTTCATGAAATCACATGTCTCTTTGAGGGTCACATTAACTACATCTCTTAGCCACATGATATCCATGTGTCCATGTTGATCTTTCATTTTTATTATAGATAAAATAATACTTATACATTGAGTATTTCATCGATCTTGTAATTTTCAATATAGATTTAGTGGGCATCAACAATGGCATAGGTTTCATCAGTTACACCCCAAAGACCATTATAGGTTTGGAGTTTTAGAGAATTAAGAAATATGTTACAATAAAAATTAGACATTTCAGCCAAATTTCTATTATTAACGAAAAAAATATATTGTTTATAAATAAAAACTTTCTTCATTTAGGTTAAGTCCTATTACTGGAACTAATACATTATTAACATTCATACACATTCTTAATACTCGTAAAAAATATTTGAAAATATTCAATGAGAATAAAAAATATTAATAAAGGATATAATAAAAAATAGACATGTTATTCCATTTATAAACCTAAAAAATCCTTAATAATGTTTTCTTTTTTTCATAGTAAACATTTGATGTCTAATATGAATTTACATTTCCCTAAAATCAATATAATTTATAAATAAATTTTGTAAAACATTTACTATGTTATCATATATGAAAAAACATAGTCATAAGGTATTATTAAAAAAATAAAACTCATGAATACTTTTTCTTGAAATTTAATCCTTTTCCCTTTAAAAAAATGGTTATAAACATTACATAAAAACATAATATCAATTTTTTTACTTTTAAAATAAACAGCTATACAATATAAATCATTAAAATCTTATAATGTCGATTCCGTGGGAATCTTTATTTACATTGATCCTTACATTAAACTTTATAACAGAATCACCAAACCAGATAATTCCCATATCTCTTAGGAGTGTCCTTTCACAAATAAACTCTCTCACATTACCCAATTCATTAGATGGCTCCATTTGGATCACCTATCAATGGATCTATATAGAGCTCACTCATAATTAATATAAAATTTCAAAAACCATATCATGAAATAAACACATATATTTTGTTCAATGACCATAAAAAATAATTTTAATTGACTTCCAAGTCCAAAATAAATAAAATGTTCTGTTATCTCAAATAAATTAGAAGATATTTTTGTTTCCACAGAAAAACATTTTTAAATAAAAAATTCATAGAATAATGTGAATATAAAATTTAAAAAAACTTATTAATTTATATATTAATTTTTATAATAAATAAATTTTATGGTGGATGGAAAGGGTGGATAATCTGTTTACATTAAAAACAATTATTTTTTAACTTTTTTAAAATTTATAAAATAACCTATATGGAAACATTGAAAACATTCCTTTATAATAATTATAAATTAATTTAAACCAATAATTTAAATATAAATTATTAAACTTTTCAATCTTAAATAATGACATTCATGAAACATTTAAAAGAAAATTGACATAGAATAAAAATATTTTTAATGAAATCTTTAAAACATTATTTTTTAATGAAAGTACCATACCTCGACTCCCAACTAGTTTCATTCATATGTCTATAATCCCAAGAAATAAAGTTATTTTATTTTAATAATTTATTAATAAAAAATTTTAGGTTCATTAAGTTATCATTATTCATTTTATTTTATTTTTTTACTAGTTTTATTTATTTACTAAAATTATTACGTTCATGTTGGATGTTTTGAAGACATTAATTTTATAACTTCAAAATGAAATAGGAAGGTTTAAAGTGGTCTAAGGGATCATTGATATATAAAATATAGAATATTAATATGAATAAAATAATATTTTTATGCATTCAATCCCTGTTTAGAACCATCCATCATAGGTGGATGTGAAAAGTTAAACATATTGTGTCATGGAGGTGGTTGTCTTCATGTACACATGAGTAAAGTTTCCATTTTCCTATTGTATGGAAAATAAATATGGTATATGGTATTTTGATATTTAAAAATCCTAATTTATTATGTAGGTAATATTTATTTATTAATTATATCCTTATTAACATCCATGTTAGTCAGTAATGAAAAATGAATCTCATCGCTTTGTAGAGGTCGTATTCCACACAAACACGTGAGTGAAGTTATAATTTTATAATGGACGGAAGAAGTAAGAATTTCAGTAATATATTTTATTTAAATAATAATTAAAATTTCCTAAATAATATATATATTTATTAATTTCATCTTTGTAACCATATCTGTGGGGAAATGATGGAGAAACACATCCCATTATGAAGGTGGTTGTCCACACATACACATAGATGAGTTTTCCATTTCCATTAGTGTGGGAAAAACAGAAAATATTATTTAAATAAATAATATAACATTTAAATATTTATGATATACTAATTTCATTATGTTATAGAATTTAGAGTATATTTTAAGGAGGTAGAAGAATAAATAAACTAGAAATAGGTTGGCTAGGACTTATAACCCCTCCTCATATATCCCCCTTTGGATTACACCTTATTCCTCATAGGATTGGTCTTTTGAGAATAAAATGACATCTATAATTTGTTTAGTATAGTTGGGATGGGTTTTAGGTAAGGATTTCTTAGATTAAATGGATCAAAAGTTGTAAATAAGTGTGGATTTTAAGTTCCCTTATATAAGTGAGGGGAGTGGAAAACATATAAATACTTCAAAATATTAAATATAATAAATTTATTTCCCATGGTAAAATGAAGCCCAAATGGATTAATATTGAATTAAAGATAGATTAAATTTTAAACTCACTCAACAAATCTAATTTATCATATATTTAGAGATTTTTTATTCCATATCACTTAGTTTAACCTCATCATTAACACTTTTAACCTTTATCGGGGAGACATAGTTTTAACATGGTAACTATTCATTATGACAGAAAATGAAATTGAAAAAAATACCTAACTTATTAATCATAATTCGAAATATTAAATCATATTTTAATATTCAATTTGTATATGTGGAATAAATTAATGTTAATATATGTGTGCAAAACGCAAAGAAAAATTGTTTTTGAAAATTCCATTTTTAAATATAAAAATGTTTTTTTTCAAATTCATATATAAAATTAATTCCTAAGGTATTAATTATATTATATATAAGGGGAATTATTTACTTTTAAAACAAATCCAAAACCAAATAAGACATTACAATTAGTTAAAAATAAATTCCATTTTTTTTATAAAAATCATTTTTCCCACCATTGACTTAAAAATCAATCTTTTCATAAAATCGCAAAAAACATTTACCCCAAGATAATTTTGATATCTAGAATTGATAAATGAAGTTAATTTTATCAATTAAAATCTTTAAATTTTCTAAATTTTATTTTTAAATAAAACTATTTATTTCATGGAATACTTTTTAGTTAGAATAAAAACATTCTCTTCCTAGCTGAAAATTTATATAGAGTTATCATATTATAAATTAATCCGTAAATTATATTTATGAATATTAACAAGGAATAAAAATTATTATTATTAACATTACCAAATATTTCACATTTTTAACCATGTAGAAATTTTAACCACCAAAATTTATTTACTTCTTAAACAAGTTATGGTATTTTTCCTTCATATCCTTTTCTGATTCCCATATAGCTTCATCAAACATATAAATGCCTCATAAAACGTTTTTAAAGGAAATTTAATTATTTCACAACACATTATCAATTTTTATCATGAATCTATATTTTAATTTTCATATAATAGGTATTCCCCTTTAATGGTACCACTTTAGGTCTCAACACATGTGATACATCATGTATATTCTTCCTTAGTAGTGAAACATGTGACACATCATGCGCAAATAGAATTGTCTTCCATGAAAATGGTTTTAAATTGTGGTGTTAGTCCATGAAACCATGTAAATATGGTATAACCATCATTTTTCTAACCATGGATGATAAACCCCTTGCAATAGGTTATTTATACTATCACGGTATAAATTGTGCTAGTAGACAATGTATAGCCAGATTTTAAACCATAGAATTAAATCTATATAGAAACATTTTAACCATGGAAAGTAATAGCTAATACCTTTTTTAAAACCATGGAATTTTAATGCTAAAACTATATTTTTAACCATGTCTATTTGTATCTACCTTCATAGTATAACTGTGGAAATTGATATTGTATTTCATGGTCAAACCTATCAAAATTGGATGCATTAGACACATTTTAAAATATAGAAATCGGAATCTACCACCATGGTTTGAACTTTGGAAATTAGAATCTACTGTGACAATTTGAACCATAGAAATTTCCCCTAATACCACCATTAAAACCATGGAAATTAGAAGCTACATCCATGTCTTAGAACGTGTCTATATCCTCTAGATACCATTAAAAGGAAACTACCCAACTACAATTAAACCCTAGAAGTTTCCAACTAATACAATGTACAAAAAAACTCACATCATCAAACTTCCTTAAAAAAATTCATACCTTGCCGATTACAACATAAATCAAATAGAATATAATATATATCAGAAGAATTTAACCTATATATAAGATAAAAAATTAAAAATCTAATACAATATCAAAAAAATAAAATAAAATTTTATGATAAAATCCAATGTACAAACTGTGAATAAAATGTAAATATGAAATGTACCTCAATATTAGTATCAAAAAAACTATCACACCCCTCATAATATCCTATGAAAACACTAATATCGCTATCATATAATCTTAAACTATCTTCATCATCATCATGATCATTGAAATATTCATTGGAATACGCTCCAAAATCAGTGGTAGGGGTGAAGAATCCTAATAAACTGAACACATATAAATGTTAACACATTTAATTAATGAAAACATATAATGTTTATACATATAATTAAAATAAATAACATTAAAATTAAAGGTTTGTTTATAAAATTAATTAGGCCAGACTCTACAAATTTAATATGGAATAATAAAATATTAAGAATGGGGTTATCAAATAATTCAATATAAGAAAACCCATCTTAAAATTTTGAATCTATATAAATTTTTATATGGGATTACGGAAATAAGATTCATCATATATATATATAATTAAGTGTTGATGTATAGTAATAGTGTTAGTGTAAACTTAAATGAGATGACCAACTATTATATTAATAGTCCATAAAGAAATTACATCTATATTTAGAATATAAAATTGTTTTAACTAATCCCAAAAAAGAATAATTAAAGATTTAATTTCTATATGAAAAAATATGAAATAATTTAGATAATTCTCTAACTGGGTTTGGAGGTCTAGGTTTTTTTATCAAGCAATGATATGTTTGATATGCAGGAAAATTAATAATACAATTTCAAGGGTTAATCAATATAATTGGAAACATGACTAATAAAAATTATTCAATTATTTTCATGATAAAAATATGTTTGCGGTGGACAATATTAAACTAACCCACCCCCATGAATATAAATTCACTTTGAAAAAAATAAAAATGGTAAACATTTTTAAGTATTTTTATATAAAGTAAAATATTATTCATAAAATTTAGTAAAACTTTTGAGTAAACATAAATATTTTGATGAAAATATTAATTAATGGTTTACCTGATGAATTGACATAATCCAATATATATCAAGAATATTACTTGTATTACGATTCATATATTTTACTAATTTTCCAATAATTATTAATAATTTTCATAAATAAAAATTATATGCATTTCATATACTTAAAAAAATATGAATAACATGGTTCACGTGTTAAAAATAAGTTAATCTGGTTAGTATGGTGTAGTTGGACTTCATCATTGAAATACACCAAAAACATTCTTTGAAAGAAAAAAATAAATAATGTGATCAATATATAATACATGATTCTATTGCAAAAAATATTCATATATGAATATCACGTGTGATTATTTAATACCCATCTATATTTTTCATGTTAGCAATGTGAGTATTTTGTAAACTTAATTTAAGTATTTAAAATTTTAATGTAATGTAAAACATAGATTACACAGTCTCACATCAAGAAAGACTCCCCCTTACATGATAAGTTTTATTCAATAACCAACAAATGGTAAAACAAAAATAGTCCTATCAATTTAGGTCCAAATAAAAGTCAGGAACTATGAAAGAGTACAAAACAAATATTCCCTAATATTATATTTTCCACACCCACAACACTAAGAAAAATGATCTAACGAAGCATATGTCCAAAGGTTATCACCATTAAATGAGACACTACAACAACAAAAACTCTTAGATTTGAATCAAACAAATGTTTAAAAATTCATCTTGATAAATTAGAATAAAATAAAATAAAATAATAGTATAATATATTGTGAAGAACAATATAACTACTGTTTTTTAACTATATTATACTTTTTCCATAGTATCACCACTGGATTTTGTTCCTTGAATTTGTCACCTTATGTTTTCAAAGATTATAAATTTTTTTATTTAATTATTATTTTTAAGACACGTGATACAAAAAATCCCCATTTTAATTTGTCCTTTATATGTGAATAAACAAAAATATATAGATAGAGATACATGTGTTACGTGGGCCCTTCCACACTCCTTGCATGTAATTTCATAAAATATAAAACACGCAAATTTTAATGGATAAAATGGGATGAAAATATTA